>JBCNJP010000024.1:39008502-39138801 GCA_039602395.1 Deinandra increscens subsp. villosa
CGTGTGGCTTCAGGGGCATGGGCCATGTGCGCCAGTCATTAGAGGCACGGTATAACATTTACGTTTTACCCGATTTTGAAAACCGACCCATTTTGGGATTTCGCGTTTTACCGATTTTGTAAATGATTGATTACCGGGTCAATTTTCAGGTGTTATAACCCAAATAATATTTTATATGGTGAAATGTTTAATTTCAATCAGTTGAAACTAAATTGAATGCCTTATATTGAAAGTAAAGCAATTTTGGGTTTTTACGCGGTTTCGGTACGCGATTCATCGTTTACCAGGAATCTCGTATTTTGCTCATCGAACATCAAAATTGAATTATTTACGAGTCTTTTGGTCCCAAATCATATCTCAAGTCATCACGCACATGTTGAGTTTCTAAACGCTGGTGATTAATCTAATGGTGATACGTACGCAAATCGACCCGAAAACGCATTTTTGGTGCCCATGATTCCATGTTTGATATGGGATATTAAATTCTATATGCTTGAATGTGTTTCATATGTTTAATAATGTAAAATGATGAAAATCGGTGAAACGGGACTCGAATCCGATTAAAAATGAAGAAGTTATAGCGGAAACGGTGAAACCGACAAAAACCGACCAAAACCGACCATAAAGCGCAATTATTTAATTTAATTATCAGTTGAAAATGTTTATGCATCACATTGGTACTTTTTTATAGTGGAAATGGCCAAATGAATCCATTGGTGGTGGAATTAGGACCTAAAACCCTAATTTACTTGTATAAAACATCGTTTTACGTGCAAGGTCAATGATAGTCAAAGGAAGTCAAAGGTTCTGGTCAAACCCATGTGCCGCGATACGAGACAGACATGAGTTCGAACCTCCGCGGTACGCGGTCCATACAGACACGCAATTTCTTTCTTTTTAATCGTTTTGGCTACGGGTTCTCCCATTTTTGTTTGATTTTTGCAAAACCTAGCCGCAATCTTCTGTGTTCTTCAACCCTACATCATAAAGATCATCATTAGAGGAATCAAGGGTCGTTTATGGGTGATTTCAAGCTAGATTATGTGTCGTTTTCATCTTCTTTTCAGTGAGTTTCTTCGCATCTCGTTACTATATCTCCTTGTATTTTCATGAAAAAGATTGCATTTTTATGGCCTCCTCATGCTAGATCTAAGTTGTACGTAAGTATATTTGATAGATCTAGTGATAAAACGTTTAAAGTTTAAATCTTTAATAGTTTTTATGCATTTTATGATTATTTGGTTATGAATCTTGATGGATTGTGTATAACCGTGATGGAATTTATTAAAGAGCATGTTTCTAGGCTTGCTTCATCATAAAGGTTCGATTGTAATTATAGATCTAGATTTGTATGCATGAAAATGCACTCTTGATGATTTTTTTTAAATAAAAATATGTATATATTTGGTTCGTTCATGTTTAGATTTAGGAAATATTGGTTGTTTGGGGATGTTGCATGATAAATCTAGATTACTTAAGGATGTTTTGCCAATAATAAAATGATTGGGATGGGTTGCAAGCTTAAAGATTGAGTTTTATAGAATAGAATTATTTAAAGCAAAGGTATTCAGTTCAAAATAATTAATTTTGTATAATTAAGTAGGTTTTTGTTTGATTCATGACTTGAAACTTTACATGTGGCATGTTTATGTTTAGATTAGCCTAGAATTAATTTTTGGATGATAAATGTGGCTTATGCGATTTTATAGAAAATAAATATATATTGTGTGTCGTCGTAAAGTTAAATAGTTGATGTATATTTATTTGACATCGTCTGACTTTGATTTAGGATTGACATATCTCATTACCATAATCGTACGTTATCACCATAATTACATCACCAACGAGTCGTCGAGTCGATTGCTCGTGAAAATTTATTTATTTATTTATTTATTTATTCTTTTATTCCTCCATCTGGTTTAGCTGTCGGGTTCGTCCTCGAGTTTATTCATCTCGTGTCGTGGTGTCATTATTTCCCTTGTGTCTCCATATCAGGTGAGTATTCATAGCTCCTCTTTCGTTTTAATGTTTTGGGGTGCAACATGTACCAGTATTCAAAATCTCTCAATGCTTTACTATGAAACCAAACATGCGATTCTATGTGCTCTATGTGTGATTTTCCGATTATGTGATACTTATGGTTTATTTGTTGTGGTATTCGCTAATCGCTAGTCGCTAGTCTCTAATCGCATGTGTATCATTAACCATCGAGCCGTGGAAACAATGATAGATCTATTGGCTGACAACTCACCTGGCCTGCCTTGGCTTGGGTGCTGGGTGATTGCTCCCTTACTTGTCTAGGTTTGGTGCACATCACTCATACTTATTGATCATGATTTAGATATTTACACTTGACTCATTGAATCGCGATTCTTTAATCTATTGTAGTATACTAAACCTATGTTTACCCACCAACTACTTGTAGTTGACCCGTATTTTGTACATGTTGTAGGTTGCTGATAGATGATGTTTGACTTGTTGATGACACTATAGGATTTCATGTGGACCTAGTGTGACTTAATTAAACAATTTGATTGTATCATATTGATGTTATATGTTGTATTGTAACATTTTGTTTATGTTGTATGAAATGGGCTGATTAAGAATATCGCAACATTAATAGTGTTGTATGCATCTGGACAATCATCGCGCCCCAACATCTTCCGCCGTCGATTGGGGTGTGACAGATTGGTATCAGAGCCACGACTATAGGGATCTAGGTTATTAGAACCGGATTGACTTAGACTATTGCCTTAGGTGTCATGCATGAGTGTCTCATGCTTAGTATGCCTATATAACTTATTTGTCCATTATATGCTTCTTAATTGTGCCTATTTCAATCATTGCATTGATTCCTCATTGATCAGCACACACTTATACACAGATCACTTGAGGCTTCCTAGCCTCCTTCCTTAGAAATGGTGCCTTACGTACCATTTAGGAAATCAATTTTCGATTTTATGATCTCGTCAGAACGGGCTTTAGTGACTGACGTGTAGTAACTGGAAGGGTGAAAGCACCGATAGTCGGGGTCTATGTCAAGAAAAGCGTTCACCTGAATTGAGGGACCCGAACGCTCACCTGGGACGCCCCGACGAGAGTGCCGAAACCTATTAGGCCAAAGCATGTCAATCACTAGAACCATATTCTGATTTGTCATGGTTGTAGTTTTGCAGTCGGGAGATGGGGACCACTCCGATGTGTTTTTTCTCGATCGCCCAAGCTATTATGATTTCTATGGTTCTCGATGGTTCTGATGATCTGAGTCACACTATCTCACGGTTCACTAATGCACAAGTTTTCATTCGACCCTTCATGATTTGGGTTGATTTTTAACACGATTTCTTGTTCAGTGAGTCGGTGATTTGACGATTTATGATAATTCTCGATATCTTATGATTTATTATAACCTGTCGTTTCATGATGCTCCGATTTGATTTATTTTGTCTTGTCATTTCATGGTACTCCGATTCGATTCATTTCATTTTGTGGTCTCATGATACTCACATTCGGGTATTCCATATGATGTCTTTCTCTATTCGGGTATCCCATATGATGTCTTGTTTCATGGTTATTTCCTCCATTTTCTTGGTTCTGGTTACATCAATCGCAATAGCGACTACAAAGTGACCCTCATTCCTTGCTCAGTTATGGAGCGTGACCTTGGGTTTCACCCATTTTGTGTGAGTCTTGTAAGCATCACCATCCCTCAATCGAGCTTCGGCTACGCTACTTCAATGGTCAATCAGGCCATCTCGTGAGCACTCGTTACCAGCCAGCTCGAGTTCAGCTTCGATCGGTCCAACCATGGGCACC
Organism: Deinandra increscens subsp. villosa; assembly: GCA_039602395.1. Lineage (NCBI taxonomy): Eukaryota > Viridiplantae > Streptophyta > Magnoliopsida > Asterales > Asteraceae > Deinandra > Deinandra increscens. Next base: position 39,012,319 of record JBCNJP010000024.1, read on the forward strand.
AGCGCGTGTTCAATTCGAGATGGTGCATTTGTTTGTCTTTACCCCTGCGTTGTTTGTTATCTTAGTGGAAGCCTTAGACGCTTTCCGCACCCATACCTCCGTTAGTCACCGATGGCACCCTTGTCAACGGAGAGGCCAACCTCGGTACCCTTGCTAGAGCATTCGATTCAATTGCTGTTTGGAGATTCTTATGTTGATATCCATCGATCGTTAGGATTTTTGTCAATCATTTACCCTTCTTGTGTTAGTGTTTAAAGCCTATCCGTCCGTGTCAACCGTGATTTTATATTTCCGATCAGGTATTCGTCCCTCATGTTTTTAAATCATTTTTCTCTCATGTTATTGTGCGTCATGTGTATTTTGGGCGAGTTCTCATTAATGGGTCCATGAGTTTCCAGGTTGTATGGTTACGGGATTACATGCATACGTGGCAAAAAATGGGCACATCAGCGGGTATACAAACCTATGTGCACATGACCGTCCGTCTCAATAAGAAGTGTCAAGTTGTTCGTTTTAAATATTTTGTTTTGGTCTCGCTTGTGTGTTTTTTAAGGACACGTGTCTCAAGAATCCGCCCATTTGGAAGTCTACGAATTTACAAGTCCACATGTTTACGGGATTGCATGTGTACAAGTTTATGACTACACGGCCTCTCGAGTGGATAACTCTACACGTGTGCCTATCCCAAAGGTTTTGCTCAAAGTTAAGATTTTATAAGCTATGAGTTATGTCTGCCTTGCGACACAACTCAATGATTATCGTGCTTCGGTATTGTTCACCGTTGGCACCTCCTATCATTTTCCCCTCTCATTCCAGCATCTCTATCACAGTTTTGTCTAAAAAAAAGTGTGCGCGTCAGTTAAACTCATTCGTACCCCGCCTGGACGATCAGGTCCCGACAATCCTCGACGATAAACCAGTCTGTGGGCTCAAGCTTATGACATGCACCAAGCCCACAAATTACTTGATATTGGAGCGCGTGCAATCTAGGTTTGAATTGTGGGGGTCAAAAGAATAGGGAGTCAAAGACATCCTAATCACACAGATTTATCGTCAAAAGTTTTCCTGATGACGCAACGGGTCTTCATCCCGTTCACCAAATTGACTTTCACATCGACCTCGCATCCTGAGTGACTCCAAATGCAAGTCACCTTATCGTCACGTAGCCTTCGGTCAACCTATGATTTATTTACCCACCATGCATGGGGACCCTTATTGTAACATCCCAAAATTTGAGAAATACGTGACTAATGTGATAAATGCATATGATATATGTGTTATATAGCTAAACGTGATAAAACGTGTAGAAAATGCATGATTACCCATTAACGGGTAATGAATTGATAAAAATGGTACTACATGAATGACACACGTGTTAATTGATAAAATAAGATAAGGAAATGAGATATATACGTGTTTTATATCAAAGATAATTGATATATATGATATAGAATGAAAAACGTATTTAAACGTTAATATGATAGAAATAAATGATAACCGGAGAAAAATGCCTTTACGCAATTTTGTTATATTAAGTACGTGTGTAAATGTATGTTTGAATAGTATAAATGCAGGTGATATGGGGCTTTTTTTTATCTGACGGCGCTAAAAATGAAACACGCTTAATTAATTTAAAAAATAACGCGTAGTCATTAAAAGGGGTATTAAAATCTTTTCAATTAAAAAAATGTGACGCGCATGCGCAAAAAATATTTACGCATCGAACAAAAAAACAACGCAGCCTTTAACCTTTAAACAAAATAACGCATATTTGGAAAAAAATCACGCATACACGTTAAAAAGCTCCCAAAAAACACAAACCTAACTGTCTTACACTTTAATAAAAACCACATGTATTCAAAATAAAATAACGCACCCTTACTTTTTAACGCACACAAAGACAAAAACCACGCATCTATCTAAAAAATCAACGAAAAAACTAAAACCAGTATCCAAATCACGCACACACAAACAACAATAACGCACCTATCTAAAAAATCAAAGATAACACTAACCTCCAGTATCCAAATCACGCACACACAACAAACTCACGCACCTATCTAAAAATCAAAGCAAAAACTAAAAACCAGTACCCAAATCACGCACACACAACAAAAATAATGCAACAAAGAACTCTAATTACGCATGATGTTCCTATAAATCACGCATTACAAAAAATATAAGAACGACAACTTTCTAAATTTTTCATTTCAATCTATTAAAAACGCTTTCATTTCAAAAAGCTACATTAAAAAACATATTAAACAAAATACAAAGAGAAGAGATGCCTAAAACATCTTCATATCTCTTAGAGAATCCTTTCGATCTTTCATTTTCTTCCTTGTGCTATCCATCAACCTATGAAGCATTTCGTGGATCTCCTGCTTCAATTGCAATTGATCCATAATGAACTCCGTAGCAGCACTCTGTATCTCACTGGGAGGATGATTAACAAACTCCTCAAGCATTAAAGTATAAGTTTCGATGCTATTGGAGGTGAGACCGACCATCATTTCAAACGATTTATGCATGATATCGCTTTTCGTTTCTTCTCTGTTGCAGAGTTCCTCTAGCGCCCTTATCGCCTCAGGGGATTTTGTGAAAATGTAGTTCGATGAAGATGAAGCCATTGAAGATGTGTAAGGAGAAAGGAAGATAGTGAATTTCTGGAAAAAAATGTCTCTAACTAGTAAAACTATGCGTAGAACTATAAAATACAAAAAAGAGGAGGGAAACCGAACCGACGGAAAAGAAAAAATAATAAATTAAAAACACGTATTCAGTTTCTTTATTACGCATAAAAAATATATTTAAAAATACGTAAATATCCATATAACTTGCGTCCTTCCATATACATAGAAAATATCAATCATGACTCCTCGATCACCCCCCCCACCCCTCTATAAAATAGGAACTAGATTCGATTTAGAAAAATAACGCAACCCTATGCAACTGCTCAAAAAGAAAACACATCATTATAAAAAAAAACCCGTAAAAAACATACAAAATGGATTCCTCATCTTCACCATCATCTACCCCCTCTGCTAAATATTTATTGATGAAAAAGAAGTTGAAGATGGAGATACTAATCGAATATCAGAAGGAAAAACACATGGTAGACGTTCTCAACCAAACCTTCGACACTCTACAACAGACGATCGAAGAAAGAAATGAAGTAAAAAAACAATCTGTTCATCTTGCCGAATACCGCCGTCCGTGATTTGGTAATTTTATCCATGTCAGACATGAACAAAACTGACATAGAACAGATGCAAACGATTACCACCCTAGTCGGAGCACTTCAAGCGTCTGCCGATTTGAAGAATTCTTTTATGTCAAAATATAAGTAGTTTAATTTATGCTTTGTATGTTCTTGGGCGTTCTTTGTAATTTTAAGTTTGATTTTTGTATTTTCTATCCTATAAAGAAATTTGTGATTATTCGTCTATTTACAGTGCAAATAACGCATGTAAAAAAATTACCAAAAAATAACGCAAAAGAGGTGATGTTATAACTTAGGAAAGTAATAACGCAAATGAGAATATATCTCTCTCTGTAATCACACAAGAATTGAAAATAAAATTACGTGTATTTTCACGCATGTTAATTGTATTATCATGAATGAAGAAACTCATAAAATTAAGGTTACAACAATAAAGCAATGCCATACAATTAAAAAACACAAAAATAAAAAATTCACGCAAAAACAGTAAAAAACAAAAAAAAACAAAAAAAAAATTACGCAATTATTATATAAAATAACGCAAACAGAAAAAACTCTTTACAAAAAGAAAAAAACATGAACATATAGTTAAAAAAATTAAAAAATTGACTCTTTATAAGAACGCATGTTGTTTCTATTTTGACACATGAAGAACTCGATATAAAACACCTTACAAACAAATCACGCAAAAAATACTTAATTAAAAACAAACGCTGTGACGTAATCTACCGTGTATTTTAATTAAAAACTTTAAATTGACAAAAATGCCCCTCCGCGTCCAGAAATAAAACGCCACGCGTCGGCCTCCCCTTCCTTCGCACGCTTCGCACGGAAAAAAGCCTTTGTATTTGAACTTTCACCTATATATATATATATATATATATGTGTGTGTGTGTGTGTGTGTGTGTGTGTGTGTGTGTGTATATCGAACGTATCCCGAACCTTAGAAACCTTGAGAAATATGTCCCATAATATTTTAGAGCATAAAATGTTAAAAAGAGAGGGGGTAAAAGTGCAACTAATAATAGTCCAAGGGCCAAATATGTAAAAAGCTAAATTCTGGCCGGAATAGGGCTGGCTCGCGTATTGCCTAGCCCCAGCCCTACCCCGGCGTGATACGCTAAGAGGGCCTACAAACAGCAGCTTTCATCTGGTTTGTTTTTTTGCCATGTTTGTTAGCATTCTTCGCACGATTTCGCCTTCTACACTTCATTTTTAGGTGATTACTCACCATAGGCACCTGGAGAACTCTTAGACGAATCCAACAACTATATATAGATCCTCTGTCAGTCCATAATCCTCACCAATTTACTTGAATCCATCTCAAAAACCCTTATACGAACCCATAACTTCATCCATCGAATTCTAGCAATTCACGAGGATCCAGAGGCTGAAACTTTGCAGTTGAGCATCCCTAGGTATGCTCTAAAATAACCTCTTTCAGTTTTTGTTAATTTGATGTCTAAGTTAGGTTTCTAAAAATGTATTTTAATTAGGGTTCTTGAGCTTCTTTTCCTAAAATTGGGTGATCGGGTGGAAATCAGGGTCTGAATTTTTGTAGGTAATCCTAAAATAATGTATTTTAAGAAAGCCCTAATTTTATTTTAGATTTGGAAAAGGTTTGGTGATAGTTTTTTAAACGGGTCAAAATTAGGGTTTTCGTAAAGTTGTTCTGCCAAAATTGAGTAAACAGTGTTGAATTAAGGTTTAATATTTTAAATTATATTATAAAATTTTATAATGGATAATATCCTAAGTTGGTTTTAAATAAAAATGAGTTTTGATAAAGAAATGAGAAAAACGGGAAATTAGGGTTTTGAAATATGATTATTTAATATAAAATAATATGGGAGATATTGGGACTTGATTTTTGGTATAGTAACATGTTTATATATATAGTAAGTATATATGAGTTTAAAATGGATAAGTAATAAAGTATTGAAATACCGAGTTAATCGGATATTTAGAAGTTCGTGCGGACCGGAAGGGTAAGGGCCTGTACACTGGGGTTTCTGGCAAAGAGGGGGTGTCGCATAAATCCCAACTGGTACCTGACATACCTCATTGGGCGATCCTGGAGTGAGCGTTTACTTATAGGAATGTGCTTCTTTGTATTATAAGTATAAAAGGGTATTTTGCTTATAAGGGCATTTTGGTTATTTTAACCTATAAAAGGATAATCTTGATAAATGGATAACATTAAGATAATAAAAGATAGAAATAAACATAGAAATGTTTATTGTATAAAACCTTGCGTTAACGTCGTACGATACGCGAATTAGGTTAAATCGGGAATCGTTGCGGGAGTTCCGTCCAAGTAAAACCGGTTAAAGAAATAAGGTGAGTTCTATGAGCCCACTCTTAAATGTTTTAAATGTTTTTGAGCTGATATACATACAATATTATGAAAATGCATTCAAGTGCTTATATATAAAATGTTCTAAATTGTTAAACTGCTTTCGGATGGATATATTAAACTGTTAAAGTTTAAAGTGTTAAACTGCTTTTGATTGAATATATTACATTGTTAAGGTGCTAATTGTTAAATGGATATATGTTAAACTGTTAAATTGTTTTTAGATTGATATATACATGAACTGTTATGGAAATGCATTAAAATGCATATACGTCAAATGTTTTAAATTGATAAATTGTTAAAAGGCTTATGGGAATATATATGTATTAATATGATATGTTATGAAAATAATTTTAAATCATTTATACGTTGTTATAACGTAATTATAATGACTGTGATACGGTATGTGCTATATTTGCTTTGAAATTAAATAGTTAAGTTATAAAGAAATTGTTAGTAGACATTATAGTGAATATGTATTTGTACATGAGAACAAGTGATGCATTTGCTTTATTATTATGTGGTGGACACGCTGCGGTACTTCCTATATAGAAGCATAATAATAATAGTTACCTGGTATATCGGAAGTGTGGTAGATACACCGCTGGTACATCCTATATATAAACTCTAACGGTAAATTGGGGGATGTGCCCTTGTTGCAGTATATGAATGCCTTATCGCTATCTACTAATAACCTATGTGACTTGGGTATTTAACTAGGGGCGGTAGTAGTACAGGGGGAGTTAGGAAGTAGTGTTACTTAATGGGGTTAGAGATCACTACAAATAGAAAGGGGGAGAAAACTACTGTCCGTTATAGGGAATGCCCTAAGAAGGGTAAACTCGGATGTTAGTGGAAAAAGGAAAATGGTGCTATAGTCCGTTATAGGGAATGCCCTAGAAGGGTAAACTCGGCAGTTAGTAGAAGGGAGAGAACAGTGCGACTGCCCGTTATAGGGAATGCCCTAGAAGGGTAAACTCGCCAGTTAGCAAAAGGGAGAGAACGGTGCGACTGTCCGTTATAGGGAATACCGTAGAAGAGTAAACTCGAAAGTTAGAAAGAATGGTATCTCTGCTTATACATTAGCAAAGTTTAGAGTGATAATAAATGTTGGGGTTATAGGAAGGATTAGAGGGGATATTGGGATAACAGGTAGATGGTATTTCTTGTTAAGGAATATGATGTGTTGTATAATTCTGTTATGTGTTATACTTAATAAATATTTGTGAAAAAAGGATCTTGCGGGTCCAAAGGTTTTAAACTTCACGCCGAGGTAAAGTTTTTAGAATATAGAACTCACCAGTGTAAGCTGACCTTTTCAAAAATGTAGGTATGTCAGGTCAGGGTGAGGCTTCGACTAGTTACGAGAAGGCCCTTGTGATAAGGGATTAGACGGGCAACCTATCGGAGGGAAGGAAGGTTTTGGCAAGCTGGCATAGATATAGTAATAAACGTAGTGATAGTTAATATTTCCTTATGTAAATTATCTCACTTATTTTTAGTACTTGGCAAATAAATAAAACTTTAAAATTTCCGTTACTTAGTTATCTCTGTTAATACCTTATGTTCATGAGTAAATCCGATGCGTGACCCCTCCTAGAGCCAAGTATGGGAGTGGGCGTTACACTTATCTCTATGTTTCAGCCCTGAGAACCAATCGCTTCTGCGAGATCGATTTTCGTTATGGGTCCCCTATCTTTTCGTGGTGATGTTTTACAACCCACGGTTCGTAAGTGGTTTGGATACATTGGATTTATCTAAGGTTTGAGATTTTCACTCGAGTGCTTTGTTATGTCTGGCTCTGGTCTATTTTAATTTGGTGTTTCCTTCGTAGGCTCCATGACCAGTCTCCAAATCCGCGGTCGCCTTCGCTGGCGATAGGTGGGTTCGCTCATGATCCGCTCTTGATTTTAGAATCTGAGGCAAGTATCTAGTCCAACCAATGAATTATGGAGAAAGGATGGCTGCTTGACCTCATGGTTTGACTATTGTTGAACGCAATAGACTGATCATGAGATAGATTGCTACCATTTATACCTAGGTTCGTTTGGTGTGTTTCCAGCAGTTGGTTCGTGACTCTGGCCATGGGCTCGGATTTTGTTCCTCATGATCGTGATGTTGGTTTTCGGCTTGTCTAATTGTTGTTACGTGAGGGACCCTACTTTTGTTCGATCTCGATTCGGTGTTCATTAACCTATCTTGGTTTGATGTTCGTTATTCGATTGTCTTAGAATCGTTGTTGTATCCACCGACTCATGATCTATGGTCTCAGTGTGCGGTTCTTTTATTTTATTGTTGGTGATGTTCACTTCTTGGTTTATTTTCTCATTTCATGTTGCTCGATTTATGTTATCGGATTCATGTACTTCGAGTCATGTTATTCGGTTCATGCTGTCGGATTCATGTACTTCGAGTCATGTTATTCGGTTCATGTTATCTGATTCATGTACTTCGACTCATATTATTCGGTTCATGTTGTCGGATTCATGTACTTCGAGTCGTTTTATTCGGTTCATGTTATCGGATTCACGTACTTTGGGTCATGTTATTCGATTCATGTTATCGGATTCATGTACTTCGAGTCATGTTATTTGGTTCATGTTATCAGATTCATGTACTTCGAGTCGTGTTATTCGATTCATGTTATCGGATTCATGTACTTCGAGTCGTGTTATTCGATTCATGTTGGCGGATTCATGTACTTAGAGTCATGCTATTCGATTCATGTTATCAGTTTCACGTATTTCGAATGGTGCTTTTGGTTTATGCTATCAGTTTCACGTATTTCGAGTCATGGTATAGGGTGCATGCATTTGGGTCACATTTCCGGTTCATGTTATTTGAATCGTGTACTTCGAGACATGCTGCTCGATTCATGCCATCGGATTCGTGTATCCCGGATCATGTCATTCGATCCATGGCATCGGATTCAGGTACTCTGAGTCATGTTACTGGATACGTGACATTAGCTTTATATATCATGGATCATGCAGTTCATCTTACACTAGCGAATTCATGTTTTTCGAAATGTACTGTTTATTGATACTAGTCGTGACATGCATGCAGTGCTATTCGACTCATGGTATCCAATGCAAAGTATTCCGTCAGATTCGTGGTACTCTATCTGTTTCAGTATTGACCTTCTGATGGTTGTGATCTATTTGCTTAAGCTTTGACTTCTATCGCTTTGAATTTCTAGTTGTGTACCGTTAATTCAAGCGTTAGTCATTATTCTACCCTTGCTGAATCAGAGACTCATACGTGCTACTACCAAAGATTGTGTGTGATGCTAGCTTAGCATACGATCGGTATTGGTTGTGAATATTAGTCTTGGGTTTTAGTGAGAACGGATTCGGATTCTGTCTGGGTATTGTGTCTCAGAAGGTAAACCGGATGTGGGTTGCTACCCATCTAGTTCACCAGAACTTGACGCTTTGCCTTGTAAGAATTCCGGAGCTCCTGACTTTGTTTATCATTGATTATTTCGTTTTTATCTGTTGTGATGCTCTATGTGGATCTATGTCTATGGTTTAAAGGTATATATGTTGCACCTATTACTCAACTGTGTCTCTAGACCCCTCAATCTCACTCCTAAAGTAGGGGAGATTGTGGTCATCTCCTTGGTTAGTCCTTGATTGGTTTCTGTTTGGTTGTGATGTGTGTCCCTTAATCAATTGCTCGCTCTCTATGATTGCCTAAGTGTTATGGGGTCAATCTTGGTTATTCATTGCTGGTGTGTAGAATAGGATGGTCTCCAAAGATGAACAGTACTCTCTTAAACATACTAAAGATGTGGTGGGTTAGCTGCGGTACACCCTATATATAAGTATCGGTAATGTCTTTAAGTTGCACTGGGAGTCGGACAAGGGATGGTGTGTGTGCGTGTATGGGTATGCCATTGATAGTTGATTTTTATTAAAGTCCATTTCCCTTGGTCGCCTTTCCTAACCTAACCCTTTCGGTCATGTCAAGATTAGCACCATCATAATTGGTTCACTAATCAAGAATATATTCCTATTCTCGGTGAAACTTTTTATGAATGTTTTATATTGGTTTCTCATGTCAAAGTATGTCGGTTTTAATAAAAGTCTTTTAACTCCCTCTTTTCCTTAAATATTTTAGTCTCTTCTAATTTTGGGATGAAATTCTCTAACGTAGGGGAGACTGTAACATTTGCGTTTTACCCGATTTTGAAAATCGACCCCTTTTAGGATTTCGCGTTTTACCGAATTTGCAAATTATTGATTACCGGGTCAATTTTTGGGTGTTATAACCCAAATAATATTTTTATACGGTGAAATATTTAATTGTAATCAGTTGAAACTAAATTGATGCCTAATATTAAAAGTAAAGCAATTTTAGGATTTTACGAGGTTTTGGTACGCGATTCATCGTTTACCAAGAATCTCGTATTTTGCTCATCGAACATCAAAATTAAATTACTTATGAGTCTTTTGGTCCCAAATCATATCTCAAGTCATCACGCACATGTTAAGTCTCGAAACGTTTGGGATTATTCTAATGGTGATACGTACGCAAATCGACCCCGAAAACGCATTTTTGTGCCCATAATTCCATGTTTGATATGCCCATAATTATTTATATATTTAATTGTTTATTTATTCTTTTATTCCTCCATTGGTTTAGCTGTCGGGTTCGTTCTCCGTTTCGTGGTGTCATTCTTTCCCCTGTGTCTCCATATCAGGTGAGTATACATAGCCCCTCTTTCATTTTAATGTTTTGGAGTACAACATCTACCAGTATTCAAAATATCTAAATGGTTTACTATGAAATCAAACATGCGATTCTATGTGCTCTATGTGTGATTCTCTGATTATGTGATACTTGTCGTTTATTTGTTGTGGTATTCGCTAATCGCTAGTCGCTAGTCTCTAATCGCATGTGTACCATTAACCATCAAGCCGTGGAAATAATGATAGATCTATTGACTGACAACCCACCTGGCCTGCCTTGGCTTGGGCCCCGGGTAATAGCACCCTTACTTGTCTAGGTTTGATGCACATCGCTCATAATTTTTTATCATGATCTAGATATTTACACTTGACTCATTAAATTGCAATGCTTTAATCCATTGTAGTATACTAAACCTAGGTTTACTCACCAACAACTTGTAATTGACCTATATTTTGTACATGTTGCAGGTTGCTGATAGATGATGTTTGACTTGTTGATGACACTATAGGATTGCATGCTGACCTAGTGTGACCTAATTAAACAATTTTATTGTATCATATTGATGTTATATGTTGTATTGTAACATTTTGTTTATGTTGTATGAAATAGGTTGATTAAGTATATCGCAACATTAATAATGTTGTTCAATCTGGATAATCATCGCGCCCCGACATCTTCCGCCGTCGGTTGGGGTATGACACACGGGTCGTGTGGCTTTAGGGGCACGGGCCGTGTGATGTCAGATAGCAAAAGTCAACTTCTGGAAGGAGCGGGAGGAGGGGCACGGGCCATGTCTGGCTAGGCATGGCCCGTGTCTGGCTAGGCATGGGCCGTGTCAGGTCGACTTTGTTGAAGGTTTATCTTTTTCTTTGTCTTTTTCATTGTGTTTTGCTTCTTTTGTGAATTTGACCTGAATCAAACGGAAAAACTAAAAAGGGAGCATTATTCGGTTAGAACGTTAGTAGCTATCCTGTTTTGATCCATTTTTTTGGGATATTTGGTATAAAATATGTATTGTTTGACTCACATCAAACATCCCCACACTTAGATCTTTGCTTGTCCTCAAGCAAACTTCTGAAATGTCGGACTCCGCTAAATTCCAAAGACTTTATTTTGAAGTTTAAATTTCTAGGGACGATAAAAAGTCGGTTCCTCCAATTTAATTTGTTCTTTTTATCCCATTGAATATTTTATTATTACTGAAACATGGGTACTTATGTCAAGGCTACTGATAAGCTTATTTTCTTTACAAACTCATTTACCTCACAAGAGGACACTCAGCTCTAGGGTTAATATGCTTCATATTTTTAAGTGAACACTCATATAAAGGCAAAGACGAGTAAAGAGCATAAGCTTCTCAAGTAATCGAGCCTCCACAGATATCGCTGAAATATACATAGATATCATCAGGGCTTTAAAAGGGTAGGCTTGGGCTAAGGTTTAGATGATTTAAAGTGGCAAAAGATGTAAGAAATATCGGTTTCTCTATTATTTTATGACTTTTAACTAAGAGTTTGAGTGGCTGTTTTTATTGCTTTCAAACAAGAATACTATATATATATATATATATATATATATATATATATATATATATATATATATATATAATAGACTTTAAACAAGGTCGCAATTTAAAATTGTTGATGAGAAATCGTATATCTACGAAATGGATTTTTTTGTAGAAATAGGGGTAGTTTTTGCAAAGTTTTGATGTTTTCAAAGAGGGTTGATCAAACGAATAGGTTTTAGGCTCAACAGGGTTAACTAGGAGATATTTTAGAGAAGTGAGAGGTTAAAGAGGGGAAATCCTAGGTGCCTCAGTCATTTAACCATATATTTCTAATTTTGTCCATTTTGGTACGCATTATCGAGTCAAGTTCTAACTTTACCGAATTTACCTGGTTTCTCTCGAATTTTCAAAAATAAAGGAGCATGAGTAATGATTTGTTCATATTTATTCAGGCTTAAGTCCCTACTGAAAAAGAAAAAGGGGAATCATGAGTTTCTTTGGAAATTAAACTTATTTTCCTCTTGTCATAAAAAGATGTTTAAAGATTTTTATTAATTCGATGGGATATATGTTTTGATGATTTCAGAGGAGAACTTTTTCGTCGAAAACAGATATTTAAAGGTCTTTCAAGTGTTTGGAAAAATATGGATGTCCTATTTTTCAAAAAGTTTTGTGTAAGGCTTGGTTTTAGGACAAGAAAAAGGTAAAAGTGTATACTATTTATTATTATTATTATACATATATTTTTTTATATATCAGATACTCCTGTCCCCACACTTCAATTGTACATTGTCCTCAATGTACGCTTTCGAGGAACAAATATACAAAAAGTGTTTAAGTTGACAATCCCGTTTTGATGATGTCGTGCTGAATCTGCATTTTGCTATCGTCTGGTTTTTCACAATACTAAAAAAAAGATAAAACTAAAAATAAAAGGTAAAAAATACATAGATTAAAAGATAAATCCTACTAGTGATTATGAATTAATTAGTCTCCTAATGAAACAATTACATGGTAATCAATACTTGCAAAAGTCCCAATACTAGGATTACAAAAGGTCCTAAACTACTTATTTCATTTCTAATCCTAAGCTACTTCTTCCATCGTCGTGTCACGGATCAAGCTCAATCGTGGTGATTGGTATCTCGAGCTTGTCATTGTCGTCATCCAAGTTGACAACAAAGTCTCCTCCAAAGTCAAAAACGGGGAGAGTAGCGTTCTCTTCGACTTCTACTTCGGTCCATGGCTCGTCGGTTGAATAAACGAAGGCGGCATGATAGGAATGAAGAGATCCGTAGGTTCATTCAAGTGAGCCGCTATGTCTTCAAACACAACAGTCAAAAGTTGACCCGGTCGTTCAATTCAAGCTCCCGTTCTTTAAGAGCTTCAACCTCCTCATGTAGTTCATTGTAATACCTTACTAATGTGGATATGATCCATGTTTGTCGACCTTCAGCAGCGTTAGTGGGGGCTGGTTGAGGGATTCCATTGATGGCCATGCTAAAAGATGGAGAGAGCTAGAAGATTAAAAAAAAACACACAGCATGCATGGCACGACCCACGCCTGGCTAGGCACGGCCCGTGTATGGGTGCGAAGCATGCTTATTTCTTCTAGTTTTCTGAATCTAAGAAGCATTTCCGTGGCACTAGAACATATTTTGGGTGTTTGTTTCTAAAATATATCTCAAATGTTTTTTTCTTTTGATATAAACATGTTTTTTGAACAACATTTGAGCTAATGGTGTGTTGTTGGTTAAAAGCCCATGTGCTAGTGCTGGAAAATTGCATGAAGATGGAGAAAAATGAAGAACATGTTGACTAAAAGAGGAATGCATAAGAATGAGGAATGAATAAGTCAAACTAGGAACATTCATTACTTAGTATGTGTGCGAAAAGCTCTCTAGAAATCTAGAAAAGATGCTCACAAGACTCCAAGGGAAGGGCAAGGATCTTGCAGCCCTTTGTCCTCATCTAATTAGAGCTGGATTCTGACAAGCATGACCAGTGCCTGGGGCGACACGGCCCACGTCGGGCTGTCGGGTACCTTAAATGCCAGATTTGGTGACATGGCCCTTTGTTAAAAAGGGACACGACTCGTGTTGGTTTGGGCACGCCCCGTGCTTGGTCAGGCACAACCCGTGTTTAGGCATTTTCTCATAGAACTTTCCAAAAAATTTTATTCCTAGAAATCTAAGAAAAATAAGGAAGAAGGAAAAACGAAATAGTTGTTAGTGGGGAGTGCTTCTGCTTCCACCCATTTGGAAAGGTAATCGACCGCTACGAGAATGTAGTTCTTTCCTCTGGATGTAGGGAAAGGTCCCATGAAATTTAATCCCCAAACATCAAAATCCTCACAAATCTGAATGATGTTTTGTGGCATTTCGTATCTCGTTGAGATGTTTCCTACCCGTTGGCAAGCATTGCAAGAACGTATCCAATTGTGCGCGTCTTTGTATAGTGTCGGCCAGTAGAAGCCAGAATTGAGGACTTTCTTTGCAATGGCATTGGCTCCGTGGTGACCACCACAGGGTCCTGTGTGACAGTGTTTGAGAATGCTAGCAATCTCAGTTTCGTATACACATCGTCTGATAAGTTGGTCAGCACATACCTTAAAAAGGTAAGGGTCTTCCCAAAAATAATGTTTAACATCAACGAAGAATTTCCTTCTTTGCTGATGCGTCAACCCTTTTGGAACTAATCCGCTCGCAAGATAGTTTGCTATGTCAGCGAACCAGGGTTCTGAAGTGTCTACCATCTCAAGGTATTCTGTTGGGAATCTTTCATTTATCTCCCCTCCTATGTCTACTCCTTCTAATCTGGATAGATGAGCAGCTGCAGTGTTTTTAGCACCCTTCTTGTTTTTGATCTCAATGTCGAATTCTTGGAGCAAAAGGATCCAACGTATGAGTCTTGGCTTTGCATCTTACTTTTCGAAGAGTTATCTAATGGCGGCATGATCGGTGAAGACAATGGTTTTTGATAGCATCAGATATATCACGAAATTTATCAAACGCAAAAACTACTGCTAGTACCTCTTTCTCCACAACTGTATAGTTCTCTTGAGCGGTTGTTAGCGTTTTGATAGCGTAGTAGATTGGGCAAAAGTGTTTGTATTTTCGTTGACCAAGCACTGCTCCCAAAGCATAGTCACTAACGTCACACATGATTTTGAATAGAAGAGACCAGTGTGGCGTAGTCATAATAATTGCATTGACTAATAGGTTCTTGGGAGTAGAGAAGGCTTCCGTGCAATCCTTGTTAAAGTCGAATACAGCTTCTTTCTCGAGCAACTTTTTCAAAGGACGTGGTATTTTTTTAGAAGTCTTTGATAAAGCGTCGATAGAATCCTGCGTGTCCTAAGAAACTACGAATAGCACGAACTGAAGAAGGTGGTGGTAGATGTAAGATAGTGTCAATTTTTGCTTTATCCACCTCCGATCCAGCTTGGGAGATTTTATGGCCAAGAACTATGCCTTCCTGAACCATAAAATGACATTTTTCCTAGTTGAGAGCTAGATCAGTTTCTTCACATCAGGTGAGCATTTTCTTTAGAATAATCAAACAATGATCGAATGAGTTGCCAAAGACCAAAAAGTCATCCATGAAAACTTCCAAAAATTTCTCAATTATATCATGGAAACTGGCAACCATACAACGCTAAAAAGTGGCAGGAGCGTTACATAACCCAAAAGGCATTCGTCTATAGGAAAATATGCCTTGGGGACAAGTAAAAGTGATTTTCTCTTGGTCCTCTAGGTCGATGGGGATTTGGAAATACCCTGAGAAACCATCGAGAAAGTAATAAACTTATATCCGGCTAGACGTTCGAGTATTTGATCAATGAAGGGCAAAGGAAAATGATCCTTTTTGGTGGCGTCATTTAGCCTTCGATAGTGTATGTAGACTCTCTAGCATGTGATTTTTCGAGTGGGAATGGCTTCATCTTTGTCATTTGTGATGACATTCATTCATCTTTTCTTAGTACCACCTGAACAGGACTAACCCATGGGCTATCTGAGATGGGATATATAAGACTAGCGTCAAGAAGTTTGATAACTTCCTTTTTAACCACATCTTGGACGTTCGGATTTACTCTTCTTTGTGGTTGTACAACTGGTTTTTATACATCTTCCATCATAATCTTATGCATACCTTGACGAGGGGTTGATCCTTTGATATCAGAGAGTTGCCATGCTATAGCCTTTTTGCGTTTTTGTAACATGACTAGTAGCGCTTCCTTTTCTCTTGAGTTTAAGTGCGCAGATATGATAACGGGCGAAGACTCGTGGTCATCCAAGAAAGCATACTACATGTGCTCTGGTAGTGTCTTGAGTTCCAATGGAGGCCGTTCTTCAGCAGACATCTTGCTTGCAGAAACGTCTTCCTCTGGTTCCGTTGTTACTGCTTGGATGGACTCATGTATCTCTTCGTGCGTATCTGGAGGTGGGTCTTCCTCCTCTTCCAGGATTTCCTGGGTTAGTTTCTCATCTTCTTCTTCCGGTGGCCAAGCAGGATCGTCAAACAATGGATATAGTAGAGATCATTCAACCTCCACAGAGATTCTGTTCTCGCCAAGCGATAGAATAATCTCCTTGCTGTTTGGTTTGATGATGGCTTTCCAAGTTTCTAGACGGGTCTTTCGAGAACAAGAGGGGTGTCGTCAAGAATGAGAAAAGCGGTCGGAATGATAACATAGTTAACACGGATGATGTACCTTAAATTATACACATTTTCTAAGCAATTATCCCTCGCATATTGGGTAAAATATGACTAACTATTGCAAAGAAACAGTGTTTTTGTCTTCTTTGTAGTTTTTCAGGTTTTACTAAGTCAAAATCACAAAAGGAACGAAAAATGCAAGAAAACTGATAAAGCATAAGAAAACTGGTGATTTCGAGTTTAGCACGGCCCGTGCCAACAGAGACACGCTCCGTGCTCCTGATGCTCGAAGATTTGAAGATCACCGATTTGACTCAGCGCGCCCCATGCTGCTGAAGACACGCCCCGTGCCCACTGTTCCTCACAGCCCGTGTATAGTTTTGCACGGGTCATGTCGTTCCAAATCTGCTATAAAAGGGGCAGCCGGCTTCACTGTTCAAACTGCTCAATTCTTCCCCCTTTCTTCCACTAGTTATACAATCTTTTCGATTTGGAGCCATTTGTTTTAGTTTTCTTAAGTGTATTCGTCAAAGATTGTAAGAACTTCAACTTATGGTGATAATAAACTATTATTTGTCTATGAATCTTTCAGTATCCATTAAGCAAATCTTAAGACTAACACTTGTTATCCTCAATCTTACAAGTGTTAGTCAAATTCTTACACTCATTTGGGAATAAACGAATCTTTGGTGGGTTCGTAAACTGTTTTTGTAAACTTGCTTTAAGGTGAACTAATGACTTTATAAAAAAAACTCTTTTTATTGAAAGTTTATTACTGATTTTCTGAACCAAACGTGCTCTACGTATCACAGACCATTTGGGGAGTCGAAATGCTAAAGGCCGGACTTGTGACACCCGGTCAGGGGATGATGCATTATCCGAAAGGTGACTCGCGCCCTATGCTACATGATACGTTCGAGGTCTTTATGTCTATGTAAGGAAAATCGGCTGACAACGCAAGTGTGGGCTAAAAGTATTTGGTTGGGAATGGGGGTTGGTAATATATTGTCACTTTACGGAAGTCGAGATGGTATGTGTTTATGAACTTGGCTCTGGTATGTCGGACGTGAATGCGCTAGAGCGGTACATGGAAGAAACGGACCTTAGTCCTTTAAAAAGATAACTTTTATAATAAAATAATCTGGCACGCAGGGTTGTTCACCCGCTAGTTCATGACGACGTGTCGAGTACGGTAAGTCGGCCGATTTGAGGGACCCCGTAACTAAGTGGCATTAGCTTCACTATATTTGTTTGCCAACAGCACAGTTCCCCACATTCGTACTCCTCGTACACGATCGCCCGGGAGAGTAGTGATGCTTGATTTGAGGCTGAGAGGTGGCTTGCTGCTTGTTGGTAAATAATCTTACGGGAAGTGTATAATTTACGGGTTACCAACATCACCACTGATAAGTCTCCCAAATGATATTATCTACGACCGATTTAACCAAGACACGACTTTTTAGTTAGTTTGATTTTAGTTAAATTATTTTACATATTTCTACTAACATCTTCACTTGATTTAAAGAAATAAGTAAGAAAAATAAAGGCTATACCGTTAACTTTGATTTTTCTTCAAAAAAAATCCTCGTTTGTGTCCCCGGCAACGGCGCCAAAAAGCTTGGTGTCCGTGTGGTGTATATAAAAATATAGCAGTATTAATGACACCTTCAGTACGTAAGATTTTAAATTTATAAAACCTTGATTAAATACAACTACTATTTCACCACATAACACAGGAAAGTGCACCTATCGTGGAGCAGTATAGTAGTGGTAAGATGTCCGAGAATCGTTCAAGAACACAAGGAAAATGAGGCTTTTGAAGAAGAATTCTTATTAACATTTCAACCAAAGTTTAATTATATAAGACGGAGTTGGTTTTGTCCTAAATGAAAGAAAGTAATTAAAATGAGATTTTTGTAGTTTAATCAATCTGAGGGTAGTATCACTTGGGGGAACTCACCGATGGTTGGTTTGGCATGATTAATTTGAATACTTCGCCTTAAGATTACTATTTAACAAGTGAGGAGGGCCGCTTTTCAGCCTGGAATCCTTTCTCACATTCCTCTCGTTCCCTGTAAGGACTCAAGAGGACCGTTTTGAAAATAATAAACAAAGTAAGCGTGAATGCATAATAGTTATAGGGCCCGATGGGTCGTGCGCCGTTATACTCGAATACGTTGTCATGAACCAGCCAGGGAATAACCCACGTATCGGATTTAAGTATTATAAAAATTGTCTTTAAAAGAGACTAAGGTATGTTTCCTTTATGAATCGATTTCGCGTAAACACAAGAGGTCGTAACCAGAGCCAAGTTCACTAACATGTATCTCACCGACTTCCATGAAGTGACAAAATATTACTAACCCCCAATCCCAACAAGTACCTTCAGGCCGCAGTTAGCGTGAAAGCCGTGTTTTTCTACATAGACATAAAACTCACGAACGTATTACTTTGCATTGGGTGCGAGTCACCGTTTAGATCATGCATCGTCCCCCAGTCGGGTGTCACAAGTTCAACTAATGAGCTTTCGACTCCTCAAATGGTCTATAATACGAAAGGCACATTTGTTCAAAAAGGTTAATCATAAACTTTCAATTTAAAAGAGTTTACATAAAGTCATCCGTACTTACCTTAAGGTAAGTACATAAGTTCATCCTACTTACCAACCAAAAGCTCGTTTATCCCCAAGTGAGTATAAGAGTTTAGCGAAGCGTTAACATGGCTTTAATGGTTTGCTTAACAGAAAATGACCAGTTCATAGAAAACTTTAAACAATTCAGTTCTAATTAAGTTAATGTTATTACAAATCTGAAAGATTAATGCTAGAAAAACGCCAAGTGGCTCAACAATTAACTAAACTATATTATGGAGAAGAAGAAAAGAATTGAGCGAGTGAGAATGGATGTCTTCGCCGGATTTTATAGGCAGATTGGCGAGCTGGGCACGGACCATTCTTGGCTGGGCACGAGCCATGCTTGTTAGTGAATCAGTAGAGATATGTTTTATTCAGAGGCACGAACCATGTGGCTTCAGGGGCACGGGCCGTATGATGTCAGATAGCAAAAGTCAACTTCTGGAAGGAGCGGGAAGAAGGGCACGGGCCGTGTCAAGTCAAGTTTATTGAAGCTTTATCTTTGTCTTTGTCTTTGTCTTTTTCATTGTTTTTAGCTTCTTTTGTGAATTTGACATGAATCAAACAGAAAAACTAGAAAGGGAGCATTATTTGGTTAAAACGTTAGTAGTGATCCTGTTTTGATCCATTTTATCGGGGATATTTGCTATAAAAAATATGTATAGTTAGACTCACATCAGTAGCGGAAAGGTGGAAGTGCCAAAAGCCATGGGTAGAGCCTTCCAACTCACAGCTGATGAAGCTAAACAGACGTGGTGGTAGGTACATTTCTTGTTAATACAATACATGCCCACGTGTTGTTTGACACATGGGCTAATAGATCGTTTGTTTCATATGATTTTGTTAAGCACCCCTCGTTTATGATTGAAAAATTGAATGTACCTTTAGAGGTAGAAATTGCTAATGATAAAAGTATATTTGTTTATGATGTATGTCAATGATGCAAAATCGTCGTTGGTGACGAATGTTAGTCCGGGATCAACAACCGTTCACGATATCTTAATCTATAACAAGTGCGGAAACCTTGTACGAGATTGATTCAAGAGAAAGTAGATGAAATAGATTTGATATGAGTGAAAAAAGATCAAATTTTGAATGAAGAACAAACTAACTTTCTTTGAGATGATGATTACGATCGTGTATACAAGAGTAAATCTGGAAATTGTAAACAACCACTACTAGAATCAAGAACAACTTGGGTTTATATACTACCCTTTACATAACCCTAAGCCCAATCATAAACACATAAGAAATCCGGTCCAAGAAAGCCCAAGTTGTAAACATCTTGTAAGCCCAATCGTGAATACCTAAGCCCATTAACAAGAAAGCCCACATCTAATGTTCATGCCTCAAATGTATAGCCCAACAATATTCCCCTAGGCATGAATCATTAGACTGTTTAAGGAAGACATAAATCAAATCTGAACGTATGAGCTTCTTTCCTTGACCACCAACCTTTCTCCACAATTAGATTTGCCGTGCCATGAAACATACCCACCCGTATAGCATTCTCCATGTAATGTTCATCACCAAGTATTGGACGGGATGCCAAGAGCTTGATATCATTCTCTCCGAATCTCAGCAAATCAATGGGATCATACATGCGGAACTCTCTTAGCTTCTTGCACACAACCACCACCTCATACGTTGTAGGATCAAAATACCAGCTATCAAAATTCTTTACAAGCGTATGGTCTTCTATTTCATCGAGCATGTTGATAACTCGAGTTCGTTAGGTGGGAGGACACCTCATTTCACCAATTGGCTCATCGGTGAAAGGATCTGTTCCGGTTTCAACCCACTTTGCAGCCTTCAGATAAAAGTTTGCAAAGTTTTCCTCCATCTGAGCTATCAAATTGTTGCGAACCAGATTACCATGATTGTTGTTCCACCTGTTAATGAATGGTGCCCTCAGCAAGTTTCTCAACTCTGTTTCAGTCCATGAGTGGAATTGACCTCTTGATCGGTAGTACTCGACTGGACTATATCCATCTCTCACCACAACAAATAATTCCTTTTCAGCATCATAATACCAACACAGAATTGGTTCCCGGCTCCCCTTCTTGTCTAATTCACTCTCTCCCACATCTATGGAGTACAGCGTAGGGGTAGGACCTTTGAAGAACTCTTTGAACCAATTGACCTGTCCTTCAGGAGCCTTTGAAATAAATCTTCCACCACGAACATACTCAGACATCTCAATTGTGTCATCTCCTTCATCTTCATGTATTGCACTTATATCTTGAATTCCTTGAGATGAGCTTTGACCATGGTCACCAGATGCTTTTGACTCAACAACACCTTTCAACTCTGAATGCTTCTTCTTCAGATCCAACAAGGTTTCATACAATAACTTGAGCCTTAGCTTGTTAGCAGCCTCGTTCTCTTTCAAAGTCTTGTTTTCATTTTTAATCGCTTTTATCTCATTTTGACGAATTCTGTTTTGAGACATAAGATAATTAATTTGAGGATCAGCACTTAATCACATCTCAATTGGGAGATCAGATGCTCCCACAGCAGCCTGAAAAGGTCGGAAGCTTGGAATAGTTGGTGGCAGACTTGACTCAGTAGAGAAGTTTACTCTTACTGGACTGGGTTCTACAAAAGTGTTGTCAACCTCCAGAAATTGCGTTTCTTCATGAACTGGGCTATGTTCATTTAGAAGAGGACTTTCAGTCTGTATGGGAGTTGATTCTGGTACATCAACCTGACGATCGGCCTGGGGTGTGCTCTTTTCATTGGTAGGTTCAGATGCATCAACATTTTGTGCATTGATATGTGTAGGTTCAAATACCATCAGGCTTGAGGTAGTTTTCTGGAATTTAAACCCGATGGCTCTGGGATCCGACTTCTTCCTTGGTGATGACTTACGCACAGGAATTGGCTCTTCAAAAACATCCTCCACTTCAAATTGAACATCTAACTCTTGTGGAACTGAACCACTGTTGGAAGAGGAGTTCAAGTCATTCCTCGCTCTCTTGTGACTGATGGGCCCCAGATCCCCATAGATGTCATCATTTAGGTTCTCATGCTCAGGAAAGATGTCATCCATCACATTTTCCTCATCAGACGGGATATTCTCCGCTTCTTCTTGAACATTCACTGGAACAGTTGCTGTCACATCATGGTCTTCAGCAACTGTCACATTGACTGGATGTACTTCTGGTTCAGAATCAGTTTCTTCTTGCTCTTGTTCCCTTGGAACTTCAGGAAAGGCACCCCTTTTAGACCATTCTAGTCGCCCTTGAAAGCTATTCTTTCCATTTTTGTCTTAAGTTTGCAAGCCGTACACACCGTTATCCATGAACATGATATCCAACTTCTCTATTCTTTCTACTATCATGGGATATTTCTTCATGACCACCATCTGCACAAATCTTGGTGTCATCAGGAATTGTTCTCTGGCGCTCAAGTCAGCATTGCCAATCCAATCTAGCAGCATCATTTTTGAGAAATTGAAGTTCCAGTCTAAGGCCAATGCAACAAACGCTGTGCCATGCAGTTTGTTTAGCTGATCAAAACTTGTTCTCTTCCCCAAGAAGGATTTCTGCATGTAATGAGCCAGACACCTCCAGTAGTGCAGCAGTAACTTCTTGAAAATGGGAGGGAACTTTCTTTCATACCCTAACAATTGAGCACCTTCCAACACAACTGCCTTTGAATACTCTATTGGATCTTCAGCTTTATCATTGATGTTTAACCCTGACGAATGTCTTCTTCAAGAATCACAATTGGTCGGTTCTGAATGGTTGCAGTGATCCTTGTCTTGTCGGCATTTTCTCTTGCTGTTCCCCAGAAACCTCTAACAAGTTGCTCATCGATCAGCACACTTGTTCGCAGAGCATGATTAATTTTGCAGACATTTAATCCTGCTACCAGAGAATAAAATAGCTGCATATGTCTCTCTGGAGGATCATCAAGATAAGCCGGGATGCAATGATCTCTTTCAAAATGAATCTCTTCATCAAGCATATCTTTTGCCATCTGAGAAAACGAGACAAATGCATCAGGTCTATTCTTATCAAAAACAATTATGTTTGTTAACATCATCTTGAAGTTCAATTGATTCTCACATTTAATTAAAAAAAATTTTAATTCAGAAAATCTCAATTTAAACTTTCAAGAATAGAATTTGATTTTGAATCACAAATTAACAAACACATTTAATTTTATCTTAAAAACGATTAAATTTGATGAGTATAGAAGATATTAGGTGTTTACGATTTTAATTTAAAAAATAATTGGGTTTACGATCTGTAAATCGGGTTTACGATCAGAAAATTGGGTTCACGATCGGGTCAAATAAAGTCCAGTCTTAAACACATGGCCCGATTGTAAACACCCATTGTCGTAATCTGTCAGAATCGTAAAACCCTCTGATCATAAACTCTGATCGTAATCGATATCGGAAACGTCGATCGTAATCGACGATCGTAATCGTCGATCATAAACGCCAAACGTCGTCTTCAACCTCACGACGGTCGTAAACGCCGAGTCCGCCATTTTCGAACCTGCAAAAACCTCGGAAACACTTCAATACACGTCATACTCGCAAAACAAACATCTATCACTACCTTTTTCGATTAACAGTCACAAAACCGACTTCAAATCTTGAGTATCGACGTGAGACACGGGGAAATAAAGAAAAAGATCACCGAATGGGGAATACACAAAAAACTGAGATCACACCGACAAATCGAAGTGGAAACAGCCGATTGAGGGGTATTTTTCGGTCGGATCGAGAAGGCGAAGGTAGAGGTGCGCTCGGTTTAAACAGGAGATGACCGGAAGTGGGTTAGATCGTTTTTTCGCGCGAGGAGGGGCGGCGGTTTAGGGTTTTGATGAGATGATCGTAAACGTAGAGAGGAGATGAAGGTTGAATTGGAAACTGAAAATCGTAAATGGGGGTGTTTGGGGTTTTGATAAGAAAATTTTTTCATTTTACCCCCTTATGATTTCAAAACATTTCAAATGCTCCCAATCCTCATTTTAACTGAATAAATCACTTAACAAGTTGTTAATTTTGAAACATTTTAAAAATTGCAAAACTTCCCCTCAGACTCATACCCCGATTATCCGATCATGATCATAAAAACAATTAATTTTAAATATACACAGACTTAAAAAGAATGAATATAAAAAGCATAAATTAAGATAACCTAAAACCGAGATAAAAACATACTTACCTTGAAGTTGATGTTTTTCATGGATCAAACCAGACAAATCTTTGACCGAGGAACCCTTTTTCAGCTTCCGTTACTCGACGCTCTAGACGATTGTTCAAAATTTTTGAAACCATATAAACTCACATCCAGATAAAAATTTTGAAGTGCTTAATTATGGTACATAATTACCGTTATGTTTAACTGTCCCCACACCCAATTATTCATAGCAAAACCTACCCAACCTCAGAGTTTATTGAGGATTCACAAACCCCCAACTTGAGGAACCATGCAACACTGTCATGACAAACACTTATTTTGTTAATTATCAGTTGGTGATCAGGTCGGCCGCATAAGCACGCAGATAATACCAAACACAATAATTATTTTATTGTTTTCCTTTTTCTTTTCATTTTTTCAATTTTCTTTTTGAATGAGGTGTTGTCATAACAGCAGAACATGGCGTGTGAGAGAGTGAATACTAGGCCTATATAATTACCACTCTCAATCCATTTTTGCCGGGACTCAGTTTTTTAAACCATGTAAACTAGGATGGAAACCTAAACATATATAGAAGTTAAGTTTACTGCACTTACTTGGATGGTCATAGTTTTTTATTTAGCTTACCGACACATCATCTTTGAGCCGTCTTTCACTTCAGCCTTACACGTGTCAGTCTCCGATTGTCTTGGAAATTTATATCACTTCCTACCAACTCAAGGCAAACAAAAGACTTCATAAAAACCTCAAACATATTTTTCAGATTTTCTGAAACATTGACATTTCTTACCCTGTTTTTATGAGGCTTTTAAAACAAAAAACACATTTTTTTATTTTTTTAAATAAACTCAAAGCAAAAGTAAGCAAAAATAAAAGCAACTATATACAAAAAGTTTGGATCAGATCAGTCCTCGAAGGCAATCATCCTTAGTGTTGAGGGTGTATTTTCAGGATGCTCACAGGAAGCTCAGACAGTTCAGGAATCCTATTGTCGTCTGGGAATCTCGTACATTCAGGTATCCTGATCATATCATTTTAACTAACCTTCATATTTTGCCACATGTTTATTTGACCAGGTATTATCGGAATCATCAACGACCTCCGAAACTTACGCTCCAGCTGAAGAAGATCGTGGACCAAGTGCACGGAGAGGCCTCTAACGGTCGAGTTAGTTGGACGATAGGATCCCGGGAATCCCGGAAAGTTAGTTATCATTGTATTTGTTATATAAATCGAGGATTCGATCAGTAGGAACACACACAACGACACTCGCACACTGGTTTCTCATTACAAATTATTGTATCACTTAGCTCTGATCGATCAAACCTCCAAACCGTTGTAACAAATCGTTTGATAATTAATAACATTGACTTGGTGGCGGTTTCCAGCCGGCACCCGAGGTTTTTATCCAGGATTCCTAGAGGCAACTCAAAGGATTCTGGAGTTTTCCTCGCTAAAATCCTTGTGTTATCACCCTTACTTGGATTACTTATTCATTTGATCGTTAAGCACTCTACCTCACAATCTAAGTTTGGAATACAGGATTCCCGAGTGAATTTTTGACCAAAACAGTTTGGTGCCCACCGTGGGGCAAGTGGTGCTTAATTCTACTAAAATCCCGTATCTCATTCATTTCATTTGATCTCCGATCCAAAAGATGTCGAACTCACAGAAATCTGTCTCGACCTCTACATCGTCCTCCATTCCCCCTAAATTCTCCTTTCCAGGAAGCCAAAAGAAGACTAATGACCGTCAGAAGAAAGTGGACGAGCAGCCGAGAAAAACTGATTATCCTGTCTTCACAGGATCCCAGGTTCAATCTGTTGATCCGGTTATTACTAACAATGATTTGTTTTCCTTGATTAAGCAGGTAAAAAATCAAATGGATCAGCAAGAAAAAACTAATCAAACGGTGATGAAGGAAATTGAAGATCTAAAGAAATCTAGGAAGCCCATGGAAGAGCAAAGTCCCCTGTTTCCCAGGCATCTCGATTTCAATGCTTCAGGATCCTCAGATCCGTTTCGCTACAATAACAAATCAACATCAGGATTTGCTACAGCCCCTACAATGACTTCTCAGGCCGCTGGATATGCTGAAAGTACCGCTGGATTCTTAGGAGCTGTCCCACCAGAATCCTCACAGTCACGCTACAAGGCTCCGTGGATTCCACCATTGTTGGGATCCTCAGCCTTGCCGTCTCAAGGATATCCTTTTTCTGTTGGGAATCCAAGCCAGAATTCCCAAGGATATCAATACTTTAACCCTTTAATTTCTGCAGGAACCTTCAGGACCAGCTCCTCAGAAGTGCATGATGGTGATGACATCCCCATGCAAACGGCAGCCACTACGGAGCCAAGCTTCCCAGCAAATTATGGCTACGGTCCCAGGATTCCGGCCCAGAATCCTGCCTCTGGTAACGTGTCCAATTCAATCCCTATTGTTTCTAACCAGGGTGCTCCTTATGATGCAGGTATTCATCCAAGTATCGCTAGGGAGCTCCAGAAATTGAAAGAAATGATATCAAATGTTCCAGGGATCCTGAAACCTATCCCTGAAGTTCCTTTGGAAAGTCACAAGATCTCTAGATTTGCTTGGCCAATATCCCAAGTAGAGATCCCGAAGCGTTTTCAGACTCCAAGCATGAAGCTTTATGATGGGACCACGGATCCTGAAGAACACGTGGCACATTATCGGGAGCGTATGGAGATCAATCCCATTCCGATAGAAATCAAGGAAGCCTGTCTATGCAAAGGCTTCGGATCAACCCTAACAGGGCCAGCCATGAAATGGCTACTGAGCATTCCTCCTAACACTATTACATCATTTTCTCATTTAGTTAACTTATTTAACAATCAATTTTCTTGCAGCAGGACCTTTGAGAAGCTCACAGGTGACCTGTACCGAATAATTCAGAAGCCAGATGAGCCTCTCAGAGACTATATTGCCAGATTCGGACGAGAATCTCTTGAGATTCCTAATCTGGATATGGCAGCAGCCGTGGAAGCCTTCAAAATGGGGCTCTCCAAAGATTCCCGTTTTTACGATGACCTTGTTATGGCTCCTTGCAGGAATCTTGATGAAGTACGCAGTAGAGCTCTGAGATTTATTCGTTTGGAAGATGACAAGAGGATCCACCAAAGACTGGAGGTTCCTAAATACGATCCCAACAGCAAAAAGGCGGAATCCCCCGGGAAGCCGTATAGATCTCGTCCATATTCCAAACCGGAAAATCACAAAGTCAACGCTGTTGATCAGGACGATGATGATGAGGAATATCCTAAGGTATCTGAATACTGTTTTTCCGTTGACATTGGTGGTTTGATGTGTGCTATGCAGGATCTAGGTGAAAAAGCTAGATGGCCAAGGAAGGATACTAAACAAGGATCCTGGAAGGACAAGTCCAAGTGGTGTGCCTTCCATGAAGATTTTGGCCACCTGACGGACGAATGTATAGCACTCCGAAAGGAAATCAGTTATCTACTCAGCAAGGGGCATCTTAAGGAGTTGTTAGGCAGAAAGAAGGTCAAGACCCAAGAAGCCGAAAAGGTGCCCCAGAGAGCGGCTTCTCCACCACAGGATGCCCAGATTATAAACTTCATCTCAGGAGGCTCGGACATCTGTGGAACTTCATATTCCTCAGCTAAGAAGCATGCGAAGGAATCCAAATCCGAACAGGGTGACAGACCTGTCCGGACATCCACCCTGACTCAAGACAAGCTAATATCCTTTGATGAGAGTGACCGTTCTCATGTTCAGGATCCTCACCATGATAGTCTTGTGGTTACTTTATATATTGCTAACCATTTTGTTCGCAGGATTCTGGTTGATAACAGGAGCTCAGTAAACATAATCCGACTTGATGTGCTAAAAAAGATGGGGATCCCAGAAACTGAAATAGTTCCAAGATCCTCGGTTTTAGTCGGCTTCAGCGGTGAAACTAAAAGCACCGTTGGGGATATCAGGTTGCCAGTATATATAGAGGGGGTAAACTCTATGCAAAAATTTTGTGTTATAGATTCTCTCTCTTGTTGCAATATTATTCTTGGCAGGCCTTGGATTCACGAGATGAAGGCAGTTCCTTCAACTTATCACCAATGTATCAAGCTTCCTACACCCTGGGGAGTCGTAAGAATTGAAAGTGACCAGCAGGAAGCCAAGAACTGTTACTCTACTTCAATGAAGAGCACCACTAAGGTGACGAAGGGATAGCAATTACAGAAAAAGGCACCTGAAGCACAGGAGGACAGGGAGCTTGATGTCAAAGAAATACCTCTAGACCCTAAGAATCCTGAAATCAAGGTGCTCATGGGAACGAGCATCCCAACAAATGTTGAGCAGGAATTATTACTACTTCTCAAAGCCAGAACTTCAACTTTCGCCTGGAAGCATGAAGATATGACAGGTATCCCTAAACATGTAATTACTCATAAACTTGGTTTAGATCCTTCTTTCAGGCCTATACAGCAGAAAAGGAGGAAGTTCGCTCCAGAGAAAAATATGATCATCCGGGAGGAAGTCGACAAGCTTCTCAAAACAAAGATGATCAGAGAAGTCAAATATCCTAGGTGGCTAGCAAATGTGGTGGTGGTCCAGAAGAAGAATGGAAAGTGGAGAGTTTGTGTTGATTATACAGACTTGAATAAGGCCTGTCCTAAAGACCCGTTTCCACTTCCCCACATCGATGCAATGGTGGATGCCACGGCTGGCCACGAGATGCTCACTTTCATGGATGCCTCAGCAGGATTCCAACAGATTCAGATGGAACCTTGCGACCAAGAACATACAGCATTCATGACTCCAACAGGTATATATTGTTATACTGCTATGCCCTTTGGTTTGAGAAATGCAGGTGCCACCTACCAGAGACTCGTCAATATGATGTTCAAAGAGCAACTGGGGGACACAATGGAAGTCTACATAGATGACATGGTGGTAAAGTCCAAGAAAGCTGAAGATCACGTCAGAGATCTCCAGACTGCCTTTGATATCCTTGATCAATATAACATGAAGCTCAATCCCTCCAAATGCCACTTTGGGGTGCGAGCGGGAAAATTCTTAGGATATATGGTCACAGAAAGAGGAATTGAAGCAAGCCCAGAGCAGATCAAGGCAATTCTGAATCTCAAGTCCCCATCAAATGTCAAAGAAGTGCAGAGGTTGACAGGAAGAATCGCGGCACTCAACAGATTTATTTCAAGGTCCTCAGAAAAAAGCAAGGATTTCTATGATATCCTGAGGAAAAACAAGAAGTTTGAGTGGACTGAGAAGCATGAGGAAGCCCTGAAGTGCCTGAAAGACTACTTGTACAGCAGCTCCGTTGCTAATGAAACCAGAAGATGGGGAGCCACTATGTTTATATCTTGCCGTTTCCGGAAGCTCAATCAGTGCAGTCCTGGTAAAGGACTATCAAGGTCAGCAGCATCCGGTATATTATGTAAGTAAAACTCTGCTAGACGCAGAGTCCAGGTATTCTCACCTTGAAAAATTAATTTTATCTCTTATAATGGCTTCCACTAAACTTAGACATTATTTTGAAACACATACTATAATCGTGATGTCTAACTATCCTATCAAGGCAGTTCTTAGGAAGCCGGAAATGTCAGGAAGGATGGCTAAGTGGGCAGTCAAGCTGAGTGCCTATGACATCAAGTATGAACCAAGAACAGCAATCAAATCTCAAGCATTAGCCGACTTTGTGGCGGATTTCAGCAGTGACATTGAACCAGAAGTTGAAAAGGAAGTCCAGCAACTTGGGAAGCTCAAGGAAGACTGGATCCTCTATACCGATGGCTCCTCAAATGTTAGAGGAACAGGGCTGGGAATCCTGCTAAAATCGCCACAGGGGGACATAATACCTCTATCCATATCCTGTGAATTCCAGGCTACCAACAATGAAGCTGAGTATGAGGCTTTAATTGCTGGATTACAGCTGGCCAGGGATATGGGAATCCTATCTATACAAGTGTTTGTTGATTCTCTCTTATTAACTAACCAATTTAATGGCTCTTATGCAGTGAGGGGGGAGAATCTGATCAAATATCTTGAAATTGTTAAAAAACTGTCTCTATTTTTCGAAAATTTTAGTATTTCGCAGGTACCAAGAGAAGATAATGCAGAAGCTGATGCCTTAGCAAACTTGGCTTCATCGCTCAGGATCCCTGAGGATGTCAAGATTCCAATAACTCACGTCTTGACACCGGCAATAGCTCAACAGGAAGCTCAGGCTGTTGGCAATAACGCAGGTGCAAACGTTGAGAATCCTGAAGATGCCCAGGAATCCTGGACATACCCGATCCGGAAGTATCTCAAAGAAGGCGAGATTCCTAAGGGCGAGAACCCCAGAGCTTTTCGTACAAAGGTAGTACCCTACACTATAATTGATAATATCCTATATAGAAGATCTCTTGCAGGTGTCTACTTAAGGTGCCTAGAGAAGTCGGAAGCTCTTGAGGTGCTTGAAGACATCCATAGTGGAGATTGTGGAAACCATACCGGGGGCAGGGCGCTGTTCTCTAAAGTTCTCAGATTTGGGTACTATTGGCCAACTATGAAGAGGGATGCCGCGAGCTTCTCACAGAAATGCGATGCCTGTCAAAGGCATGGCAATATCCTTCACCAACCTGCTGAGCATCTGCATCCTATAGTATCCCCGTGGCCTTTCATGAAGTGGGGCATGGATATTGTGGGTAAGCTGCCAAAGGCTCCTGGAGGAAAGGTGTTTATGCTTGCCATGACAGATTATTTCTCCAAGTGGATTGAAGCAGAAGCCTATGTTCAAGTGAGAGAAAAGGAAGTGATATCCTTCATCAAAAGAAACATCCTCACCAGATTTGGGATTCCAGCGGAGATTATATGTGACAATGGTTCCCAGTTTATAGGCAAAAGGACTACGAGCTTTTGTGAAAGCTGGGGCATCAAGATGATCACTTCAACACCTGTCCACCCTCAGGCTAATGGGCAGGCAGAATCCAGTAATAAAATTATCATCAATAACCTTAAGAGGAAGCTGGGTTCCAAGAAAGGTAAATGGGCCGAGGAGCTGCCATTTGTTCTTTGGGCAGACAGAACTACACCCAAGAATGCTACCGGCCAAACACCATTCTCATTGGTGTTTGGGGCAGAAGCCGTAATTCCTACAGAGATTGTACTCCCAACAGCCAGAATCAACTACCAGGATCCTGAAACAAATAACCAGAACCTCCTTCAGGATCTCGAAACAGTTGAGGAGCTCAGAGATATGGCCAAAATCCGGATGGCCTCTTACCAACAGCGGATAGCAAAATCTTATAACAAGAATACCAGACTAAGAAGATTCCAGGTAGGCGATTTGGTTTTGAGGAAAGCTTTTCAGAATACTACCAATCCTGCTGACGGGAAGTTAGCACCCAAATGGGAAGGCCCTTACCTTGTAGATTCTGAAGAAGGTAAAGGGGCATACCGTTTAGTGAATATGGAAGGAGAACCTCTGCCAAGAGCTTGGAATGCCATCCACCTTAAGGCGTATTTTATGTGAGAATCCCATTGGGAATCTCGGGCAGAATCCCAAGGATCCTCGCTGTCTGAATATCCCAAGGTACGTATACTAATTCTATTTCAATTAATTCTCAATATTTTGTGATGAGTTACTGACTTAAGCATCGGAGTGGTGTTAGCCAGGCTAACACCCACCCCTCACCAAGCATTGAGTGTTTTGCAGATTTTGAGAATCCTAGAGAGTTTTGGGTATATCCCCAGTTAGAGGTTGGCCACCTCTCCTACGTTTAAGGTATCCTGCATACCTTCTAAGGTTTGAGAGGCTGACTCCTCTCCTAAGTTTGGGTAATCGCCAGTAGCGCACGACCCTCGCCAGTAGCGCACGTTGTCCCCCGGTATGCTCAAGGTGGCCGGACCAGTCCACTCCAGGGGTGGCTGACAATCTTGTCACTGGAGGCTGCCGGGCGGATTCTCAAGGTTTATAACACTGACGTGTTATCTAAGGTTTTGGCATTTTCGTGTCACATACGAATGGGCTTGTCCCCAGTTTTGGCTTAGTCCCAAGAATCACGGGCTTGTCCCCAGTTTTGGCTTAGTCCCAAGAATCACGGGCTTGTCCCCAGTTTTGGCTTAGTCCCAAGAATCCCGGGTTTATCCCCAGTTTATTTAACTTGTTTGCTTTCGAAAATGTCGGCTTCGGCCGGAGGCCAAGAAGCTTTTCAGAATTATTTCAGGTTTTGGAAGAAACTGAAGCAAGTACTGAGGAAACTGCGTTTAGGATTCCTACAAGAATCCCGATTCAGGTAGAAAAAGATATGATTATTTGGAATTGGAAAATTGGCTAAGGTAAAACTCAAAGGTCAGTTTTCACTATTTAATCTAACTTGACATATTATTCGAATTTCAAATGGTCTTTCAGCATGCAAATCATTTTTTAAATATTTGATAAGTTTTTACAAATTAATTCTACCAATCAAAATTTCAATACAAAAGGCAATATGAGAAACCCAAAAGATACTGATATTATTTATAGCCATGAAAGGTTGTGAGCTTCTCAAGCTTCGTCCTGAAAACCTCAGGATCCCTCCACTTGAGAAGCTCGAAGGTCAAAAGATTGTTTTTTTTTGGGAATCCTGGTTTCGTCTTGTAAACACAAGATCCCTCCACCAGGATCCCCACCATTGTTGTTGTTTGCTACTTGTTCATTACAGGAAAAGAGAAATTGTTTCAACCACAAGAACCACCGAAAAGAACCACCTAAAAACCTAAAAAGTGGGCTCAGACCGTTGCAATGTCCTCATCGCCCACTGTCTTCTCCTCCTCCACCGGCTTCACCACGTCCTCCAATTTCTTGCCAGTTCCCAGCTCGATCACAAAAGCCCTTGTTGGGGCAACCGGAGAATCCGGAACCACCTTTGAGGAGCCACCTTCGGTCCCATCCTTTCCTTCCCCATCACCATCTCCTCCCAGCGATTCCAAAACCAGCCTCCAGCCTGCGACATCCCAACCAGGTACCTGAAAGCCAGCCGCTTCAGCCTCTTCTGCCATTTGAATTTTGCATTCCAGGACGCTCCGGGCAGCCGAGAGTTGGCCGATTTCAGCATCAGCAGCCATTTTGGCTTCCAGGGCTTGACGCTGCTCAGTGAGCTTATGCTCATAGAGAAGGGTCTTACCCTTGGCAGTTTCAGCTTGGGCCTGAATCTTCTCGTTGGCTTCGGCGAGCTTCTTCTCCATGTCCATAGCTTGGAAGCTCAGCTTCTCAATACCCTGCACAAGTGGGAATCCTATTCAGTAGCAGCGACAGGTATAAAACTAACACAAATATTACTTGAGCTTCTTACCAGGTTAATCATGGTCTGCATGGAGAGGATCTTATTGCTGACCTCGGAAGGAGCAAGACCTTCAAAGGATTCCAGGTACACCACAGGAGCTGCTGGAGTTTCTGAGGCCTTCCTCTTCTTGGAAGCCGAAGCTTTTGGCCGGCTGACAGGTGGCTTGGAGACGGTAGGGTGCTCGAGCTGTTCCTTCTTAACTTTCAGGAGGCTGTCAAGATCCTTCAAGGAAAACGAGGCGCTGGATTTGGAAGCTGTAATCAGAAACGGGTTGTCAGTATCTGGGAAGCTCATATAATCAAAAAAGTCAGAATCCTATGAAGGCTTACCAGACATGGCAGGAGTATGGTCGGCCGAATAACTGTTTTCACTGGTTGTTGTTTCAAGAATCAGGGCTATCTCGTTGGCTGGAATCCGGTAGATGGCTTCGAGTTTCTTGAAGTCAGGCTGCTTCTTGATGAGATTCTCAAACTTGGGCGCTGCAAGAAAGAAAACAACAAAGAAATTAACAATATGCAGAAAATTCAACGGAATAAACGTAAAACTTCAGTTTCCTACCCTTCTCAACCCACTTCGACGGTAACTCTGTCCCCCCAGGAATCGAGTCTCGTTTGACAAAGAAGAATCGCTTCTTCCAATCGTGATCGTTGTGGGAAGCTCGGGGAATCAATTGGGAATTGGAGGTACGAGCCTGAAGGACGAATCGGCTACAACCATGGGTTCTTAACTTGTAGGCTTCACAGATCTCAGGAATCCCGATGTCGAGATTCCTGGTTTGGTTCAACTGGTCCAGAGAATACAAGATTCTCCAGACCATCGGCATGGTTTGAGAATAAGAAAGGAGGGTGGTCTTGAAGAACTGAGTGATAAGCTCCGGAAAAGGGAATGTCATTCCGAGCGAGAATGGATAGTACATGAAGCAAACCCAGGTTGAAGAAACGAAATCAGACTTGACAAGGGAGCTGTAAGGTTGGAAAACAGTCTCCGGCGGAAAAATGCCGGAGTTTTTTAGATCGCGGATGTCGCCGTCATCGAAAGTGCAACTCTCCTCCTCACAGGGGATAATATACCCCTGATCGTGGAAATCTTCGGCGACCGGAAGGCTTAATGATGAAGAAGATCGAGTGTTTTTCTTGGCCATGGCCGAAAAACGCGAAGAAAATATGACGAAGAAGAAGAGTAACTGACCTGGAATACCGGAGAAGCTCGAGAGGTTTTTGCGAAGAAGATGGTGATAATCTCGGAAAGTTACCTCCTATTTAAAGCAAAACATCACATCTCTTGGACGCCGAGAAAACAGTCACATCCTAACTGCTTTTACCGTCTACACGCCGTTAAAATGACATCTTTTTGAATTTTAACAGCTGTCGAACTTATCCACAGCTGTTGAAATTCAAGGGGCAATTGTTGAGGGTGTATTTTCAGGATGCTCACAGGAAGCTCAGACAGTTCAGGAATCCTATTGTTGTCTAGGAATCTCGTACATTCAGGTATCCTGATCATATCATTTTAACTAACCTTCATATTTTGCCACATGTTTATTTGACCAGGTATTATCGGAATCATCAACGACCTCCGAAACTTACGCTCCAGCTGAAGAAGATCGTGGACCAAGTGCACGGAGAGGCCTCTAACGGTCGAGTTAGTTGGACGATAGGATCCCGGGAATCCCGGAAAGTTAGTTATCATTGTATTTGTTATATAAATCGAGGATTCGATCAGTAGGAACACACACAACGACACTCGCACACTGGTTTCTCATTACGAATTATTGTATCACTTAGCTCTGATCGATCAAACCTCCAACCCGTTGTAACAAATCGTTTGATAATTAATAACATTGACTTGGTGGCGGTTTCCAGCCGGCACCCGAGGTTTTTATCCAGGATTCCTAGAGGCAACTCAAAGGATTCTGGAGTTTTCCTCGCTAAAATCCTTGTGTTATCACCCTTACTTGGATTACTTATTCATTTGATCGTTAAGCACTCTACCTCACAATCTAAGTTTGGAATACAGGATTCCCGAGTGAATTTTTGACCAAAACACTTAGGCCTTCAACACACATTTCAAAATTAGGACGAGGAAGGGGTTTTGTGAAAAGGTCTGAAACATTTTGATCTGAGCTTACCTTTTCCAACTGAATCAACTTCCTATCATAGCAATCACGAATAAAATGTACCTTGATGTCTATATGCTTTGTTTTGGAATGTTGAACAGGGTTTTTGACAATTTGCAGAGCAGCAGCATTATCACAGAAAATTGGAGTGTTAATGAATTCCATACCGTAGTCTGTTAGCTGATTTTGAATCCATACTACCTGCGAGCATCCAGCTGATGCTGCCACATATTCAGCTTCTGCAGTTGACTTAGACACGGTATGCTGCTTCTTACTCTGCCAAGAGATGAGTCTGTCTCCCAAGTACTGAAATCCTCCAGTTGTAGATTTCCTGTGAAGGTCACTACCTCCATAATCACTGTCAGTAAATGCAAACAATTGAAAATAAGTATTCTTAGGATACCAAAGTCCAAGCCTAGGCATGCCCTTCAGATACCTAAGAATACGTTCAACAACAGCTAAATGAAAAAGTTTAGGATTAGCCTGATAACGTGCGCACACACACAAACTACATGCTTAATATATGGCCTGCTGGCTATTAAATACATGAGTGATCCGATCATTGACCGATACATGAATTCATTTACGGATTCTCCATCTGCATCTGCTGTTAGTAGTGGTCTGGATGCATTGGGAGTGGAGATAGGTTTGGAGTCCTGCATTTTGAACTTTTCCAGAATCTCATTTACATATTTTGCTTGGTGAATGAGAATTCCAGTATCATCTTGTTTCACTTGTAATGCCAGGAAAAAGTTCATCTCTCCTTGATCACTCATCTCAAACTTCTTTTTCATGATGTCCTCAAACTCAGTGCATAAATATCCATTTGTAGATCCGTAGATGATGTTATCCACATACACTTGCACCATTATGATATCATCCTTCACCTTCTTTCTGAACAATGTTTGATCAACCACTCCCCGTGTATAACCATTATCTACCAAATGCTTTGACAGGGTCTCATACCACGTGCGGGGAGCTTGATGCAAACCATACAAGGCCTTATCCAGGAGATATACATGATCCGGATGCTCTTCATCCACAAATCCTGGTGGCTGAGCCACATAGACTTCTTTATTCATCTCTGCATAGAGGAAGGCTGTCTTCACATCCATCTGATGCACCGTGAAATTAAGATACGTTGCCACAGCAAGAAAGATCCAAATTTCTTCCAATCTAGCCACTGGAGCATATATCTCGTCATAATCAATCCCATGAACTTGTCTATGTCCCTGAACAATCAGCCTTGCCTTGTTCCTTACGATTATACCCGTATCATCTTTCTTGTTCTTGTACAGCCATCTTGTGGGTATAACCTTTTTACCTTTTGGCCTTTTTACTAGTCGCCACACTCCCAGTTTTGAGAATTGATTCAGTTCATTGTGCATAGCCTCAATCCAACTTGGATCCTTAAGAGCTACCATCACATTTAGAGGCCCTATCTGGGAGATAAAACACGAGTTCATGCAGTGATTGATGTTACCCGAACGGCTTCTAGTTGTGACTCCTATTGTCACTGGCCCGACCACATTGCTAAGTGGATGATCTTTGTTGATTCTTGTGGTTTGAACATCTGGTACTGAAACAGAAACATGCAGGTTAGTATCATTAACATTATTATTCATACCTTGGCTTTCAGGCTCCTTCTGATCATCATGAGTTCCTGACGATTCTGGAACATCCACAACATCATCCTTAGGAGCTGTTTCTGATACATTGTCTCTGACATTTTCCACAGATGGCCTCACTTCAGGAGCCGGAGCGATGATGTCTTCTTCTTCCAGATTGGGAAACATGTTTGAGTAGTCAAACCCTTTAAAGAAAGACCCATAGTCAAAGATCCAGTCCGGTCCAATTCCTGCATCTGTTGGATTATCTTCCAACCAGTCAACATCAAATGCCTCGATTATCAGTTTGGTGGTTTTGTTGTAGACCCGATAAGCACTATTTGCAGAATAACCCAAAAAATAACATTCATCAGCCTTTGCTTCGAACTTCCCCACATCAGATTGAATTAACACTGTGCGAGGACATCCGAAAGTCTTGAAGTACCCCACCCTTGGCTTTTCTCCATAGATAATCTGATAAGGCGTCATCTCATGTCGCTTGTTCAACAGTACCCGATTTTGCACATAACAAGCAGTGTTGACTGCTTCGGCCCAGAAGAAAATTGGTAATCGTGCATCACACAACATAGTTCTGGCAGCTTCAATAAGAGTTCTGTTTCTTCTTTCAGCAACACCATTTTGTTGAGGCGTGTATGGTGCACTGAATTGTCTTTCTATACCTTTTACTCCACAGAACATATTCAATTCAGCATTCTTAAATTCTGTTCCGTTGTCTGTTCTAATAGCCTTTACCCTTTTGCTCAACTGATTCTCTATAAGAGTGACAAACTGTTTCACAAGCGTTGGAGTTTCATGCTTGTTTGACAGAAAGAAAACCTAAGTAAAACGAGTGAAATCATCCACTATAACCCGACAGTATGAGAACTTGCTGACGCTTTAAACTTGCATTGGGCCGAAGAGATCCATATGTAGTAGTTGCAATACCGATTAAACAGAATTGACGATCTTGGAACGATGCGGTAATCTGTGCTGCTTCCCCTTAGCACATGAAACACACTTCTCAACTGACGTGAAATCTGTGATAAGAAGGTTCCTTACATGCTCTCCCTTTGCCAGCTTTAACAGATTCTTCATGTTAGCATGTCCCAGACGATGATGCCACAACAGCGCCAGATTTTCATTCTGCTTTGAGATAAGACAGGCTTCTTCAGATGTCGGAGGATTACCCATGTTGAGGATATAAGAATTTGCTCGTCTTGGTGTACGCATCAGAATACACTCCTCATGAATCTTCACACCAGGCTTGAGGATGATGCATTCCTTCTTGTTGAACAAAACAGAATATTCTCGATCACAAAACTGCGACACACTGAGCAGACTGTGAGATAATTCTTCTACATAATGCACATCCGAGAACTTCAAGCTTCCATTCTGCACCACCCCTTTCTTACTGATTCTTCCACCTACTCCACCAGCGAAAGATACACCACCTCCATTGAAATCTTCTACCTCTTCCAAAAGCGATAAATCTCCGGTCATATGTCGGGAGCAACCACTATCAACGTACCAGAGATTGTTGACAGTTCTTCTTGGCTGTCCCTACATGGATCAAAGATCAGTTAGATTCAGGTACCCAGGCCATAACAGATCTGGGCACACCTTTGGAATCAGTGTAATTAACTAATTGAAGAGTCATTCCTGCTTTTGATTCAGGTACACTCAAGGTTTGAGTGTTGACTTTTGGTTTCCAAATGGGGTGTTTCTTTGGTTTCATTACATTGGTTGAGTTCTTTTGAGATGCAGGTTTCCTTGGTGGTGGTGTGGCCTTTTTACCTGCCGGCTTTTTAATAGGTTTCCACTCAAGTTTCAATTTTGTATAAACAGCTTGTTTCGTTTGAGTGACATCTTTTGATGTTGAAACCTGTTTCACAACCTTTGTTTTGCCATTAGGTTTATTAACTCATTTGACTTTACACACTTGTTTCTCAACAAACTCTGGTTTTATCTTATCATTTCTTTTGTAAGTTGAGTTTTGAGTTCTAGCCACATTCCACTTTTCATCAACAGGCTTTGTCACTGGAGCTTTTGTGTTTGAAACCTTAGACTGTTGAGCCTTCATTGGTTCTGAACACTGCTTCCCCTGTGACAAATCTTGTTGCTTTTGCTTTCTATTTTCACCTGTCATCATTTTCTCTAACATACTAGTCCGTGGGTTTTGCGGATAGTATGGTTGGTAAGGTCTGTTCACACAATTTGCAGCAAAGTGTCATGGTTTTCCACATTGAAAGCAATTCATAAGTCTAGGCCCATTGACATGACTACAAAGGTATGAGCGTCTTGGATAAGACGACTTCCATTTAGGCTTGTCATCCCATTTGTGTATTACATGTTTTGAAAATTTTTCTGGTTGTGTAATTAAACCAAATTGTTCCGATTTTGATTTGTTTGTTCTGTTGAAAGTAGACACAACCTGGGGATAGGGGACAAAGTCCTGGGGCTTAGACTCACGGCCAACTCTTGTGTTAGGCACACGAATTTTAAAACCATTAACTTTTTCATTAGAGTTAGAAACATGTTTTGCAGACATAGATACAACTAAATGTTTTGACTTGGACGCATTAAGTTCAGACACTGATGCTAGAACATCGTCCTTAGGTAAATTGGAACATGAACTACTAGACTCATGACTCTCTTTAACTCTTAAACATTCAGCATCCTTCTCAGAGACATCCTTGATTCTTACTTCATCTGCACAAGAAATAAATACATCAGAAGAACTCACATTATTGTTTAATGATGCCTGAGATGGACCTGATTCACATGTGGTTGTCACCAATCTATTCTGATTACCCAAACCATAAGTCAGGTGTTTCTCATTTTCTAATTCCTCTACTGTCATAGGTTTCACACCAACCAAAACACTATCTAATGGAGGTCCTGCTTCATGCATTTCTGAATCAGTTCTATCTACTTGATCCTCCTCGTAGATTATCCCTATTATATCTCTAGACACAGGTTGAGGAACATTATTCTTATTCTTTTCAGTGAAACTAACTCCTATTCCTCATTTATCCTTTCCAAATCTAACATCAGTGATGCAATTGGACAAAGCCTTACCCGCCTGAAGCATTCTCTTGTTTCTCATTTGATTTACATCTAATTTACTTGCAATTCATTGTTCTGATGCTTAAGTTCATCTACCTGCTTACTAAGCTCAGCTATTTCTAACTTAGCGTTGTCATACAGAACGGACTTTTGACTGGCAAGTGCTTGGTATTTCTCTATGTCTAGTTTCTGTGCTTTGACCTTATCCTCACTCTTTTCTCATCTACCCTTAAACGAACTTCTAGAGCATTGCATGTCAAACTGTTCTATCTCACTATTTTTCCAAAGTTGTCTAAGGCCAGGAATTAAACGAGCACAAGTGGGATAAGTACATACCTTGGTGTTATCGACCTCGGCAGCAAAAGCTTCTTTGTCTTCAACCAGGTTTTCTTCATCAGTGACCACAAAAGCATGCTCTTCATCAGCAACATTCTCCATTTGAGCAATCATGGCACCCGTCAGACTGAGTTCCCTGACCTGTGAAGCCCACTGGTATTCTCCACAATCTTGGACAACCAAAGCTTTAGTCTCTGCCTTTCCTTTACCATCACCACCTTTCTTTTCTTCTGCCCTTTCTTTCTTTGGTTTTGTGCATTCCCTAGCGAAATGTCTGTACTCATCACAATTGAAGCACCTCAGCTTGCTTTTATCAAAATCCATTATGATCTTGTGCTGATCCTTCCAGACATTTCTTCCAGTTGTTTCCATGAACTTCTTTGCACGAAAAACCGCCATGGCCATCTGCCAGGAGACATCAAGCATCTCAACATCTTCAGGATTTATCTGATTCAGATCACCAGAGAGCATCTCAGCAGGCACCAAAGTTCCAGCCATAAGGGCATGGTAGATGTTCATGAATCCCATTCCTAGTGCAAAGTTGGGATCATTGGTAGCATTTGCCTCTTCAGAATTGACCATTCCACTCAAACTGGAACTAGCTTGTGATCTTGCTACAAATGCAGTTCACTTTGGGTTGGCACTTGAATCACTTCCAGATGAGCTCGCAGCATGTTTGATCCCACATCTTCAGACAAGAGAGCCTGACTTAATTTTCTAGCTTAGAGAACTCGGGTGATTCAGCTCCCGTTGCTTATCATCAATCAGCTTCGATTTCAGTTTGTTGATAAGCTCATCAACAGTCAATTCATTCAGCTTGTTGTTATCCTTGATGATTAAGATATTTGTATTCCTTTTCTTGGGTAAGCTGTTCAAGAGCTTCAAATTCTTATCTTCTTGTTCAGGTTCAACATCATAACTTGACATCTCAATGATTAGGGACACGAATCTCTGAACTTGTGCCTCAAAAGACTCTCCCTGAACGTGATTGAATAAGTTGAACTTCTGCTTCAGCATCTGTTTTCGGCTAGCCTTGATATCTGGATTACCTTCATAAGCTACCACTAGAGCATCCCATAGCTTCTTCGCAGTTTTGTACTTCTTAAATCCTTGAGCAATCTCTGGCGTCAAAGTCATAGTCATAATCGCATAAGCCCTCTCATCCTTGTTGCATCTCTCCCAATCGTCATCTGATTATTCTGCTTCAGTCTTTACAACTCCAACCTTTGTTGCTTTAGTGTGTGTTGGTATGAACGGTCCATTCCCAACAGATCTCCACAGTCTCAAATCAACACTCTTCAAATGGTTCTGAAATCTGTATTTCCACTCAAGAAAATTATCCGCGGATGTGAGTCTAGGAGGTCGAGTAGTTGATCCAATCTCAAAATCCAATTTCTGATACATGCTCGGATCGAAATCCATCACGAAAGCTTAGGAAAAACTTAAACTAAAAGTCCAAAAAGTCCAAAATGCGAGTTTCCGATCGTAAACCCCTGTTTACGATTGAAGTTTCAGCGGATCGTAAACTCCGAGTCGTAAACTCACGATTCCGATTAGGGCCAGTCGTAAACTTGATTCCGATACAACCCAGTCGTAAACTCGATTTCGACAGGTTAAAAAAATCGTAAACTCCAAAAAAATCGCGTCTTGAAGTCGTAATCTCGATTTTGCAGGTCGTAAACACTCAAAAATTGCTTCTTGATGTCGTAATCTCGAATCCGATGAAGATGACCAAGAACAATCACTCGTAAACACTTTAAAAACCCAGAAACTGATCGTAAACCCTCAAGAACAGCAGCAGCTCAGATCGTAAACGTGAAGAACAGCTTTAAACCTTCAAAACTCGAACCTTTTTCCAGAAAATACTTGAATCCAATATCGTGAGAACCTCTAATCAGTGATTCTTAGCTCTGATACCAATTGTTGGTCTGGGATCAACAACCGTTCACGATATCTTAATCTCTAACAACTGCGGAAACCTTGTACAAGATTAATTCAAGAGAAAGTAGATGAAATAGACTTGATATGAGTGAAACACAACACAAAAAGATCAAATCTTGAATGAAGAACAAACTAACTTTCTTTGAGATGATGATTACGATCGTGTATACAAGAGTAAATCCGGAAATCGTAAACAACCACTACTTGAATCAAGAACAACTTGGGTTTATATACTACCCTTTACATAACCCTAAGCCCAATCATAAACACATAAGAAATCCGGTCCAAGAAATCCCAAGTCGTAAACATCTTGTAAGCCCAATGGTGAATACCTAAGCCCATTAACAAGAAAACCCACATCTAACGTTCATGCCTTAAATGTATAGCCCAACAACGAAGAATACTCAATTGATCTCATCCCGATGGGGATGAGGGAGTTTAAAGTGGTGGTAGCGATGGATTGCTTATCCCATAACCACACAAAGGTCATATGTGACCGGAAGGTGATAACAGCTATCGAGACCGTTACAAATCCCCAACTTAATTTAGATTTGTAGTATGGTAAGCTAGGGTATCGAACCTAGGGAATATGTGGAATTTGACTAATTAATCGGAAAATAACAATTAACTACCAAATTACCTAAATTTACCTAATTTGCCTCTTGGCTGTTTTTGAGTGATTTTGATTAATTAACTACTGATTAACTAACTTAACAGCTAAAGAATTTGTAACACCCCAAAATCTAAAGGTAATAAATATATGTTTTTATATATTTTTATATGTGAGAATATGTGTCGTATATGTGTTTATGTGATTAACATGTTAAAATGTTAAGAAATGCGTATTTGAAGTTATAACAATAAACTATGCATAAGGTAAGTTGTAACATCCCACATTGGTGGGGAGGGGAACTAAGCATGCCTTTATAAGGGTGCGGATACCTCTCACACCAAGACGCATTTTAAAACCGTGAGGGGCGGATGCCTGAGGGCATGCCGGCTGCCAAAGCGGATAATATCTTGGTTGCGACGGGTCTGGGCTGTTACAAATGGTATCAGAGCCGGTCGTCAGCCAGTGTGCCAGCGAGGACGCTGGTCCCCTAAGGGGGTAGGATTGTAACATCCCACATTGGTGGGGAGGGGAACTAAGCATGCCTTTATAAGGGTGTGGATACCTCTCACACCAAGACGCATTTTAAAACCGTGAGGGGCGGATGCCTGAGGGCATGCCGGCTACCAAAGCGGGCCCAGGTCCGTCGCACCAAGATATTGTCCCCTTTGGCAGCCGGCATGCCCTCAGGCTTCCGCCCCTCACGGATTTAAAACGCATCTTAATAGGGGAGGTATCCACACCCTTATAAAGCGGTGCTTAGTTCTCCTCCCCACCAATGTGGGATGTTACAATCCCCCCCCCCCCCCTTAGGGGACCAGCGTCCTCGCTGGCACACTGGCCGACGACTGGCTCTGATACCAGCCCAGGTCCGTCGCACCAAGATATTGTCCGCTTTGGCAGCCGGCATGCCCTCAGGCATCCGCCCCTCACGGATTTAAAACGCGTCTTGATAGGGGAGGTATCCACACCCTTATAAAGCGGTGCTTAGTTCTCCTCCCCACCAATGTGGGATGTTACAATGCGTATTTGAAGTTATAACA
This sequence comes from Deinandra increscens subsp. villosa, assembly GCA_039602395.1. NCBI lineage: Eukaryota > Viridiplantae > Streptophyta > Magnoliopsida > Asterales > Asteraceae > Deinandra > Deinandra increscens. Next base: position 39,056,581 of record JBCNJP010000024.1, read on the forward strand.
ATAAACTATGCATAAGGTAAGTGTTTATCGGGTTAAATTATTAAGAAAAATTACATGTTTATATGTTAAATATATGTTATTTGAATGATTAGTCACCATGCTAGGTGTCAATTCTCCTGATTAGTCACCATGCTAGGTGTCAATTTTCATGATTAGTCAACATGCTAGGTGTCAATTCTCATACTTAGTCACTAGGACACTTGTAAGAGGCTTGTGAGACACTCTTGGCTATAAATAGACCATGGATCCATCCATTTTTCGTTGCTAATTCACCTAAAATCAACCTAAAACTTCTAAGAAACCTCAAGAACACCAAGAACACCAAGAAGACTCTAGCTTGCATTTTTTAAGATTCAAAGGAAGTTAGGAGCCCATCTTCTGGAATAGATCAACTTAAGGTATGTTTAACATAAGCCTTCAATTAGTTTCATGATTCACAACACTTAGATATGCCTTTTAAGAATAATGCAAGATTAAGGTTCTTAAACATGTTTTATTGAGATTGGGAGTTCTAGTGGGAATCATGCGTTGAAATTTGGTATGAAGCCTTAGAATAACATGTTTTAAGAAAGCCTTAAGTTAGTTCATGTTTAAAGAAGGTTTGGTATGGTTTCACCATGTTGGTTTATCAAAAACAAGTAAACCAAGAACAAGAACATAAACATTGGTGTTTTGATCATAGTAATTCCGCCTCCTGGTCGTGATAACGCCTATACGGTCGGTCATGATCATCACCAAACTAAAACACAAATATGGGTGATATCTCATAGTAATCCCGCCTCCTGGTCGTGATAACCCCTATACGGTCGGTCATGAGAATCACTCATCAAGGGCATAAAGGCTTGGGCAAGGGTAATGATATTCAACAAAAGAACATAATTATATATACGTACTAAGTATATATAAGTTAAAACATGGGTTTTGATAAAGTATTGAATGTACCGAGTTACTTGGATATCTAGAAGTTGGTGCGGACTGGAAGGGTGGCGCCTGTACACTAGGGTTTCTTGCATAGTGACGTTGTCGCATAAATCCAAACTGGGACATGGCATACGCTTCACTGGGCGATCCCGGAGTGAGTGTTTACTTATAGGAATGCACCTCTTCATAAGTATCACTAAAAGAATACTTTTTCCCATAAGGGGCAAAACGGTTATTTAGACAAATGGATGTTAAACCAACAAGGGATTGGGTTTAGGATAAAGGGGTTAACCTTAATGACCGCTTGTAACCTCTAGGATGTCTTGCTAGGGACATCACGTTAAAGCAAGTTAGTTTCATGAAGGAATAAGGCAAGAAACTACTCCGCAACCTAAGGTGAGTTCTATGAGCCCTCTTTTATATTCTTTAAATGCTTTAAACCGTTTTTGGCTGATATACATAACGTTTTGTTAAAATACTCTCAATTGTTATAATTGCTTGTCATATGTATTGATTGTATGGTGATGATTAGAGGAAAGATAGATTGCCATTTCGATGTTTCTAGTAGAATAGATTAAGGATGGTAATCGAGAAAAGATTGGTGAGTAAGGGGCTTCTGAAACAAGAAGTTAAATAGTGTTGTCCCAATGGTGTCAAAACCAAGCGTCAAAGCTAAGTGGCGTCAAAGCTAAGCGGCGTCAAAGCCAGAAAGTGTCAAAGCTATATAGTGTCAAAACTAAAGGGAGCGTTGCTACACGATGTGTTCGTAAGGCAAATAGAAACATTATTTCCCTAAGATAGCACTCAACATTAGGATACGTTCTTAATGTGAGACAAGGATGACAAAGCAACAGAAGGTTAGTCTATTCACGAGATTAGGGTATGTGAATATATGTGCTATATGCTTTGTGTTTGATTGTCTAATTGCATAAATTTGTTTGACAGACCTAAATGCCTTCGAAAGGTAAAGTTTTCCAAAAACGTAGAACTCACCAGCGTAAGCTGACTTGTTAAGTTATGTATGTCAGATGAGGCTGGACCATCGGATCGAAAAGGGAAGGCTGAGATGTGATCAGGAACTAGGGGGCGTACACTATCAAGACAATGTCAAGCTATCAAGAGAAGACATTTTCGAAGACTGGTATGGAGATATTTTTCTCTTTTTTATCTGTCTATCTTACTATGTAATGCTTGGCATATGAATAAAAGTTTTTATTTCCGCTGCTTTAGTTATCTCTGTTGTACCTTGTGTTCATGAGTAAATCCGATGCGTGACCACTCCTAGGGCCAAGTCTGGGAGTGGGCGTCACAAGTTGGTATCAGATCCTTGGTTTAAGAGATGTAGATACTATTGCAGTGTCTAGACTTAAACTAGGACTCTGGGAAAGCCAAGTAAGATGAGACAAATGCCAGTATTGATAGTTATGCCCATAGGTAGAACGTGCATTAGGAACATAATGGACGGGACTTAGGATATATGGGTATGGAAAATACCCAATTGTAATTAGCTACTGCAATTTGGTATTAACTATATAAGTATATCCTAAGCACTGGTTATTATATGGCCAAGTGCGAGATAGTTTATTTAATGCTAGGATACGTTATCAATGAAAGTAGGAACTTAGGATGTGGACACAAAGGATGCATGTGAATAGATGTAGCTAAGTTTTGAAGATATTATATATATAAATAAACGTATTGACGTTTGCGCTTATCTGTTTATCATGTATTCAAAACTTGGAAACTCTACATCACATAAATCCTAAAATGTCACTCATCTTAATGTAGGAAATGGCTAGAGGAAGTCATGGAAATGACAACGACGGTAGAATAGTTAGGAGAACCACGCGAGCGAATCCCGAGCCTAAAGCTAACGTCGAAGCTAATACGTTCACTAGCGAACAAGTAGCGACTATTGTCGCACAAGCAATAGCCCAAATTCAAAGAGGCGTTGGTGGAGCCAACGAGACTTGAGGTGGAGGAAACAACAACAGGAATAGGAACGACTTAGGGGATATAGAGGAAGGACAAGGAAGTCGAGGATGTTCTTTCAAGACATTCTGTGGTTGCAAACCCCCTTCGTATGATGGCAAGAAGAACACAATAGCTACCTTCAAATGGATTCATGAGATGGAAGCAGTTATTGAGATCAGTGGGTGCAGAGAAGATCAAGCAGTGAAGTACGCCGCTCACTCGTTTGTATCTGAAGCATTGCACTGGTGGGGAATGGTTAGGTAAACTGAAGGGAGTGTAGCTATCACCGCAATGAAGTGGGATGACTTGAAAAAGTTAGTCCTCGAAGATTTCTGCGCTAGGGGAGAGCTGGATCAGTTGGAGAAGGACTTCTTGTTGCTCAAAGCTGGAAACATGACGCATCAGGAATATGCGTCCAAGTTCAATGCTATGGCAAGATTGTTGCCTGTGTTAGTCACTCCTAAAGCTCAAAGGGTGAAACGATACGTCCAAGGCCTCCATGGCCGAGTTAGGGAATTCATTAAGGCTATTGAGCCTCGAACGTTCAAGGCAACAGTGAATCTAAGCTCCAATCTCTATAGTGAGATGTTCGGAGCAGGAGGTAGACCAGAGGAGTCTAAGAGAAAGTGGATGGAGACGGCTGAAGGTTCGAAGAAGAATGACGGGGGTCACCGCAAAAAGCAAAAGAATGGATCAAAGGGCAGCAAGTGTGACAATCCGACTTTTCAGGTCACTTTCTAGCATTAACTGAACGTAAAACGTATTAAATGTTGTGTGAACATTTATGTGCTTAACTGTGTTGACTTGTTGACTTTAGCAAATTAGGGTTTTGTGTGATCAATCACTACGAGCATGCACGGAAGTTAAACATTTGAAATTATATGATTTTATGTGGAATTAAAACATATATATATATATATATATATATATATATATATATATATATATATATATATATATATAAATATGATTAAATGATATTTATAATTTTGTGTAATTAAAGGATTTTAATTACAACTATTAATAATATAGTTATATTTGACTTAAATATATAAGTTATGAGCTTTAAATCTCTAGGTTAAAATTTTATGTGATTTTAAAACATATAATGGTGGAATTATATTCCATGATTTCATGGGGATAAAACGATATTTATAATTCTTATTAACGTTATACGATTTATATATTTTGACATTCCGCGTATATTCGTTGTGAGAAACATTTCCCGTTAACTCCGTTAGAGTCCGTTAGAGATTTATAACCTTGAGGGACCCTTTCCGCCAATTTCTAAATCTCTTTTCCTTTACAAAACTAGTGGGGATTATTGTTGTAATTATCTTCAACCTGGTGTCATTTTTGAAAGTTAGGGAAGGACTAAATGTGTCAATAACCCATTGTCAATTAAATGCTCATTTACGTGAATTCAATTCACGGTTTCAACTCAACCGATCATCTCCGCCGGTTTCATTGCAATGATTGGTAGATATCATTACCACACTATTCACTCTCATTCTCCCTCTCACGCACCCCCCGTCCTCCCTCTAGTTCTCTGTTTTTCCGGCGAAGAAAACCCACTGAGACCACCATCGAACCACCACTATCTAGCCACCGTTTTACCACCATTAGCACGCCACTGAGATCGCCTCTCGACGCTGAGCAAGCAGGGACCATCGATTTCGGAATCGGTGCAACAAACGGAGTTGTTGTCGGAACTTTCGGGCTCGGTTTCGGTGTTTAAAACTTGTGATCTCGCATCTCCGTCTAGAGGTAAACAATCCTTAAAACATTTTCTTTCTTCTCGTATCATCTTTATGAGGTCGAGATTTTTCCGGCGACCAGAGCTAGGGTTCCGGCCACCGGAAGTCTTGATGAGGAAGATGACAAGCGCCGGGTATAGGTTAAATAAATTACGGATCGGTGTATAAACAGACGCCAATCTGGCATGGTGGGTAGGTCGCTGGTTTTGTACGCTGGTGACGCGGGTTCGAGTCCCGATCCCAACCTTTTTAACCCATTATTTCCTCTAAACCCGGTTCTTGTCGCCAATAACACATAAAGGATTTCTGAACGGATTCCTAGCACCAACGGCGACCTGGCCGAGTGGTATGTACGCTGCATTGCAACATAGAGGTCACGGGTTCGAACCCGGTGACCTCCAAGTTTTCTGTTATTATGTTTTTGTGTTTTCTTTTAGCATTGGATTGCTAGAACTCATACCTAAATCGTTTCTCTTCGTATCTTAACTCCGTAAAAACATAATTAGGACCATTTAAACTTCGTAAATCATATTCCGAGTTGTAAAATATGTTTAACTTGTCGTTTTAAATTAAAAATAAAATTCTAACATCTATAAATGTATATATTGATATAAAATTTTGGATTTTACATGAAAATGTAAAATATATATATGTATATTTTTTTTATAGATTAATATATATAAACTTATGCCGTTAGATTTTTTTATTGAAATAACCGAATATTTTATGATAACCTTTAATATATATAAATCTATATTGTCCTCGCAAAATTGTTATTAACGTCACTTGAACATTTAGTTAAACATATATATTATATATGTATTTATTTTTTATATCCTCAAACTTAGAAAATATATATTAAAGTTATATATTGTATTTTCTCGTACTATTTCGATAATCGCTCGGATTTGGCACACGTGCCATCCTTGACTAATTCTGGACTTCACGATCTTTCGTTTTTGTCGATTACGTTAGACTTATAGTTTATAGAACACACACTTATACTTGAATGCTCGTTAGGTGATTGATTGTTTGCACAAGACTCGTTCTTGCTACTTGAATTAACTGTTTGTCTGGAAACTTTGCTGAGCAACCCAAGGTGAGCTTCACGGCCCCATTTTACTGTTTTAATCCTGTTGGGGGAGATTAACATGCATGATTTACACAACTGCGATAATTAGACTTTTATATATCACTTGAAGTACTTGTAGCACACTGATACAACAAAGTCCTTCTTATGGTACCGTTAGTATTAATGACGATAGCGGGAAATATATTGTAGTACTACTGGGTCTGACAAACCCCACCTGGGTCAGTCGCTCTGGCACGATTGGATATCGAACGGGTGTTATATTCGTCCTAAACACAACAAGGCAAACTATAAACAACTGTTAGCTTCGGTGACCATCAACGTGCGAAGTTTCATGTATATAGCCTAGCTAGCTATTTGATATATAATAGTGATTATGCTCCTACAACTTGACGTTATTGAACAGTCAATTTAAACTGAACTTGAAATGTTACTGAACTGTTAAACCTGTGAACTCACCAACCTTTGTGTTGACACTTTAGCATGTTATTTCTCAGGTCGCTAAACTGGATTATCTGCCACGGGCTAGGATGCACCACTTAAGGATTATTATTGTCATGCATGCATCATAGACTTTAATACTTTTTTAAACTCATTAACCTTTGGTTTGCGCATGTTTTGGCGCTTGAACATTTATTACAATTTTCGTCGTTTACGCTTCTGCATTTAAAAACGCATTTACTTTGGTTTTACTTTTACATTGCATATAGACTATTCGTATGGCTAATGTGTTCGATCCTGGTTTGTCACGCTCCCTACGGCGCGTTGTCGCGCTGGGATTTTTGGGGTGTGATAGCAAGCCCTTATGTAACAAGTGTAATAAGAATCACTATGGAGAGTGTAGGACAGTGACAACTGGCTGCTATAAGTGCGGGAAGGAAGGTCACTTTGCCAATCGTTGTCGTGATCCAAGGAAGTGTTTCGAGTGTGGAAGCCCCGATCATATCAGGACAAACTGCCCTAAGTTGGTGAAGAATTCAGAACCACCAAAGGCGAAAGAGGCTCCCAAGGCGAAGGGTAGAGCTTATACCCTGACTACCACCGAAGCCAAGATAACACCCGATGTAGTTTCAGATACGTTTCTCGTTAATAATGTGCCTGCTTCTGTGTTATTTAACTCTGGTGCTAGTAGGAGTTTTGTTTCGCATAAATTATGTGAGCTTTTTGATAGACCAAGTGTTAGGGCTAATAGACCATTCGAGGTCGAGATTGTCTCAGGGAAAAGTATTAGGATTACCGAGGTAGTAGATTACTGCTTAATAGAGTTAGAAGGGTACAAACTACCTATTAAGTTATTCCCTATGGCATTAGGAGGTTTCGATGTTGTGTTAGGAATGGATTGGCTTGTAGAGAACGATGCGCAGATTATCTGTAACCAAAACAAGTTTCAACTTCGAGCGCCAACTGGGAAAACCATATCCATTTATGGGGATTGTGATAGCTTAGCAGTTAAGATCATTTCAATGATCAAGGCGTAGAAGTTCATAAGTCAAGGGTGCAAGGTGTACCTTGCTTATGCTATCGATTCAAGGGTGAAGACTAAGGAGCTAAAATATGTGCCGGTAGTATGCCAATTTCCAGACGTGTTTCCAGAAGAACTACCCGGCATTCCTCCCGATCGAGAGGTAGAGTTTAGGATCGACTTAGTGCCAGGATCCCAACCCATAGCAAAGACACCTTATAGGTTAGCTCCCTCAGAGATGAAAGAGTTGATGTCACAATTGGAAGACTTTCTTGACAAAGGGTTTATTAGACCAAGCATCTCACCTTGGGGTTCTCCAGTGCTTTTTGTCAAAAAGAAGGATGGAAGTATGAGAATGTGCATCGACTATAGGGATATAAATAAGCTGACTATTAAGAATAGATATCCTTTGCCTAGGATCGACGATTAATTCGACCAGCTACAAGGAGCGAGTTGGTTCTCTAAGATAGATCTAAGGTCGGGTTATCATCAGCTCAAGATTAGAGACGAAGATATTGAGAAGACAGCTTTTCACACGCGTTATGGTCATTATGAATTTCTGGTTATGTCATTTGGGTTGACTAATGACCCTGCAGCTTTCATGGACCTCATGAATATAGTATGTCGACCCATGTTGGACCGATTCGTGATCGTGTTCATAGATGACATTTTAATTTATTCCAGGAACGAACAGGATCACGCAATGCATTTAAAGGAAGTGCTAAAGACCTTAAGGAAGGAAAAGCTATATGCCAAGTTTTCGAAATGTGTGTTTTGGCTTAAGGAAGTCCAATTCCTCGGTCATGTGATAAACGCAGATGGCATTCTTGTAGATCCAGCAAAGATCGAGACGGTAATGAGTTGGAAGCCACCTAAGACGCCTTCAGAGATTCGTAGTTTCTTAGGTCTTGCCGGCTATTATCGTAGGTTTATTCAAGACTTTGTAAGGATTGCAACGCCACTAACTAAGTTAACCAAGAAGGACAATAAGTTCTTATGGGGACCTAGTCAGCAGAGTGTGTTTGAGGAGTTAAAAGCCAGATTGACTCAGGCACCGGTATTATCCTTACCGGATGGGTCTGATGATTTGGTAGTGTACTCTGATGCTTCTTATCAAGGCTTAGGTTGTGGTTTGATGCAGCGGGGCAAAGTCATTGCCTACGCATCAAGGCAACTAAAACCTCATGAGACAAACTATCCAACTCACGACTTAGAGTTAGCGGCCATTGTGTTTGCTCTCAAGATATGGAGGCATTATTTGTACGGGGTAAAGTATACCCTCTACACTGATCATAAGAGTTTAAGGTACTTCTTCGAGCAAAAGGATCTTAATATGAGGCAGCGTAGATGGTTAGAGTTGATCAAGGATTACGACTGTGAGATTATGTATCACCCAGGTAAGGCCAACATAGTGGCCGATGCTTTGAGTAGAAAGGAGGATCATCCTCCAATCAGGGTGAAGTCGTATAAGTTAGTCGTTACTCCTGATTTTCTGGTCCAACTTCAAAGAGATCAGTACGAGGCATTGAAGGATGAGAACGTCAAGAAGAAAGGATGGTAGGACAAGTTGGAAGCTTAGTAGAAAATGAGTTTGGAGTTAAGACTAGGTACGGTCGAATGTGGGTACCACTTTTAGGTGAGATTCACGGTAAGATCTTAGATGAAGCTCATAAGTCACGCTATTCAATTCATCCTGGTGCAAACAAGATGTACCAAGACTTAAAACAAGACTATTGGTGGCCGGGTATGAAGTTTAATGTGATGCAATATGTGAATAGGTGTTTGACTTGCGCAAAGGTTAAAGCTGAGCATCAAAAGCCTTATGGAAAGCTTCAACCTTTGAAGGTTCCCGAATGGAAGTGGGAACATATCACGATGGACTTCATAACCAAGCTACCCAAAACAGCTAAAGGTTATAACACCATCTGGGTGGTAGTGGACAGGCTAACAAAGAGTGCTCGTTTCTTACCTATAAAAGAAACACGTTCTTCTGAAGAGTTAGCTATGTTGTTCTCAAAGGAGATTATTGCTCAACACGGAGTGCCGGTAACTATTGTTTCTGATAGGGATACGCGGTTCACTTCGCGGTTTAGGAAGAAATTCCAGGAGCAAATGGGGTCAAGATTGCATATTAGCACGGCATATCATCCTCAGACGGATGGACAAAGTGAGAGGACGATACAAACTTTGGAAGATATGTTGCGTGCATGCATTATTGACTTTGGAGGAAGTTGGGATAGTCACCTACACCTGGCAGAGTTCTCATACAACAATAGTTATCATGCTAGCATAGGTATGCCACCGTTCGAAATGTTGTATGGTAGGAGATGTAGAACTCTAGTGTGTTGGGGTGAAGTAGGCCAGCGAGAGCTAGGAAGCAAGGATGAGGTTCAGAACATGGCTCGAAACCTTGATGCGATCAAGGCACGACTAAAGGCTGCTCAAGATCGACAAAAGTCTTATGTAGATAAGAGGAGGAGGCCTATAGAGTTCCAAGTAGGAGACTTCGTGTTATTAAAAGTGTCTCCATGGAAGAGTATTATTCGCTTTCGCAAGAGGGGCAAGTTAGGCCCGAGGTTCGTAGGACCTTTTAGAATTGTTGAACGTGTAGGAGAAGTTGCCTATTGACTAGACCTACCTGAGGAAATGTCTGGGATTTACCCAACATTTCATGTATCATACTTAAGGAAGTGTGTAGTAGATGAGTCGCAAATAATACCCTTGGATGAGATAGAAATCGATGACATGTTGTCACTTGTAGAAAGGCCCGTTGCTATTATAGATCGGTATGAGAAAAAGCTTAGGAATAAGACTATTCCAATGATTAGGGTGCAGTGGATGCACAAGAAGGGTTCTGAGTCTACATGGGAAAGAGAGGACGAGATGCGAAAATCTCATCCTGAGTTGTTTGGAGTATGAACAGGCCTTGTTTATGGAGGGGAGAGTTGTAACACCCCAAAATCTAAAGGTAATAAATATATATGTTTTTATATCTTTTTATATGTGATAATATGTGTCGTATATGTGTTTATGTGATTAACATGTTAAAATTTTAAGAAATGTGTATTTGAAGTTATAACAATAAACTATGCATAAGGTAAGTATTTATCGGGTTAGATTATTAAGAAGAATTACATGTTTATATGTTAAATATATGTTATTTGAATGATAAGTCACCATGCTAGGTGTCAATTCTCATGATTAGTCACCATCCTAGGTGTCAATTCTCCTGATTAGTCACCATGCTAGGTGTCAATTCTCATGCTTAGTCAATAGGACACTTGTAAGAAGCATGTGAGACACTCTTGGCTATAAATAGACCATGGATCCATCCAGTTTTCCTTGCTAATTCACCTAAAATCAACCTAAAACCTCTAAGAAACCTCAAGAACACCAAGAACACCAAGAACACTCTAGCTTGCATTTTTGAAGATTCAAAGGGAGTTAGGAGCCCATCTTCTGGAATAGATCAACTTAAGGTATGTTTAACATAAGCCTTCAATTAGTTTCATGATTCATAACACTTAGATATGCCTTTTAAGAATAATGCAAGATTAAGGTTCTTGAACTTGTTTTGTTGAGATTGGGAGTTCTAGTGGGAATCATGGGTTGAAATTTGGTATGAAGCCTTAGAATAACATGTTTTAAGAAAGCCTTAAGTTACTTTATGTTTAAAGAAGGTTTGGTATGGTTTCACCATGTTGGTTTATCAAGAACAAGTAAACCAAGAATAAGAACATAAACATTGGTGCTTTGATCATAGTAATTCCGCCTCCTGGTCGTGATAACGCCTATACGGTCGGTCATGATCATCACCAAACTAAAACACATATATGGGTGATATCTCATAGTAATCCCACCTCCTGGTCGTGATAACGCCTATACGGTCTGTCATGAGAATCACTCATCAAGGGCATAAAGGCTTGGGCAAGGGTAATGATATTCAACAAAAGAACATGATTATATATATGTACTAAGTATATATAACTTAAAACATGGGTTTTAATAAAGTATTGAATGTACCGAGTTACTTGGATATCTAGAAGTTGGTGCGGACTGGAAGGGTGGCACATGTACACTGGGGTTTCTTGCATAGTGACGTTGTCGCATAAATCCCAACTGGGACATGGCATACGCTTCACTAGGCGATCCCGGAGTGAGCGTTTACTTATAGGAATGCATCTCTTCATAAGTATCACTAAAAGAATACTTTTCCCCATAAGGGGCAAAACGGTTATTTAGACAAATGGATGTTAAACCAACAAGGGATTGGGTTTAGGATAAAGGGGTTAGCCTTAATGACCGCTTGTAACCTCTAGGATGTCTTGCTAGGGACATCACGTTAAAGCAAGTTAGTTTCATGAAGGAATAAGGCAAGAAACTACTTCGCAACCTAAGGTGAGTTCTATGAGCCCTATTTAAATTCTATAAATGCTTTAAACCGTTTTGGGCTGATATACATAACGTTTTGTGAAAATACTCTCAATTGTTATAATTGCTTGTTATATGTATTGATTGTATAGTGATGATTAAAGGAAAGATAGATTGCCATTTCAATGTTTCTAGTAGAATAGATTAAGGATGGTAATCAAGAAAAGATTGGTGAGTGAGGGGCTTCTGAAACAAGAAGTTAAATAGTGTTGTCCCAATGGTGTCAAAACCAAGCGTCAAAGCTAAGCGGCGTCAAAGCCAGAAAGCGTCAAAGCTATATAGTGTCAAAACTAAAGGGACCGTTGCTACACGATGTGTTCATAAGGCAAATAGAAACACTATTTCCCTAAGATAGCACTCAACATTAGGATACGTTCTTAATGTTAGACAAGGATGACAAAGCAACAGAAGGTTAGTCTATTCACGAGATTAGGGTATGTGAATATATGTGCTATATGCTTTGTGTTTGATTGTCTAATTGCAGAAATGTGGTTGACAGACCTAAGTGCCTTCGAAAGGTAAAGTTTTCCAAAAACGTAGAACTCACCAGCGTAAGCTGACTTGTTAAGTTATGTATGTCAGATGAGGGTGGACCATCGGATCGAAAAGGGAAGGCTGAGATGTGAGCAGGAACTAGGGGGCGTACACTATCAAAACAATGTCAAGCTATAAAGAGAAGACATTTCCGAAGACTGGCATGGAGAAATTTCTCTCTCTTGTATTTGTCTCTCTTACTATGTAATGCTTGGCATATGAATAAAAGTTTTTATTTCCGCTACTTTAGTTATCTCTGTTGTACCTTGTGTTCATGAGTAAATCCAATGCGTGACCACTCCTAGGGCCAAGTCTGGGAGTGGGCGTTACAGAATTGTTAAAAGCTAAGATCTTGATTACTGAAATTGCTAAATGAATTACTTATGCGACAAGTTAACTATTTTTGGATCCCGGTTTGTTACCGATCTGGGTAAAACTTAATTAATTGTTAATATCACATAGACATGATCCCAATTGCCTAGTCGACCTAATAACCAAATTTTCTAATCGGCTGCTTAGTTTCTATCGCAAGGAAAGGCTGAAACACGACAGTGGACCACTAAAACCCTAGTTTACTAGTTAATCTAAGGAATTCAGCATGCGGGTGCTCAACGGTTGCAAGGAAAACCAGAACAACTAACAACTAACAGTTAAAAATAGAACGAATCAACACAACCATTCACCAAAAGTAGTTAAAAGAAAGTTAGCCAGACATGGCTAACGAAACAGACATGATCATAAACGAAAATTGCATTAAACTAAAGTACCTTAGTAACTAGAAGATCCAAGACCACAAAACCCTAGAAGAACCTTCTGAAATTCGTCCCAGAGAGAAACAAATCGAAATTGCATTAGTATTTAAAAATCCTTAACTCGAAAGTTTAAAATAGTAAACCCTAAGTTTATCTTCTGCCGACTAGTTCGGGGCATACCGCCCCAAAATGAAATATTTGGTGCGTACCACGCGAACTTAGGATTTCGGTGACTTCCTCACATGTAGGGCGTACCGCCCTAATCTTCACACACCCGAGGCGTACCGCCCCGGTCTTCTAGCCAGTAAAGTTTCTTCAATTCCTTCAAATCTTCACCCGTTTCTCCAACTCGGTACGATCAGCTTCAGCTGCTCCAGGTTACACTATTTTTGCAGTGTTTTCAACATTTAAGCTCATGTACCTTGAAATACAAAAACGTGGGAAACATAATGCAATCCAACCAGTTTTACTAATAAAATCAAGCAATTAAGACTAATAAACTATGACAAATTGGACTGACATCACATCCCCACACTTGACTTTTTCCGTCTCGAAAAACTGCAACGGGATCATAGCCAGGAAATAATAGAAATGAATAATGATGGATGAAAAGATCTTTGAGCTTCATTTATTTACTACGACTATATTTTCTTTTTTCAATTTTTTTTATTTTTTTCCACATAAATATCAAGCAATTAAAGTCGAAATCTAGAATCTCACCAGAGGCACCGTAAATATATAAATTCCCCACTTTAATTCGTCTTTAATATCATTGTATTGTGATTTATATAAAACTGGTGTTTAATATTGTCCGGGAGTGAATTTTAGGTGGCTCGTGTGTTCGTGATGAATTTGGAAGAAATCAGAAAAAACAAGAGCGAAAACGGAGGTCGAATGTGGAAGTTATGAATTATAGGTTATTTGCTAATGGGCTGAAGGTTGGGCTTCTGTTGCACTACTGGGCCAACAGTAAAAGGACTGGGCTACTGGGCTTGTTATTAGTATATATTTTTCTTCTGTAATCCATAACTTCCACACCGACCTCCGTTTTCGCTCTCGTTTTTTCTGATTTCTTCCAAATTCATCAGGAACACACGAGCCACCTAAAATTCACTCCTAAACAATATTAAACACCAATTTTATATAAATCACAATACAATGATATTAAAGACGAATTAAAGTGGGGAATTTATATATTTATCAATTTTAAACCAAAACCCCACCAAATAACCTATAATTCAAATATAAAAACAATTAAGCGTCAAATTTTAATACTTTTGAATTAAAAACTCGAATAAACACCAAATTTAGTTTTTTCCACTAAAAACCTATTTAAATGAGGGATTTTTATTTATTTATTTATGTACTTGATGCTATGCATCACACAATTAATAAATCAGATAAATTCATACCTGAGTTTATTAAATCTCGGGTTTATGACAATTACATTAATAAAAGTATTTTATTAAATAATCGTAATATGTCGTGGTTCATTTTCAGTGAAAGGAATGACGAGAGACTTGGATTGAAATTAATTGGATATATAAATATCTTATTAAGGGTTATCTAAACCCTAAACCTCATTTTCGGCCTCCCTCTCCCTCCTTACTCTCTCTGTCACCGCCCCCTCCTTGCGACACCCTAGTCGCCTTCGGTGACCTTCTTTCGCCTCCTCCAACCGGCGATCACCGAACAACCACTACACGACCACCATCTCTCACGTAACCACCGAAACGACGTCGTCCCACACCCCAAGCCGTCACTGCCGCTGCCCTCCACCGTCGCAGCCACACGCCGCCGCTTGCTTCCTTTGCTAGCAACATTGCCGGTACTAGCCACCGCCGCCGCTCACAATAGGCGCCACCACCATCGTCCTCGTTCCCTCCCGGTGCTTGCTTGTCACCGTCGTTATTATAATCGTTGCGATACGCAACGTATTGATTGGGAACATTCGCGATACGCGAGGTGTCTTGGATCCGAACAGTCGGATCTGTTTTTTCGTGAACCCTAGAGACTTGCTCGTTGTTCCTAGGTGTCTCAAACATTTGTTTGAACACCGCTCAGGTATATCTAAACTTCGTTTTAGTTTAGATATTTAATTTTGATTGTTTATCGTTATTGTCATCACAATTATTTTAACGCGGTTGGTGTTTGTATGCATCTTGGTGATCGTGATCCTGTTGACGTGTTTATGACATTTTGGTTTACGCGTTAGATTAGTTCAATTTATTTTAATTCTGCTGCGTAAATGAATTATAAGTTTAATTCATATAAACTTTGATTTAACTAATACTCGATCGGTATAGATTTAATAATAAGTTTTTTTTGTCGTCATCAGGTACCCGTATACCACTGTCTTAACCCAATAACCAACGCTACCCGAAAACCTCTGAGTAACAGTCGCTACCCCGAAAGGCCGTCATCCTCTGTCTAAATGGTTGTACAACCGCCTCTTACCTTACCCCAGATAATATTGCTTAGATTAAAACCTCTTAAAAATATCCTCAAGATCCATTTCGTTTATCCTTAAACAAAATCCATTAAAATGACCTCTTCATTTGGACTCATAACATTTTCAACACCAATCCATCACTCGTATAGAATAAGCGTTTTATAAATAATTTTATTGTTCTTGTTAAACCATAGTGATACCTGCACTGGACTGATTATATATCATTTCCTATTGTATTACGGGTCTTTATATATAGGAAATACCGCAGCGTATCCACCACACCTTAAATACAAACATATATGAGATAGTACCATCCCCGTATAGATTAAATCGTATAATCACAACAAGGCCAATAAGATTATGTTTATCCGACACTTATTCACATACACAAGCTTAGACCAAACCTTTACTTTTTCCTTTTATCAAAATTTATTCAAAAGTTTTATCTGTGACATCCGAGAATTTCAAGGTTAACTTCCGTTAGACAATCTCCGTTAGTTACGTTATAAGTATTAACTTAGTAACTAATGCTTAACTAGGCCGAATACGTCCACGACCTTTGGTTGATCACCGAACCCGTCCATATGTGTTTATTTATTGAATTGTCCCTATGAGGAAGTATGTGCAACATGTTTGTTGATTAATTGTGTAATTGCGTGAAATTCATGAACCGTGCTTATCTTGCTTAGAATGTAGATTGGTCACTTTTGGGTTCCAGCGAAACTACCGGGCGAAACTATAGTGTCGCCCGGCTAGCTTAACCTTTGACTTACAGAGTCAGTTTCGCTTGGCCAGCGAAACTAGCCAGCGAAACTAGCCCCTGTTATATATTAACATAAAACCCTAGAGATCTCATTTTTGCCTCATTTCATACAAAACACACACACACTCTCCTGGAACATCTGGTCAGCCAAGAATCACCACAAGCCGATGTGATCCCAGCCTCGAGACAACATCCATTCGGATCCTAGATCGAATCGTGAGTCTCCCAAAACCATTTTTATGTGTTCTTTATGTGTTTTCTTAAAAAGCATGCTTAAACCTCCATGGAATCACTTGATCTTCTGATATGTTGCTTAGGAATGCTAGATCTGTCATAAAGTCTGTAACTTTACGTTTGAAATCAAACCATAATGAAGATTTATGCTATTTAGGTCATTTTAGGTTTAAAATGTGTTTTTGGTGATTTGATGATGAAAACCCATGTTTAAGGTGTTAAAGCTTACTGATTTATGTTGGTAAATGATTATGCATGCTAGATATTGAATTACATGAAATATGGAAGCTGTTAGATTGATTTTTAGGCTGATTTGTGAGTTTTTCGCGACCAGCGACACTGCGTGTTCTCTGGGCGAAATTATGTAGCGAAATTATGTATATCTTCATCCAGCGACACTATGTAGCAAAACTGTAGTGTCGCCGGGTAAACCAACCAGACCTGTCCGAACGAAACTACCGAGCGAAAGTCCCTGAACGAAAGTTCAAACCAGTTTCAGGCGAAACTAGGCTAGCGAAACTGTGCCAACAGTTTCGAGCGAAACTAGCCTAGCGAAACTGTGTCATCGGGTATTGCCTAGCGAAAGTGCTGCCCGTGCACACAGCGAAACTGCCTAGCGAAACTACTAGCGAAACTGTGACCAGAATCCAAACTTGTGCAATTTACTTAAATGTTATACCATGACTTACATGATTATGCTATGACGATACATGCTTTGATTTCTGATGTATATGAACCCTTGTTTATGATCAACCATCGGTGTCGTGTGTCGTTATGTCGTGTCGTAGTTCCAACGTGCTATGTTATGGGCCATAGTGACGATAAGTTAATGATTAGACACAAAACTAATACTTAAGACCTAAACGTGTTCATAGGTCTTCGTTAAGCAATAATTGGATTAATTAGCAAGTGTAGCTGAGCAACCTAAGGTGAGTGTCACTAACCCAATTACCGTGAAGCCGGTTGGGTCACACTGAATAACTTAATGAAAAACAATGCTGACAACCTTATGAGAGCTATGCACCTCTCTGATGAACTTGAACTCGGGAGTGCTTGGCACCCACTTGATGAACTTGAACTCGGGAGTGCTTGGCACCCACTTGATGAACTTGAAGTGTTTTATGGGAAGCACTTGTGAAATACTAAAACAACTATTTCTAAAACAAAACTGAAAATATTTTCGGAATTCATGAGAACCCAAAGGAAACCCGTTTTAATATGACTAGTGTAGGTTAAAGTCTAAACCAAATGATATCACATGAATTCTAAGGATGCCTTAAAAACTTAAAAGTCCTCAACTAAATTGTACCATTAATTGTAAAGCGAGGGGATGTTGGGTAGATCTACTGGAGTTTGACAAACTCCGCCCCGTGGCACGGGGAGTGCACGGAGGTACAATATCAGCCTATCTGACCGTGATCCCGAGAGGACACGGGGGAGGCAAAACCGCGATGACATAGGTCCGCAAAACAAAATGGCACGGCCACTACAATATTGGTTAGCTTTGGTACAAACTTCCTTAGTGCATGGAAACCGGATTAGCTACCCGCGATATCGGTTGACCGCTTTAACTTTTACTTAACTAGTGCATATTCGGTAATTCAACACTTGGCAATGTTTGCAAAACTAATACTTATTACATGATGATGAATACGATTATGAGACCGGGCCAATGCATGTCATGCCCACCGTGAACTCACCAACCGTTAGGTTGACACTTGTGTGGTTTTCACTTTTGCAGATCGCTAAGGAGTATCCGGATCGGGTTGGCATGGCACACGAAGACATTTTATTTTTAGTTAAACTTAATTGGGAGTTTAAAACACTGATTTGTAAAGCACGTGGTTAGTGCTAAAGACAATGTTTTTCCGCTGCGTACTGTTAAACTGTTTTTATTATTAATGTTTGGACTTTACTCTGATTCGTTTAGTATTTGTAACTAATGGTTGTGGTCCTGGTTTGCTCGCACCCCTTAACGGTATAAACTCCGTTAGTGGTTAATTGGGGGTGTGACATTATCTTTATATTACCCTTTCATTTTAACCTTCCCGGAAACAGTTTATAACAGGTAGTCACAATTTAAAACAGTAAATAGGCATTAAAACATTTCGCGTATGTGTATCAACACAAAACAGGTAAAAGGCATTTCAAACACTTTTTAAACAGTTGCATATATAACATTTGTATGTATATCAGCCCGAAAACATTAAAAGATTTAAAAGTGGGCTCATAGATCTCACCTTATTCTCTTATGTAGTTAATTCAGACAAAACCTTTGTTATGACTCCGAATTAAACCTAATCGTGTATTGTATGGCGTTAATGTAAGGTTTAATATAATAAACACTTCCTATGTTTATTTTAATATTTTATTATCTTAATAATATTTAATTATTAAGTTTATTCATTTTAAATGTCAAAATGACCAAAATGCCCTTTAGACAATTATCCTTTTCTTTTAATGATAATATGAAGACGCGCATTTCTATAAGCAAACGCTCATTCCGTGATCGCCCAGTGAGGTGTGCCAGGACACCCTCGCTTTGCTAGAAACCCCAGTGTACAGGCATTTACCCTTCCACTCCACAAAACTTCTAAGTATCCGAATAACTCGGTATATTAACTTATTATCAAATATATTTATTATATATATAAACATGTTACCTTAACAAAATTCAAGTCCCAATACCTCCCGGATAACTTATTATCAAATAATCATATACCAAAACCCTAATTTTCTGTTTTTTTTTATTTCCTTATCAAAACTCATTATTATATGAAACCGAATTAGAGTTTTTGTCAATTATAATATTTTATAATATACCTTAAAATATCAAACCTTAATTCAACTCCATTTACCGAATGTTGGCATAACAACGTTACAAAAACCCTAATTTTGACCCGCTTTCAAAATTGATACCAACACTACGTCAAAAAGTGGCTTTGGCCACGGTTTTTTTTTGATAACGCATAGCCACTGTTTTGAAAAAAGCGTGGCTAAAGGTAAGAAATTCTCGTTTTAGCCACACATATTTTGTACCCGTGGCCAAATATATAGCCTTTGGACCCTTTTAGCCACGTATTTTTTTGTTTATGTGACAACAACAATCAGGTGCAGTGGCTTTAGCCATTGTTTTACAAAAACATGTGGCACTTATTTGTCACACTTAAAAAAGAGTGACGAAATGCACCAAACGGCCACGAAATTTTTATGATTTTTTATTCGTGTGACCAAAAAGGAATGTATGGCCACGCTTAAATAATGTTGTGTGACGGAAGAGTAGATTTTATTACTTAGTAAATTAAAAGAAAACAAAACTATTTATGCGTGGCTAAATGTGAGCAATGGCCACGCTTTTTACTTAGTTATGTGGCTAAAAGCTAATACATATGGCCACTGTTATTAGGTTGTGTGACTAAATATTAGATGACTAATGGTCACGGTAGGTTGTGAGTGACAAAAATCTATTACCTATGGCCACATATATTAACCGTGACTTAATGGTAGGTTGTGAGTGAGAAAAAATTATTTTATGGTCACGGTAAAATATTAAACGCGTGGCGAAAAAGAGAAGATTTGTTTCCCTCTAACAACGCGCTTTTTTCAATTGTACCAATTAATTCGAGCGGGTTAAAATCTGCTACCCTATATATCATCATCATTGTTATTTTCCTTTTTACCGCCATCCCTTTCTTGATCTCAAATTCTCTACACCAATTCGTTTACACCAATTCTGGTATCAAATGGCCGATAATCAACGCTCCCTTAATTACTGGTATGTGAAGCATAACCGTATTTTTTTGGTTTACAGTAACAGGAGAAGAAGATCCTTCAAGTCCCACAAATCTGTGATTAAACACAATGATGAGAACATCCTGAAGCAACTCCATGCGCAGAAGATTCCTGATTGTTTTGCCTACCATGTTGAGACAGCGAAATTATTTCGTGTCCTTGATACAAAATTCAATGAACCCGAAGAAGAAGATGAAGAAGAAGATGAAGAAGATGATGAAGAAGATGAAGAAGCAGATGAAGCAGATGAGGAAGATGAAGAAGATGAAGAAGATGATGATGATGATGATCATGATGATGACGATGCAATTTCAAGATACATGTCCGAAGATTGCAGTGATCCGGATTATTAGTTAGGGTTTAGTTTAATTATGAACAAATTAAGAACAATGTTTTATATGTTTATTTTTAGTTATGATATTAGTAGTTATAATTGAATATATGATGGTTATATATGTTTATCATGTTTGATTATCTTGTGATATGGCCACTCATATTAAACATTGGTTGCGTGACAAATTATGACAAATGGTCACGGTATATTAAATTTAGGTGGCTAAAAGAATACCAACAGTCGACGGCGCTTGTAATCATTCAAATCTCCATCTACCACGCCCCTCGAGTATCGATATATACTATCTCTGTATCAGTTTTCATCATCATCTCCACCATGACCCTTTTCTCCCAGTCTTTCTCTCTCTGTTTTTCGTCCATCATCGACGGCAAAAAATGTGGAATTGGCGTCATCCGTATGTGGAAAACGGTAAGTTATCATCTTCACCACTGAAATTCGATTGAAATTTTCGTCTCAGATTTGCTAATTTTTACTTGCGCAGGGAAAGATTGCACTCTATATCTCCTACGAGCAGATTTTAAGTTATTGTGGAAACCATGGAGACGAGGAGTCTCTAATGGTTCATACAAATGCTTTACTGAGAGCAGATTTTAAGTTATTGTGTAATTTTATAACAGTCAGCAGTAAGGGCACATGTTGAGGTTTGCAGGACTTGTATTCTTCAGGTGGTTCTCTCCCTTCTGGCCCCATGAACCCGATTTATCTTCACCCACGTCTTCACCATTTTCAGTTGATCAGAAGCAAGTGCATGTGAGAAAGCAAAGAGGGATTTTTCTTCAGCCGCTTCTTCTCCCTTTTAAGTTAGTAGTTTTTCAGTTGTAATTTTATAGATCAATGTATTAATGGAATCATAACCTTTGGATTATGTATGTAATTGTGTTTGTTAAAGCAGCAGTTGATTTTGTTTGTTTATTTTTGACTTTTATTGACTCTGGTTTGGTCAAAGAGAGGAGACCTGCAGGCACAATCAAAAAAAGGAAACACTTGACTCAAAATTAAGATCCATAATATATATTCCAGAATACATAAAGAAAAAAAAACAAATATTGTTGATACTGTAGTTTGCTAAGATTCAAAAACATTACAATGATGATCAATTAATCGGTGGTTTTTCGTAATATCATTCCAGTACAGTCAGCTCTATGGTAAACATTGTGACGTGTATCTACGGGTGGCAATACATTATCGTTGTGAGGAAAAACTACCGTACTAAATTCTTCATTGGCATCGTCTTCATAATAATCTCTGTAATTTCTGGGAGGTGTCATAAAGACAATATGCAGTTTTTTATCCAGCTGGTCTTTGACGTAAAACAACTGTTGTGCTTGTGACGCGAAAATGAACGGGTCCTCCTTGTGACCTAGTCTTTTAAGGTTGACCAAAGTGTAACCAAGACTATCTTTTTTGACCCCCTGTGTATTCTCAACCCAGTCGCACATAAATAGAGGGATGGTTTTAATATGGTAATCTAGTAGCCATATCTCTTTTAAAACCCCATAGTAAGGTTTTTTTCCATAGGTTAAGACCTCGTTAGAGATGTGCATGTCATTTACCTCTACACCAACCCCGCTGTTCTGGTAAACCCTACCGTCTCGAGATTTTGTACGAAATGAATAGCCATTGATGTCATATACTTCATATTTCCTCACGCTTCTGTGCGGACCATGTGAAATCCACCTAACGGTCTCTGATATAGTTTCTGGGGACTCCGCCATCTCCTTTTCAACCTGAAATTCATAGTAGGTTCATCAGGAGAGTTCATTAGGAATAGGAAGATTATAGCTCTTCCAAAAATAAAATAAAGTTGTTCCGGACAACTCAGGTCAGTTGTTCCGGAAAGTTACAGTTCATCCGGAATTAAAACTATAAGAAAAATAGTTTCAGTTCACCAGGAAGGTTATAGTTCATCCGGATAGAAAATAGAGTTATTCCGGACAACTCAGGTCAGTTGTTCCGGAAAGTTACAGTTCATCCGGAATTAAAACTATAAGAAAATAGTTTCAGTTCACCAGGAAGGTTATAGTTCATCCGGATAGAAAATAGAGTTGTTCCGGACAACTCAGGTCAGTTGTTCAGGAAAGTTACAGTTCATCCGGAATTAAAGCAATAAGCAAATTTAGCTGACCTTGTTGCGTAACCATTTACCAAATGTTGTGCTCTGCTTCTTAGTCAGGTCATTTAGTCTACTACCAGGATGTTCCTTTTCCAAAAATTTCATGTGTTCTCTGCAATTACATGAATTGAAGTTATCTATAAAAGTTTATAATTAATTAAACAGATAAAAAAAGGTTAATAATCTAAATTACTTACTCGATATAATGCTCAATTTCAGGCGTATTTAGCAACACAAATAAATGCGCTTTCGATAGGAGCTCTGGAGAGACTTCAACTGATCTACCAGCTGACCCAGGACTTCCATCCGCACTGCTATGCTTTTTAGTTGGAACACCAATAGTTGTGATGTTTTTTTGGTATTCGCTGAGAAACTCAATCGTTTCTTCTACAATGTTCTCCTCAGCAATGCACCCTTCTGGATAAGTTTTGTTTCTCACGTGGCCCTTAATTACCTTCATACACCTTTCAAATGGATACATCCATCGAAAGCATATTGGGCCACATAATTTTACCTCCCTAGTAAGGTGCACCGTCAAATGAAGCATAACATCAAAAAATGATGGCGGGAAATATTTCTCAAGCAGGCATAGTGTGACACAAAGATCTGCTTGCAATTTGTCTAGCTCTTCGACGTTGATCTCTTTGCTGCATATTGATTTGAAAAAAAAAACAGAGCCTTATAATAGCATATCTTGTCGGTTCAGGCATGACTGACCGAATTGCAATTGGCAGAAACTGTTGCATCAGCATATGATAGTCATGTGACTTGAGCCCCACAAGTTTCTTGTCCTTTAGACTAACCAAACTAGAAAAGTTAGAACAATAGCCTTGTGGAACCTTCAAGTTATACAACGTGTCACAAAACTTTTCCTTTTCATCTTTTTGTAACGTGTAACACGCTGCAGGAAGTACTATGTTGTTCTTGTTCTGTTTAGGCTGCAACTCTGGTCTTAACCCCAAAAAGTTCAGATCCTTTCTCGCATTCAGTCCATCCTTCGTCTTTCCGGGAAGGTTGAGCAGAGTTCCAACAAGACTCTCAGCCACATTCTTTTCAATATGCATGAAATCAATGCAATGTTGGACACTATTATGCCTCCAGTATCTAAGTCTTCGAAACCATATATTGAATTTCTTCCAATATGGTGGCTTCTCTTTGTTCTTTCTTTTTCTCTTATCAATCTTCCCCCCTCTTCCGGTTGAGGTCTCTGGGATTTCTGAATCAGTACACCTTAATCCCTTTCCCCATTTGTTCCTGATATGTTGAACTTCGTTGTATATCTGTTCTCCGGTCATAGGATCAGCAGCAACTTCCAACTCTTGTTTACCATTGAAGGCCTCTGTTTGCTTTCGGAAGGCATGCGTATATGGTAGATATCTTCTGTGACCAGCATAACACTGCTTGGCTGAGAAAGGAAGCCTAATGCATTTAGTTTGTTCCCGACATACCACACAACCATGGAATCCACTGTACGGGCAACCACAAAGTGTACCAAGTGCAGGGTAGTCATTAATCGTCCATAAAACAACTGCACGCATAGTAAACTGTTCTTGCGCATACGCATCATATGTTTCCACACCTGCCTCGAATAACAGCTCTAAGTCATCAATTAATGGTTCCAAAAACACATCAATATCGTTTCCAGGCGCTCCCGATATTAATAACGAAAGCATGATGAACTTTCTTTTCATACACAACCATGGTGGAAGGTTGTAAATGACAGATAGAACCGGCCACACACTGTGATTTCTGTTACCTCTATTTACGTCGACCCCATCAGTTGAAATGCCAAGACGAAGACTTCTAGGATCGTCAGCGATTTCGGGATATTTGTCATCGATGGCTTTCCATGCCGGTGAATCGGATGGGTGTCGTAACACACCGGGTGTTTTGGAACTGGTGGCATGCCATCTTAGATCCTCCGCTGTGGTTTTCACTTGAAACAGTCGTTTCAATCTTGGAATGATGGGGAAATACCACATTACCTTTGCAGGAGTATTGTCGTATAGTTTCTTAGTCCTCTCATCCACCTTCCACCTGGACTCACCACAAGTTGGACATACAGTTAGGTCCTTGTTCTCCTTCCTGTAGAGAATACAATCATTGATACACACATGTATCTTGGTGTACCCTGCACCCATTGACTTCAAAATCTTCTTGGCCTCATATGTATTCTTCACAATCTCATTACCTTCAGGTAGCATCTGTTTCAGCAAAACTAAAAGTTCATTAAAAAATTTATCTGATCCTCCATGCTTAGTCTTCAAGTTCAGTAGTTGAACCAAGGCAGATAACTTTGTGAAGGTATGGCATCCTTCATACAGAGGCTTCTCAGCATCCATGAGTCGTTCTTGAAACTTCTCATGGTCCTCATCGAAATTTTCTTCAGTAGCTCTGACCATTTTTATTGTTTCGGCTGCATCCAATGGCACTCCGGAATCAAAAAATGATTCCGTGTGAAGCTCCTCTCCTGCGGGCTCGTCTATCTCTCCATGTTTAATCCACCTTCTATAAGTCTGATCGAATCCCTTTGAAAACAAATGAAATTCTACATCATCAACATTAAAAGAGTAATGGTTTAGACAATTAACACAGGGACATGGAATTTCATTACTCTCCAAATTGGTAACTGCAAACATTAAGAATGATTTAACTCCATCGGCATATGATTGCGTGGTTCTACTGGTTTTCATCCAAGACTTATCCATGTTTGTTTTGCTAACAGATACAACAACAAATTAAGATGATTAAAAACGATCAATACTGAAAATCCTTTTCAATAATCTTTACTGTGAACCTGTTTATTGGAGAAGTAATAGGACGGAGGGAAAATTCTGTCGATTGATATGTGAAATTTTCAATTGAGTTCGCTCTACTCTAGTGATTAGACATCTGAGAAGATGCATACTCAAGTGATTTGCACATATAACCATACCACTTGATCAGTAATCAGAAACTTCTCACCTCCAACATCAAACCCTTTTCAAAATCCTTATCAAACCTTTTCTCAAAATCCTTAACAAACCCTTTCTCAAAACACTCAAATCCTTCTAAAAATGGCAAGCTTGAAAGAATTAGTTGAACATTATTTGCAGATAAAGATTGTTGCTACCCTGGACAGGTACGAGGTGATTATCGGGGCAGAGAGACAGAGTGTCTTAGACGGGATGACCCTGCTCGACCAAGTACTTAAAGAGCCACCAAGTCCATCAAGATACCAGATGGCAACTTTTCTGATGGAAGAGATACGCGTCTCCGATGCCAGGCTTCAAATGTTGGTTCAACAGAGGCAAGAAGCAATGAGTAGGCATTTGGAGTTGATGGAGGAGATGGAATCTAGGTTCCCGTGAACCTCAACCCGCAACTGCTCTGTTTTTTGTTTTTTTTAGGAAATAGGAATGAACATGTAAATTAGGAAACAATTTTGTGTATGGAATTGGAATCAGTAGTATGAAATCCACTTTTTGTTATATACTTGTTTGTCTATTTTTGTTTATGAAATCAATTTATTAAACAAAAACCCTAATCCTCGAAAACAGAGACGATCAACAATTGCAATCCGATCAACAACTCATGCATAATTTTAGGTAACAAAGGTAATCTGTTCGCACAATCTCCATTTCGTTAAACAAAATCCCCAATCCTCGAAAACAGAGACGATCAACAATTGCAATCCGATCAACAACTGATGCAGAGACGATCAAAAACCCTAAACACAAAAAACAGAACGGATCTACAAAAACCTTAAATTTTGGGGAATTATAATTCTAAATAAATTATATAAAAAGATTTAAGATAAAAATTAAATAATGGGTCAATTTGGGGTCAAATGGGTCAATTTGATGTGTTTAGGACCAATGAGTCCCAATAAGGTGTGTAAGTAAACAATAAGTTGTGTTTAGAACCAATGATGGCCCAATTGGTGTGTATGTAACCAATAAGTTGTGTTTAGAACCAATGATGGCCCAATAAGGTGTGTATGTAACCAATAAGTTGTGTTGAGGACCAATGAGACCCAATAAGGTGTGTTTAGGGGAAACGAGGGTCAGTTGAGACCAATGAGTCCCAGTAAGGTGTGTATGTAACCAATAAGCATGTTTAGGACCAATGATGGCCCAATAAGGTGTGTATGTAACAAATAAGTTGTGTTTAGGACCAATGAGACCCAATAAGGTGTGTTTAGGGGAAACTAGGGCCAGTTGGGACCAATGAGTCAATAAGGTGTGTTTAGGGGAAACGAGGGTCAGTTGGGACCAATGAGTCCCAATAAGGTGTGTATGTAACCAATAAGCATGTTTAGGACCAATGATGGCCCAATAAGGTGTGTATGTAACCAATAAGCATGTTTAAGACCAATGAGTCCCAATAAGGTGTGTTTAGGGGAAACGAGGGCCAGTTGGGACCAATTAGTCCCAATAAGGTGTGTATGTAACCAATAGGCATGTTTAGGACCAATGATGGCCCAATAAGGTGTGTATGTAACAAATAAGTTGTGTTTAGGACCAATGAGACCCAATAAGGTGTGTTTAGGGGAAACGAGGGCCAGTTGGGACCAATGAGTCCCAGTAAGGTGTGTATGTAACCAATAAGCATGTTTAGGAGCAATGATGGCCCAATAAGGTGTGTATGTAACAAATAAGTTGTGTTTAGGACCAATGAGACCCAATAAGGTGTGTTTAGGGGAAACTAGGGCCAGTTGGGACCAATGAGTCCCAGTAGGGTGTGTTTAGGGGAAACGAGGGTCAGTTGGGACCAATGAGTCCCAATAAGGTGTGTATGTAACCAATAGGCATGTTTAGGACCAATGATGGCCCAATAAGGTGTGTATGTAACCAATAAGCATGTTTAGGACCAATGAGTCCCAATAAGGTGTGTTTAGGGGAAACGAGGGCCAGTTGGGACCAATTAGTCCCAATAAGGTGTGTATGTAACCAATAAGCATGTTTAGGACCAATGATGGCCCAATAAGGTGTGTATGTAACCAATAAGCATGTTTAAGACCAATGAGTCCCAATAAGGTGTGTTTAGGGGAAACGAGGGCCAGTTGGGACCAATTAGTCCCAATAAGGTGTGTATGTAACCAATAAGCATGTTTAGGACCAATGATGGCCCAATAAGGTGTGTATGTAACAAATAAGTTGTGTTTAGGACCAATGAGAGCCAATAAGGTGTGTTTAGGGGAAACGAGGGCCAGTTGGGACCAATGAGTCCCAGTAAGGTGTGTATGTAACCAATAAGCATGGTTAGGACCAATGACGGCCCAATAAGGTGTGTTTAGGGGCAATGAGGGTCATTTTAGGATACAATTATCATTAAATTTATTGCTTAATATTCCATTTTACATTTAAAGATCATTTTAAAGGTATGTTTAAAATAAAGTTAAATACGATTTGCGTCCCTGTGGTTTGGTGGTTTTAACTTTTTGAGTCCATTTTAACTCTTTAAAATTCAAGATAAATATTAACGCAAATCGTATTAATTGAGTTTATATTAAATCCGATAAATGTTGTCACGTCCTTATTAGCTGAGATGTTTTCACCCGGATCGATCTTATTAATCCCCAAATTACTTCCCACCATTTTTCAAATTTCCCAAAATTCATTGATCAGTTCCTATTCCCTCTCACCAAAATTTTATCACCAAAACGATTCATTACTCTCTTCTTCCATATCACTAAAAGTTCATCTACCTAATTCATTGATCAGTTCCGGATTCATCACACTATCATCTTCAGAAGATCACTACCTAATTCCCGTCAGTATATATTAATTTCACTGTCATCTTCAGTAGATCATTTTCATCTCAATTATTTCATCTTAATTATTCCATCGCATTTATTTCATTAATTCTCTATTTATTTCACTGTCATCTACAGGATTCATCTGATTTAACAATGGACATTGAAGGTGAAGCATATGACAATGAATATTATTCGGAAGAAGAGGGAATGTATAACAATGCTGATTATTCGGATAATGAAGAGGAAATGGATAACAATATTGACGATTATTCGGATGAAGAGGACATGGAAAACATTGATGCCCAAGTCGAAAATGATGCCCAAGTCGACAATGATACCCAAGTAGTCGACAATGATACCCAAGTCGACAATGAGAATGGGGAAGCCTCTGCTCCCCAAGCAAACAAGAGGGGGATGACGCGGTTGGTAAAGTGGCGTGCCAGATTTGAGAAAAATGGTGAGGAAAAATGGCCACTAACATTTGATGCGCTGGGAAGGGTTGGCGGGGACCATAGAGCAAAATTTTCGAGTTTTATGGGAGACATTGTAAGGGCAGAGGTTGGATTGAGGTATCTAGAATGGAGGAAGGTGCCAAAAGAGGACAAGAACAAAATGTGGGCAGCGATTCAGGTTATGAAACAGATTAAACATTTTCTCATATTAGGTTTGTTATTGAATTCCATGTGACTAAAATATCCTGTCATATGTTATTTTTTTAGAAATATTTCAAAATTGATGACTGTCGAAGGAGAGCTATAATGGTACGGCTTGGTGGGTTGCTAAGGAGTTTTAGAAGAAATATGTTGGAAAAACACATTCGTCCCAACCTAGCAAAACCCACCGTGCTTGAGAAAGTTCCAAAGATGTATCGCACTATTGTGAAAAAAGAAGACTGGGACAGATTTGTAGCATATACAAGATCTGAAGAATTCGAGGTTTTTATTCAATTCAAACTGCAGATTTCATTAATTAAGCTAATAAGTGTTAATTAATGAGATTATAATTATATATCCTACTGTTCTATGTTAATTAATGAGATTATAATTATATATCCTACTGTTCTGTTGGAAAGACTGCGTCAAAGATTGGAAAAGAGGTTCGAGCAAAATATACTTATGATCATTCAATGGGGCGGGGAGGATACGTCTTTCTGAGAGAAAAACTGGTAATAAGCTAAGTGTGTTACACCCAGTCATGGTTAAGAACGTGCAATGTATGTTTCAAGTCTGATATATATTATTATTATAATACAAGGTACAAAACAAAGAAATAGCAGCTGATGAATTCCCCTCTCGATCGTTTATGTGGAGGAAAGGAAGGGTAAATAAAGAGGGGGAATACAAAACGCCTGTGGTGAAGGGCGTAGCAGATGATATAGTAAGTTTAATTGCTATATATATACCTAATTATTCACATGTTAAAAATTAACAGCACCTCATTAAATTAACTAAATTAATTACTGCAGGCCGAGAATGAAACAAAGATAAATGCGGGATCTGTGACCGTAGAACCGGGAACGGATGCCCTGCCATTGGTCCTTGGCAAGGAAAGGGGTGGATACCTAAAAGGTATCGGGTATGGAGTGACTTCCCGTGGATATTGGCAGGGTGCTCCAAAAGGGAGATCGAAAGAACGGATCGAAAAACTAGAGGCGGAGCTAAAAAAATGAAAAACAGCTGCGTGAGAAAAGGGATGAAGAGGTTGACAACCTCAATGATAGGCTTAAAGCACAGAATGATAAAATTGATAAGCTTACGGCGCTTATGGAGGCCGTGATTCAAGATAAACAAGTTCATAAAGCGGTAAATTCTGTAAGGGACAAACTATATATATATATATATATATATATATATATATATACCTATAATTAATTATATTATATATACTTTACTTTTTATCGATCAATTAATTATTATAAATCATTAAATCATTTCGTAGGTAAAGTCTGCGGAGGCGCCTCTTACTACAACGGTAATTAAATATTATTGCTGATACGATCAATCTCCCTTGAGCGCATATTTATTAATTAATTAACTAATTGAATTAATATGTACGTAGGACATGATCAATTTTGCGCACAATACATCGCGGAAACAATCTACTCAATCAAACTCATCTCAAAGGTCGGCCGATAAGGTACGGATTTGAAACAGTTCTGAATTTGAGTTGATCTGGAAGATTCTAGTTCATCTGGATGAACATGCGTCTCTACTTATAGTTCATCCGGATAGTTAGAGTTCATCCGGATAGTTAAAGTTCCTCAGGATAGGTAAGGTTCATCAGGATAGTAAAAAGTTCATCAGGATAGTTAGAGTTCATCGGGATAGTTAGAGTTGATCCGGAAGATTCTAGTTCATCTGGATGAACATGCGTCCCTAGTTATAGTTCACCGTGTTGGTTATAGTTCATCCGGATAGTTAAAGTTCACCAGTATAGGTAAAGTTCATCAGGATAGTTAAAGTTCATCAGGATAGTTAGAGTTGTTCCGAAATATAATTAATAATTAACTGTGCCGGCTATGATAAGTTTGTACTTCATCCGAATGGTTATCTGGATAGTTAACTAATGTTTAGCCGGTTATGATCGATATGATTTTATTAATTAATTGAATTGTAGGTCTCTTCTGCGACTCTATCACAACACACTCCTCCATCTACAACAGCGTCGCAAAAGGAAAGGGTAACTATTTTAATTTACACAGTTGTGTATTTCCCTTATAACTAATTGCTATATGATCATTTAATTAAATGCTGATGCTGTCTTTAGGTGAGAAAGAGAAAAATGACAGAAGCAGCAGCTGCTGCAGCCAGTGCTGCTGGGGCATCAGAGCAGGAAGTGGTATATATATATAATTAATTTAGAAATTTGACAAATCGCTTTGACGTTATCGTTAATTAATATATATGTTACTAATCAGTTAATTACATGGTGTCAATTTAGGAAAAGAATAAGAGACATGCAAAACCAGTAAAACCTGCAGCTCGTAAAGTACCTCCTAAGAAGAGTGATCATCAGTTGGAAAAACCAAATAATTATGATGCCATTACCACAATTTTTGTATTCTATTTTTTACTTTAATTAATTAATTGTTTATATATATGCTATAATTAATATTATTATTATTATTATTATGTCCCTTCTGATTAGGGGAGCCAAACTGCGACGTTGCACATGGAGGGGGATCCACTGAACGTCGTGGGAATGGCTGAATTATTACCAAAACAAAAAGATGAGAAGATTCATGGAAGTCCATTACCTCCTGGTTGCCGTAGAATTAAAGTTTATCAGGTCAATAAGGGTGCAACATTTTTACCATTCCCAGTAGATGATAAAACAACGCTTTCGGAGGTTAAAAATAAATATATTATTGCATGGCCGATGAACCGAATGATCCTTCATTCTAATAACAAGTCAGATAGATCACAGCCGGTTGATCATTATTTTTTACTTTAATTAATTAATTGTTTATATATATGCTATAATTAATATTATTATTATTATTATTATTATGTCACTTCTGATCAGGGGAGCCAAACTGTGACGTTGCACATGGAGGGGGATCCACTGAACGTCGTGGGAATGGCTGAATTATTACCAAAACAAAAAGATGAGAAGATTCATGGAAGTCCATTACCTCCTGGTTGCCGTAGAATTAAAGTTTATCAGGTCAATAAGGGTGCAACATTTTTACCATTCCCAGTAGATGATAAAACAACGCTTTCGGAGGTTAAAAATAAATATATTATTGCATGGCCGATGAACCGAATGATCCTTCATTCTAATAACAAGTCAGATAGCATCACAGCCGGTTGATCATTCTACGGTTCAAAAAGTACTGGAACAACCACAGGTAATTACTACATTAATTAATCGTATCCGCTAATTAATTAACTATATATATATATATCTGATCGGTTTTATTTGTCATATATGTTTCCAGGGGAAATCAAAGATTACGAAAGTGTACGTAACACCAAACCAGCTGAATCAAAATCTGATAAATAGAAAAATCACACGGCACCAGCAGAAGCAGCTGATCAGCACGGACAAGAAATTATAATTAATTATTATAGAAATTAAACTTTGATTAGTGTCGTATGTTATCTTTTTGAACAGCGTCATGATTAGTGTATGTACATTAATTTTTAATTATAATATATGATTTTTAAGGTTTCTCTATACTAATTAATTAATATATAATTAATTGTAATTAAGAAAATATATGTGACCATATATATAATACCAAAGGCCACACTTTTTATATTTTAACGTGGCCGTTGCCACCATTTGGCCACGCTTATTGGGACAAATTTTCTGATTTCAACTACCCTTTGGCCACTTTTTTTTTCCAATTATATGTGGCTAAAACACAAATATACGTGACCATATAATACCAAAGGCCACGTTTTTTATATTTTAATGTGGCCGTTGCCACCCTTTGGCCACCCGTATTGAGACAAAATGTATGATTTCAACTACCCTTTGGCCACTTTCTTTTTCCAAATATATGTGGCTAAAACACAAATATACGTGACCATATAATACCAAAGGTCAAGCTTTTTATATCTTAACGTGGCCGTTGCCACCATTTGGCCACGCGTATTGGGACAAAATATCTGATTTCAACTACCCTTTAGCCACTTTTTTTTTCCAAATATATGTGGCTAAAACACAAATATACGTGACCATATAATACCAAAGGCCACGCTTTTTATATTTTAATGTGGCCGTTGCCACCCTTTGGCCACGCTTATTGGGACAAAATTTATGATTTCAGCAACCCATTTGGCCACGTTTTTTCATATCATATGTGGCTAAAACACAAATATACGTGACCATATAATACCAAAGGCCACGCTATTCATATTTTAACGTGGCGGTTGCCACCCTTTGGCCACGCGTATTGGGACAAAAATTATAATTTCAGCAACCCATTTGGCCACGTGTTTTTATAACATATGTGGCTAAAACACAAATATACGTGACCATATAATACCAAAGGCCAC
Source organism: Deinandra increscens subsp. villosa (assembly GCA_039602395.1). NCBI lineage: Eukaryota > Viridiplantae > Streptophyta > Magnoliopsida > Asterales > Asteraceae > Deinandra > Deinandra increscens. The sequence continues at coordinate 39,089,957 of JBCNJP010000024.1, forward strand.
GCTTTTGATATTTTAACGTGGCCGTTGCCACCCTTTGGCCACGCGTACTGTGACAAAATGTATGATTTCAGCAACCCTTTGGCCACGTATTTTTATAATGTATGTGGCTAAAACACGAATATACGTGACCATAAAATACCAAAGGCCACGTTAACCAAACACATGTGGCCGTTGGGACCCTTTGGCCACGCTTTTCTGAAGAATTGTTTGATTACAACAACAAATATTGGTACCCTTTAGCCACGCTTATAGGTGGCTTCAGCCACTGATATTGTAACGTGGCCGTGGGGTACATATGGTCACGGCACCTATGGTGTCGGTTGGAATGGAAAAAAAAACGTGACCAAACACCTTTTGTCACGGTTTTTTTCCGTGGCCAAAGGTGAATTTTGACGTAGTGCAAACCTTTTCCAAATCTGAAATAAACTTAGGGCTTTCTTTAAATACATTATTTTAGAATTACATACAAAATTCAGACCCTAATTCCCACCCGATCACCCAGTTTTAGTAAAACAAGCTCAAGAACCCTAATTTTTACATATTTTTAGAAACCCGACAAAGCAACATCATTATTAAAAACTGAGATAGGTTATTGTTAAGCATACCTAATGATGATAAGCTGCAGAAGATGGCCTTCAAACACTTTACCAATCGACCGAATTTTGCAGATGAAGGTTTCGGCTCGTTTAAGAGTTTTTGGGTGATGATTTCGTAAATTGGTGAGGAATTCGAACGAGTTTAGGTGCTATTTATAATCAAAGAGGTCGCATGATGTTCCTACACCTAGGTTGGTCAATTTCGTCAAAACTTAGGCTGCATATCGAGCTGTTCGAAGAATCTGGTCCACAAAGGGGCCGCGATATCCGAAGTATCCCCTGGATGCCTTCGCGATACGCCTTGTACTTTGGTATATTGGCAGTTTTAGTCCCTCATCTTTATATTTACGTTGTAAGCCCCTGATTTCTATGAAACTGTTATTTTATGCTCTAAAACATTGTGGAGATATTTATAAAGGTTTCTATGGCTTGGGACACGTACGATAATATACATATACATATGTATATATAGATTTATATATACATATATACTTTTCACTATTTTACTTTTTGGCCCCTCAAATTTTATATACTTATTATTCTATGTTACGAATCATATTAGGATATACTTTTAATAATTCCTAAGCCTCGGGTGCGTATAATATTTGAATACGTTACGTATTATTTATATTTTTAAAAACCCGTTTGACGTAAAAATCTATTTTCTACACGTTTAACTATTCAAACACGTATTCCCTACGTATATGTTCATCAAATGATTATCTCACATTCATTTATGCTATTCAAATATATATATATATATATATATATATATATATATATATATATATATATATATATATACTTTAACATAATGTAATTGCTTAAAGGCATATCCTTTCGTTTTATCGTTGAAACTAGTTTCTAACAAAATCAAATACGCTTAACTTCTAAACACGTATGTATGGCTTTAATCATTTTTATAAACATATGTACCAATTCTAAAACACGTATACGTAATCAAAACAAGTATACGAGACTTATATATTCACGTATCATCCATTTATCATATTAACCACTTAAAACATATATATTAGGTATCTATAACATAAACACGTATAGTATTTGCAACTCATTGCCTTTTATCCATCTACCAACCCGTAGATTATATCAATATACGTTTTAGCTATTTAACACATATCACATACGTATATAACTCAAGTTACAGAATTTTAGGGTGTTACACACCGATAGGACCGGTGTCGTAAGTGCAGGCTAAGAAGGAGTTGAAAAAGGTAAAAGCTTGAAAACTGTAACATCCCAAATTTGAACACTTACTTTTTATGTGTAAATAATATAAGTTGAAAAGTTTTAGTACTTTTAACCATTATGTGGAACCTTCAAGAATGTTGGATTAGGGCTCTTTATGTGTGGAGACCGACTAGGAGGAGAGTCACGGAGTAAAATTCTACAGAAATTCATGGTTAATCAAAATTATAAAAGCATCTATCATATCTTCCACATAAGAAAGATTATTCGTAAGTGTTGTTTAAGTCTAAGATATGAAATTCGACAGAAAGGAAGGATCTTGAATCAAATGTTTGCTTAAACTGAAATGTGGTAAATTAATCATGAATATTACATCATACATGCCTAGATTGTAATATGGTGCTTGTGACCTATTCTTGATATTGATTCATTGTTGGGTGAAATCGATTAGGTTGAAGTTTTTGGGGGTTTTAATTTGACATCTATTACTATGTGTTTAGACGGTTAAAAGAGATTTAAAATAATGTATTCTAAATGTGCAATTGAGGAAGGATATGAATTGAGAGCTTTGTTTATGAATCTATGAACAAAGAGACAAATATGTGGAGGTTTATGTTATGAAAACATCAAGTGTTTAATGAAATGCCTTAATGAAAATATTGTATGGTTTTACAAGTGTTGTGTGAAATAGTTGATATTTAGTAGAAGGATAATATGTATGTTGATTATAATCACCAAATTAAGGAGTATGTATATGAAAGGGAGATGGGTTATTGTGAGAAATTTGGTTTCCGTAAGAAGGATAAGAAGGAATCTTAGTCATTAGATCTTCAATTAAATGAAGATTTATGACTTAAAGTTTTTTTGTGTAGAATTAGGGGTTGTTTGTTTTTGCTTAATACATCTTAAGGGGAGGTTATGTCTGTAAGCGCGCAGACATATGCCCTGAAAACTGTTTGTTTTTTTTTTCTTGAAGATCTTATCTTATCTTAAAACCTCTTCAAAAACAACTTAAAATCCTATGCTTATTTCATCTTCACATTACAACCCACAAGCTTAAAAACAAAAGAATCACCACCACCACCACAATTCATCTGATTATATTGTAATTGAACGTTAAATGACTTTTATTTAGTAACATAAGTTTGACAGTTATATGTTTTTCAGCTTTTGCAGACAGTGTCAGGTTTATATAAACAAAAAGTCTTATATTTTCAGATTACAGATCTTCAGACCACATCTTCAGCTGTAGACATGAAATCAGATGAAATCAGACTGCAGAAAGTTTTTGTCTGAAAAAAGAAACAGACTCAGAGAAAAACAAAAGATGGAAGGACATTTTTGACTTTTTACCAAGTTTCCCTTATTTTTTAAACATTCGTAACTCTTAGATACGATATTATTTTCTTTAACGAAATTACACCATAAAAACAAAGTGTTTTTTTATCTTTAAAATGTGTACAATATTGTTATATATAATATAAATAAATAAAAAATACTCTTTCGATTATATCAAAATGTTCAGATTATTGTGTCATCATGTGTCAAAATGTTTAGATCATTGTGTCAAAATGTTTAGATCATTGTGTCAAAAATTAAAAAAGTAGTTTTTTTGTATTTTATATATAGCAACCCTATACGCGTTTTAAAGATAAAATTATGGTGTAATTATAAAAAAGACAATATCGTATGTGAAAGTTATGAGTGTTTTATAAAAATGGGGGAACTTAATTAAAAGTCAACAAAGATGGCTAATACCAAATTTCCCATCCTTCCTTTGTTATCAGATCAAGATCCAACGACTGACTGAGATTCCTTCTTATCCTTCTTACCCAAACCAAACTTCTCATCTGAATATCTCTCATATGGAAGGTATGTTATAAGTTTACATGTGGTTAATATTCTTAAGGGTTGTGGAGTAAATATAACTGAGTGGGACTTTGACACATTTTGACTTATATTATATGCTTGAATTCTTAAGGGTTGTGGAGTAAATATAACTGAGTGGGACTTTGATACATTTTGACTTATATTATATGCTTGAATGTATGAATAAGCATGAATGTATGATAGTAATCATGTTGAATTTAGTTTGAGTTAAGATTTGGATTATGTGGTGTTGAACTTATATTACACATTCTAAAAGTTGTATATTGTAGCATAAGTTGGCCTTGTTGAAGGAAGCGTGGAGCTTAATGGGTCAGAAAAAGAGGTTCATAAAGCCATCACTCCTAGAACCAAAGGTAAGTGAATCTTACACCCTAAACAATGGAGTTTATCTCGTACTCATATATGTGATGAATTCTAGTGGCTACGTGTTACAAAATTTTATGGTTGAATGATGGTTGTTATAGTATAAACTATGCGTGGATGTGCGTGTATATGTAAAGTCCAAAGGTAAGACTAGTAAACATATGGGGGATTCCTAGTTAAAGAAGTAATGAGTTGTATTATAAAGGAATTCTAATGAAGGTATGATCTTGGTGGAATATATGTATTCTAATATTAGCAATTACATGCTATGGTTTTTATTTATAGATATTTGATATGTGGGTTTGCAAGTAAAGTTGCACAAGTTGTGGATTGACAAAGAGTAAGTAATCAATACTATAAAACAGTGTCTATTTCATAAGAAGGAATAAAAGGTAATCACATTTCACACCTTTTACTATGATCGAGCTATACAATGAATTGCTTAAGATTCTAAGTAGTTTGCTCAACATACATGAAAATGGATGAATCCATTTCTTTCTCGACAATTATTGACAAGTTGTCTCCTTCTTGGAACAATTTCAAGCATATCTTGAAACATAAAGAGGATCTAAATCTGATTGAACTGGTAGCCACATGAGAATTGATGAGTCAATAATAACTCAAGAAGTGGATAAAGTGAAGGAAGCTCATCATTTGTGAACATGATGGAGGAAGTGGTGAAACTTTCAAGAATTCTAACAGGTTCAAGGACAACACACGTAAGTCCCAAGGAAATTTTAACAAGAACACGGTCCAATCAAACATGCCAAATTTTCTTATTGGAAATAAGGAAAACCAGGACATATCAAGATGAATTTCCTGGTCTTTAAGGGAAAGAACGAGGCCGGTCCAAGTGGATCCAATAAGAATCTGAAGCAACAAGGTCAAAATTTAGCTCTAATTGTAATTCGGATTTGAATCATGTATCTCTAATTTCTTAGGCATTTTATGTGTACGATGATTCTGTTGCATGGTGGTTTGATTCGGGTGCAACTAGCCACATGTGTAAAGATCGAAGATGGTTCAAGGATATTACACCAACTAGAGTTGGATCAATACTAAAGATGAGCAATGTTGTAACTGAACCAGTCATAGGACTTGGGAGTGTGGAACTAGTTCTTACTTCAGGAAAACGTTTGCGTTTAAATATTGTATTGTATGTATCTGGCATTCGGAATAACTTGTTATCCAGTATTGTATTAAATAATTGCGGGTACAAACAGGTGTTAGAATGCCACAAGTATATCTTGTCGAGACATGGTTCATTTGATGGCTTTGGTAATCTATGTAATGAAATGATTAAGTTAAATTTGGATGTGCCTTTTAGTGATGATTATGTTTGCATGGTTTCCTCTTCTAGTGTAAATTCTTCTAAACTAGAATTACGGCATGCTAGATTAGGATATGTTCAGTATAAAAGAATGAAAGATATATCTAAAATGAGTATGATTCATGCATTTGATTTGAATAATGAGAAATATATAAAGACTTGTATGCTAACTAAGATAACTAGAAAACCATTTAAAGATGTCAAACGTGAATCTAAAGTCCCATCTCTTATTCATATTGATTTATGTGACTTGCATGCTACACATCATTACCTTCCCTCGTGAATCAGGATCAAGCACAGGGCTCAATCCTGCATTACCCGCTAATATCAATCATATAGTGGTGTTAGTGAGACTCGAACCTGGGTCTTTTCAACTAGAAGAAATGAGCTTAGCCACTAAACAACTTAATTAAGAGGGTTGAATCTAATTAGACTAGTTTTGTATAGTGTCATTCCCGAACACATTTACCTAAAAAACTTATCCATTTAAATTCACATAAAATAATGTCACTTTGACAAGTTATGTCACCAATTAACGTTCTTAATTCACTAGTATATGTTTATGCTATAATTAAGTAATCGAAGGGTGTGTGTTTGGTTTTTAAATTTGAGTTCTCAATGGACCATAGTTGGGGACAACAGGCTGGAAGCTACGTGTTTGACATACACCTTCGATTCACTTACCAAAACATCTCTCATAATGTCATTTTTAATATAAAATGTGGGTGTGTGAATTTTAAAGGATCCAAAACTGTCTATATAATCAGTCTGAATGAAACCGATCCAAATCAACCAAAATCTCTCACTTATACACATTCCAAATCATCAACAAGAAGATTTAACAATGATATAGTGAACAGTGTTGGAATTTTGGGAGAAAAACTAGTGGAAAGTGGGTTTTTTTCACTAAGTGTGAAAATGAGTTTTTCACCAACTTTGGACTATAATAAAATATAGATAACATAGGTTGTTGTCTCTGTATTTTATAGGTTTGTGTAGTACATTATGAATATTTTCCAACGCATCAAACCACGTCCAAATCTGATCTCGTATGAATGAGATATCGATGCTCAAAGTTGAGGTTTCAAAGCTGTTAAAGCTGCGAAAATAAGAGAGAAAACGCTAAGTATAGTATGTGAACTCATCACACATTGGTTGGGGGATGAAACCAAAAGTGGTTTATAAGGTGGGTACCTTACCAACTATTGTTTCCTCTAGTAAGACACATCCCTTGGACCCTGAGGGGTGCGAAGCACCCCTAACTCGCACTCGCACACGCACACGCACGCGCGCGCGTGGCGTGGGCGTATGAGGCGTAATGTGGCGTTTTGATGGCGCACTTTGCACTTTACACTTTGAACTTCGCATCGCCGCGAGCCGCTTGAGAGCTGCCTTATTGTTTTTAAGTTCAACCAGAAGTTGTTCCGGTTGAAGACCGGGCGGAACCAGTTCAAGCGGACCTGTGTGGTCTGAGCGGAAGTTGAGCCGGAATTTCTTCCGGTTTAAGTTGGAACGGACCGGAAGATCAGTTCTTCTGGAAAACAGCTGTTACGCGGAGTACTTTCGGAATGACAGCTGTGTAAACGCGTTTTTGGGCTAATTAAGGTAATTCCATGTTAATTAGAAATCAATTTGCATTAAAGACGTTTAATGCAAAGTTTGACTACGAATTAACTTTTGAGTGCTCAACAAGACACATTACCACTATAAATATAGCCTCATCAGTTGTGGCTAAACACACCGAATTCAGACAGAATTCATTCTTTCTTCTCACATCTCTCTCTTTCTCTAAAACTCCTTCCAACCTTCATCCTGTTCGTCAGGATCTTCGAGAATTCAAAGGTAACTTCAAGCTTAGAGTTATCACGGCCGTACAATACGATTTAGGAGATTGTACCCTGGAAAACAAAACGGATCTTTGGTAGACCCGGAATTTATTTTAAGGGACCCGGGTTTTGACCCGAATCCTTCGCCAAAGATTTTGTGGTTTTCATCTTTTCCCAAACATTTTACAAAACCTTTTCTATCCTTTTGTCTTCATCATCTAATTCTCAAAACCATTTTGAAACTCTATAAAACTTTCTTCACTGTATTTACTTTGTCTATCTCTTTCATTTCTTGTAAGTGTATTTTTTTATTTCTTGTAAGTGTATTGTAATTCATTTTCTTTCCTTGTATTGTAATTTTCTATATTTCTTGTAATAGTACCATTAGGAGTAGATTTTCATTTCAAGTGTATTGTAATAGATTAGTTTTATTTCTTTTTTTGTAATCGTAATTAAATAAAATATTTATTTTATTTTAAATTTACGAATGGTTTTCCTACAAACTTAAACAAATTTTTAAAACACCGTTCGTTTTTATAAAAACTTCATTGCCTCGAGCCTCAAAGTTGGACTTAGATTTCTCGAGGTGATTTAGCGTTTTAAAAAAATATTTTTTTTTAATTCGTTTTGACTCAAAGTTGGACTTAGAGTTAAACGAGTTGTCGGTTACAACAAAACTTTAACATCCATTTGTTGGATGTTAATTTTTTTTCTTTATATCTTTAACATCTATTAGTTGGACATTATTAATTTTACTTAAACCATCTAACCTCCATAAGTTGGAAGTTATATAACATTTACTACACTCTACTTACATCCATTTATTGGACTCTAATCTCTTTAAAACATGTGCGTTTAGAGATTAAAAACTCTCCTCTACCCCTCGAAAACCAACCATTAGTTGGAGGTTTTTTTCTTACGTTTTAAACGTGCGCGTTTAAATAATATTTCTGAATATTAACTTATGTAGTTTTCTGTTTCAGAAAAATGACTAACGAAGTTGTAAAAGCAGTTGAAAAGCCTAAGGAAACACCATCGGTTGGTACCCAAAGTGGCATAACGGCCAACAGCATCGTCAGTCATGCCGAAAACCCGAGAAATTCTCGGGCTTGCACTTCAAAAGGTGGCAACAGAAGATGTTGTTCTACTTAACCACCTTAAACCTTGCGAGGTGTCTCGCGGAGTCCGCTCCCCAACTCGGTGAAGGGGAAGCCAACGCTGAAACTGTTAGCGCGGTAGAAGCTTGGAAACATTCGGACTACTTGTGCCGCAACTATGTGTTGAACGGCCTAGTGGACTCGTTGTATAATGTCTACTCGGTGTTTAAGACTTCCAAAGAATTATGGGAGTCTTTAGACAAGAAGTATAGAACGTAGGATGCTGGAACGAAGAAATTCGTGGTAGCCCGTTTCTTGGATTATAAAATGGTTGATAATAAAACTGTGATGAGTCAAATCCAAGAACTTCAAATTATACTACATGAGGTCCACGCAGAGGGTATGTCCCTTTGTGAGACGTTTCAAGTGGCGGTAATGATTGAAAAGCTTCCGCCTTCGTGGCTTGAGTTTAAGGACTATCTTAAACACAAAAGAAAGGCGATGACCGTTGAGGATCTCATTGTTCGTGTCTTTGTATCGAGGAGGACAATAAGACTGCTCAAAAGGCCACCACCATACAACCTTCGGCTAAGGTGAATATGGTGGAGCTTGGTCAGTCTTCCAAAGGAAGCAAGCGAAAGGGTGGGGCCAATGCCAAAGGCAAAGGCAAAGCAGCAGAGCACTTGGCACTGAAGAAAGGGGTTGTGAAAAAGAAGCCTCTGAAGTTTTCAAGAAAGTGCTACAACTGTGGGGGGCATGGTCATCGGGCGGATCAATGCCCGAAGCCACAACGTGAGAGCGCTCACATGGTGGAGGATAACATGCCACTGGTGGCCATGATCACGGAGGCGTCTGCCTTCATATCTGAAGTCAACATTGTAGGGGAGAACCCTAGCTGGTATGTTGACACCTGTGCCACCCGCCACGTGTGTGGAGACAAGTCCCTCTTTAATACGTTTAAAGAGGCGAAAGGGGCCGAGAAGCTTTATATGGGGAATAAAGCTACTGCCGACATCATGGGTGAAGGTAATGTGGTCTTGAAGTTCCCTTCTAAAAAGGAACTTACGTTGAGCAACGTTCTGTACGTGCCAGAAATCAGGAAGAATCTAGTTTCTGGATGGCTGCTCAACAAGTTTGGATTTCACATCGTGATCGAGTCTGATAAGGTCGTGTTGACCAAAATCGGCATGTTTGTAGGTAAGGGCTATGCCCATAACTCTATGTTTAAGTTGTCTACCATGGTTATTAATAAAATGGCGAAAGCCTCCTCTTCTACTTATATGATTGAGTTTTATGATTCAAATATGTGGCATGGTAGATTGGGATACGTCAATTTTAATTCAATTCGCCGTTTAATGAATTTAAAATGTTTGCCAAATTTTAAAATAGACTCGAATTCAAAATGCGAAATGTGTGTCGAATCCAAACTTACAAGATCATCGTTTAAATCGGTTGAACGAATAACCAAACCCCTAGACTTAATTCACACCGATGTGTGTGAATTGACCCCTCAGATCGGAGCGCATCATAGAATGCTTTGTGAATAGCCCTCTCTGTTTCATACCAATACATGTCAGATTCCATAGCTAAAGAATCTCTTTATTTTTCAAATCTTTCCCGTCACGCAAGAATCTTTTCTTGCACAAACCTAGTAGTTATTTGTCCTGCCGATCTTGGGTGAACTGATGACACTGATGCTCCAAGACCAAGAGTTTTCACAGCCAAAGCTATTGAAGCTGCTCCCTTCCCTTCACTTAAATTCTAGCTTTTTGCTCTTTAAGAGTAAGATTGGTTCTTATAGCTAGGAGTTGCCTTTCACAGTGAGATAGCCGGCTTACTATGATTTGATGGCATTCTATCTAATAAAAGAGAAAAGGAAGATCGTCTTGACTCTCTGGAAAATAGTTAGAATATAAACGAAACACATGCTTCACTCTCGCTTTCAGTATTTTGACAAGAGTTGATTGAGTTGTCCTCTCAAAAGGCTAGAGATCTCTTTATCAAAATCTTTGGAACAAATGGTTGCCCTTGAATCTAGGTACCAATTAGGATCATAATATTATAGCTAGGACCCCACGCGTGGTGGAAACAAGTACTTCATCACGTTTCTTAATGATAGTATAAGATATTGCTATGTATACTTACTTAAGAGTAAGGATGAAGTAATAAACAAGTTTGTCTTGTTTAAGAACTTGGATGAGATTAAATTCACCAAGAAAATCAAAGTTTTGCGGAGTGATAGAGGAGGTGAATATGTTTCATCGTTTGCGGACTTATGTGCACAAAGTGGAATTGTTCATGAGACCAGCGCACCTTATTCTCCACAATCCAATGACATTGCGGAACTAAAGAACCGTACATTGATGGAGATGATGAATGCCATGTTGAATAGTTCTGGGATGAGCCTAGACATGTGGGGGGAAGCCATTTTGACGGCTAACTATCTTTTAAATAAGATACCTCGCAAAGATAAGGATAAGACTCCTTATGAATTGTGGACGGGCAAAACGCCATCCTACAAATACCTAAAAGTGTGGGGGTGCCTAGCTAAGGTATTAGCTCTTTTGCCTAAGGTGCAAAGGCTAAGACCTAAAACTGTGGACTGTGTGTTCATTGGATACGCAGAAAACAGTAGTGCATATCGGTTTCTTGTCCATGATTTGAAAAATCCCGACATACACGAAGGCACTATTATGGAATCAAGGAATGCTTCATTCTTTGAAAACATTTTGTAACATCCCGAGTTTCAAAATAATTTGGTGTTTAATTTTAATTATGATTTACGTGGGTTTTAGAGTAATAAGCGGGTTTAGATGGTTAACCGGGTTATTTAATGGGGATTTCTAGTTAAAAGTTAACTTTATTAGTAGATGGTCAAACTAAAGAAAGTTAGAGGATTAATTGTGTAAATAAAAGGGTCTTGGCTGAATTTTATAAAATATGAAATTAGAGGGACCAAAGCTGTAACATAGGGGTAAGAAAATTAAGTCTGGGTTTCCCCCAGACTCAGAAATCGCGAACGAGAGAAAGGAGAGGGGGGAGGAGCCCTAGTTCATGAAATCCTTGAAATCAAGAGAGTTTGTGGTGGAATTTGCTTAAGGAGTCTGAATTCTAGCTTGGGAGGGCTTGTAATTCCTTATTTTGAGCTCTCCATTAGGTGTTCTTGACCAAGTAAGTGTTTCTATGATAGGGTGATTTCATGGGTTTCCTCTAGATGTTAGATTGAGGTTGTAATCTGAGTTATTATGTGTTAGTGAGTCTAGATGAAGCATAATCTTGCCCTGCATGACTGATTTTGTGTGTAATTAGTAGAAATTGTGGTGGGTTTAAGCCCCACCCTATAGAATTCGAAACCCATGGTGAATGGGTGAATTGGGTTGGTTAATTGTGGTCCATGTGTGCTAATAGACTTGTTGGAAGTATTATATTTGGTATAAAAGCTGAATTACATGTTATGTAGTAATCTATGGGTGGAATGGTAACATGTAAGCTTCTAAACATTAAGAACACCATTTATGCACATAAGGTGTTTGATGAAATGCTTGAATGAGAATGAATTTGTGTGTATGCTGATTTCATGAGTTGTTTAGGTGATTGGTATGATAATTGTGTGATCCATGAGTATACAATGGTAATCTAAACAATGTAATGAATATAGGTGAAGCGGGTGGAACTACAAGTCACCAACGTGAAGGCAAGAATAAAGCTTAAAGGTAACACGTAGCGGTTAGTTATGTATATGTACTTATATGTCATGAATTGTGGAGCGTTCACTAGATGACAATGGCTATTGTCCTCGTATCTAGTGAACACCAAGTACCTAGAGACTTGTTGTTGCGGAATGAGGGACTTGGTATGCAAATGACCAAGTTGGGAAAGCAGTGGTGTATGACCCTCTTTGGGTCGAGCAGTAGAGTTGTGACGATGTGAGTAATTGTGAAGTTACAATTCTCCAATTGTCGCAACAAGAAAGACTAAGCGGCTTGGCACAACATATGTGTGTGTCAAGATAGGAGTATGATGAGAAATTGCAGGTGGAGGTGTGTATTAGGGGCTGGAATATGATAAATGCCTTAACGGGTCAACGGGTCGGTTCGGGTGCTAGTTGAATTTGATTACGTAGTAAATTTGTGATTTTCACGGAAATGCATTATAACCATAGATGATAGGTTATAATGAGTTTCTAGTGTTAAAAATGAAGTTATGATAGGTGAAATTGCAAAAGGGGTGAAAATGCTGAAAATTTGGCTAAGTATGGGAAAACTGGCCTGGAGCCCTGGAAACTAGGCTCCAGGCGTATCGCCTGGCAGGACAGAAGCTCCAAGCGATACGCTTGGAGCATGCTGTCCGGATTTTTATGTTGTTTCTTGTTTTCAATTGATGTATAAGCTTGATAGCGGTTATGTGCCATTAATACTAACGTGTTACTAGTGTTCTTGGCAGGTAATCGATAACGGATGGGTCAGGATCGAACCAAGCGATCATGGAACCGAACATCATGTATTTTGGGAATTTTAATTTATATGTTTGCAGTAGTAAATGTTTGTAAGTAAACTATCATGTAGTTAACGGCGTTAAACGCATGATTTTGTAAATGTTGCTCATGTGATGGATGAAGGTCTAAGTATAAGATGAAATTTTCAAACTCTGATTTTGGAAATGATGTTAATACATCAAAATGGGATTGGGGCCTTACAAGTTGGTATCAGAGCCATGGTTTGAGGGATTCAAGTGTCACGGGGGCACTTGAACTCAAACCAAGTGCTCGTGATGGGGAAAGATGTTCGGTTCAAGGTTCGATCTTCTGACCCGGTAAGTGAATTAAGTAAGTGATTTAAATTATATATTGTGATATTGAATGATGAAATGTGCGGTATGGACCATTTTAAATGGTTAAGCTGACAAATTTTGAGTGATTGAAAAGCGGAAGTATGTGATTATGATGCTAACCTATTGTAAACTTTCAGTTTACTATGGCGGATGAAAACAACCCAGCTGGGGCTCTTACAGAGCCCATGATTGCAGAAGTGAAGAAGCTGATCTCAGATGAAATTGAGACCTCGGTGGAAACAGCGGTACGGACCCATGTGGGTCAAATGGAAAATGCCTTGATGGAGGCATTGGAAAAGAAGCTGGAATCGATGAGGAATGATCTTATGGCGGAAGGAAGCGGGAAGAAAGATAAGGGGAGGTGTACTTACAAAGATTTCATGGCGTGTAAGCCTCCCCTATACACTAGTGAGGCGGATCCGATAGCCTGTTATCGATGGCTAGCGGAAATTGAAGCGGTATTTGAGCGGAGTCACTGTGAGCCGGAGGATCAAGTGATGTTTACAACCGGGCAACTCCGGTCGCATGCAAAAGACTGGTGGGATATGACACGTGAGGAAAAGGGAAGGGAGGCCATAAAGGCCATGAATTGGGAAGAGTTTAAAGCGGTGTTTGCGGTATATCATAGCCCTGAGTCTGAAGTAAACAAAATACAAGATGAGTTGATGCAGTTTCGCCAAAAGAAGGGACAACCGATCGGGGAGGTAATCAGTTACTTCCTGGATCGAGTGAAATTCTGTAAAGAGCTGCTGAGAACAGAGAAGCAAAAGATCTACCAATTTAACAATATGCTGAACGCTGATTTTAGGGAATTCATTAATGCTTCCCGATGTGTGACTCTCGAGGAGCTGATCAATGCTTGTCGAGAGAGAGAATTGGAGCTGAAAAAGCAGGTGGAAAGAGGCGAGAAGAGGGGAGTAGAAAGCAGTTCTACCCCAAATAAGAAACCAAGGGTGAATGAATCACCCAAGAAAGCTGAAAACAAGAAGAGTGGGTCGTCTGATTGCCCACATTGTGGGAGAGCGCATAAGGGAGAATGTTTCTTTTTAACAAAGCAGTGCTATGGTTGTGGGAAAACAGGGCATAGTATAGCACAATGTCCTAGCCCTGCACGGTTATGTTTCGGATGCGGAAAGACGGGCCATAAAAAGAGTGAATGCCCAAACCCGAGTACGGGGGCGGGTCAAAGCGGAGTGAAGCCGGATATTCCTCGAGCGAGAGGAAGATCTTATCAGCTGACTGTGGAGGAGGGAAAGGTGGATCCAGGGGTAGTGACATGTATCTTTCTTGTCAATTCTATCCCTGCATATGTATTGTTTGATACGGGGGCGAGTAGGTCATTTGTTTCTTATGATTTTACTCGTCACCCTTCTTTTGTTATTAACAAGCTGTCTGTGCCCTTAGAAGTAGAAATAGCAGATAACAAGAGTGTCTTAGTCTTTGATGTGTATCGTGATTGTAAAATCTCTATAGAAGATGAAGATTACTCTATTGATTTAATACCAATGATGATGGGAGAATTCAAGGTGATAGTGGGAATGGATTGGCTATCTAAATACCAAGCCAATGTGGTGTGTAACCGCAAGGTGATTGAATTAATATCTCCAAGTGGGAAGCAGGTTGTTGTTCAAGGAGAAAGAAAGAATGAGATCACGTTGTGTTCAGTAATGGAGGCAAGGAAATACATCCAACACGGGTGTAAATCCTATCTGGCATATGTGGTGGATACCGAACGTGAGAATAATAAAGCAGAAGCGGTACCCGTTGTGCAAGAATTCTTAGACGTTTTTCCTGAAGACCTTCCGGGTATACCACCGGATAGGGATGTGGAATTTCGGATCGATTTGGTACCTGGGGCAAAGCCGGTGGCACGAGCTCCGTATCGGCTAGCCCCTACTGAGATGCAAGAATTGATGAAGCAACTGCAGGAATTGCTTGATAAGGGATTTATTCGGCCAAGTGTATCCCCTTGGGGTGCACCGGTGTTATTTGTGAAGAAGAAAGACGGTAGTCTAAGGATGTGTATAGACTACCGTGAGCTGAATAAGCTGACCGTGAAGAACAAATATCCCTTGCCCCGAATCGATGATCTGTTTGACCAGTTACAAGGGGCGAGTTGGTTCTCCAAGATCGATTTAAGATCGGGGTACCATCAGCTGAAGGTGAGAGAGGAGGATGTCCCAAAGACAGCTTTTCGAACGCGGTATGGGCATTACGAGTTCCTAGTAATGTCCTTCGGATTGACTAATGCACCGGCGGCTTTCATGGACCTCATGAACCGCGTGTGTAAGCCGATGTTGGATCGATCCGTTATTGTGTTTATTGATGACATCTTGGTATATTCGCGGAGCGAGGAAGAGCATGCCCAACACTTGCGTGAGGTGTTGGAAACTTTAAGGCGGGAAAAACTCTATGCGAAATTCTCAAAGTGTGCCTTTTGGTTACGGGAGGTACAATTTTTGGGACATGTGGTGAATGCTGAAGGGGTATTAGTAGACCCTGCCAAGGTCGAAGCAGTAGCGGGATGGAGAACACCTAAGAACCCGACTGAAATCCGGAGTTTCTTAGGATTGGCAGGCTACTATAGGAGATTTATTCAAGACTTCTCCAAAATAGCCTTGCCATTGACTCGACTTACAAGGAAGGATGTGAAATTTGAGTGGGGTGAAAAACAAGAAGAGTCTTTCCGGACCCTAAAGGAAAAGTTAACTCATGCTCCCGTGTTAGCTTTACCCGATGGGACGGAGGATTTGGTGATATACTCGGATGCGTCATACCTCGGCTTGGGGTGTGTACTTATGCAGCGGGGTAGAGTGATAGCCTATGCTTCGAGGCAATTGAAGAGCAATGAGGTTAATTATCCAACTCATGATCTTGAGCTGGCAGCGGTGGTGTTCGCCTTGAAAATTTGGCGGCATTATTTATATGGCATTCCGTGCACCATCTATACTGATCACAAAAGCTTGAAATATTTGTTTGATCAGAAGGAGTTAAATATGAGGCAGCGAAGGTGGTTGGAGCTGATTAAAGATTATGATTGCGAGATTCATTATCATCCGGGCAAGGCCAATGTGGTGGCGGATGCCTTAAGCAGAAAAGGAGACTACGCTCCTATTAAGGTGAAATCGATGAAGCTGGTTATAACCTCAAGTATTCTTGATTCAATCAAGAAAGCACAAGAGGAAGCGGTGAAAGAAGAAAATTGGAAGAAAGAGCGGATAAAGGGGGCGGTGAAAGACTTGGTCCACGAGGACAATGGTCTTAAATATCGATTTGGACGGATATGGATTCCTAACACTTGCGGGGTGAAAGAGTTGCTCTTAGATGAGGCTCATAAGTCGCGGTACTCAATCCATCCGGGAGCTACGAAAATGTACCATGATCTAAAACGCGAGTATTGGTGGCCGGGCATGAAACGGGATATAGTAAAATATGTGGAGAAATGTTTGACTTGTCTTCAAGTCAAAGCTGAACATCAGAAGCCGTATGGTAAGTTGCAACCACTCGAGATACCGGAGTGGAAATGGGAGCATATCACGATGGATTTGCTCACAAAGTTGCCAAAAACGAGGAGAAATTTCGATGCTATTTGGGTGATAGTGGACCGACTTACTAAAAGTGCACACTTCTTGCCTATTAGTGAGTCGTATTCATCCGAGGGAATGGCGAATGTCTATGTGGAAGAGATTGTATCGCGACACGGAGTCCCGGTGTCAATCGTGTCGGATAGGGACACCCGCTTTACGTCTAAATTCTGGCGGGAATTTCAGGAATGTATGGGTACTCGGTTACTGTTTAGTACCGCATACCATCCTCAAACTGATGGGCAAAGCGAGAGAACAATCCAAACACTCGAGGATATGTTGCGAGCGTGTGTGTTGGATTTTGGAGGAAGTTGGGACACTCATTTACCCTTGGTGGAATTCTCGTACAATAATAGCTATCATGCTAGTATTGGAATGTCCCCATATGAGGCACTTTATGGGCGGAAGTGTAGAACACCGTTGTGTTGGGGTGAAGTGGGTCAAAGGGAGTTGGCCCATAAGGATGTGGTCAAGGCTACTACTGAGAAGATTCACATCGTAAGAGCGCGTTTAAAGGCCGCCCAGGATCGACAGAAATCGTATGCAGATAAGAGGCGTAGAGATATTGAATTCAAAGAGGGAGACCATGTGTTGCTAAAAGTGACACCGTGGAAAGGAGTAATTAGATTCCGAAAGAGGGGAAAATTAAGCCCACGATTCATCGGGCCTTTTAAAATCCTTGCTAAAGTGGGTCAAAATGCTTACCAATTGGAGTTACCTGAAGAATTGAGTGGAATCCATGATACATTCCACGTGGCTAATCTGAGAAAATGTTTAGCTGACGAGGCTGCCTATGTGCCCTTGGATGACATCGTGGTTGATGACAAGCTGAATTATGTGGAGAGGCCGATTGAAATACTTGACCGCAAAACTAAGCGGTTGAGAAATAAAGAAATTGAGCAAGTAAAAGTGAAATGGGAGCATAGGAAGGGATCGGACACCACGTGGGAGTCCGAGGAAGAGATGCGGAGATACTACCCCTACTTATTCCGGTATGTACTACGTGTTTCGGGGACGAAACTCCCTTTAAGGGGGGTGGAGTTGTAACATCCCGAGTTTCAAAATAATTGGGTGTTTAATTTTAATTATGATTTACGTGGGTTTTAGAGTAATAAGCGGGTTTAGATGGTTAACCGGGTTATTTAATGGGGATTTCTAGTTAAAAGTTAACTTTATTAGTAGATGGTCAAACTAAAGAAAGTTAGAGGATTAATTGTGTAAATAAAAGGGTCTTGGCTGAATTTTATAAAATATGAAATTAGAGGGACCAAAGCTGTAACATAGGGGCAAGAAAATTAAGTCTGGGTTTCCCCCAGACTCAGAAATCGCGAACGAGAGAAAGGAGAGGGGGGAGGAGCCCTAGTTCATGAAATCCTTGAAATCAAGAGAGTTTGTGGTGGAATTTGCTTAAGGAGTCCGAATTCTAGCTTAGGAGGGCTTGTAATTCCTTATTTTGAGCTCTCCATTGGGTGTTCTTGACCAAGTAAGTGTTTCTATGATAGGGTGATTTCATGGGTTTCCTCTAGATGTTAAATTGAGGTTGTAATCTGAGTTATTATGTGTTAGTGAGTCTAGATGAAGCATAATCTTGCCCTGCATGACTGATTTTGTGTGTAATTAGTAGAAATTGTGGTGGGTTTAAGCCCCACCCTATAGAATTCGAAACCCATGGTGAATGGGTGAATTGGGTTGGTTAATTGTGGTCCATGTGTGCTAATAGACTTGTTGGAAGTATTAGATTTGGTATAAAAGCTGAATTACATGTTATGTAGTAATCTATGGGTGGAATGGTAACATGTAAGCTTCTAAACATTAAGAACACCATTTATGCACATAAGGTGTTTGATGAAATGCTTGAATGAGAATGAATTTGTGTGTATGCTGATTTCATGAGTTGTTTAGGTGATTGGTATGATAATTGTGTGATCCATGAGTATACAATGGTAATCTAAACAATGTAATGAATATAGGTGAAGCGGGTGGAACTACAAGTCACCAACGTGAAGGCAAGAATAAAGCTTAAAGGTAACACGTAGCGGTTAGTTATGTATATGTACTTATATGTCATGAATTGTGGAGCGTTCACTAGATGACAATGGCTATTGACCTAGTATCTAGTGAACACCAAGTACCTAGAGACTTGTTGTTGCGGAATGAGGGACTTGGTATGCAAATGACCAAGTTGGGAAAGCAGTGGTGTATGACCCTCTTTGGGTCGAGCAGTAGAGTTGTGACGATGTGAGTAATTGTGAAGTTACAATTCTCCAATTGTCGCAACAAGAAAGACTAAGCGGCTTGGCACAACATATGTGTGTGTCAAGATAGGAGTATGATGAGAAATTGCAGGTGGAGGTGTGTATTAGGGGCTGGAATGTGATAAATGCCTTAACGGGTCAACGGGTCGGTTCGGGTGCTAGTTGAATTTGATTACGTAGTAAATTTGTGATTTTTACGGAAATGCATTATAACCATAGATGATAGGTTATAATGAGTTTCTAGTGTTAAAAATGAAGTTATGATAGGTGAAATTGCAAAAGGGGTGAAAATGCTGAAAATTTGGCTAAGTATGGGAAAACTGGCCTGGAGCCCTGGAAACTAGGCTCCAGGCGTATCGCCTGGCAGGACAGAAGCTCCAAGCGATACGCTTGGAGCATGCTGTCCGGATTTTTATGTTGTTTCTTGTTTTCAATTGATGTATAAGCTTGATAGCGGTTATGTGCCATTAATACTAACGTGTTACTAGTGTTCTTGGCAGGTAATCGATAACGGATGGGTCAGGATCGAACCAAGGGATCATGGAACCGAACATCATGTATTTTGGGAATTTTAATTTATATGTTTGCAGTAGTAAATGTTTGTAAGTAAACTATCATGTAGTTAACGGCGTTAAACGCATGATTTTGTAAATGTTGCTCATGTGATGGATGAAGGTCTAAGTATAAGATGAAATTTTCAAACTCTGATTTTTGGAAATGATGTTAATACATCAAAATGGGATTGGGGCCTTACAAGTTTGTATCATAGCCATGGTTTGAGGGATTCAAGTGTCACGGGGGCACTTGAACTCAAACCAAGTGCTCATGATGGGGAAAGATGTTCTGTTCAAGGTTCGATCTTCTGACCCGGTAAGTAAATTAAGTAAGTGATATAAATTATATATTGTGATATGAATGTTGAAATGTGCGGTATGGACCATTTTGAATGGTTAAGCTGACAGATTTGAGTGAGTGAAAAGCGGAAGTATGTGATTATGATGCTAACCTATTGTAAACTTTCAGTTTACTATGGCGGATGAAAACAACCCAGCTGGGGCTCTTACAGAGCCCATGATTGCAGAAGTGAAGAAGCTGATCTCAGAAGAAATTGAGCCCACACTTGGGAGCTTGTCGATCTTCCTAATGGTTGCAAACACTTGGATATCGGTGGATATTCAAGAAGAAGTTGAAAGCCGATGGCTCCATTGACAAGTATACGGCGAGACTAGTGATCAAAGGATACTGACAAAAGGAAGGTCTGGATTACTTTGATACTTACTCACATGTTACTCGCATAACCTCGATAAGGTTGGTGCTTGCTATAGCGGCTTTACGAAATTTGGAGGTTCACCAAATGGATGTAAAGACTGTGTTTCTAAATGGTGATTTAGATGAAGAGATCTACATGGAACAACCTGAGTGTTTTACCGCTCCTGGCCGAGAAGGCAAGGTGTGTAGACTCGTCTAGTCTTTGTATGGCTTGAAACAAGCTCCGAAACAATGGCACCAGAAGTTTGACCGTGTCATGCTTGACAACGGATTCAAAATAAATGAGTGTGACAAGTGTGTCTATGCGAAGGACACACCTAGAGGTTATGTGATTCTATGTCTCTGTGTAGATGACATGCTTATCGTTGGGAGTGATGATAAGATGGTTAAAACTACTAAAGACATGTTAAAAGCGAGATTTGACATGAAAGACATGGGGCTTGCAGATGTGATACTTGGTGTAAAAATCATCAGAACCCCAAATGGTATTGTCTTGAGTCAATCTCACTATGTGGACAAAATCCTTGAGAAGTTCAACGCAGGAAATAACAGTGTGTCTCAAACTCCGGTTGATACTACCCTTCATCTTACTAAGAATAGAGGAAAAGGGGTTGCTCAGTTGGAGTACTCAAGGGTGATTGGCAGTCTAATGTATCTTATGACATGTACCGGACCAGATTTGGCTTATGCTGTGAGCAGACTAAGCCAGTACATGAGTAATCTGTGCGTGGTACATTGGAGAGCAATGACTCGTTTACTAAGGTACTTAAGATACACAAGAGACTATGGACTGCATTATACCGGAGATTCAGCAATTATCGAAGGATACTGCGATGCGAATTGGATTTCGGATATGAAGGATTCCAAATCAACAAGCGGGTATGTGTTCACGCTTGGTGGCGCGGCTATTGCTTGGAAATCGGCTAAGCAAACTGTTATAGCGCGGTCCACAATGGAATCTGAGTTCATCGCCTTGGATAAATCTGGTGAAGAGGCGGAATGGCTACGTCAATTTGTGGAAGAAATTCCAAGGTGGCCTATGCCAATGACGGCTATTTGCATACATTGTGACAGTAAATCGGCAATTGGGCACGCCCAATCGATGATGTACAATGGCAAATCAAGGAACATTAGACGTACACATAATACGGTACGACAACTAATCTCTACCGGAGTTATCTCAATTGAGTATGTGAAGTCAAAGGATAACACTGCGGATCCGTTTACAAAAGGCTTAAGCAAAGAGTTAGTTTTGAAGTCGTCAAGGGGAATGGGACTAAAGCCCATTGGGTTAAAAGCTTATGCGAAGGAAAACTAAACCTATGAAAATGGAGATCCCAGGCTCTAGGTTCAATAGGACAACATAATCGCATTGGCTAAGGTCACTGTGGGGGGAGTACCCTAAAATCTTAAAAAGGGAGTTGTGTACTTCCTAGTCCATTCCTATCACCAAACAGTGAACTGTGTGAGGTTAAGCATACTATGGTCAGTGACTTTGTGTGAGTCATAGATGATTTCGAGTAAATCATAATACCAATGCTTTTAATGATTGTGGCAATCACCTATGCAAGAGAGAGGTGTGGTCGCTTCGAATGGATTTGTTGGGCACAAATCCTAGAGCTCTAGCGGAACCAGGCAAGCGTTCCAGGACCATTATTGAACACGACAATGAGGGCTAACCAAGTTAGGGAAAGTATTGTGTGGGTATAATAACGGTTACATAAACGGCCGGTTGGTTCAAAGACATCGTGTCTATCAAACACCAGTAACCCAAGTATGCTTCACAAAGGAGGGTTCAAAGGGGACACCTACCTATCCTACAATACTGGACTGTCGAAATTGCCTTTGATTCTTGAATAATAGATCGATACCCATTCATGTGGGGGATTGTTGGAATTTTTGGAGGAAAACTAGTGGAAAATGGGTTTTTTTACTAAGTGTGAAAATGAGTTTTTCACCAACTTTGACTAAAATAAAATACAAATAACATAGGTTGTTGCCTCTGTATTTTATAGGTTTGTGTGTACATTGTGAGGGTTTTCCAACGCATCAAACCACGTCCAAATACGAGCTCGTATGAATGAGATATCGATGCTCAAAGTTGAGGTTTCAAAGCTGTTAAAGCTGCAAAAATAAGAGAGAAAATGCTAAGTATAGCATGTGAACTCATCCCACATTGGTTGGGGGATGAAACCAAAAGTGGTTTATAAGGTGGGAACCTTACCAACTATTGTTTCCTCTAGTATGACACATCCCTTGGACCCTGAGGGGTGCGAAGCACCCCTAACTCGCACTCGCACTCGCACACGCACGCACGCGCGCGTGGTGTGGGAATATGAGGCGCAATGTGGCGCTTTGATGGAACACTTTGCACTTTGCACTTTGCACTTCGCATCACCGCGAGCCGCTTGAGAGCCGCCTTATTGTTTTTAAGTTTAACCGGAAGTTGGTCGGGTTGAAGACCAGGCGGATAGGTTCAAGCGGACTATGAGTTGAACCATAATAAATCAGGTTCGAGCGGAACCAGTTCAAGTGGGGCTGTGTGGTCTGAGCGGAACGGAGTTCAACCGGAAAAGATTCTGGTTGAATTTTAAGCGGAAGTTGAACCAGAATTTCTTCCGGTTGAAGTTGTAATGGACCGGAAGATCAGTTCTTCCGGAAAACAGCTGTTACGCGGAGTACTTCCGAAATGACGGCTATGTAAACGCGTTTTTGAGCTAATTAAGGTAATTCCACGTTAATTAGAAATCAATTTGTATTAAAGACATTTAATGCAAAGTTTGACTACGAATTAACTTTTGAGTGCTCAACAACACACCTTACCACTATAAATATAGCCTCATCAGTTGAGGCTAAACACACCGAATTCACACAGAATTCATTCTCTCTTCTCACATCTCTCTCTTTCTCTAAAACTCCTTCCAACCTTCATCCTGTTCGTCAGGATCTTCAAGAATTCAAAGGTAACTTCAAGCGGATCTTAATTAATATGAAAAAATGGATGCTCAAGTAGCATCACCACATCCATCCTCAACATCATTTTCCCGCCGAAACCACTCACCTCTTATTTACACGCGGATCTTAATTAATACCCGATCCATCTCTGTTTAATCCGCTCAACTAAAAACTCTAAATCACGCCTCATCTTTCCTCATACGCCTCCCGATTTTATCCCCCAAAAAAATCAATGCTTCTCTTCACAAATCGCTGTTAACGATCTTCCATCCAAACCCTAATCTGCTTCATCATCCTTCATCATCCTTCATCATCGATTTGTTCTTCGGTATTCAACACTATCGCATCCCTCATCGATTATGATTAGTAGCTATCAATCGGAATCCCATCGTGATTTTGATTACTCTCAGGAGCCGCTCATCGATTTCTCAATCTCGCAGCCCTCATCAATTTCTCAAGCGATTTATTGTAAAATTAGGAATCGACGTCGAAGTGACAAACACAAGCGATTCATCTGCTCTGTGGAATCATCGATTTTAATTTATCTAGAATAACCCTTTATGGAATCATCTTCTTGGATCGGTATCTAATTGTCAAAGTATTTCCATAATCTTTTCTCTACCCCTGCTCCTTCGTATTAATACCATAATTTTCATATTTTGCTAATCTTTCGATTTTGGGGGATTCAGGGTTTTTTGTGTGAATTTTTTAGAATGAATCAAATTTTTAAGATGAAAATGTGTAGAAGCTTCTCTTATTAATCAATAGAGGTACAAGTATTCTCTGATTACATGGATATGTGTTTACTTTCAAGTGACCTTCACCAACTCAAGAAACTTGAATTGAGAAAGAAAACTCACTGTTATCGTAAACTTGAATTGGATAAACTCAGTGGATAAACTTACCGTTTTGTGTGATTTATCTTTTTGTGCTCATTTTGACAATATGATTTCACTGTTATACGTTGGTTTGCATAATTGTGGAGAGAAAGATGATGAATAAAATATAGTAAATCATTTAAGATATGAAATCAATTAAAATCTTCATCGAATATATTTGTATTGAAAGCAATTTACCAGCCTCAAGCCATTGTCCAACTGCTACATGTTCATTGACTTTTTAAGCAGATTTGTTAACTTAAAGGAATGAGTCTATTTTCTTATTTCTCTCAGGTAAGAAATGGCTATTCCTAAGCTTGATAAGAAGACCGTCTAAAAGCACGATAAGAAGTTCAAGAAACCCCATAGTGACTGGAAGACATTTGTTAAGGTATATTTTAGTCATTTTATTTCCACAAAGCATTGAATTTCATGTTCAGTTGGTTTCACTCTCCTTTAAATCACATGTTAATTCTATTTCGGTTCTTATTATTCTGCCTCTAATTGATAATTATTTGAGTTATACCTCTTTTCAATTTCAATCAATTGTAGGTTTTGTTTAACTATGGTAGAGGTTTAATGCCATTTTTTGGGATTAATTTGAATGATTCTCTCTGCTTCATTGGAAAATCCATCACCACCAGGGTCTGAAAGGCAGCGCTTTAATCCTAATTCCTCAATCACACAATAAAGAGATGAATCAAAATTTCTTCATTTGAAGGCTTGATTTTTAATCCGAAGTATTAGATTGCGAGTGGTTGCCTTGATGGTATGTTAGGTGATTAGTACTGTTTCTTTGGCACAGGCAAAAGGTCGTAAGGCCACCTGGGTTACCTTCATGGAGCAAAATGTAAGATTTGTTTTTTAGTTTTGATGTTTATGTACTTAATTCATTATCGTCTTCACTTTTTCTATTTGTATTTTGTCTGTAGGTGTTATATGCTATTGATTTGCATTGAAATCATAGCTTATAATCACCAGTGACATAATGACATTGATTACATTTATTGCGAGTGACTTACACATTTAGAATCACTTATACCATATTTTTTGTTTCCATTTACCAGCTAATGTATGCATTTGGTGAAGAGTGATGATTGTCAAATGGGTCTTAATGCTGCAAGAGTCAAGGTATATAGCAACGTTATTTGTGAAACTGAGGTACACACCTGAATTGGTCATTAAATTTTATTTCCAATTTTTGATAATGACATACACCCGTTAAAAAAACTACAAAAGGTGGAATAGTTTTATAGTTTTTTGGTTAATTTATATTTACAGCATTTGGGTTTTGATACAACTTTAGCATGCGCATACCATGATGAAGTCATGTATTTTAGACTTGCTTTTAAATGTAAGTGATTTGGTTTATGCATCACCAAAGTCCTAGAGTTATCTAATTCATCAAACTAGATTTTCATATGTATTAGTTTCAGCATTTACATCCAAGAACTTTGTTTATATTATTATTCAAGAAAAAAAGTCTAAGTTATGCAAAATAATTTTCAAGTATTTATGTTCACATATTCCTATTTTATAATTAAGTGGTTTTTTTCTCATTTGTCAAATAGTTATCAGGTATAAGGGAAGCATGCTTATATAGGTATGTTCACAGAAACTTGCTATTGAAAAAAGTCAAACAGTTGTTTAGTATCCTAAAGTTTTTTTTAATCAATAGTTCGAGGTTGATACTCTTTTGCCTAAAAAAGTTGAACTCCATGCCTTTTATCTCTATTATATCCATGCATAAATGGATGATGCTATTTTAAACACGGCCGTGATGGGTTTGCTATTAGAGAAGGAGGCTGGAGTCTTGTTGCTGCAAGAACTTGAGCATCACAAGGTTCATAGATATTGATATAATAGACATTTGTGTGCCAAGTGACTTTTAGACTCGATATGTTCTAATGATTTATAATTTACTATAATTTCCATTTACAGAAAAGGGTTGCTAAAATCTATACAGAATTTTAGGTGGAAGTGTTTATGCATGCACTTCGAATGATCTGCTAGAGGCCTTTTGACTCTTTTTATTAATGTGTTCAGTTTTTGTAGGTCCGGAAATCTCACCTAATCACGATATTTTAATCTAGTACAAGTGCGGAATCCTTGTACAAGACCGATTCAAGAATAAAGATGAAGAGAACACAAGAAAACGATGATTAAACAATAAGAACTTGTTCTTGCACACAAGAAAACTTGTCGAGTACAAAACAACAAATCGTAAACTCGGTTCCCTCGAGATTACGATCGTAAACACCTTGTGGCTCTCTAGAAATCGTAAACTAGCAACCTTAAATGAGGAGGTCTAGTGGGGTTTATATAGCCACCCCATGGGTTTACTATTGGGCCCCTTGTTGATCATAAACCCAATAGTAAACCCAAGCCCAATCATAAACTAGCCTAAATCCAATAATCAAACTAGCCTATGATCCTAATTAAACCCTCTAAGCCCAGCCCAACTTATTTAATATTACAAGCCTCATAATCTAGCCTCTACAATCTTCCCCTAGGCTTGTGATATTAAATGTCTTCGATCTTTGAAAAACTTCTTCTTGACTGGCTGGCATAGATGCTGATGAAGATTCTTTCCGCAGAAATCTTCAATGGGTTTCATGACGGGCACTTGGGACTTCCTCTTGATCAGCATCAGCTTGAACTTGTTGAAATGAACAAGCAATGAAATGGAGGACTCTCATTGACTTGCTTCTTGAAAGAACTGGTTCTTGCTGTATCTTCGGTAACTGTCTTGAATCTCCAAAACAATTAGAGGTTAAATTTTGAAAACCCCTAACTGTGAAGAACTTGATTGTTGAACTTGGATCTTCATGATCTCTGACTGCTCTCTGCATCACTTTCTTTTTCAAAGATTGACTTGAAATCTTCAGCTTCCCCTAAACTTGTGAGCATTTTCTTTCAAAAACTCTTGAAGCTTTTGAAAACTTGTAAAGACACCAACAACTTCCCCTGAACAGTTGCTTTTCAGATGGAAGTCTTGTCCGGCTGGTTCTTTAACTTTGAGCAGCAGCAACATCTTTCTATCATCAACCTGTCTGACACACACTTGAAAAAAAACATACACTACCAGACATGTGATGGCCGGTCATTGGGTTAGGAGGTAATTATCATATGTTCAGTTAATTCAAATTAACATAAGTTTAACCAAAAATCCTAATATAGATTACGGGTTTTCTATAAAACTTCCCCTGAACCCAAGACCTCTAAAGACTTCCCCTTAGCTGATTACTTCCCCTCAGCTAAGGACTTCCCCTGAGATAATACATATTATCCTCGAGTTCCCTTCGGATACTATGTATTATGGAAGTCTTTTCGGATAATAAGTATCATCCTCGAGTTCCCTTCGGACAATACTTATTATCCCCTCTCCTTCCCCTAAAAATTTTTCAAGATCTGACGGAGGAAGTCTTTTCCATTAGATAATAAGTATCATCCTCGAGTTCCCTTCGGATAATACTTATTATCCCATACTCCTTCCTCTAAAAATTTGGCAAGATCTGTCGGGGGCATATTGTCATGCATTGAAGCCCATGAAAAATATATTTTGACTTCTCAAGTCGACCTGGCCAAGACGAAAACACATAAAAAGGAACTTAACGACTCACACACGAAAGATAAAAATAAACAACTACTTACCAATATAAAACATGAGAAAGTTTACAAGGGATCAAACCATATGAATCTGACTGAGGAACCCTTTTCAGCTTCAGTTACTCGACTAGTCCAGGTGATTGCCGGTATGTTTGTCCGCTTTAAACTCAAACCCGTTTAATCCCAACCGAATGCGTCATGCTTAATATAGTACAATATTACCGTCATGTTTAATTGTCCCCACACCCAAGCGTACACAGCAAAACCTACCCAACCTCAGAGTTTATTGAGGATTCACAAACCCCCAACTTGAGGAACCATGCAACACCGTTATGACTACCACTTATTTTATTAACCATCAATTGGTGATCAGGTCGGCCGCTAAACACGCAAAGAAGACCAACCGAGTGATTATCTATTCTCTTTTCTTTTTCATTTTCTTTTCTTCTTTATATCTTTTTCATTTCTTTTTCTTTTCTTTTTCTTTTCTTTTTATTATGTGGTGTAGTCATGACAGCAGAGACATGGCGTGTGAGAGAGTGAATACTAGGTATAATTACCACTCTCAACCCATTTTTGTCGGGACTCAGTCTTTTAAACCATGCAACCTAGGATGGGAAGCTAAACATATATATCTTTTAAGTTCAATGCACTTTCATTGGAGGTCATAAGTTTAGGTCGAGCCTACCGAGCATATCACCGTGGAGCTTGTGTTTCACTTCCGCCTTACGCTTGTCAGCCATCTCCAATCCGGGGATTCATTTTACTTCCCCTAAACTTCTAAAAAACAAGACACAAACAATTTAAAAATTGAAAAGCACACTATTTTTGAGGGGTCAACTTTTTCTTCATCTTTACATTTCTTCCCCTTGCTTTTTGATTTTTTAATGTCATAATCTTGTGAACATCAGTTTTTTTTTTTTTATATAAAAAATAAAACACACAAACACACTAAAAAGAACAAAACACTAAATATTGCAGACATCTGGCCAAGCTAACTTTCAAAGTATTGATTTGAAAATTTTAGAAAATTGGGTTTCATGACATGCACATTTCATTGCATTTGAAGTCAAACACTTCAACAAACAATCACCAAGTGAAAATTTAGGAAAATTGGTTTGACTCAAAACACCCTTTGCCGCTTCATTCACACAACCAAGTTAAGAACAGTACCTTTCTCGCTGATTTTTACCTTTTACCTCTCAATGAGACATACCTTCCATTTATAGATTACTTGACATGACATGAAGATACGTCTCCTAAACTGTGCCTGGAACAATCACTTATCAACAAACAAATTAGTAATTAAAAACATTAGTGATAATCCTCCATGATCGTTCCTGCACAGAGTGAGAGATTAGTTAGCGATTGGTACCCAGGCCATTGTTTTTCTGGGTACACCTGAGGAATCAATAAAGGACACTTCTTGTAAGAACATCCCCTTTGAAAAATCAGGAAGTTGGGATGATTCGGTTGTAGCTGCCTTGACTTTTGGTTTCCAAATTCCAGGTGATTTAACATTTGTTTTAGTCACTTTTGGAGTTGTGACCTTAGGTATTTCAACCTTCTTCATTTTAGATTCACTTTTCAAAACAGTTTTTGTTTTAGTCACCTTTTGATTTGTGACTTTAGGTATTTCAACCTTCTGCATTTTAGAAATATTTTTCAAAACAGTTTTAGTTACCTTGGGAGGGGTAACTTTGGGTTTTTCAAGTTTTGATTGCTTTGAAAATGGTTTCATCACCTTTTTCTGAAAATTTTGGTAACTTGGAAAGGTGTTTTTTTGATTTAAAGTTTTTCTTTCAGCTTTGGCAGCACCCCAATGTTGATCAGAGGGTTTAACCTTGGGAGTAACAGTCTTCATTGCCTTAGGTTTCTGCACCATCATCGGCTTAGACTTCACAGACTCCTGAGATGAAACCTTTTGATTTTTCGGAAAATAGGGTTCATAGGGGCGATACAGGCAGTTTCTAGCAATATGACCAGCGATGCCACAATTAAAGCAAGTCTGCTTCTTTAGATAGAAGTCAGACGTGTACCCATTCGTTTTTGGTGGCTGATATGGAGCTGGTTTGCCTTGTGTCTGCTTCGTTGCTTTGACTGCTGCTTCAGATTTGACTTTCTGCTGGTTCGTCGAAGCCTGTGTCGAACCTGTCTTTACTATCTTTGTGCTTCCTTGATTCTTTGACGTTGAAGCACCATCCTTGCAATTACAACAGCAACTGCATGATCCAACTGAAGAAATGGGAGACACAACTACTCCCTTTAGTTTTTCATTCTTCACTCCAGCTGTTGACTTCATACTCGGATGTTTAATGGTGATCTTTGGCTTCTCATCTTTAGCTTCACTGATCACTCCATCAGTTAGTCCCTTGTACTTGGAGGAGAAGGATGGTAAGTCATACCCAACATCTGGTTCTTGGTCAAACATAGATCCAGATGTCATAAAGATCTTCCCCTCAGGCCGTGTTGTCAAGATCACCTTTTCCCTTTTGACTTCGTCAACAACTTTCAAGCATGGGGTTTCAATTTTAGGGTATGGTTTCAACTCTACCCCAGCTTCATCAGACTTGGAGCTATGACATCTGTTATACTCCTGGCACTCAGCATCATCTCTTGATACATCCTCTATCCTCCCTTCACCATATGTCATGTTTGCCTCGTTGTCTATTTCCTCTTGAGTCAATGGTGTAGTTCCAACCAAGACACTATCAATAGGAGGAGCAGCTTCTTTATAATCTGACTTGGTTCGTTCAACTTGATCCTCACTAAGAAGTATTCCTATAATGTCTCTGGGAACTGGTGGAGGAATAATGTTGTTTGCAGCCAAGGCCTTATCAGTCTTTTCTGACCCAAATCCAGGTGTGTGTTTCCCAACTTGTCCAGTTACAACAGCATGTGACAATTCTTTTCCAGCATCGAGCATTCGCTGATTTCTTTCCTGATTGCAATCAAACTTGACTTGCAGCTCATCAAATTTTTGTTGCAGTTCATTTAGTTTCTGTGTAAGCTCAGATATCTCAATCCTAGCCCGATCATGTAAGATAGTCTTCTCCGTTGCTAGCTTCCGATATTTCTCAATGTCTAGTTTCTGAGCTTTTACCTTCTCCTCATTCTTTTCCCATCTACCCTTAAAAGAACTCCTCTCGCATTTTATCTCAAATAATTCTAATTGATAATTTTTACAAATTTGCCTAAGTCCAGGAATTATACGAGCACAAGTAGGATTGGGGCATATCTCAGTATTGTCAATTTCAGCTTCAAAATCATCCTTGTTCTCAACCGAACTCATTTTCTTTCTTTAGATATGCAGCTTCTGAAAATCTTGAACAATCTGCAAAAACGGCAAAATCGGCAAAAGTACTATTCAAAAAATAGTGTCAAAAACTTAAAACTGAAAAACGGAGGCCTTCGGAGTGGAATTTGGGGGTCCAAACGAGCTCCCCTGGACGTTAGTCCGGGGTAATTCTGGGGCTTGATGTCACGAACGTCGTGTTCAAATTTGAGCTTCTAACTCCAAACGAGTCAAAAGTTACGCCCGTTTCCGTGAAAGTGTGAAAAACTGACTTTTTGCCGCAAACTAGATTCCGATCGTAAACCCTGTTTCCGATCGTAAACACCTCCGGGTCGTAAACACGGATCGTAAACACGATTCCGATTGCCTTCAGTCGTAAACTCCGATTCCGATCCCTCCGGTCGTAAACTCGAATTTCCTTAGAAAAAATCGTAAACTCGATTACGATTGAATGATTACGATCCCCGAGTCGTAAACACCAGTTCCCGATCAGAAAATGTCGTAAACGTAGAATCCAATCCAACCAAATCGTAAACACGATTACGATACGCAAGTACACTCGTAAACACTTGTTTCCGAGTCGTAAACGCCTTAAAATGGGATCTTGATGTCGTAAACGCGCTGATGATGAAGATCTTCAACAAGCACGATCGTAAACACACTGAAAACCCAGAAAAACACGAAGAACAGCAGTAGCAGAAATCGTAATCTCCCAGAAATCCTTCGAATCTTCAAAAACTCGAACACAAACCCAGAAAACGCTTGAATCAATATCGTGAGAACCTCGAATCAGTGATTCTTGGCTCTGATACCAATTGTAGGTCCGGAAATCTCACCTAATCACGATATTTTAATCTAGTACAAGTGCGGAATCCTTGTACAAGACCGATTCAAGAATAAAGATGAAGAGAACACAAGAAAACGATGATTAAACAATAAGAACTTGTTCTTGCACACAAGAAAACTTGTCGAGTACAAAACAACAAATCGTAAACTCGGTTCCCTCGAGATTACGATCGTAAACACCTTGTGGCTCTCTAGAAATCGTAAACTAGCAACCTTAAATGAGGAGGTCTAGTGGGGTTTATATAGCCACCCCATGGGTTTACTATTGGGCCCCTTGTTGATCATAAACCCAATAGTAAACCCAAGCCCAATCATAAACTAGCCTAAATCCAATAATCAAACTAGCCTATGATCCTAATTAAACCCTCTAAGCCAAGCCCAACTTATTTAATATTACAAGCCTCATAATCTAGCCTCTACAGTTTTCATGGAAGTACCCTTCTTTTGGTGTATGTAATGCAAGTAAAACAACTTCTACCCTAAAAAAATAAGCACCGTAACATGAATGGAAGCTTAGGTAATATGCAATTCATTATTTATGTAAAGAGCATAACCTTTTGATATGAAGCTGTAAGTCCCACTTAAGATATATAGCTTTTATAACTATTTAATTTGCCCTTCAGATGTTGCTATGGGCTTCATTATTTGGCCTTCAAAGCTACTATGCTGAAATAAGTTTTTTAATACTCACTATATGCTTAATTTTGGCTATTGGTACAAAGGATGCCTAAACTTTTTTTATTTATAGAAGTTATACCTATTAGTCTAATCAATTGTATTATTTACATGTTGTTATGTCACACAGATTTTAGTAAGTAGAAATCAAACTTATTGATTTGCATAAAACAACATGGCTTAATTAGTAGAGATGCATATATATTGTTCTACAAATTTTTAATGTGAATCTAATTTTAATGCAGGCCAGAAACTTCACAGTGAATGTATCTATCACAGAAATATTGAATAACCTACCCATAGTGTTGTCTGGAGTTTATGAAAGCGAAGAAAAATGGGCGTGTGCATCACTCTTTATTTCAAAGAGATTAGTGTTCAACAACATTTTAGGTTTACAAATTACTTGTTCTACGCATCTTATTCCATTTGATTTACATATGGTTGTAAATAAAGTTACTTTATATTTCATGAACTACTTTAGTGGACTCACAATGAATTTGATTAACAACACATGTTTTGAGATGTGACCGCTGTAATGGTTTTATGTATGGTTTTAGATTACTGATTTCCAGACAACACCACATTTGATGTGAAGGTTTTCAGTGTTGATGTACCACAAATGTTGCTTCAAGGTTTAATACATGTTCAGGTTGAAGATGATCCGGTTTAAGAAGATGAAGATGAATCCGTTTATTTACGTTTCATTGTGTTTTTGGTTTAGTAAATAGGTTGTAGTAGTTGTTGTAGTGTACTTCATTATTTAATGTTATATGGTTATTAGACATTTGACAATATTTTTTCTTTAATTCTAATAATCGAATTACATTTATTATAATATGTTATTATAAGTATTACTTTTTAAAATACGTCCACGCGTGACACGGGTATCAAAAGCTAGTAAAAGAATAAAAAAAAAAATGTGACATTTGCATCTATGTTCACGTGGAGGCAGAAAAAGAAAAGGATTAATTTGTGTTTCTTTCTTTTCGTTAGCTATGATATCCACAACAAGAATTGGGCTACCACTTTGTGCTATACCTATGATTGGGCTGAAATATGGGCTAAATATTAAGTCAAAAGAAATCATGTGGGGAATGAGGGTTGAGGGAATTAATTTGCTACGGTATAAAAGATTCGAAATTGAAAGAAAAAAAAATAAAGGGGCAGAACAGGGGACGGCTGAGAAAGAAAAAAAGGGATCAATTCGTAATTCGAAAGAAAAAAAAACACAAAGGATGCAGAACAGGGGACGGCTGAAAAAGAAAAAAAGGGATCAATTCGTAAACCTTACGGACGAACAGAAAGAAGGAAGCAAGCACGCTATCTAGCATGTCAAATAGTTAAAATAAATTAATTAGGCAACCTAGCGCAGGTCAAATAGTTAAAATGAATTAATTAAGCAACCTAGCAGGCTGCTGAATTAATTTAAGCTAGTATGCTGGTAGCTTGATTATTTCTTTTTCTTTTTTGATGAACGGTAACTTTATTCATGTGTTTGTTCATCATCGTGTTATGAACTAAACTTTTGTAACCATCTAGGTTGAGATGAACAATGCTATGTGTTTAACTTTTCACGATTGACTTTGACCAATGACTATGTTGATTTTAATAGAATAGTCTTTTTATTGATTGATCTTGAATGCAAGAACCTGCTGTTGTTTGATTGTTATCATTGATTAGTGTGGTTTTGGGGTTGGGTAACACGTCACATACGGTTAATCAATCTCACGACTATTCTTTAATTTTTAAAATTATATGTTTTTACTTTTAAAGGCATAATGCTCAGATAGATAGTGATTAATCGATGATGGTGATTGGAATTCGCAGGTTTCTACCCATGTGTGTGTTGTTGGATGACTGCATATGCATGCTAGCTGGTTGCCTTTTTATTGTTTGATGGTTATTAGGTTGTCAGATATAGTTTGAGGCGTTTATTCGTGATTAGGGACTTTATAGGATTTCGATTGATCTTAAGATGATTTGCTTCATGGTTTTTGGATGCTGGTATTGTCTATGATGCTAGTGGTTCTAGGATTATGGGACTAGCAAGCCTCAGATAGGTAGTTAGGCCTTAATAGCACTTCAACATAAAATATCGTTTGAGCTTTATTATTGCTTCTAAGTTACTAGGATGGGTCTTTAGTTCTAGTGATTTCGTATCAATTGATTAGTTGTCCTTAAATTAGACACCTCATATAGGGTTTCATTTATTGGATAGCGGTTTCATTTATTGGATAGCGGTTTCATTGATCTAGGTCTTTCATGAAGGTTAGCATGTTAGCATTGGGATTCGACGTCTAGGTGGTTATCTCTCAATTATTTGATCTCGTTAAGCTTCCTAGGTTGTTTACTTATTTTTATTTGTCCTCTTAAGTTATTTTAGTTTATCTAATTTGAAATCAACTTATCTTTCCGGTTCAAGATCAACAAAGATTTAGTATCGGGAGTCTGATTGAGCGTCCATGGATTAACATCCAATCTCTTACCAATATTGTACTGTATACGTCGGATACACTGCCCTAGTGTGTAGTTTGGTCTCTTGGTTAGATACCTTTTAAAACTTGAATCATTTTTATAGACCACAATCTACGCATCATGTATTTACCCGACTTGGTTTCTAGAGTTAGACGGATAAAATTTTTTATATTTGTAACGGTGAGAGACGGGTGTAAGGCAGCCATTGAAGAAGAATGGTGATCCGACACCGAGAAGTAGCAAAGCGGAGGGTGGCAGAGCAAAGAAGCCGTCGACGGCGGTTTAGGGTTTGAGGGTGATGAATATTTGAGAGAAAGAGAGGGGATCGAGATTTGGGTAATACCATATTAGGATGGAATCCCTTGCCTTCTGTATTGACTTACGTCAAATATATAATTACAATGTTGTGTCCTATTTACCATTAATATCCTTATATTAACGAATATTTACATAATCTTAGGGGGTGTTTGATAAGCTCTTACCCGTTCCGGTAAGAGCTGACCACTTACCGAGTAAGTGGTCAGGGCGTTTGATATTATTAAAGCCCAGCTCTGACCGAGTCAGAGAGCCCTGACCGGATCATTTAATTTCTCTTCACTGACCGAGTCAATTAACTAATCCTCTAACCCTAAAACAAATACAGCGACGGTTTCAAGAACCCTCCTCCGCAACGGCGTTTTTCAAGAACCATCCTCCGCTGCATGCAACAGTGCTCCAAAACCCTCCTCCGTCGCTCAACTTGAAGATCAATGTAGGGAGGAATTCATTGTTTTGTTTAGTTAACTTGTCTAGATTAGTTTCTTTGTAATTTTGGTCTTTTGGTAGTTAGCGAAACTACCGAGCGAAACTGTTGTTTCGCTCGGTATCTAGTTTAGACTGTCTCAGTGACAGTTTCGCTTGGCCAGCGAAACTACCAGCGAAACTGTCTACTGATGTGTATAAATTGTCGCCTTTGTGCACCACTCTTGTAACTTTTGCAACTTTGAGAACCCTAATACAAGAAATCTGATTATTGGTAAGTTTGGTGACGGCTAGGAGCATTTCATACTATCTTTGTAGCTTGTATTCATCTCTTATCATTCTTTTGGTTCAAGTTGTGATTGTTCAATACTAGAAACCCATTTTAGCTATTGGAAATCATCTATTGTTGTTATTTCATTGGTTTTTCTTCTCAAAACACCATCATTAGCACTGTAAAAGTTCAGTGAGGACCAACAATATGGTATCAGAGCCTTTGTGCTCTTGATTTTTGGTGTTTTTGAGTGTTTTTGGTAAAACTTTTGAAAATCTATTTGAATCTGAAATCTGATTGTTTTGGACTGAAAATTGGTTGTATATTGTGCGTTTTGATGTCCTGAAGCATATGCAATCAACTGATCATTACTCAATAGTGATTTGGGTTGATTTTTGATCATTTCTTCTTCAAAAAGAGGGTTTTCTGTTCTGGGCGAAACTGCTGATTATTCAGCGAAACTGTGCCTTCAGACAGCGAAACTATCAAGCGAATTTGTAGTTTCTCTGCGAAACTACTGGGCGAATCTATTCTTTCGCCCTAAATCCGAAGCGAAACTATTGACATTTTTCTTGAACGAAAGTTCAAACCAGTTTCCAGCGAAACTAGCTAGCGAAACTGTGTGTCATCGGGTATTTCCGAGCGAAAGTGCTGCCCGTGCATACAGCGAAACTAGTTGGCGAAATTGCTGAATTGGTTCAGTGTTCCCAAGCGAAACTGCTGGCGAAATTATAAGTTCCAGCGAAATTATTCAGGATTTCCGAGCGAAATTGCTGGCGAAACTATTTCTCCCAGCGAAACTAACCAAATTGTCTTGTTCTTTGTTTGTTTGTGTCTTTCTTATTTCAGGCTGATTTAAGATGGCATCAGGTACCAATGTTGCTGACACTGAAAGCATTGCTCCAAACCGACCACCGAGGCTGATCAACGGAGACAACTTTGAAGACTGGAAACGATGTCTGAAATCGTTCTTTCTGTACACCGATTACAATCAATGGTTGTCGATCGTCAACGGACCTCATGTTCCAACCATCACTACTGGTGAAGTAACCCAGATCAACACCAATCCGTCTTCCTTTTCTGAGAAGGATTTGAAACTTATTGATCGAGATCAAAAGGCTCTTGGTGCTCTTTCTCTATGCTTGTCGCAAGAAATCTACAATCGTTTCGCTGAGCACTCTGATGCAAAAAGTTTGTTTGATGCTCTTTGTGAGTTTTATGACGGTAATGAAGACCTTGTGAAGGACAAAGAAGCCCAAGCAACTAAAGAATTCAATTCGTTCACAAGCATGAAGAATGAAAAGTTAATTGATTTGACAAACCGCTTTCTGACTGTGTCAAGCAATCTGAAGAAATATGATTCGCAACTCACTAACTCTGAACAAATCAAGAAGCTGCTGGATGCTCTTCCACCCGAGTGGAGCATTCAGGTTCGTATGCTGAAACAAGAGAGGGGTTTCTCCGATTACAAGCTTATGGATGTAATTAACAAGCTTAAGTCTTTTGAGTTGGATGTTCAAAGGAGAGAGTACAATCAAACCATGGGTCCTGCTAAAGTTTATTCTCCGAATTCGGCTCTCATCTCAGCTGTTACACCCAAAGGAGCCTCATCTCAAATTCAATCTGCTCATCTTGGATCTGGTTCATCCTCAACTGCTTCTGCCGCTGCTCAGCAAACATCCCAGATCTCACCCGAATACATGGGATTGTTCTCATTGTTTACCAACAGTTATCAAGCTTTCGCTGCTGGAGAACTTCAAGGTTCGACTCTGACTGCTGAGGATATGTACCAAGTTGACCCAGATGATTTGGAAGAAACCGACCTAAAATGGCAAATGGCCATGTTGACTGTTCGTGCTAGAAAGTTCTTCGAACGTACTGGGAGAAACACCTTCAAGAATCAAAATGGAAGAGTTGGATTCGATAAGGCTAAGCTAAGATGCTACAACTGTAAGCAACTTGGCCATTTCAAAAGAGAATGCCCGAGTCCAATTGTCACTGAACCGACCTCTGAGCCTGCAACTCGAGTCATCCCTATCACCGACAAAGCTGAAGCCAAGCCTACCAAAGAAGTGGCTCTTCTGACTAACTTTGACTGGAGTTCGGAGGTCTCTGAAGCTGAGGAAGCCATCAATCAAGCTCTTGCAGCTCAAATTCATGAACAAAGCAATGACCACACAGTTAACAGCTGTGAGAAGGGAGAAGCTGAGAAGAAGATGAATGAGAAAACTGCAAGCACTACCCGCGTGCACATGTGAAAAAGCTCTTGCTGCAGAAAAGGTTATAATGGATCTTTCATATGAATCTGTTCAAGATATGTGCTCTCATCCTTGTAGAATTCGTTTGTTCGGCATCTACAAGGCCAATCGATTGTTGATTGACAACAACAATGAATTAAAAACCATGAACACCCAATTAAAGGAAAATGAAGCAAAATATTTTGTGAAATTAAATGAGGCAATGCATGAAAATGAACATTTAAAACAAACTCTTCTTGCTAAAAATGTCGAGTTAAACATGCTTTCTGAAAGAGTTACATTAGCCCAATTTGAAACCTCTCAACTTCAGACTAAGTTAGATAGATGGACCGTTTCTCAAATGAAAGTTGAAGAGATGCTCGTTAAACAACGAGGAGCTAGAATAAAAACCGGGATAGGTATGGAGGACAATGGGAATGTGTTTCCTAAAGTTTATCCTCCTCCAAGCACGCATTGTTATTCACCTACTCCGAAACCTCATCCTCTAAATGATTTAATTCCTAGTGATGCTAACAGTCTGCATGCAGGTCTAGAAGGAGTGAACCATAAGGAGATCAGGGAGGATTTTGATAATGGATATGGTAACACAAGTGGGCTTGGATGCGGTAGTCTTAATTCTAAGGAGTCTGTTTCAAGTAGTAGTTCTAATTCCAAGAAGTCTAGCACAGACAGTAGTATAGCTAGTAGTTGTTCTTCTTTAGATAGCAGTAGTGATGAGTCCGTGTCTGTTAATCAAGAAAGTTTTGTTTCAAATGAAAATGATCAATGTCATGCAAGTACATCTCAAAATTGCTTCAACAAATTTCTTTCTAATCCAATTCCTTCTTTCACCCCAATACGAATTTCAAAACCTACCGAAATTCATGTTTCTCAAGAAAAGAAATCATCTTTGAAAACTAAACATGCCAAAACCGTTATCAAAATTAATAATGCAAAGATTTCAAATGATAAAACAAAGATGGATTTTGAAACGAACAGTGATTCTGATTCTAACACATCAGATTGTGAGGAGGAAAGGTTTTCAGAAACTTCCTCCTGCACAAGTCACAAATCTCACTGTTTCAGATGTGGTAAGGATGATCATGTTGTTAAACATTGCAAAGAGAAATTAAATCGAACAAACCATGATAGATCCTTTGGCCACAAGGTAACCAGTTTTGTAAAACAATTCTTTGGGGGAAAACAGAAAGTTACAAATCCCGGAAATGCAAAAGTCTGGGTACCCGTTATTAAGTAATTTCTTGTCTTGTATTGCCAGGCACTCCCGAAGAACTCCGCAAATAGCTACTGGCATATAGATTCGGGATGCTCTCGGCATATGACAGGGTTGAAAGACCTGCTTACAAATTATAGGATCGTGGATGGTGGGTTTGTTTCTTTTGCAGGTGATAAGAGAGGTGGAAAGATGGTTGGTCAAGGAGATGTGTCATATGGATCTCTTACTCTGGAGCAAGTCAACTATGTTCCCGAATTGCAGTTTAATCTTCTAAGTGTGTCACAAATCTGTGACAAGAATATACCTGTGCTGTTCAAATCAAATGAATGTCTGTTTCTCAAGCCTGAATTCAAAGTGCCCGAAGAGATGGTGGCGATGCGCGCACCTCGCATCAATGACACATACTTGCTGAATATGAAATCCACTGCATCTCACTCTTCCTCCATGACTTGTTTACTTTCAAAAGCTTCTGTATCTGAGTGCTTCTTGTGGCATAGACGTTTAGGACACATAAACTTCAAAATTCTAAATAATCTTGTCAAAAACAATTTGGTCCGAGGTCTTCCATTCAAAGATTTTTCTGTCGTTGAAAAATGTCTTTCATGTGCTAAAGGAAAACAACATAAAAAGCCACATAAGCCAAAAGTGGAAAATTCTATTTCAAGTCCCTTAGAATTGCTTCACACTGATTTATTTGGACCTATTAGTGTTCAAAGTCTGGGAAAAAGGTCTTACTGTCTTGTTGTCACTGATGATTATTCCAGGTACTCTTGGGTTAGGTTCTTGAAGCAAAAGAGTGACACGACTGAAGCTTTACAGAATATTATCCTGTCCGTGGAAAGTTCAAGAAGTAAGAAAGTCAAGGCAATCAGAAGCGACAATGGAACTGAATTTCGTAATCAGATCTTTGACTCTTTCTGCGCAAACAAAGGGATTCTTCGACAATACAGTGCAGCAAGAACTCCGCAGCAGAATGGAGTTGCTGAAAGGAAGAATCGCACACTCGTGGAAGCTGCTCGTACAATGTTGATTGAATCAAAGCTGCCGATTATCTTCTGGGCTGAAGCCGTGAACTGTGCGTCCTATGTGCTGAACCGTGTACTAATCGTGAAAGATAAGATGAAGACGTCATATGAGCTGTATCATGGAAGGAAGCCACTGATTGATTTCTTCAAGCCGTTTGGATGTTCGTGCACATTGCTGAATACCGAAGCTCAAATTACGAAATTTGGAGCTGTCTCTGACGAATGTTTCTTTATGGGGTATTCTTCTTCTCAAAAGGCTTATAGAGTTTATAACAAACGTACTCGAATTGTGCAGGAATCCTACTATGTTGACTGGCAAGAATCAAACACTCCCAACACCGGGTCTGGACCAGAATGGTTTTATGATTCAGATACTCTGTTCAAGTCATTCAATCTTCCTATCCTTGCTGAAGCAAATGATAATCCTCCTCTCGTCGTTATCACCCCTCACTCAGAAATTCAACAACAAAACCTATCCTCATCCTCACAGCCTACGCATCAACCCGACTGTCCATCTTCCTCTCATGAATTATCCCATCAAACCTCCGAACCCGCTCCCCTCAACCTTGACTCAAATTTCAAAACCTTAAAAGATCATCCGCATGACCTCGTCATTGGTTCTATTACGGATGGAGTGAGGACTCGTCATCAGTCTGGATTGATCAATGAATGCTTGTTCGCGTGTTTTCTGTCTCAGATCGTTCCTAAAAATGTAGAGGAAGCTTTAGCAGATCCAAGTTGGGTGGACTCTATGCAGTCTGAGCTGCAACAGTTCAGAAAGCTGAAGGTATGGCAACTCGTGGATCTTCCAGAAAACAAGGTTCCAATTGGTACAAAGTGGGTCTTCAGGAACAAGCCAGATGATAGAGGTGTTGTGATTAGAAACAAGTCAAGACTCGTGGTTCAAGGTTTTTATCAAGAAGAAGGCATTGACTATACCGAAGTGTTTGCACCTGTTGCACGCATTGAGGCCATTCGCATTTTCCTGGCTCATGCTGCACACAAGGATTTCAAGGTGTACCAGATGGACGTTAAGTGCGCTTTCTTATATGGGGATATTGATGAAGAAATCTATGTGAATCAACCTCCAGGCTTCGAAGATCATGAATTTCCTGACAAAGTGTACAAGCTCGATAAATCTCTCTACGGTCTACATCAGGCTCCCAGAATTTGGTACGAGACTTTGACGCAATATCTTTTGGGTAAAGGCTTTACACGTGGATCCATTGACATGACGTTGTTTAAGAAAGAGGTGAACGGTGAAATGCTGATCGTTCAAGTGTACGTCGATGACATCATTTTTGGTTCTACAAATGAGAAGCTGTGTCGCGAGTTTGAAGAATTGATGAAGGAGAAATTCGAAATGAGTATGATGGGGGAAATGTGTTTCTTTCTTGGCTTGCAGGTGGAACAAAAACCAGATGGCATTCTCATTCATCAAGAGAAGTACATTCTGGAAATTCTGAAGAAATACAAGATGAACGACGCTTCTGCTGAACTCACCCCTTTCACATCTCAGACATGTTTAACTCCCGACAGTCAAGGAAAGCCGGTCGACCCCAAGTATTATCGATCAATGATTGGGTCTCTTATGTATCTCACAGCCAGTCGTCCGGACATCACTTTTGCCGTATGCTACTGTGCTCGTTATCAGGCTGACCCAAGGGAATCTCATGAAAAGGCCGTCAAGCGAATTTTCCGTTATTTGAAGGGTTCATCAAGATTGGGTCTTTGGTATCCTAGGGGTGGAAGCTTTGAACTTAACTCATATTCCGACAGTGATCACGGAGGATGCAAGCTCGAT
The DNA here is from genome assembly GCA_039602395.1 of Deinandra increscens subsp. villosa. Lineage (NCBI taxonomy): Eukaryota > Viridiplantae > Streptophyta > Magnoliopsida > Asterales > Asteraceae > Deinandra > Deinandra increscens. The sequence goes on from JBCNJP010000024.1 coordinate 39,132,254, forward strand.
CGAAAGTCAGTTTCTGGAGGATGCCAGTTTCTGGGGGAATGCTTGGTTTCATGGCAAAGCAAAAAGCAAACAACTGTCTCTTTATCCACAGGTGAAGCTGAATACATCGCCGCCTCAAGTTGCTGTTGTCAAGTGCTGTGGATTCAACACCAGATGATGGATTATGGAATCAACTTCCTTCATACTCCGCTGTTCTGTGACAACGAAGCCGCTGTTGGAATCTCCAAGAATCCGATTCATCATACCAGAACAAAGCACATCGAAACCAGGGTTCATGCAATCCGTGACGCTCAGGAAAAAGGGTTTATCGATGTTATTCCCATTGAAACCAAGGCCCAGAAAGCTGATATTTTCACAAAAACTTTTGATAAACCCCGCTTTTATGAGCTTATAAAAATGCTGGGCATGATTTCCTTTTAAATAAATAAATAATAATAATAATAAAATAAAATAAATTTTGTTTTAAGTTTTTGTACATATTCTTTTAACTTTGTTTTATTTTAAATTTGTCTTATTTAGATCTGCTTGCTAAATTCTCGTTGTCTTGAAACAGGTGGCTGTCACAGTTAAGCGTGTTGATTGGCTAAATCCCAAAATCAAGAAATCAATGCTCACGTCATCTACATTCACATGATTTCTGGCCAATCATCACTCGACATGATCCAGGGAGTACTTTTGTTATATTTACCTTGCATTTCTCTCATAACTGCTACTAATGTCTTTATTGCTATCTTGTGGGGGAAATTGGGGGTAAATCACTCTAAACCTGCTTAAATCTCATGAAATCTTTCTCAAATTATCTCCTTTCACTCATGCATTCGAAGCGGGTTCCTTGTCAAAAAATTTTCTTCGAAAGTGTCTCCTTTCAAGTGTTTTTCAAATTTGTGTCAAGTATCGATCGAATCATTTTGTTTTCTGTTTTCTTTTTTAATTTGCTTATTGAAAATCCAAAAATAGAGTATTTGTGGATTTTGGGGGAAAAATAAATTAATCAGAATATTTGGTAAATAAATAAATTCAGAAAATTCAAAAATTCATGAATGAGAAATTGATCCGACCTTGTGAGAAATGATAGTACATCAACATGCGTTATCTGCCGTGGATAGAGTAGAAATAAAAGCTGTATTGTGCTTGTATGATCTTTGGGTGTGCATGACTAATATGATATCTATGAGTAGGATATAAACATAAAGCTTGCCTGATATACTCTAGTTTTCATTTCTTGATAAGTGTTGCAAAGATTCTGAAATTAAGAGATGTTCTGATGTAAGCATGCTTTGCAATAAGGCTTTATGCCATTTTTACACTCAACTCAGTGGGTCTTCTTTGCGTGCTTATGAAGCCGACCTGATCACCTGCTGATTGAGTTTCTGCTTTATTTTCTTGGTGTTTAGTATATATCATCGGACTTTCTCTGCGTGCCGATAAGGCCGACCTGATTGTTGTTGATATATACGTCTTCTGCTTTATTTTTCATTTTTATTTTCCTAAGTGCATCGGGCTTTCTCTGCGTGCTTTGCGGCCGACCTGATTGCTGTTCACTTAGGGTTCTGCTTTATTTTTGCATGAAACATCATGAACGTATATCTCATTTTAAAAAGATAAAAGAAAAATCAAGATGAATATGATGATTTGTTAACTTCTTTGATAGAGTGAGGCTAAGTGATCAGTGCATGATTAATACACCTTAAGCATATCCAAAAATGTTAAATACTATTAGTGCATGCTTAAAATCAATGTGATGCATTCGGGATCTGCTTGACTTGCATGCTGATTAAGTTTGAAATTGAAATGTGTATGATGCGTATTGGTTGATATGATCTCACGTCTGGATCTTTCTCAAAATTAAAATAGAGTTCGTTTGTATAGTTGTTTTATATTTCTTATTGGAAAACTCAAAAAGATTTTCTTTCTGCGTTATTTTTGATAAGATCGATACTTTGTGAATAGTATGATGATTTGTGTGAGTTTGTCGGCATTTCAAAAGTTCAAAATCTGAAATGGGTCAAAATTAAAATTTTAGGGTTTTCAGCGAAACTACTGTTTCGCCTGCTTAGTTTCGCCGTACGCGCTCTCAGCGAACTTATACTTTCGTTATCGGCGAAATTAATCTGATTGATCAACGGGTCGAGCGAATATGCTCTTTCGCTAAGGCGAAACTACTGTTTCGCCCTAGCGAAACTACGGGCGAAATTGTTCAAGTATTTATACCTTTGATCGAGTATCTCGGTCATTATCCGAAACCCTAACGAGAAAAACCTGCAAATTTCCAGCCCACTCGCGAAACTCTAATTTCGCCCAAACTGTTTCATCGTTTTCATCCATTATAACCGATACCGGTTCAAGGTGTGTGGGTTTCTGATCATCTCTCGTGTGTATCGCATCCAAACATCACCTTTTTGGGGTTTTTTAAAGTGATTCGGCGATTAAAAGGGCTATCGGCACTTAAACTGATGATTAAAAACAGTTTTGAACCCTCATTGTGTGTGATTTAACTGTAGTATTGCTCAACCGTTGGTTTGAATTGCAAAAACAGGCTTAAAATCGTTTTTCGGAAATTTGAATTTCGTACAGGTCGCGTCCAGCGAAACTGTATGTTCATCTAGCGAAACTGAACGAAAGTTCAAAGTCTCGAGCGAAACTGTTCAGCGATAATGCCCAAATGTCGCTGACAGTGTCGCCGTGATTCCTAGCGAAACTGCTGTTTCGCCTTCAGCGAAACTACAGTCTCGCAGCGAAACTGCAATGTCTCGGCGAAACTGACCTCGTCAGTGTCGCTGCGACCAATGTCGCGAATCTACTTGTTTCGCCGTGTGCGACACTATGGTTTCTTAGCGAAACTATTATTTCGCAGCGAAATTACCATTTTTTTAATTTAATTTAATTTAAGTTCGGTTTAACTTACAAAATCTCGGTTTCATTCGCAGAAAAAATGTCAGCTTTAAAGCACGAGCCGCGAAGCAATGTAACTGCATATCTGGATGATAGATCTGAGAAGGCCATCGGATTTAGAGACTGTATTGCATGGCTGAAAAAGTCGTGCATTTTTCATGCAATTTCTCACATGCCGATCATCGACGACAGGCACATTAGAGAATTCTGGCTGACGGCTGAGTATGATGTTAAAGCTAAACCTGAATGTATTCGAGCGAAGGTCATGCAGAAGGATATTGTGATCACAATGAAGACTATAGCTGAAGCTCTTAAGCTCGAGGAGGATGTTGGTGATGTAACCAAGCTGAAAGAACTGGATGTGTTGAAAGGTTTTGAGAAAGAGATGGGATATGAAGGTGGTGAGTCTATGGAAGACCAAAAAGGAGATCAAGAAATCGTTGATGTCAAAGGAATGGAGATATATTGCTCATGTCTTCATTTCCTGCCTAGATGACAGAAAAGGTGGTTCTGATGGATTGAATTTGATCTGGGCCGAGGCAATGCTGTTAGTTTGTAAAGGCAAGAAGGCTAATATACCTCAGAGAATATTTGACGCAATGGTATCAAACATTCAAGCTTTGAAGAAGTCAAGATGGCTGTTGTACCCAAGATTTGTGCAGATGATCATTGAACACCTAGAGCCGGAATTGCCTAAGCTGGGGGTGGCTCTTATTGTTAACCCAATGCACCCAAGAATCCTATCCGATTGTGCTGCCAAGAGACCAGATTTCTCCGGATACACCACATACCTGATGAAGCATATGTATCCTGATAAGAGGTATGAATACATTAAGAAGCTGATTGAAGATGAGAACAAGAGGAGAAATGATGGAAAGGAGAGTGAGAATGTGAAAGGAAAGAGGAAGCAATATGTGAGAAGCTCGGGCAAGGAACCTGCTGATGAAATCGAAGATGAGCTTGAAAATCTGGCACAACAAGGAAAGAAATCTAAGCAAAAGCAGAGTGCCCAAACTGAAGAAGAAGTAAGGGCAACCAAGAAAAGAAGGGTTGATCCCCGATCTGAGATGGATGAAGATGTCATTCGAGGTGTTAATACCTCTTTGGCCAATGAACTGGGAATGATAAAGACAAAGCTGGTAAATTCAGAGATAAGAGAAAAAGAGAAGGATAAGCAGATACTGAACATGAATGAGATCATTGTAAAACAATCTTCACTGATCAAAACATTGCTGGTAGAAATGAATGAAATTAAGAAGCATCTGAATTTGCCTAATCAAATGAGTGAAGCTGAGATTGAATCCATGACTGATTTCACAAAGTCTACAACTGGAGAAGCAGGTGGTAGTGGCACTGGTGGAGCTGGTGTAAGTGGTTCAGGTTGGAATGAGGCTGGTGGAAGTGGTGCTCCTAATGATGAAGATCTTGGATGCAATCAATGTGAGTGATGTAAATCTTTATAGTTTTGAAACAGAACAAACAGCCTGAGATCGTCCAGGCACAATTCCTCCATCTTATTGATGAAAGTGATGAAGAGGCTGAAATTGATGATCGTTCAGAGCCTGAAAACTACTCTTTGACTGAAAATTCTCTGACCTACCAAGCAAAGATCAGCTCTGTAAGTCAAGAAGTTATTGAATTGAAAAGGGAAGAATGGTTCACCAAACCTGAGCTTGAAGATCAGACTCCTCTATTTCAAAACATTGCTCAGCCAAGGAGAAAAGAGTCTGATAGACACATCATAAGCTGGAAGTTCAATGCTGCTGTTCATGCCTTTATGATTAAGAGAAGAGGGGGTAGCATCTCCTATATACACAAACGTGATAGTTTCAAGACCTTGCCCAGATGGGATCTGAGGAGGTTGGCTGAGCTCCCCCTTATTGATGAAGAGCAAAAGCGGAAGGGCAATAAATTTGAGGATGATGCTACAACAGGCTGCAAAAGACGACTTTGTGTCTTTTGGATATATGAAAGGTGAAAGGAAGAAGTCCAGGACAGAAATTGATGAAGCGACCGGAAAGCCCAAAGTCTACCTGAAATTCAAACCAGCCAAAACTATGAACAGGGTCAGAATTCCAGACCAACAACTTTCAAGGCTGCAGTTATTTCAAGAAATGGTTTTATGACAATCAAACCGGTGAGGCTGTCATCAGAATTGGAGAAGATGCTGAGATTAGATTGTTTGATCCTATGGAAGTCTTTTCTTTCAGCAACGACGATTTGAAAATCCTGTGCGAAAATCCAATCCGTTGCGGGGCAGGAGATGATACAGCTGAAGAGGCAAATCTTTTTATGAGAGTTGCCAACAAAGCCCGGGGGATTATCAAAGAAATCAAGGATTTAGCACTGAAGGTAAGAGCTGGTGAAGACAAAATGGAAGAAGATAGGGATTTGGCAAACCAGATGAACAAAGCTTGGGGCGGTCTTGGAGAATCTTCTGAGCAAGTTGAAAAGCCGGCTGATGTCCCCGTTGCTAATGAGCCAACTGTTTTGGGGGAATCAGAGGCAGATGTCCCCGTTGCTAACGAGTCAACTGTTTTGGGGGAATCAGAGACTGCAATCTGAACAAAGAGCCAAGCACGACTGAAGCCGGAGCCGAAGAATGAAGAATCAAGAGGCTGAATCCCTCCCTAGGGGGAATATTGAAGATCAATGTAGGGAGGAATTCATTGTTTTGTTTAGTTAACTTGTCTAGATTAGTTTCTTTGTAATTTTGGTCTTTTGGTAGTTAGCGAAACTACCGAGCGAAACTGTTGTTTCGCTCGGTATCTAGATTAGACTGTCTCAGTGACAGTTTCGCTTGGCCAGCGAAACTACCAGCGAAACTGTCTACTGATGTGTATAAATTGTCGCCTTTGTGCACACTCTTGTAACTTTTGCAACTTTGAGAACCCTAATACAAGAAATCTGATTATTGGTAAGTTTGGTGACGGCTAGGAGCATTTCATACTATCTTTGTAGCTTGTATTCATCTCTTATCATTCTTTTGGTTCAAGTTGTGATTGTTCAATACTAGAAACCCATTTTAGCTATTGGAAATCATCTATTGTTGTTATTTCATTGGTTTTTCTTCTCAAAACACCATCATTAGCACTGTAAAAGTTCAGTGAGGACCAACACAACTCCTCCCCGCTCTCCGTCGTTCTTGCCTAATTTTTCATGACCATTCACAAATTACTTGAATTTAATGAAAATTCATGAGAGGGAATTAGAGAGAGGGAGATACCAGCGAGATATACGGACCAATTGGAATGTGAATCCGGTTGAAGGGTCACCGTCGACGGCGAGGGAGTTGAGTTCAACGGTGAAATTGGAAGTTTGGTCGCCGATGATTTTGGTTTGATGGATCTGAAGGTTGTAGAAATTTGTTTTTGGTGATAAATTAATTATATACTAAAAATTTCTTTTTTTATTTTATTTTAAATTATTTTTATTAAATGTTTTTAATATATTACTCAGTCAGCGACTATCAAACACCCAAGTTTCAACCAGAGTTGCTTACTCAATCAGCTCTTACTCACTCACCCCTTACTCAATCAGCTCTTACTCACTCACCCCTTACTCAATCAGCTCTTACCCAGTTAGAAACTATCAAACAACCCCTTAGTCTAATAGGTTTGATCGATTTTTTTGTCTTTTGAACAGCCAAAAAATAT
>JBCNJP010000024.1:39139301-39182313 GCA_039602395.1 Deinandra increscens subsp. villosa
GGTTGCAAGCTTAAAGATTGAGTTTTATAGACTAGAATTATTTAAAGTAAAGGTATTCAGTTCAAAATAATTAATTTTGTATAATTAAGTAGGTTTTTGTTTGATTCATAACTTGAAACTTTACACGTGGCATGTTTATGTTTAGATTAGCCTAGAATTAATTTTTGGATGATAAATGTGGCTTATGCGATTTTATAGAAAATAAATATATATTGTGTGTCGTCGTAAAGTTAAATAGTTGATGTATATTTATTTGACATCGTCTGACTTAGATTTAGGATTGACATATCTCATTACCATAATCGTACGTTATCACCATAATTACATCACCAACGAGTCGTCGAGTCAATTGCTCGTGAAAATTTATTTATTTATTTATTTATTTATTTATTCTTTTATTCCTCGATCTGGTTTAGCTGTCGTGTTCGTCCTCGAGTTTATTCATCTCGTGTCGTGGTGTCATTATTTCCCTTGTGTCTCCATATCAGGTGAGTATTCATAGCTCCTCTTTCATTTAAATGTTTTAGGGTGCAGCATGTACCAATATTCAAAATCTCTTAATGCCTTACTATGAAACCAAACATGCGATTCTATGTGCTCTATGTGTGATTCTCTGATTATGTGTACGGTTTATTTGTTGTGGTATTCGCTAATCGCTAGTCGCTAGTCTCTAATCGCATGTGTATCATTAACCATTGAGCCGTGGCAACAATGATAGATCTATTGGCTGACAACCCACCTGGCCCGCCTTGGCTTGGGTGCTGGGTGATTGCTCCCTTACTTGTCTAGGTTTGGTGCACATCACTCATACTTGTTGATCATGATTTAGATATTTACACTTGACTCATTGAATCTTGATTCTTTAATCTATTGTAGTATACTAAACCTATGTTTACTCACCAACTACTTGTAGTTGATCCGTATTTTGTACATGTTGCAGGTTGCTGATAGATGATGTTTGACTTGTTGATGACACTATAGGATTTCATGTGGACCTAGTGTGACTTAATTAAACAATTTGATTGTATCATATTGATGTTATATGTTGTATTGTACATTTTGTTTATGTTGTATGAAATGGGTTGATTAAGAATATCGCAACATTAATATTGTTGTATGCATCTAGACAATCACCGCGCCCCGACATCTCCCGCCGTCGGTTGGGGTGTGACAGATTGGTATCAAAGCCACGACTATAGGGATCTAGGTTATTAGAACCGGATTGACCTAGACTATTGCCTTAGGTGTCCTGCATGAATGTCTCATGCTTAGTATGCCTAAATAGCTTATTTTTCCATTATATGCTTCTTAATTGTGCCTGTTTCAATCGTTGCGTTGATTCCTCGTTGATCAGCACACACTTATACACAGATCACTTGAGGCTTCCTAGCCTCCTTCCTTAGAAATGGTGCCTTACGTACCATTTAGGAAATCGATTTTTGATTTTATGATCTCGTCAGAACGGGCTTTAGTGACTGACGTGTAGTAACTGGAAGGGTGAAAGCACTGGTAGTCGGGGTCTATGTACAGAAAAGCGTTCACCTGAATTGACGGACCCGAACGCTCACCTAGGACACCCCGACGAGAGTGCCGGAACCTATTAGGCCAAAGCATGTCAATCACTAGAACCATATTCTGGTTTGTCATGGTTGTAGTTTCGCAGTCGGGAGATGGGGACCACTCCGATGTGTTTTATCTCGATCGCCCAATTTCATGATTTTACGCGCTATTATGATTTCTATGGTTCTCGATGGTTCTGATGATCTGAGTCACACTATCTCACGGTTCACTAATGCACATGTTTTCATTCGACGCCTCATGATTAGGGTTGATTTTCAACCCGATTTCTTGTTTAATGAGTCGGTGATTTGACGATTTATGATAATTCTCGATATCATATGATTTATTATAACCTGTCGTTTCATGATGCTCCGATTTGATTTATTTTGTCTTGTCATTTCATGGTACTCCGATTCGATTCATTTCATTTTGTGGTCTCATGATACTCACTTTCGTTAATGGGTCCATGAGTTTCCAGGTTGTATGGTTATGGGATTACATGCATACGTGGCAATAAATGGGCACATCAGCGGGTATACAAACCTATGTGCACATGACTATCCGTCTCAATAAGAAGTGTCAAGTTGTCCATTTTAAATATTTTGTTTTGTCTCGCTCGTGTGTTTTTTAAGGACACGTGTCCAGGAATCCGCCCGTTTGGAAGTCTACGAATTTACAAGTCCACATGTTTACGGGATTGCATGTGTACAAGTTTATGACTACATGGCCTATCGAGTGGATTACTCAACACGTGTGCCTATCCCAAAGGTTTTTCTCAAAGTTAAGATTTTATAACCCTGAGTTATGTCTACCTTGCAACACAACTCAATGATTATCGTGCTTCGGTATTGTTCACCGTTGTCACCTCCTATCCTTTTCCCCTCTTATTCCAGCATCACTTGGATTTATCGTGAAAAGTTTTCCTGATGACGCAATGGGTCTTCCTCCCGTTCACCAAATTGACTTTCACATCGACCTCGCATCCTGAGTGACTCCAAATGCAAGTCACCTTATCGTCGCGTAGCCTTCGGTTAACCTATGATTTATTTACCCACCATGCAAGGGGACCCTTATTGTAACATCCCAAAATTTGAAAAATACGCGACTAATGTGATAAATGCATATGATATATGTGTTATATAGCTAAATGTGATAAAACATGTATAAAATGCATGATTACCCATTAACAAGTAATGAATTGATAAAAATGGTACTATATGAATGATACACATGTTGATTGATAAAATAAGATAAGGAAATGAGATATATACGTGTTTTATATCAAAGATAATTGATATATATGATATAGAATGAAAAATGTATTTAAACGTTAATATGATAGAAATAAATGATAACCGGAGAAAAATGTCTATATTAAATACGTGTGTAAATGTATGTTTGAATAGTATAAATGCAGGTGATATAACCACTTAATGATTACATACATTCAAATACGTGTTTGAATAGTTAAACATGTGAATAATAGATAATAGCGTATCCTTACGTTAAAAGGATTGTTAAAAATAAATAAAAAATAACGTATTCAAGTATTATAAATGTTTATATTTATTATATGAATCCCGAGGCTTATGAATTATTAGAATTATATCCTAATGTGATTCGGGACATGAAATGATAGGTATATGGAAGTTAGAGGGGATAAAGTGGAAATTATGAAAAGTATATATATATATATATATATATATATATATATATATATATATATATATATATATATATATAGGATTAGGATCGTGTGAAAACCCATTTATTTTGTGAAAACGTGAAAACCACTTTAAAACCTTTATAACTTTTTCATATGTTAATGTTTTTTCATGAAATTTGCGCCAAAAGTCTTAGAATTACGTTATCTTTAATTCTATAAAAACCAAAAACAAAAAAAAAAACGTTTTTTTATTTTTTTTTTATTTTTTTTTTCCGTTTTTGGTACACATGTGTACCACAATAAAAAAACTCAAAATTTAATATGAGTTACTAATAGTTTTAAAAGAAAATTGCACCCTAATTATTATAGTTTTATTATCTTTATATCTAAAGAAAAAAATAACATTTTATGATTTTTTAAGTATTGCTACACATGTGTACTATGTTTAATTATCATTCGTAACATAAATGTTTTATTGTTTTTAGTATGTTTTTAATGTATTTTTAACATAAGGAGTGTTTTTATACTTTATAATTCGTTTTTGTGTAGTAGTAGTGATGATGGTACACATGTGTACCAAAAACGAAAAAAAAAAACGTTTTTTTTTTTAAATATTGTTTTCCAGAGTTATAGATAACGTAATTCTAAGACATTTGGCGCAAATTTCATGAATAAACATTAACGTATAAAGAAGTTATGTAGGTTTTAAAGTGGTTTTCACGTTTTCACAAAATAAAGGGTTTTCATAGGATCCTTCCCCTATATATATATATATATATATATATATATATATATATATATATATATATATATATGTGTGTGTGTGTGTGTGTGGGGGGGGGGGGGGGGGGGGTGAGGTTCATTGTAGACACCCCCATAAGTGTAGACATGTAAACACCCTATTCCACATGTGAAATTACTTTATTTCACATGTGTTTTCACATGTGAAATTTCGTGAACAATGAGAAAAAGGAAAAAAAGAAAAAAGAAATTAATCATAACCATTAGATCAAGAGATCTAATGGTGAAAAAAGGTGTCTACCTGTCTACACTTATGGAGGTGTCTACAATTGTGTGTATATATATATCGAACGTATCCCGAACTTAAGAAACCTTGAGAAATATGTCCCATAATATTTTAGAGCATAAAATGTTAAAAGGATAGGGGTAAAAGTGCAACTAATAATAGTCCGAGGGCTAAATATGTAAAAAGCTAAATTCTGGCCAGAATAGGGCTGGCTCGCATATTGCCTAGCCCCAGCCGAACCCCGGCGCGATACGCTAAGAGGGCCTGCATAAACAGCAGCTTTCATATGGTTTGTTTTTTGCCATGTTTGTTAGCATTCTTCGCACGATTTCGCCTTCTACGCGTCATTTTTAGGTGATTACTCATCATCGGCACCTGGAGAACTCTTAGGCGAATCCAACAACTATATATAGATCCCCTATCAGTCCATAATCCTCACCAATTTACTTGAATCCATCTCAAAAACCCATATACGAACCCAGAACTTCATCCATTGAATTCTAGCAATTCACTAGGATCCAGAGGCTGAAATTTTGTAGTTGAGCATCCCTAGGTATGCTCTAAAATAACCTCTTTCAGTTTTTGTTAATTTGATGTCTAAGTTAGGTTTCTAAAAATGTATAAAAATTAGGGTTCTTGAGCTTCTTTTGCTAAAATTGGGTGATCGGGTGGAAATTAGGGTCTGAATTTTTGTAGGTAATCCTAAAATAATGTATTTTAAGAAAGCCCTAATTTTATTTTAGATTTGGAAAAGATTTGGTGATAGTTTTGTAAACGGGTCAAAATTAAGGTTTTCGTAAAGTTGTTCTGCCAAGATTGAGTAAACGGTGTTGAATTAAGGTTTAATATTTTAAAGTATATTATAAAATGTTATAATGGATAGTATCCTAAGTTGGTTTTAAATTTAAATGAGTTTTGATAAAGAAATGAGAAAAACGGGAAATTGGGTTTTGAAATATGATTATTTAATATAAAACAATACGAGAGATATTGAGACTTAATTTTTGGTATAGTAACATGTTTATATATATATAGTAAGTATATATGAGTTTAAAATAGATAAGTAATAAAGTATTAAAATACCGAGTTAATCAGATATTTAGAAGTTCGTGCGGACCGGAAGGGTAAGCGCGCCTGTACACTGGAGTTTTTGGCAAAGAGGGGGTGTCGCATAAATCCCAACTGGGACCTGGCATACCTCACTGGGCGATCCCGGAGTGAGCATTTACTTATAGGAATGCGCTTCTTTGTATTATCAGTAAAAATGGGTATTTTGCTTATAAGAGCATTTTGGTCATTTTGACCTATAAAAAGGATAATCTTCATAAATGGATAATATTAAGATAATAAAAGTGAGAAATAAACATAGAATTGTTTATTGTATAAAACCTTGCGTTAACGTCGTACGATACGCGAATTAGGTTAAATCAGGAATCGTTACGGGAGTTCCGTCAAGTAAAACCGGTTAAAGAAACAAGGCGAGTTCTATGAGCCCACTCTTAGATGTTTTAAATGTTTTTGGGCTGATATACATACAATATTATGAAAATGCATTCAAGTGCTTATATATAAAATGTTCTAAATTGTTAAACTGCTTTCGGATGGATATATTAAACTGTTAAAGTCTTAAGGTGTTAAACTGCTTTTGATTGAATATATTACACTATTAAGGTGCTAATTGTTAAATGGATATATGTTAAACTGTTAAATTAGTTTTAGATTGATATATACATGAACTGTTATGGAAATGCATTAAAATGCATATACGTCAAATGTTTTAAATTGATAAACTGTTAAAAGGCTTATGGGAATATATATGTATTAATATGATATGTTATGAAAATAATTTTAAATCATTTATACGTGTTTTAACGTAATTATAATGACGTGATATGGTATGTGCTATATTTACTTTGAAATTAAATAGTTAAGTGATAAAGGAATTGTTAGTAGACATTATAGTGAATATGTATTTATACATGAGAACAAGTGATGCATTTGCTTTATTATTATGTGGTGGATACGCTGCGATACTTCCTATATAGAAGCATAATAATAGTTACCTGGTATATCGGAAGTGTGGTGGATACGCCGCTGGTACATCCTATATATAAACTCTAACGGTAAATTGGGGGATGTCCACTTGTTGCAGTATATGAATGCCTCATCGTTGTCTACTAATAACCCTAAGTCACTTGGATTTTTAACTAGGGGCGGTAGTAGTACAGGGGGAGTTAGGAAGTAGTGTTACTCAATGGGGTTAGAGATCACTACAAATAGAAAGGGGGAGAAAGCTACTGTCCGTTATAGGGAATACCCTAGAAGGGTAAACTCAGAAGTTAGTAGAAAAAGGAAAATGGTGCGACTGTCCGTTATAGGGAATGCCCTAGAAGGGTAAACTCGGCAGTTAGCATAAGGGAGAGAACAATGCGACTGTCCGTTATAGGGAATGCCCTAGAAGGGTAAACTCACCAGTTAGCAGAAGGGAGAGAACGGTGCGACTGTCTTTTATAGGGAATACCGTAGAAGGGTAAACTCAGAAGTTAGCAAGAATGGTATCTCTGCTTATACATTAGCAGGGTTTAGACTGATAATAAATGTTGGGGTTATAGTAAGGATTAGAGGGGATATTGGGATAACAGGTAGAGGGTATTTCTTGTTAAGGAATATGATGTGTTGTATAATTCTGTTATGTGTTATACTTAATAAATATTTGTGAAAAAGGGATCTTGCGGGTCTAAAGGTTTTAAATCTCACGCCGAGGTAAAGTTTTTAGAATATAGAACTCACCAGTGTAAGCTGACCTTTTACAAAAATGTATGTATGTCAGGTCAGGGTGAGGCTTCGACTATTTATGAGATGACCCTTGTGACAAGGGATTAGACGGGCAAGCTATCGGAGGGAAGGAAGGTTTTGGCAAGCTGGCATAGATATAGTAATAAACGTAGTGATAGTTAATATTTCCTTATGTATATTATCTCACTTATTTTTAGTACTTGGAAAATAAATAAAAGTTTATAATTTCTGCTACTTAGTTATCTCTGTTAATACCTTATGTTCATGAGTAAATCCGATGCGTGACCCCTCCTAGAGCCAAGTATGGGAGTGGGCGTTACACTTATCTCTATGTTTCAGCCTTGAGAACCAATCGCTTCTGCGTGATCGATTTTCGTTATGGGTCCCCTATCTTTTCGTGGTGATGTTTTCCAACCTACGGTTCGTAAGTGATTTGGATTCTATATAAGGTTTTTTGAGATTTTCACTCGAGTTCTTTGTTATGTCTGGCTCTAGTCTATTTTGATTTGGTGTTTCCTTCGTAGGCTCCATGACCAGTCTCCAAATCCGCGGTCGCCTTCGCTGGCGATAGGTGGGTTCGCTCATGTTTCACTTTTCATTTTAAAATTTGAGGCACGTATCTAGTCCAACCAATGAATTATGGAGAAAGGATGGCTGCTTAACCTCATGGTTCGACTATTGTTAAACGCAATAGACTAATCATGAGATAGATTGCTGCCATCTAATACCCAGGTTCATTTGGTGTGTTTCCAATAGTTGGTCCGTGACTCTGGCCATGGGATCGGATTTCGTTCCTCATGATCGTGATGTTGGTTTTCGGCTTGTCTAATTGTTGTTACGTGACCCTGATTTTGTTCGATCTTGATTCGGTGTTCATTACCCTATCTTGGTTTGACATTCGTTATTCGATTTGTCTTAGAATCGTTGTTGTATCCACCGACTCATGATCTATGGTTTCAGTGTGCGGTTCTTTTATTTTATTGTTGGTGATGTTCACTTCTTGGTTTATTTTCTCATTTCATGTTGCTCGATTTATGTTATCGGATTCATGTACTTCGAGTCATGTTATTCGGTTCATGTTGTCAGATTCATTTACTTCGAGTCATGTTATTCGCTTCATGTTATCGGATTCATGTACTTCGACTCATGTTATTCGGTTCATGTTGTCGGATTCATGTACTTCGAGGCGTGTTATTCGGTTCATGTTATCGGATTCACGTACTTCGATTCGTGTTATTCGATTCATGTTATCGGATTCATGTACTTCGAGTCATGTTATTCGGTTCATGTTAACAGATTCATGTACTTCGAGTCGTGTTATTCGATTCATGTTATCGGATTCATGTACTTCGAGTCGTGTTATTCGATTCATGTTGTCGAATTCATGTACTTAGAGTCATATTCGATTCATGTTATTAGTTTCACGTATTTTGAATTGTGCTTTTGGTTCATGCTATCAGTTTCACTCATTTTGAATCATGCTTTTCGATTCATGGTATAGGGTGCATGCATTTGGGTCACGTTTCCGGTTCATGTTATCAGAATCATGTACTTCGAGACATGCTGCAAGATTCATGCCATCGGATTCGTGTATCCCAGATCATGTCATTCGATCCATGGCATCAGATTCAGGTACTCTGAGTCATGTTACTGGATACGTGCCATTAGCTTTATATATCATGAATCATGCAGTTCATCTAACGCTAGCGGATTCATGATTTCGAAATGTACTATTTATTCATACTAGTCGTGACATGCATGCAATGCTATTCGACTAATGGTATCCAATGCGGAGTATTCCGTCAGATTTGTGATACTCTATCTGTTTCAATATTGACCTTCTGATAGTTGTAATCTATTTTCTCAAGCTTTGACTTTTATCACTTCGAATTTCCAGTTGTGTACCGTTAATTCAAGCGTTAGTCATTATTCTACCCTTGCGGAATCATAGACTCATACGTGCTACTACCAACGGTTGTGTGTGATGCTGGCTTAGCATATGATCGGTATTGGTCATGTGTATAAGTCTTGGGTTTTAGCGAGAACTGATTCGGATTTTATTTGGGTATTGTGTCTCGGAAGGTAAACCGGATGTGGGTTGCTACCCATCTAGTTCACCAGAACTTGATGCTTTGCCTTGATAAGAATTCCGGAGCTCCAGATTTTGTTTATCATTGATTATTTCGTTTTTACTATTGTGATGCTTTATGTGGATCTATGTCTATGGTTTAAAGGTATATATGTGGCACCCATTACTCACCTGTGTCTCTAGACCCCTCAGTCTCACTCCTAAAGTAGGGGAGATTATGGTCATCTCCTTGGTTAGTCCTTGATTGGTTTTCAGTTTGGTTGTGATGTGTGTCCCTTGATCAATTGCTCGCTCTCTATGACTGCCTAAGTATTATGGGGTCAATCTCGGTTATTCATTGTTGGTGTGTAGAATAGGATGTTCTCCAAAGATGAACAGTACTCTCTTAAAGATACTAAAGATGTGGTGGGTTAGCTGCGGTACACCCTATATATAAGCATCGGTAATGTCTTTAAGTTGCACTGGGAGTCGGACAGGGGATGGTGTGTGTCCGTGTATGGGTATGTCATTGATAGTTGATTTTTATCTAAATCAATTTCCCTTGGTCGCCTTTCCTAACCTAACCCTTTCGGTCAGGTCAAGATTAGCACCATTATAATTGGTTCACTAATCGAGAATATATTCCTATTCTCAGTGAAACTTTTTATGAATGTTCTATATTGGTTTCTCATGTCAAAGTATACTGGTTTTAATAAAACTATGTTAACTACCTCTTTTCCTTAAATATTTTAGTCTCTTCTAATTTCGGAATGAAATTCTCTAAAGTAGGGGAGACTGTAACATTTGCGTTTTACCCGATTTTGAAAATCGATCCATTTTAGGATTTCGCGTTTTACCGAATTTGCAAATTATTGATTACCAGGTCAATTTTCGGGTATTATAACCCAAATAATATTTTATATGGTGAAATATTTAATTGTAATCCGTTGAAACTAAATTGAATGCCTTATATTGAAAGTAAAGAAATTTTGGGATTTTACACGGTTACGGTACACGATTCGTCGTTTACTGAGAATCTCGTATTTTGCTCATCGAACATCAAAATTGAATTACTTAGGAGTCTTTTGGTCCCAAATCATATCTCAAGTCATCCGCACATGTTGAGTCTCGAAACGTTGGGGATTAATCTAATGTTGATACGTACGCAAATCAACCTCGAAAACACATTTTTGTGCCCATAATTCCATGTTTGATATGCCCATAGTTATTTATTTATTTAATTATCTATTTATTCTTTTATTCCTCCATCTGGTTTAGCTGTCGGGTTCGTCCTCTGTTTTGTGGTGTCATTATTTCCCTTGTGTCTCCATATCAGGTGAGTATACATAACCCCTCTTTCATTTTAATGTTTTGGAGTGCAACATGTACAAGTATTCAAAATCTCTAAACGCTTTACTATGAAAACAAACATTCGATTCTAGGTGTTCTATGTGTGATTATCTGATTATGTGATACTTGTGATTTATTTGTTGTGGTATTCGCTAATCGCTAGTCTCCAATCGCATGTGTACCATTAACCATCGAGCCGTGACAATAATGATAGATCTATTGGCTGACAACCCACCTGGCCTGCCTTGGCTTTGGCGCCGGGTAATAGCACCCTTACTTGTCTAGGTTTGGTGCACATCACTCATATTTTTTTATCATGATTTAGATATTTACACTTGACTCATTAAATCGCAATGTTTTAATCCATTATAGTACTAAACCTAGGTTTACTCACCAACAACTTGTAATTGACCTATATTTTGTACATGTTGCAGGTTGCTAATAGATGATGTTTGACTTGTTGATGACACTATAGGATTGCATGCGGACCTAGTGTGACCTAATTAAACAATTTTATTGTATCATATTGATGTTATATGTTGCATTGTAACATTTTGTTTATGTTGTATGAAATAGGTTGATTAAGAATATCACAACATTAATACTGTTGTGTTCATCTGGACAATCATCGCGCCTCGACATCTTCCGTCGTCGGTTGGGGTGTGACACGCGGGTCGTGTGGCTTCAGGGGCACGGGCCGTGTGATATCAGTTAGCAAAAGTCAACTTCTGGAAGGAGCGGGAAGAGGGCACGGGCCGTGCCTGGCTAGGCACGGGCCGTGTCAGGTCAACTTTATTGAAGCTTTATCTTTTTCTTTGCCTTTTTCATTGTTTTTTGCTTCTTTTGTGAATTTGACCTGAATCAAACGGAAAAACTAAAAAGGGAGCATTATTCAGTTAGAACGTTAGTAGTTATCCTGTTTTGATCCATTTTTTCGGGGATATTTGGTATAAAATATGTATAGTTTGACTCACATCAAACATCCCCACACTTACATCTTTGCTTGTCCTCAAGCAAACTTTTGAAATGTTGGACTCCGCTAAATTCCAAAGACTTTATTTTGAAGTTTAAATTTCTAGGGACGATAAAAAGTCGGTTCCTCCAATTTCTTTTGTTCTTTTTATCCCATTGAATATTTTATTATTACTGAAACATGGGTACTTATGACAAGGCTACTGATAAGTTTATTTACTTTACAAACTCATTTACCTCACAAGTGGACACTCAGCTCTAGGGTTATTATGCTTCATATTTTTAAGTGAACACTCATATAACGGCAAAGACGAGTAAAGAGCATAAGCTTGTCAAGTAATCGAGCCTCCACAGTATCGCTGAAATATACATAGATATCATGAGGGCTTAAAAAGGGTAGGCTTGGGCTATGGTTTGGATGATTTAAAGTGGCGAAATATGTAAGAAATATTGGTTTCTCTATTATTTTACGACTTTTAACTAAGAGTTTGAGTGGCTCTTTTTATTGCTTTCAAACAAGAATACTATATATATATATATATATATATATATATATATATATATATTAGACTTTAAACAAGGTCGCAATTTAACATTGTTGATGAGAAATCGTATTTCTACGAAAAGGAAAGTTTTTGTAAAAATATGGGTAGTTTTTGCAAAGTTTTGATGTTTGCAAAGAGGGTTGATCAAACGAATAGGTTTTAGGCTCAACAGGATTAACTAGGGGGATATTTTAGAGAAGTGAGAGGTTAAAGAGGGGAAATCCTAGGTGCCTCAGTCATTTAACCATATATTTCCAACTTTGTCCATTTTGGTACGCATTATCTGAAAAACCGAGGTGGTGACCAAATACCTTGGTTGCGGAAGCGGATCGAGTCTTTGTGTAACTCGTTTTTGTAGAAACAAATGAACACCGAGATATAGAGTTTATGGTGTTTGAGATGTGATGATGATGAGGAACAAAGCTAGTAGAAACATGGATATGAATAGCAAGATAGATCAACGATAAACAACATGAAAGATAGATAACAAAAGATAACCAAATGATTAACAATAACCGAATGATTACATTACCTACCCCACGCATTCCCGGGTTTCTTGAGCTTACTAGGTAAGTTCAAGAACCCTTGACAAGCTTCAAAGAACCATGACTAACTCTCTCTCACTAGACATACATCATCAAGTCTTTCATATGAGAAAGACTTACTATATATACTACAAAACTCACTAAGGGCATAATAGTAAAACTACCAACTAGTGACAATATTTAAACAATAAATAATATTCACTAGAGCCATCTTCTTTAGTTGAGTCTTGTGTCTTGAGTTGTCATGTTCTTCACCGTGTTGTCGGGACGGTAAATGTTAAGTGGTCGTTGAGTATTAATCACATCTATCCAAATCTTGTTGGCTCGGTATCTCGATTCCCAACAATCTCCCCCTATTTGGTAGATGGTATACTCAACACTTATGACATTGGTTCTTTGTATTCTTGCATCTTGACTTCAAGAAAATCTTCATGTAGTTTCAAATCTTTTGTTCTTCAATTCTCCTTTGTGAAGCTCCCCCTACAATAAACATTCTTCTAGCCCCGAACCATAGGCTGTAAATGCATAGGATGTTTACAAACTTTAACACAATGGCAAGCTACTTGAGGACTAAGTCATAACTCAAGGTACCAATATTGTTGATAGTAAACAAGATAAAGGATCTATGAAAAACTCGAGAATTAACTCCACAATTCAACCATCTTGAAATACTTGGCCGAATACCAAACCAATGCTTTGCACGAAGATAAACCACTTATTTTTGTGCTAATAATCTTGCCTTCGATTTTTACCGCAATGGCAATGTCGTAACCATTACGGCTTGAGGACGCTTTGAATATTAAAATTCACGTTGCTTTCTTTTGCTAAACACGTTGCCAAAAGTCTCATCAAATCATCACATTTTCTCCCCCTAGAATTTTGCAACCCATAACAAAATAAATAAGCATGTTGTTGTTGTAGACAAACCCGGATACAACCGTTTCAACAAAATACCCATGAATTTCAATGAACCAAAATCCAACAGTGGCTAACCCATCTTCAATTGTAATGTAGAAAACCCAAACTTGTGTACTTCCTTAGTCTTTAATATTGCTTCTAAACACGTCTGCCTATAATGAAGCAAGAATAAAAATAGGAATAGTTTGGCATCTACGATGTACCTGATGAGATTACTACAAAATTATGGCTTCAAATTGTTGTGGTTGTTGGTTTGTAACAAAAGTAAATAATCGAACCCGAACCCGTAACCGAAATCTCGAACAGAACCTTCATCGACGACCTGAAAACATACATGTAACTTTTTCCGGTTGAAGATGATTTCCGCTTGAAGCTTAGGAATACCGGTTGAAGTTTGAGTTGAGACGGAACGTCGGTCTTTCTCCTTGAGTTGAACCGGAATGATCTCGTTTTTTCCGTCTGAAGTTATTCTTCCGTTTGAATCTCGAACCTCCGCTTGAAGTTACGTTCTCCGTTTGAACGAGATTGCGGTTGATCACGATATTCTGGTTGAATAACGAGGTTCCGGTTGAACTTGAAAGTTCCGGTTGAACCTGAAAGTTCCGCTTGAACCATGATTTCCGGTTGATCAAAGAGCTTCGTTTTTCCGGTTGAAACTCGAACTTCCGCTTGATCTGATATTTCTGGTTGAAAATATACAACGGAACATGCTGACTTGCAAGGTTGAGACGGAAGATATAAGATGATAAATTTTGGTTCTTTCCAACGAGTACAGTTCTGACATCTAGATACATGTGATTTGTTGTATACACAATATAAAAACAAACGTAAAAGCTGCATTAACTTTTTCAATCTTTTTCCCGCCGTCGACATGATTTTTGTCTTTGTATGGCAACCTAATACCAACCGTACGAAACCAACTATTAACCATATCCATGGTTAACCCAGATCAGAGAGACGGAAGATATAAGATGATAAATTTTGGTTCTTTCCAAGGAGTACAGTTCTGACATCTAGATACATGTGATTTGTTGTATACACAATATAAAAACAAACGTAAAAGCTGCATTAACTTTTTCAATCTTTTTCCCGCCGTCGACATGATTTTTGTCTTTGTATGGCAACCTAATACCAACCGTACGAAACCAACTATTAACCATATCCATGGTTAACCCAGATCAGATCCAAGCACCTTCAACATTGCATGAACCCTAAAGTACGAAACCTTTCCTTTGGTGAAGCTCAGATGACGTTGATCAGTTTGTTTCCAACATGGATCTTCATATCAACTGGGTCGGTAACGTACCCTAGCTGTGACCTTCGTCACTTTTCTCCGATGAAAACTATAGCAAACCCCAGAACTGTTAACAGAAACGAGTATACGAACGAGCTCGAGCTGCAGTCTCGTGTTCGTGTTTCTGAGTTCATCGTCTTCAAAGATTAAAACCTGTAAACACTCTAAATATTTTGTGTAGCTATCATGATTTTAGAGAGAGAAAGTAGTGCCATGGAATCTTGAAGAAAGTATAGATATGTGTGGAGAAAGAAAGTGCAGGAAAAGTGAATAAAGTGAAAGAAAAAGAATTGTGGGACTCAAGAAAAATAAAGTCAAGTGCTAAAGTAAAAGTAATTTTAAACTTGCACTCTATCAGAAAAAAAAAAGATGGGACAATGGATAATTATCTTCTTTTACACATAACTCTCTGTTCAAAAAAACATTGAGATTCACAATTAACAAGAATTTATGAATATTAAATTAAAATAATTCTACATTCGTAGAATTCTTTTGAAAGTTCAAATTTTGGGTTAAAGATAAGACAAAAACTGGGAATAGTCTTCAACCTTCTTGTGTTTACCAGATTTAAACACAAAGACCCATCAATATTTTCTCAAGATCTTGACAAAAAACAAAAAAAAAAATTAGAATAAATAGTTTTTGAAAGATAATGGAGGGGAGTTCAAAACCTTTCAAGAAAAACATATAATCATCTCCATTTGTTTACAAAAATAACGAGCATTGAACACAAAGTTGAGATATCAACCGCGAGGTTGCATTATCTCGACCATGGCTCTGATGCCAATTGAAAAACCGAGGTGGTGACCAAATACCTTGGTTGCGGAAGCGGATCGAGTCTTTGTGTAACTCGTTTTTGTAGAAACAAATGAACACCGAGATATAGAGTTTATGGTGTTTGAGATGTGATGATGATGAGGAACAAAGCTAGTAGAAACATGGATATGAATAGCAAGATAGATCAACGATAAACAACATGAAAGATAGATAACAAAAGATAACCAAATGATTAACAATAACCGAATGATTACATTACCTACCCCACGCATTCCCGGGTTTCTTGAGCTTACTAGGTATGTTCAAGAACCCTTGACAAGCTTTAAAGAACCATGACTAACTCTCTCTCACTAGACATACATCATCAAGTCTTTCATATGAGAAAGACTTACTATATATACTACAAAACTCACTAAGGGCATAATAGTAAAACTACCAACTAGTGACAATATTTAAACAATAAATAATATTCACTAGAGCCATCTTCTTTAGTTGAGTCTTGTGTCTTGAGTTGTCATGTTCTTCACCGTGTTGTCGGGACGATAAATGTTAAGTGGCCGTTGAGTATTAATCACATCTATCCAAATCTTGTTGGCTCGGTATCTCGATTCCCAACATTATCAAGTCAAGTTCTACCTTTACTGAATTTACCTGGTTCCTCTCGAATTTTCAAGAAGAAAGGAGCATGAGTAATGATTTGTTCATGCTTATTCAGGCTCAAGTCCTTACTGAAATAGAAAAAGGAGAATCATGAGTTTGTTTGGAAATTAAACTAATTTTCCTCTTGTCATAAAAAGATGTTTAAAGATTTTTATTAATTCGATGGGATTTAAGTTTTGATGATTCCAGAGAAAAAAATTTTCGTCGAAAACAAATATTTAAAGGTTTTTCAAGTGTTTGAAAAAATATGGATGTCCTATTTTTCAAAAAGTTTTGTGTAAGGCTTGGTTTTAGGACAAGACAAAGGTAAAAATGTATGCTATTTATTATTATTATTATTATTATTATTATTATTATTATTATTATTATTATTATTATTATTATTATTATTATATATATATATATATTTTTATATATCAGATACTCCTGTTCCCACACTTCAATTGTGCATTGTCCTCAATGTACGCTTTCGAGGAACGAATATACAAAAAGTGTATAAGTTGACAATCCCGTTTTGATGATGTCGTGTTGAATCTGCATTTTGCTATCGTCATGTTTTTCACAATACTCAATAAAAAAGTTAAAACTAAAAATAAAAGGTAAAAAGTACATAGGTTAAAAGATAAATCCTACTGGTGATTATCATTTAATTAGTCTCCTAATGAAACAATTACATGGTAATCAATACTTGCAAAAGTCCCAATACTAGGATTACAAAAGGTCCTAAACTACTTATTTAATTCCTAATCCTAAGCTACTTCTTCCATCGTCGTCTCATGGATCAAGATCAATCGTGGCGATTGGTATCTCGAGCAAGCCATTGTCATCATCCAAGTTGACAACAAAGTCTCCTCTAAAGTCAAAAATGGGGAGAGTAGCGTTCTCTCCGACTTCTTCTTCGGGCCATGGCTCGTCGGTTGAACAAACGGAGGTCGTAGGATAGGAATGACGAGATCCGTAGGTTCGTTCAAGTGAGCCGCTATGACTTCAAACACAACATTCAAAAAGTTGACCCGGTCGTTCAATTCGAGCTCCCTTCTTTAAGAGCTTCAACCTCCTCACGTAGTTGCATGTAATACCTCACTAACGTGGATATGATCGATGTTTGTCAACCTTTAGCAGCATTAGTGGGGGCTGGTTGAGGGATTCAATTGATGGCCATGCTAAAAGATGGAGAGAGTAAGTAGATAAAAAAAACCACACAGCAAGCCTGGCACGGCCCACGCCTGGCTAGGCACGGCCCGTGTCTGGGTGTGAAGCATGCTTATTTCTTCTAGTTTTCTGCATCTAAGAAGCATTTCCCTGGCACTAGAACATATTTTGGGTGATTGTTTCTAAATTATATCTCAAATGGTTGTTTTCTTTTGATATAAACATGTTTTTTGAACAATATTTGAGCTAATGGTCTGTTGTTTGATCAAAAACTCATGTGCTAGTGCTGGAAAATTGCATGAAGATGGAGAAAAATGAAGAACATGTTGACTAAAAGATGAATGCATATGAATGAGGAATGAATAAGTCGAACTAGGAACATTCTTTACTTAGTATGTGTGCGAAAAGCTCTCCAGAAGTCTGGAAAAGATGCTCACAAGACTCCAAGGGAAGGGCAAGGATTTTGCAGCCCTTTGTCCTCATCTAATTAGAGCTGGATTCTGACAGGCACGACCCGTTCCTGGGGTGACACGGCCCACGTCGGGCTGTCGAGTACCTTAAATGCCAGATTTGATGACACGACCCTTTGTCAAAAAGGGACACGACCCGTGTTGGGCTGGGCACGCCTCGTGCTTGGTCAGGCACAACCCGTGTCTGGGCATTTTCTCACAGAACTTTCCAAATTTTTTTATTCCTAAAAATCTAAGAAAAATAAGGAAGAAGGAAAAACAAAATAGTTGTTAGTGGGGAGGGCTTCTGCTTCCACCCATTTGGAAACGTAATCGACCGCTACGAGAATGTAGTTGTTTCCTCTGGATGTAGGGAAAGGTCCCATGAAATCTAATCCCCATACATCAAAGACCTCACAAATCCGAATGATGTTCTGTGGCATTTCGTATCTCATTGAGATGTTTCCTGCCCGTTATCAAGCATCGCAAGAACGTATCCAATTGTACGCGTCTTTGTATAGTGTCGGCCAGTAGAATCCAGAATTGAGGACTTTCCTTGCAGTGGCATTGGCTCCTTGGTGACCACCACAGGGTCTTGTGTGACAGTGTTTGAGAATGCTAGCAATCTCAGTTTCGTATATTCATCGTCTGATAAGTTGGTCAGCACATACCTTAAAAAGGTAAGGGTCTTCCCAAAAATAATTTTTAACATCAACGAAGAATTTTCTTCGTTGTTGATGCGTCAACCCTTTAGGAACTAATACGCTCGCAAGATAGTTTACTATGTCAGTGAACCAGGGTTCTGAAGTGTCTACCATCTCAAGGTATTCTGTTGGGAATCTTTCATTTATCTCCCCTCTTGTGTCTACTCCTTCTAATCTGGATAGATGAGCAGCTGCAGTGTTTTTAGCACCCTTCTTGTTTTTGATCTCAATGTCAAATTCTTGGAGCAAAAGGATCCAACGTATGAGTCTTGGCTTTGCATCTTACTTTTTGAAGAGGTATCTGATGGCGGCATGATCGGTGAAGACAATGGTTTTTGATAGCACCAGATATATCACGAAATTTATCAAACGCAAAAACTACCGCTAGTAGCTCTTTCTCCATAACTGTATAGTTCTCTTGAGCGGTTGTTAGCGTTTTGCTAGCATAGTAGATTGGGCAAAAGTGTTTGTCTTTTCGTTGACCAAGTACTGCTCCCAAAGCATAGTCACTGGCGTCACACATGATCTCGAATGAAAGAGACCAGTTTGGCGTAGTCATAATAGGTGCATTGACTAATAGGTTCTTGGGAGTAGAGAAGGCCTCCATGCAATCCTTGTTGAAGTCGAAGACAGCTTCTTTCTCGAGCAACTTTGTCAAAGGACGTAATATTTTTTAGAAGTCTTTGAGAAAATGTCGATAGAATCCTGCTTGTCCTAAGAAACTACGAATAGCACGAACTGAAGAAGGTGGTGGTAGATGTAAGATAGTGTTAATTTTTGCTTTATCCACCTCTAATCCAGCTTGGGAGATTTTATGGCCAAGAACTATGCCTTCCCGAACCATAAAATGACATTTTTCCCAGTAGAGAGCTAGATCAGTTTCTTCACAACAGGTGAGCATTTTATTTAGATTAATCAAACAATGATCGGATGAGTTGCCAAAGACCAAAAAGTCATCCATGAAAACTTCCATAAGTTTCTCAATTATATCATGGAAAATGGCAACCATACAACGCTGAAAAGTGGCAGGAGCGTTACATAACCCAAAAGGCATTCGTCTGTAGGCAAATATGCCTTGGGGACAAGTAAAAGTGATTTTCTCTTGGTCCTCTAGGTCGATGAGGATTTGGAAATACCCTGAGAACCTTCGAGAAAGTAATAAAACTTGTATCCGTTCGAGTATTTGTTCAATGAAGGGAAAAGGAAAATGGTCCTTTTTGGTGGCGTCATTCAGCCTTCGATAGTGTATGCAGACTCTCCAGCATGCGATTGTTCGAGTAGGATTGGCTTCATCTTTGTCATTTGCGATGACAGTCATTCCTCCTTTCTTAGGTACCACCTAAACAGGACTATCCCATGGGCTATCTGAGATGGGATATATAAGACCAGCGTCAAGAAGTTTGATAACTTCCTTTTTAACCAAATCTTGGACGTTCGGATTTACTCTTCTTCAGGGTTGTACAACGGGTTTGTATACATCTTGCATCATAATCTTATGCATACAGAACGAGGGGTTGATTCCTTTGATATCAGAGAGTTGCCATGCTATAGCCTATTTGTGTTTTCGTAACACGACTAGTAGCGCTTCCTTTTCTGTTGAGTTTAAGTGCGCATATATGATAACGGGCGAAGACTCGTGGTCATCCAAGAAAGCATACTCCACGTGCTCTGGTAGTGTCTTGAGTTCCAATGGAGGCTGTTGTTCAGTAGACATCTTGCTTGCAGAAACATCTTCCTCTGGTTCCGTTGTTACTGCTTGGATAGACTCATGTATCTCTTCGTGCGTATCTGGAGGTGGGTCTTCCTCCTCTTCCAGGATTTCCAAGGTTAGTTTCTCATCTTCTTCTTCCGGTGGCCAAGCAGGATCGTCAAATGATGGATATAGTAGAGATCATTCAACCTCCACAGAGATTCTGTTCTTGCCAAGTGATAGAATAGTCTCCTTGCTGTTTGGTTTGATGATGGCTTTCCAAGTTTCTAGACGGGTCTTCCGAGAACAAGAGGGGTGTCGTCAAGAATGAGAAAATCGGTCGAAATGTTAACAGAGTTAACGCGGATGCTGTACCTTAAAGTATACATATTTTCTAAGCAGATATCCCTCGTGTATTGGGTAAAATATGACTAACTATTGCAAAGAAACAGTGTTTTTGTCTTCTTTGTAGTTTTTCAGGTTTTACTAAGCCAAAATCACAAAAGGAACGAAAAATGCAAGAAAATTGATCAAGCAGAAGAAAGCTGGTGATTTCGAGTTTAACACGGCCCGTGCCCACTTCAGGACGCCCCATGACCAAGGCCAGCCCAGCCCGACAGCACCATGGAAGACACGCCAGTGCCTCTAAATCAAGCCTGTAACACACAGCCCGTGCCAAACTAAGCACGACCCGTGCCGACAAAGACTCACCCTGTGCTCCTGATGCTCGAAGATTTGAAGATCACCGACCTGACTCAGCACGCCCTATGCTGTTGAAGACACGCCCCGTGCCCACTGTTCCACACAGCCTGTGTCTAGTTTTGTACGAGCCGTACCATTCCAAATCTGCCTATAAAAGGGGCAGCCGGCTTCACTTCCAAACTGCTCAATTCTTCCCCCTTTTTTCCACTAGTTATACAATCTTTTCAATTTGGAGCCATTTGTTTTAGTTTTCTTAAGTCTACTCGTCAAAGATTGTAAGAATTTCAACTTATGGTGATAATAAAATGTTATTTGTCTATGAATCTTTCAGTATCCATTAAGCAAATCTTAAAACTAACACTTGTTATCCTCAATCTTACAAGTGTTACTCAAATTCTTACACTCATTTGGGAATAAACGAATCTTTGGTGGGTTGGTAAACTTTTTTTGTAAACTTTCTTTAAGGTGAACTAATGACTTTATAAAAAACTCTTTTTATTGAAAGTTTATTACTGATTTTCTGAACCAAACGTGCTCTACGTATCACAGACCATTTGGGGAGTCGAAATCCCAAAGGGCGGACTTGTGACACCCGGTCAGGGGACGATGCATGATCCGAAAGGTGACTCGCGCCCCATGCTACATGATACGTTTGAGGTCTTTATGTCTCTGTAAGCAGACTCGGCTGACCACGCATGTGCGGGATGAAAGTATTTGGTTGGGAATGGGGGTTGGTAATATATTGTCACTTCACGGAAGTTGAGATGGTACGTGTTTGTGAACTTTGCTCTGGTTATGTCGGGCATGCATGCGCTAGAGCAATGCATGGAAGAAACGTGCCTTAGTCCCTTAAAAAGATACTTTTTATAATAAAATAATCTGGCACGCAGGGTTGTTCCCCTGCTAGTTCATGATGGTGTGTCGAGTACGGTAAGTCGGCCGATTTGAGGGACCCCGTAACTAACTGGCATTAGCTTCACTATATATGTTTTCCAACAGCACAGTTCCCCACGTTCGTACTCCTCGTAGACGATCGCTCGGGAGAGTAATGATGCTTGATTTGAGGCTGAGAGGCGGCTTGTTGCCTGTTGGTAAATAATCTTACGGGAAGGGTATAATTTACGTGTTACCAACATCACCACTGATAAGTCTCCCAAATGATATTATCTACGACCGATTTAACCAAGACACGACTTTTTAGTTAGTTTAATTTTTGTTAAATTATTTTACATATTTCTACTAACATCTTCACTTGAAGATTGACCAGGTTAGACATCAGCAACGGTGAAGTACCAAGAGCCCTCCTTTTTCTTTGTGTCTTTGAACGATCCCGATTCAACTTACCACTACTATACTGCCCATGATGGGTGCACTTGCCCGTGAATGTGGTGAAATAGTAGTAGTTTAATTAAATCGAATTTATAAATTTAAAAGCTTAACTGCTAAAAGGTGTCACAAATAACGAAACATTTTATGACTCACCTCAGACACGCAGCGGATTAAGACATCCTTAATTATTCCCTTTGTTTGGCGGACAGATCGATCAGAAAGAATGAGGGGTAGACAAAGAGGGGTTACTTCACCTAAGTCTAATCTATTAAGCATCTTAGCAGGCATTAAATATACTAAAAGACTATCATCGATTGCTGCAATTTTACGCTTCTTTTTAATAAAACATGGAATTGAAGTTTTATCAGAAAGGTATTTATAGTGCAATGATTGACTTTTAGAAAGAATAATGTGATGTAGTTCTTCTACCATAGGTGATGTATACATGTCTTTGAAAAATCTTGCATTTGTGGGTACAGTAGAAAGATCTTCCAGAGTTGGTTTAGAAATGCGTACCTTTTTCGGCAAAAGTTCATCGGCATTACCTGTAGGAGTGTGATGGAGAATCTCTTTTGGTAGCTTCACTTCTAGTTTCTTTTCGTCGGGCACATATTTTTGGGGAGGTACATCTTGAGTCAAAGGTGTTGCGTCCAACTCCTTTGAGTCAAAACAACAAGAAGGATTGAGAACCTCGAGTGGTTTATCATCCGGTGGCACTTCCTTGATGATTATCTCCTCTTCTTCATAACTTAACCTTGAAATTTAATCATCGAGGACTTTTAGGTTTTCTTTTATTTTCATTGTTCCTCGTCGAGGTATATATCAGGCTGTTTAGAAGAAGTTTCTTTTGTTTGTGTTGTTGGGTCATTTATGCTCGTTTCTTCATTGTTATATTTGGTACACCGCATACGAAAAGGAAAATAACCATTCTGGCAGGGAGTTGAAGATGATTGTGATGGTGATGGTGATTGTTATATTCTCGTATGAAGGAGAATATAGAAATAAGAAGGTCCTTCCTCTGATGGGTCATCATCTGTTTTTTAAAATGCCAGCGTTTTGAGAAGTATGTGGCATTCACAGTAGGGATGTAATCCACCACTTATTTGACACCATGCAGATTCAGATCTTTCATTTCTATTACCGAAATATTCCTCAGGACTTGAATCCATCTTTGAACTATTTCTTAAAGAAAGTGGAGAAGAGAGAAAAATAAATATAAAAAAAATAAGTAAGAAAAATAAAGGCTATACCGTTAACTTGGATTTTTCTTCAAAAGAATCCTCGTTTGTGTCCCCGGCAACGGCGCCAAAAAGCTTGGTGTCCATGTGGTGTATATAAAAATATAGCAATATTAATTACACCTTTTGTACGTAAGCTTTTAAATTTATAAAACCTTGATTTAAAATACGACTACTATTTCACCACATAACACGGGAAAGTGCACCCATCGTGGAGCAGTATAATGGTGGTAAGATAACTGAGAATCGTTCAAGGACACAAGGAAAATGAGGCTTTTGAAGAAGAATTCTTATTAACAGTTCAACCAAAGTTTAATTATATAAGAGAGAGTTGGTTTTATGCTAAATGAAAGCAAGTAAATAAAATGAGGTTTCTGTAGTTTAATCAATCAGAGGATAGTATCACTTGGGGGAAATCACCGATGGTTGGTTTGGCATGATGAATTTGAATACTCCGCCTTAAGATTACTATTTGATAGGTGAGGAGGACCGCTTTTCAGCCTGGAACCCTTTCTCACGTTCCTCTCGTTCCCCGTAAGGACTCAAGAGGACCGTTCTAAAAATAATAAACAAAGTAAGTGTGAATGCAGAATAGTAATAGGGCCCGATGGGTCGTCGGCGCCGTTATACTTGGATACGTTGTCATGAACCAGCCAGGGAATAACCCACGCATCGGATTTAAGTATTATGAAAATTGTCTTTAAAAGAGACTAAGGTACGTTTCCTTTATGAACCGATTTCGCGTAAACACAAGAGGTCAGAACCAGAGCCAAGTTCACTAACATGTATCTCACCGACTTCCATGAAGTGACAAAATATTACTAACCCCCAATCCCAACCAGTATCTTCAGGCTGTAGTTAGCGTGAAAACCGTGTTTTTTTTTACATAGACATAAAACTCACGAACGTATTACTTTACATGGGGTGCGAGTCACCGTTTAGATCATGCATCGTCCCCCAGTCGGGTGTCACACGTCCAACTAATGAGCTTTCGACTCCTCAAATGGTCTATAATACGAAAGGCACATTTGTTCAAAAAGGTTAATAATAAACATTCAATTTAAAAGAGTTTACATAAAGTCATCCGTACTTACGTTAAGGTAAGTACACAAGTTCATCCCGCTTACCAACCAAAAGCTCGTTTATCCCCAAGTGAGTATAAGAGTTTAACTAAGCGTTAACATGGCTTTAATGGTTTGCTTAAAAGAAAATGAGTAGTTCATAGAAACCTTTAAACAAATTCTAATTAAGTTAATGTTCTTACAAATCTGAAAGATTAATTCTAGAAAAACGACAAGTGGCTCGACAATTAACTAAACTATGTTATGGAGAAGAAGAAACGAATTGAGCGAGTGAGAATGGATGTCTTGGCCGACTTTTATAGGCAGATTGGAGAAATGGGCACAGACCATTCCTGGCTGGGCACGAGCCGTGCTTGACAGTGAATCGGCAGAGAGATATTTTATTTAGAGGCACGAACCATGTGGCTTCAGGGGCACGGGCCGTATGATGTCAGATAGCAAAAGTCAACTTCTGGAAGGAGCAGGAAGAGGGGCACGGGCCGTGTCAGGTCAACTTTATTGAAGCTTTATCTTTGTCTCTGTCTTTTTCATTGTTTTTATTTTCTTTTGTGAATTTGACTTGAATCAAACAGAAAAAGTAGAAAGGGAGCATTATTCGGTTAAAACGTTAGTAGTTATCCTGTTTTGATCCGTTTTGTCGAGGATATTTGCTATAAAAATATGTATAGTTAGACTCACATTAGTAGCGGAAAGGTGGAAGTGCCAAAAGCCATGGGTAGAGCTTTCGAACTCACAGCCGATGAGGCTAAACAGACGTGGTGGTAGGTACATTTCTTGTTAATACAATACCTGCCCGCGTGTTGTTTGACACAGGGGCTAACAGATCGTTTGATTCATATGATTTTCTTAAGCACCCCTTGTTTATGATTGAAAAATTGAATGTACCTTTAGAGGTAGAAATTGCTAATGATAAAAGTATATTTGTTTATGATGTATGTCAAGGATGCAAAATCGCCGTTGGTGACGAAGAATACTCAATTGATCTCATCTCGATGGCGATGAGGGAGTTTAAAGTGGTGGTAGCGATGGATTGGCTATCCCATAGCCACGCAAAGGTCATATGCGACCGGAAGGTGATAACAGATGTCGAGACCGTTACAAATCCCCAACTTAATTTAGATTTGTAGTAGTGGTAAGCTAGGGTATCGAACCTAGGGAATATGTGGAATTTGACTAATTGGTGTGAAAAATAACAATTAATTACCAAATAACCTAAATTTACCTAATTTGCCTCTTGGCTGTTTTTGAGTGATTTTGATTAATTAACTAATGATTAACTAACTTAACAACTAAAGAATTGTTAAAAGCTAAGATCTTGATTACTGAAATTGCTAAATGAATTACTTATGCGACAAGTTAACTACTTTTGGATCCTGGTTGGCTACCGATCTGGGTAATACTTAATTAATTGTTAATATCACATGGACACGATCCCAATTGCCTAATCAACCTCATAACCGAAATTCCAATGGGCTGAAGGAAAAGCTGAAACACGACAGTGGACCTCTAAAACCCTAGTTTACTAGTTAATCTAAGGAATTCAGCATGCGGGTGCTCAATGGTTGCAAGGAAAACCGGAACAACTAACAAATAACAGTTAAAAATAGAACGAATCCACACAACCATTCACCAAAAGCAGTTAAAAGAAAGTTAGCCTATGGCTAACGAAACACACATGATCATAAATAAAAATTGCATTAAACTAAAGTACCTTAGTAACTAGAAGATCCAAGAACACAAAAACCCTAGAAGAACCTTCTGAAATTCGTCCCAGAGAGAAACAAGTTGAAAGTGCCTTAGTATTTAAAAATCCTTAACTCGAAAGTCTAAAATAGTAAACCCTAAGTTTATCTTCTGCCGACTAGTTTGGGGCATACCGCCCCAAAATGAAACATTTGGCGTGTACCGCACGAACTTGGGATTTTAGTGACTTCCTCACATGTAGGGCGCACCACCCTAATCTTCACACACCCGAGGCATACCGCCCCGTTCTTCTGGCCAGTAAAGTTTCTTTAATTCCTTCAAATCTTCACCCGTTTCTCCAACTCGGTACCGATCTGCTTCAGCTGCTCCAGATTACACTATTTTTGCAGTGTTTTCAACATTTAAGCTCATGTACCTTGAAATACAAAAACGTGGGAAACATAATGCCATCCAACCAGTTTAACTAATAAAATCAAGCAATTAAGACTAATAAACTATGACAAATTGGAGTGACATCACATCCCCACACTTGACTTTTTCCGTCTCGAAAAACTGCAACGGGATCATAGCCAGGAAATAATAGAAATGAATAGTGATGGATGAAAAGATCTTTGAGCTTCATTTATTTACTACGACAAATTTTTCTTTTTTCAATTTTTTCATTTTTTTCCACATAAATATCAAGCAATTAAGTTCGAAACCTAGAATCTCACCAGAGGCACCGTTAGAGAGTCACTATCTCCATTTCTAGTACATTGGGTGTTGACTCAAAACCTCATCCATAGGCGCATCAAACGAGCTTGTAACACGGGAGGTAGCACGTAGAGTATTGGCCCTTTCATTGCTATTTATTTATTTATTTAACTCCTAACTATTAAATAAAGCTCAAAGGTGAAAAAAAATGAATGATATGTGGGGCGTTATTATTTCTCGGATTTGCTTTGGCAAAAAAATCATAACGTGCCAAGTAATTTCCAAGATATACGACTATTTAGCCTAAAGCGGTCCTCTGTCCTATTTTTGACAGTTTCAGCATCCCTATTAACCCCTAAGGTGGAACCCACTACGGCTTCATGATTTTATTCCAATTATTCAAGATTATTAAAATGCAAAGGGCTATTTAAGCACTATGTTCTGCTTGGCCTACCAATGCATCACAAATCAGATAACAACTTTTAATTTATTCATTTGAAAATTAGCCCCCACCTGTACTATCATTTCTCGTATACTTGCAAATAATTTCAAAGACAGATTCGACTAAAAACACTAAAATTATAAAACAAATAAAAATAAAAAATCTTTTTGTATTTTCTTATGCTTTTAATAAAAAAAATTTTGGATTTTTATATTTTTCAAAAATAAAACAAAACTACCTAAAAATTTAAAAACTGATCTCATGTCCCCCTCCCCACACTTGAGTTCAACATTGCCCTCAATGTGTTAGAAGAAACATGCACATAATGAATATACAGACACGAACGATAAAAATAAAAATAAAGTTAAAGATGAAAATAAAATAAAGTGTGACGATAAAAATAAAAATAAAAAGATAAAAATACAAAAGTTGGAACAGACTCCCCTGATATCAACGGGAAAGCTCTTCGAAAGTCGTGCCCAACACCTCCTCATGCTAGATTGTGAATTCTAGAAATCGAATGGAAGAAGTAATGCATGATATTACATCTCACACTTGTTCTACCAACATAAACGATCATCATACCAGATATATATATATAAACAAAAGCACAACCACCCCAACCGGTTACCCCGTATATAATCCCCTAATATAGTATAGGGAAATAAAAAATAAAACGATCAGATGTGGCAGTGATAGCAGCACCTATGCATCCTCCTCAGCATCATCATCTCCATCACCTACTCCAAAACCACTAGCACCAGCCCCAGTATCAATCTCAGCATCCAGCTCCTCATAATCACCCTTAGCTCCAACCTCCTCATCTTCAGCCTCTCAGAAAAACTCTGGTATCTCAATCCCCTTTTGTGCCATCATATATTTCATCGCTTTCTCGAACCTATCAAACCTCACATCAACATAATCCATCACCGTATCCTGCACCGACTCTAACGTAACATGTCCATCCTTCGGCTGCCTCTCCGGTCTCAACCTCAACGGCCTCTCCACCTGATAAGCAATCATACATCTCCTCCTATCCTGTGCTCCCTCATCACCCTACACCACAACGTCTCTCACGGCCTCGCACTGTGAGGGATTAGTCATAGTAACCATCATAGACAGCCGCATATCTCCCAACTCATAATGTGACGTCTCAGCACCCACAGTCAAATGCGTCACCAAATACCGATCAAAAACTCCCAACCTCCTAGCTAACTGAGTCACATACGGCCCATGCTCAAATGTACACCAGCCCTAGAAACCACCCTCGTCGTAAAAGATGAAAACAAAATACCCACAATGTTGATGTCATGCCCCTCAACAATAGACCTCAGCACAGCCATATCAAGCTTCGTGCATTTCTCTACACCGGACCGATGTCCGACTATAGTGCACGCAATGATCCTATGCAAGTATCTAATCACCAGGTCCCTAATCTGTTACTGCAATAAGTTATCCGTATACGGATCCGACCCGATCGAACCCAAAAAGCTGCAATTTGTAAATCGGTCACCCTCTGTGGATGAGCTCTCGTAAAAATACCACGTGGTAGAGCAGCAAACTCAGGCGCATCAACCTCCGTCTGCGCGTAGAAACCAGTCAGAATCGCAAACTGCGGGATGCTCATATGGTGAGTCTTTCGTCACAAAGCAAAAGAAAGCACATTCCCATCAACAAATTTCCCCGAACCCACTCGGGCAGTCGCCAAAAACTCCACAGTTAACTCCACATACTGATGGTCATCACATACAAACACCCTACTCCACCTCTCAGTAACCATCCCCTCCAGTCTCTCTCTCTGTCCAAGCCTACCAATCAACTCCCAGTCAATAGTCCTATGATGCAATAGAGGCATCGTTACAAACCGCCTCACCTGCCGATCCTCGTGTGTGCCTCTCGCAAACTTCAGCAGCGAGTGATGCATGTGGTCTCTCCTCGTGACAGGAGGCGGCAGAATCTCAGCATCGAGCAGAACCTTGGGCCCCTAGTAATCAATAATACGCCTCCTGAATGGAGGCACCGGCACAGCTAGATCTGGAACCCCATGTTTCCTCTTCTTAGGCCCCCGTTTCCCAGTGCTAGACTCCAGTCGTTTCTACATCCTGATTCACACAAGTTAGCACACAAATATATAATAATAACTGGGCCCGCCTGCAATCAATTTCCAAATTAAGCAACAAACTATTTTTGTATTTTTTTTATTTCTTAAATTTTTTTTTTTTTGGTTTTTTCAAAATTTTTCAAAGAAAACAAAATTAAAGTGAAATAAACACTAAAACTAACAATTAAAAATCTGTCAAATTAGCCCCTGGGCGTACCGTCCTAAAACAAACACACTTGGGCGGTACGCCGCCCAAATTATTGTAGAAAGCCTCATTCAAGATTGGGGCGTACCGCCCTATATGGAGGAACCCTAGGCGGTACGCCGCCTAATTTGTGGTGTAGAACCGATAATCGGCAGTTGCCGAGCAATCCTACCTAATAAACACCCTCAAACAACCTCGTCCTCACCGTAATCGGTTCCATATCAGTCAAACCACATAAACAAGACTAATCTAGATCTATCCTAAATGCGAATAATTAACCTAATCTAAAGAAAAAATAACAAATTGAACGAGAACAAGAAACCTGGTTAGCTCGGTATTAACTACAGATGACAGCGCCGGTTGTGTCCTTGGTGGTGGTCACCGGCGGTGCGCGGACGACGATAATGGTGGTGTGACTGTAGAACAGTAATGCAGTGGTAGTGGAGGTGATGAACAACGGTGGTCACAAGTGTGCGAAAGTATCGTCGGTGGTGAGAGTTACGAGGGTGGTACGTAATCGGTGGTGGCGGTGGGTGAGTATGGGAAGAAGAAAGAAATGGTGGTGATAAGGTGTGTTGAAGAACCGACCCGATTAAAAGATCTTTATATTTTTTCGTCATTCAAAATCCGGGCATACCGCTCTGAGATTTATGGATAAGGGTGTACCGTCCCAAAATTAATACAAGAAAATATCTTCAAATTTTTAGGTGTACCGCCCTATATGTAGTAATTTACGGCGTACAACCCTTCCCCAATTTTGGTAGAAAGTTTGTAAAATTCTTGAGACTCAAAATTTTTCTCTCTCTGGAAAAATACTTATTTTGCACCACCGAACATTTTTACTGCAAAAATTTTGATGAAACTCACCTGGAACACAGTATACGGCACAATTTCACTCCCGAGCTTCCCGATTTCCTGAAAACACAAAAACACGTAAAATCTAAGAAAAACTACGAAAACACAAACATCAAAATGAAAACAAACCCCTGGGTTGCCTCCCAGTTAGCGCTAAGTTTTTAAGGTCTTCAGCCAGACCGTACTTCCCTTTCATGTTTCTGGGTTTCGAGATGCGGGCGCCAAGAAATAATCATCTTTGTCTACTTGCCCATGAATGTCCGTTGAATCCAAATACGACTTCAATCTATGCCCATTTACTACCTGCCTCAGGTCGTCATCCAGATCTTCAATCTCAAAGTTACCATACACCCCCCCCCCCCACACACACACACATACACACGCACACACACACTTGTGCTGAGGTACGACCCCATCCACTTGTTTTTCAGCTTACTGGGAAACAATTTCAGTCAAGAATTGTATAACCATACCTTCTGACCCACCTGGAAGTTCATCAACTTCAGCATTGCATCATGAACCTCTTTAATAGCCCATAACGCTCAGTGAGCTAACTCAACAGGTAAATGACAACCCTTTCCATATACCAACCGATATGGAGTGGTTCCAATAGGTGTTTTAAAGGCCGTGCAATACGCCCACAAGGCATCATTCAATTTGGTTGACCAATCCTTGCGGTCGGTTCACATTGTTTTTTGTAAAATTTCTTTGATTTGCCTATAGGAAACCTCCACTTGTCCGCTTTTTTGCGGATGATATGGGGTTGCATTTCGGTGGTCCATACCATATTTTTTGAGCAATTTGCCAAATAGAAAAATTTTGAAATGGGATCCCCCATCTAATGATCACACGAGGGATTCCAAATCTAGTAAAAAAAAAATTGTTGGACAAATTTGCAAACGACACTATGGTCATTGGTCTTAGTGGCAATGGCTTCTATCCATTTTGACACATAATCTACAGCTACTAAAATATAAAGAAAACCATTCGAATTAGGAAAAGGGCCCATGAAGTCAATGCCCCAAACATCAAAAATCTCCACAACCAAAATTTGGTTGCAAAGGCATCTCATTCCGCTTCGTAATGCTACCCATCGGTTGACATCTCACACTTTTCTTCGCAAAATCAAATGCATCCCTAAAGATAGTGGGCCAAAACAAACCGGATTAATGAACCCGGTAACCCGTCTTTTGCCCACTGAAGTGGCCTCCACATGAAGATGCATGTACTAAACTAATAACCGCTTGTACATCCGACTCGAGCACACATCTCCGGATCAATTGATCCGGCCCTGCCTTGAACAAATCCGGTTCGTCCCATATATCTTGACTTGCTTGAACCTTCAAGTGCATCTTTCATCTCTTGGACTAATGTTCCGGAATTGTACCTGCGGCCAAATAATTGACAATGTTAGCATACCAAGGCAGTTTAGATACATTTAACAAATGTTCATCAGGGAATGTTTCATTGATCCTAAAATCATCTTCTTCAGCCTCAATGTGGGGCAATCGGGATAGATGGTCCGCCACCACATTTTCACTCCATTTCTTGTCTCGAATCTCCAAGTTAAACTCCTGCAACAGGAGGATACACCGTATTAGCCTCGGCTTGGCATCCTTCTTCTCCATCAGGTACCGGACCGCACTGTGGTCCGAGTAGACTATCACCTTGCTCCCCCAAATATAAGACCTGAACTTATCAAGAGCAAACACAACTGCAAGTAATTCCTTTTCAGAAGTAGTATACTTCAGTTGAGCTCCATCTAAAGTTTTTTACTTGCATAATAGATCACTACTAGTTTCTTATCAACCCGTTGACCCAAAACCGCCCCTACAACAAAATCAGACACCCCACACATAATTTCAAAAGGCTGCAACACAAGTGCTTTATTTTTTGAAGTATTAAAAGAATTTAAGCACTCATCATTAAAGTCAAAAACTTCATCTTTTAACAACAACTTGCAAAGAGGTTTAGTAATTTTGCTAAAATATTTTATAACCTCCTATATAAACCGGCATGTCCCAAAAACGGCCTTACACCCTTAACATTTGTGGGAGCATGTAAAGTTGAAATCACTTTAACTTTTGCCTGGTCAACTTCAATCCCACGACTCGACACCACGTGTCGCAACACGATTCCCTCTTGAACCATAAAATGGCTCTTTTCCCAACTTAACACTAAATAAGTTTATATGCATTGTTCTAAGACTCGGGTTAGTTGGTTCAAACACAACTCAAACGATGTACCAAATATCAAAAAATCCTCCATGAAGATTTCGAGTGAATCCTCGACCATGTCTGAAAAAATTTCCATCATACATCTTTGAAAAGTGGCTGGGGCATTGCGCAAACCGAATGGCATCCTCCTAAAAGCAAAGGTGCCATAGGGACATGTAAAAGTGGTCTTTTATTGGTGGTCGGGGTGAATAGCAATTTGGTTGTACCCCGAATAACCATCTAGAAAACAATAAAAATTTTGACCGGATAATTTTTCAATAATCTGGTTAATGAAAGGTAGAAGAAAATGGTCTTTGGAAGTCGCAGAATTTAACTTCCTATAATCTATGCAAATTCGCCACCCGGTTACCGGCCGGGTGGCTATTTCCTCACCGTTCTCATTCCTAACAAATTCAATGCCCGCTTTCTTAGGAACAGTTTGAGTTGGACTTACCCATGTGCTATCGGAGATAGGATAGATAATACCAGCGTCGAGCCATTTAAGCACCTCCTTCTTGACTACCTCTCGCATATTCGGGTTGAGCCTCCTTTATGCATCTCTTGCGGGTTTCGCCCCCCCCCCCCTTCGGTTATGATCTTATGCATGACTATGGACGTGTTGATTCCCTTCAAGTCCGCTATGGTCCATCCAATAGGCGCCCGATGCTTCACCAAAACCTTCATTAACTCCTCTTCCTGCTCCTTAGTCAAACCTTCAGAAATTATCACGGTTTGAGTGTTATTTTCACCTACAAAACCATATATTAAATGTTTAGGAAGTTATTTAAGTTCAAGTGTAGGTGCTGATTCAAGTGATGGTTTTAAATGTGAGTTGAAATATTCCGGTAAAGTTACCACATGAATCGACAATGGTGGGCTTTGGTCCCTAACCACCATCAACTCCTGCTTTTCATCTTCAGCTTCAAGTTCCGTCACCACACCTGTATAGTCCCTGTCGAACAAAGCACACTCCTCGGGAGTCCCGTCCTCCTCATTACAAGCAAAGAATGGAGGAAGAAGACCATCGACAATGTCCGCCCAAAAGCATTCATCATCCTCCCGAGGGTTAGATACATTCCTAAACAAACTTAACCTCATTTTTCGGTTCCCAAAAGTCATGTCAACGGAACCTATAATCAATTTGTGAATGACTCGTAGCTAGAAAAGGTCAACCCATAATTACCGTTGGTTGAGCAGTTTTTTCAATTGACACATAATCTAGAACCAAAAAATCTACCGGATAGAAAAATTCATTAACTTTAAGAATCACATTCGACAAAAATTATTTGGGGAAGCTTAGGTGTCAAAAGCCAGAATCACCGTAGTGTTAGCTTTTTTCAATGGTCCAAAGTCATATTGATCATACAAGCTCCCCAGTAAAATACTGACACTTGCTCCAAGATCCAATAGGGCACGGGTCATCTTAAAGTCACCAACTCTAATTGAAATCATTGGTGCCCCCGGATCTTGAAGTTTTTTAGGCGAAATACCTGAAATTATGGCACTCACATCAGCTGTGGCATTTAGTTGTTTAGGGATTTCATAATTTCTTTTCTGAGTGCACATATCTTTCAGGTATTTCGTATAGGCCGGAATTTGTTTTATAGCATCTAAAAGGGGAAGATTTATTTTGACTTGTTTAAAAATTTCCCACATCTCTTCTTGTTGTGGGCCCCTTTTATTTGCTACCCTGCTTTGGTTTGGTTCAATTAGTGCCTTAGGGAATGGATTTGTTTTCTCTTTTGGTTCAGTTGACTCTTCATCTATCACCATATTCTCAGATTCATTAAAAGTTACCTTTTTTAGTTTTC
The DNA here is from genome assembly GCA_039602395.1 of Deinandra increscens subsp. villosa. Taxonomy (NCBI): domain Eukaryota; kingdom Viridiplantae; phylum Streptophyta; class Magnoliopsida; order Asterales; family Asteraceae; genus Deinandra; species Deinandra increscens. The sequence continues at coordinate 39,173,853 of JBCNJP010000024.1, forward strand.
TATGGATACTAGACTTAGTTTCAACTGATTTGTAGACTACTTTAGGTGACTTAGTTTCAACTTCTTCCTCACTATCACTTACCCAATCCTCCACCACCTCCTCAGCTGGTGATGAAGGTGCCCCCCACATCATTATCTATGGACTTACCTGAGCTCAAGGTAGTGATTTTGTTGATCGGAACGGCTCTCGTTTGCTTGGAACTCGAGGATTGAGGTTGATGCTACGGATTCACATCCGTGTCACTTGGCAACTTACCTGGATCACGTCTTGAATTTTCGGTTGCTGGTTGACCCAACTATTTTTGCATGGCCCCTATTGTCTTGTCTTGTATCTCGAACTTCCTCTCAAAACCCTTGAGTGTATCCATGATACCTGCCAATTGTGCTCTAAATCCATCATCGTGCTTCGGTTGGGTTTGCTGATAATTTCTTGGCTACTGATTGCCACCCTGGTTGTATGTGTTTCGTTAGTAGCCCCCGTGGTTGTACCCGGCTTGTCGGCCTTGATATTGCATTTGAGCTTCACCCTGCACATTAGAACCTTGAAAATCAGGACTCAATTAATTATTAGCGTTACCATACCTGAAATTTGGGTGATTGCGAAGGTCGGGATGATAAGTGTTGGAATTCATATTCCCTTGTACGAAATTTACATCTTCACCCTTCTTTGCTCTAGCGGAGCAAAAATCTATAAGATGGCCCAACTCTCCACAACATGTGAAAACTGAAATCCGTGCACTCGCTTTTACCTCTTCAGATGCCCCACCCAACTTTAATTGGGCTACCTGCTTCTCTTAAAGGAGATTCTGTTGTCGGAGCTTATCGATCTTTCCTCCGCCTCATAATCTATAGCCTTGAACGATGAGGATCTCGGTCTTCTAGTATTCTGAGCAAGTATATTCGAGGTCAAACTCCACCGATCCAAATGAAAGCAAGTAAATAAAATGAGGTTTCTGTAATGGGAACTCCCAACTATGTATGTATGCCTTAAGGTTGTGTTAGAGCTCAAGTAAAGGCATCAAGAAGATTCAGCAAGAAGAACAGTTTTTGGTAGCAACATCTTAGAGGGAGACTGTTGGGAATGTTCAGTTTGACTGAAATTCTCTAAGTCAGAGTTTTGAAGGAAGTTACTCCGGAACTTCCTCTGCACTAAGAAGTTACTCCGGAACTTCTCCCTAAGTTACTCCGAAAGTTTGACTTATCTATTCGGTTCAAGTTTCAAGGCAGTAAATCTGTCAGAAAGCAGTTTACTTTCCGCCATGCTTTGCACTGTTCACCGATAGAGCTGCTCAACTGTTCCCAGCGCCCATGCCTGTAGTACAACAACTTTTGGAGTAGATATGATTAGTTTATTTAGCCTAGTAGCTAAATGGAAATAAAAGATTATCTTTTATTTCCCCCTTGCACTATATATATTACTTGTATTTCTCTTGTTTAGATATCGATCAACTTTATTGTTCATCTGTTTGTAACTCATTTAAACATCTGAGAAGTAATAATATTGTAGTGCTTGGAATTGATATCTTGTGTTCAACTACTTTACTTCTTGTTTATTAGTTACTGTTATCGATCAAAGGCATCTCAAACATAAACACAAACAAGTCTGATTCCACCTTTCTTGTTTGATACCTTTAATTTAAGTAACTTGATTGGTTAGCCTGTTCTAACCACGATCCTACATGCATGATGTTCCTACACGTATTGGGGTGAGCAGTTCGGCCGAAATCGACACCTAGGTTGGTCAATTTTGTCAAAACTTAGGCTGCATATCGAGCTGCTGGAAGAATCTGGTCCACAAAGGGGCCACGATATCCGACGTCTCCCCTGGATGCCTTCGCGATACGCCTTGTACTTTGGTACATTGGCAGTTTTAGTCCCTCATCTTTATATTTACGTTTTAAGCCCCTGATTTCTATGAAACTGTTATTTTATGCTCTAAAACATTATGGAGATATTTATAAAAGTTTCTAAGGCTCGGGACACGTACGATAAGATACATATACATACGTATATATATATATATTTATATATACATATATACTTTTCACTATTTTACGTTTTGGCCCCTCAAACTTTATATACTTATTATTCTATGTTACGAATCATATTAGGATATACTTTTAATCATTCCTAAGCCTCGGATGTGTATAATATTTGAATGTGTTACGTATTATTTATTTTTTTAACAACCCGTTTGACGTAAAAATCTATTTTCTACACGTTTAACTATTCAAACACGTATTCCCTACCTATATGTTCATCAAATGATTATCTCACATTCATTTATGCTATTCAAATATATTTATATATATATATATATATATATATATATATTTACATACATATTTAACATAATGTAATTGCGTAAAGGCATATCGTTTTGTTTTATCGTTTAAACTAGTTTCTAACAAAATCAAATACGCTTAACTTCTAAACACGTATGTATGGCTTTAATCATTTTTATAAACATATGTACCAATAATAAAACACGTATACGTAATCAAAACAAGTATACGAGACTTATCTATTAACGTATCAACCATTAATCATATTAACCACTTGAAACATATATATCATGTATCTGTAACATAAACACGTATAGTATTTGCAACTCGTCGCCTTTTATCCATCTACCAACCCGTATATTATATCAATATACGTTTTAGCTATTTAACACATATCACATATGTATATAACTCAAGTTACAGAATTTTAGGGTGTTACACACCGATAGGACCGGTGTTGTAAGTGCTGGCTAAGAAGGATTTGACAGAAGGTAAAAGCTTGAAAACTGTAACATCCCGAATTTGAACACTTACTTTTTATGTGTAAATAATATAAGTTGAAAAGTTTTAGTACTTTTAAACATTATGTGGAACCTTTAAGAATGTTGGATTAGGGCTCTTTATGTGTGGAGACCGACTAGGAGGAGAGTCACGGAGTAAAATTCTACAGAAGTTCATGGTTAATCAAGATTATAAAAGCATCTATCATATCTTCCACATAATAAAGATTATTAGTAAGTGTTGTTCAAATCTAAGATATGAAATTCGACAGAAAGGAAGGATCTTGAACCAAATATTTGTTTAAGCTAAAATGTGGTAAATTAATCATGAATATTACATCATACATGCCTAGATTGTAATATGGTGCTTGTGACCTATTCTTGATATTGATTCATTGTTGGGTGAAATCGATTAGGTTGAAGTTTTTGGGGTTTTAAATCTGACATCTATTACTATGTGTTTAGACGGGTAAAAGAGATTTAAAATAATGTATTCTGAATGTGCAATTGAGGAAGGATATGAATTAAGAGCTTTGTTTATGAATCTATGAACAAAGAGACAAATATGTGGAGGTTTAAGTTATGAAAACAGAAGTGTTTTATGAAATGCCTTAATGAAAATATTGTATGGTTTTACAAGTATTGTGTGAAATAGTTGATATTTAGTAGAAGGATAATATGTATGTTGATTATAATCACCAAATTAATGAGTATGTATATGAAAGGGAGATGAGTTATTGTGAGAAATTTGGTTTGGGTAAGAAGGATAAGAAAGAATCTTAGTCATTAGATCTTCAATTAAATGAAGATCTATGAGTTAAAGTTTTTTTGTGGTAGAATTAGGGGCTGTTTGTTTTTGTTTAAAACATCTTTAGGGGAGGTTATGTCTGAAAGCGCGCAGACATATGCCCAGAAAATTGTTTTTTTTTTCCTTGAAGATCTTATCTTATCTTAAAACCTTTTCAAAAAAACTTATAATCATATGCTTATTTCATCTTCATATTACAACCCACAAGCTTAAAAACAAAAGAACCACCACCACAATTCATCTAATTATATTGTAATTGAACGTTAAATGACTTTTATTTAGTAAGATAAGTTTGGCAGTTATATGTTTTTCAGCTTTTGCATACAGTGTCAAGTTTATAAAAACAAGCAGTCTTATATTTTCAGATTACAGATCTTCAGACCACATCTTCAGCTACAGACATGAAATCAGACTGCAGACTGTTTTTGTCTGAAAAAACAAACAGCCTCTTAGAGAGAAAAACAAAAGATGGAAGGACATTTTTGACTTTTTACCAAGTTTCCTCCATTTTTTAAACATTCGTAACTCTTAGATACGATATTATTTTCTTTAACGAAATTACACCATAAAAACAAGTACTTTTTATCTTTAAAATGTGTACAATATTATTATATATAAAATAAATAAAAAAAATACTCTTTCGATTATATCAAAATGTTCAGATCACTGTGTCATATTGTGTCAAAATGTTTAGATCATTGTGTCAAAAATTAAAAAAAAAATCTTAATTTTATATATAGCAACACTATACGGGTTTTAGAGATTAAAATATGGTGTGATTATAAAAGAGATAATGGTGTATGTGAAAGTTATGAGTGTTTTATAAAAATGGGGGAACTTAATTAAAAGTCAACAAAGATGGCTAAGACCAAATTTCTCAACCTTCCTTTTTTATCAGATCAAGATCCAATGACTGACTGAGATTCCTTCTTATCCTTCTTACACAAACCAAACTTCTAATTTGAATATCTCTCCTATGGAATGGAATGTATGTTATAAGTTTACATGTGGTTAATATTCTTAAGGGTTTGGAGTAAATATAACTAAGTGGGACTTTGATACATTTTGACTTATATTATATGCTTGAATGTATGAATAAGCATGAATGTATGATAGTAATCATGTTGAATTTAGTATGAGTTAAAATTTGGAATTATGTGGTGTTGAACTTATATTACACATTCTAAAAGTTGTATATTGTAGCATAAGTTGGCCTTGTTGAAGGAAGCGGGGAGCTTAATGGGTCAGAAAAAAGAGGTTCATAAAGCCATCACTCCTAGAACCAAAGGTAAGTGAATCTTACACTTTAAACAATGGAGTTTATCTCGTAATCATATATGTGATGAATTCTAGTGGCTACATGTTACAAAATTTTATGGTTGAATGATGGTTGTTATAGTATAAACTATGCGTGGATGTGCGTGTATATGTAAAGTCTAGAGGTAAGACTAGTAAACATATGTATTCTAATATTAGCAATTACATGCTATGGTTTTTATTTATAGATATTTGATATGTGGGTTTGCAAGTAAAGTTGCACAAGTTATGGATTTATAAGGAGTAAGTAATCAATACTATAAAACAGTGCCTATTGCATAAGAAGGAATAAAAGGTAATCACATTTCACACCTTTTACTATGATGGAGCTATACAATGAATTGCTTAAGATTCTAAGTAGTTTGCTCAACATACATGAAAATGGATGAATCCATTTCTTTCTCCACAATTATTGACAAATTGTCTCCTTCTTGGAACAATTTCAAGCATACCTTGAAACATAAAGAGGATCTAACTATGATTGAACTGGTAGCCACATGAGAATTGATGAGTCCATAATAGCTCAAGAAGTGGATAAAGTGAAGCATGCTCATCATTTGTGAACATGATGTAGGAAGTGAACAGAAACTCTCAAACTCACTGACAATCAAGAAACCCTGAGTGAAGAAGGTGAAGAAACTTTAAGAGGATAACCAGACGAAGGAAACTAAAAAATCGAGTTATCTCAACCCAAACACCTATAAAATATCCACATTGGAACGGATGACCCATGACCCACGAGATGATAATCCAAGCCCAATCCAGCCTTTGACTTTAGCCCATCAGCAGCCACCCTTAGTCCTTTAGCTTCCACTTGACCCAATTCGGCTTTAGCTTTAATATCAAGACCAGCTCAATGAATAATATACACAACTTAAAAAATAATAAAAAACCCCAACATTAGAAGTTTGAATTATGGGGAAAAGATTTACAGAAAACCAATAATTATCCGAAAAGCAAAAAAAAATCAACATTTTTTTCTCTATAACTTCTTCATATATTAATAATTTTTAAAAAGAATTTCACCAAAAAGTCTATGATTTTATTAGCTTTATTTATGGGAAAAAATTTTAAAAAATAAAAAGTTTAGTGATTTTTTAATAGTGCATCATGCAATAGTACTAATTGTATTGCATAATGCATTATAATTAAAACAACTTAAAAAGAAGAAATATAACTTAAATATGGACGTGGTTTATGCAAATAATGTAAAAAATAAATAATTGGCATTCATAAACCAATTTAATATTATTGTTTTTTTTTTTGAACAACAACTTCATTTCACAACACCACCCTAGCAAGATACTAGGGGGCAAAAACTACAACAACATGACAACAAGAAAAGAGACTTACATAGAGAATTTATCCCAAACTTCCCAACAAAGGTCCCCCCATTTTCCTCTATATTTGACCCATAAAAAGCTAAGGCACTTAATCTCATTCACAATTGCCGGAATATACGGTCTTTTATTTTGAAACACCATGTCATTCCGGCTTTTCCACAAGCTCCAACACGCCGTAAGAATGACCGCATAGAAAACCATCTTCTTTTTCCGACAAAAATGCGAGTCGTCCACCACAATAGGAAGATCCTCGGTATCGAACGCAAAGATAGGAGCCACCCCGCACCAACTCGAGATGAAACTCCACACATGTGACGCCACCCAACAACTAACAATGAGATAATACGCCGTCTCGCTCCCGTCCTCGCACATCGGACACACACCATCACCCACATTGACGTTACGACGGGCCAAAGCATCCTTTGTAGCAATCCGGTTCCGCAGCGCCCGCCAAAAGAAAATATTAACCTTACTAGGAACCAAACGGTTCCAAGGCATAATAATATCGGGCCTCGGGGGACTACGGCTACAAATCAAATTACGAAGGGAGGCAACCGTAAAGTAGCCAGAATTATCTCCTTTTCAAATGATTTGAAAGTTCTCTTTCACCATTAAAAGACACAGGTCAATCCCCTCCACTTTAAGAATATCCTCCACCCTTGCAATATTATTCCAAATACCCCCCAGGGCCTTTTTACTAGGAATAATCCCACTGACCCTTGATTTGCGATGGAATCCATCCACCACTTTTCGCCAAAGCTTCTCCGGTTCTTTTAGATATCTCCAGAACCACTTAGCTAACAAGCACCAATTAGAGTACCCCAAAGGAACCAAACCCAACCCACCATCTTTGATCGGTTTAGCAACTTCCTCCCTACTAACCCAATAAATACATTTTTTAGATTCTTCATCCCCTCCCCAAAGAAAACGGTAGCGAATTCTCTCGAGCTTCTCAATCACTTTACCCGGGGCCAAATAATTGCACCGACCACAAGGCCCAAATAATTAAAAGGGAGGGCACCTACACTACACCGAAGAATCGACGCCATACCCGCAACCTCCACGTCATCCACATTAAGCCCAATAATACTACATTTATTAATATTCACTTTAAACCCGGACACCATTCCAAATAATCGGAGAATCCGAACAAGGTTAACCACATTTCTTTCACTCCATTGACCCATAACTAGGGCATCATCCGCAAAGAACACATGAGAAAGCAAGGGGCCATTATGAGGAAGTTGGATACCATGGAAACACCCCACGGCCACCGCCTTCGATAATAACCAATGAAACGCCTCCATAATAATCACAAAAAGGAAAGGAGACAAAGGATCCCCTTGATGAACTCCCCGCCCACACTGAAACTCCCACGTTGGTGACCCATTAATAAGGACCGAAGTCCTACACGCCGCCAAGCAACCCCTCACCCACATCCTCCATCTATCCGGGAATCCCATTTGGCCAAGAATTGAGTCGAGGAACACCCAATCCACCGTGTCATAGGCTTTAGCAAAATCAATCTTAAAGAGAAGAGTAGGCCATTTATTTTTCTTACACCACGACACAACCTCGTTGACAATAAGAGCCCCATCAAGAATGTTCTGACCCGCAACAAAAGCCATTTGCGGCTCCGAGACTACCGAGGAAATGGAAGTCTTCATCCGATTAGCAAGCACCTTAAACAACACTTTAGGAATGCTCCCAACAAGACTAATCGGCCTATAATCTGCAAAAGTTTGAGGGTCTTTGCATTTAGCAATAAGATGCAAGAAAGCAGCTCCACAACCGCTCCCCACCTTACCATCCTCATAAAATTTCTCAAAGATCATGAAAAAATCTTCCTCAAACACGTCCCAAAATTTTTTAATGAAAGCAAAATTAAACCCATCCGATCACGGGGCTTTGTCGCTACCACAATCCCAAACCGCCCTCTTAATTTCTTGCCTAGAGAAAGGAGTCACCAAACAAATCCCTTCCTGATCTGAAAGCCGGCTAATCCCGTCACAAACCATCGACGGCTTCCATCCCGAATCTCTCTTGAACTTGTTCCCAAAAAAACTTCCAAGCGGCCTTTTTAACTAAAACCGGATCCGAAATCCATCTCCCACTTTCTTTAATACCATGAATCCGGCTCGCAGCAATATTAGCATTGACAATGCCGTGAAAAAAGGCCGAGTTTTCATCTCCGTTAATAGCCCACTT
>JBCNJP010000024.1:39182813-39203747 GCA_039602395.1 Deinandra increscens subsp. villosa
GTGTCTCTAAGGACACCCGTTTTTATGATGACCTTGTCATGACATCCTTGCAGGAATCTTGACGAAGTACGCAGCAGAGCCTTGAGATTCATCCGTTTGGAAGACGACAAGAAGATCCACCAAAGGCTGGATATTCCTAAATATGATCCCAACACTAAGAAGTCGGAATCCCCCGGGAAGCTGTATAGATCGCGTCCATACTCCAAACTAGATAATAAAAAAGTCAATGTTGTGGATCAAGACGATGACGATGAGGAGTATCCTAAGGTATCTAAGTATTGTTTCTCTGTTGATATTGGTGGCTTAATGTTTGCAATGCAGGACCTTGGTGAAAAGGCAAGATGGCCTAGAAAAAATGATAAGCAGGGATCCTAGAAAGACAAAACCAAGTGGTGCGCCTTCCACGAAGACTTTGGCCACCTAACAGATGAATGCATAGCACTTCGGAAGGAAATCAGCTATCTACTCACTAAGGGGCATCTTAAAGAATTGATAGGTAGAAAGAAGATCAAAACTCAGGAAGCCGACAAGGTGCCTCAGAGAGCAGCTTATCCGCCTCAGGATGCTCAAATAATCAACTTCATATCAGGAGGCTCAGACATCTACGGCACTTCGTATTCCTCAGCCAAGAAACATGCTAAGGAATCTTAATCTGAACAGGGTGACAGACATGTCCGGACATCCACCCTAACTCAAGACAAATTGATATCCTTTGATGAGAACGACCGTTCTCATGTCCAGGATCCCCACCATGATAGTCTTGTGGTAACTTTATATATTGCTAACCATTTTGTCCGCAGGATCCTGATTGATAATGGAAGCTCAGTAAACATAATCCGTCTTGATGTGCTAAAAAAGATGGGGATTCTGGAAACTGAAATAGTTGCCAGATCCTCGGTCTTGGTTGGCTTCAGTGGTGAAACTAGAAGCACCGTTAGGGATATCAGGTTACCAGTATATATAGAGGGGGTAAACTCTATGCAAAAATTTTGTGTTACAGATTCTCTCTCCTGTTGCAATATAATTCTTGGCAGGCCATGGATACACGAAATGAAATGAAAGCGGTCCCTTCAACTTATCATCAATGCATCAAGCTTCCCACACCTTGGGGAGTTGTAAGGATTGAAAGCAACCAACAGGAAGCCAAAAATTGCTACTCAACTTCAATGAAGAACACCACCAAGATGACAAAGGGATAGCAATTACAGAAAAGAGCACTTGAAGTAAAGGAGGACAGGGAGCTTGATGTCAAAGAAGTCCATCTAGATCCTGAGAATCCTGAAATCAAGGTGCTCGTAGGTACAAGCATCCCAACAAATGTTGAACAAGAATTAGTTCAGCTTCTAAAGGCCAGAACCTCAACTTTTGCCTGGAAGCATGAGGACATGATGGGTATCCCTAAACATGTTATTACTCATAAACTTGGTTTAGATCATTCTTTCAGGCCCATACAGCAAAAGAGGAGAAAGTTCGCTCCCGAGAAGAATGCAATCATACAGGAGGAAGTTGACAAGCTTCTCAAAACCAAGATGATCAGAGAAGTCAAGTATCCCAAGTGGCTAGCAAATGTGGTGGTGGTCCAGAAGAAGAATGGAAAGTGCAGAGTTTGTGTTGATTACACGGACTTGAATAAGGCTTGTCCTAAGGATCCTTTTCCACTTCTCCATATTGATGCAATGGTGGATTCCACGACTGGTCATGAGATACTCACCTTCATGGATGCCTCGGCAGGATTCCAACAAATTCAGATGGAACCATGTGACCAGGAGCATATAGCTTTTATGACTCCGACAGGTATCTATTGTTATACTGCTATGCCTTTTAGTTTAAGAAATGCAGGTGCCACATACCAGAGGCTCGTCAATATGATGTTTAAAGAGCAACTGGGGGACACGATGGAAGTCTACATAGACGACATGGTGGTGAAATCCAAGAAGGCACAAGATCACGTCAAGGATCTCCAAACTGCCTTTGATATCCTTGTAGAAGCTAGATGATGAGGCTTGTAATATTAAATATGTTGGGCTGGGCTTAGAGGGTTTCATTAGTTTAGTAGACTAGTTTAGTTATTGTATGTAGGCTAGTTTATGGTTGGGCTTGAGTTTACTATTGGGTTTATGACTCAAGAGGCCCAATAGTAAACCCATTGGGGTGCCTATATAAACCCCAATGGTTCTCCTTGTAGAAGGTTGCCTTGGTTTACGATTTCTAGAGAGAGTGGGCTGATTACGACTTTGAGAGGAGCTTCAAGGTGTTTACGATCGTAATCGTAATCACGAGAGAGAGATCAGAGTTTACGATTTTCTGGTTTTGTACCCGACAAGTTTTCTTGTGTGCAAAGATCAAGTTTTTATGCGTTTATATCATCGTATTCTTCGTGTTTCTTCTCTTCTCTATCTTGAATCAATCAATCTAACGCGGATTCCGCACGTTTGTGATTAGAAAATATCGTGAACGGTTGTTGATTCTGGACCAACAATTGGTATCAGAGCCAAGAATCACTGATTCGAGGTTCTCACGATATTGATTCAAGAAGATCTAACAGTTTTTGTGAGTTTTTCTTGAGTTTTTCAGGTTTACGATCGAGTTTTTCTGAGTTTCTGGGCTGTTCTTGGAGTTTACGATCAGTGTTCTTCATCAGATTTGAGTTTACGATCAGTTTCTGGGTGATTTCAGGTGTTTACGAGTGGGTGTTCTTGGTGTTCTTCATCGTTTTGGTGTTTACGACTTCAAGAACTGATTTTTGAGTGTTTACGACCCAGAAATTCGAGTTTACGATTTAGTTTTATCGGAATCAGGTGTTTACGATTCTACTCGATAGGAATCAGGAGTTTACGATTTTATTGGACCGGAAACGGGTTTACGATTCAGTTTTATCGGAATCAGGTGTTTACGATTCTACTCGATAGGAATCAGGAGTTTACGATTTTATTGCACCGGAAACGGGTTTACGATTCAGTTTTATCGAAATCTGGTGTTTACGATCGGAAACGGGGTTTACGATCGGAAACTCTTCTTTTGCGGCAAAAAGTCACTATTTCACACTTTCACGGAAACGGGCGTAACTTTTGACTCGTTTGGAGTTAGAAGCTCAAATTTTTACACGACGTTCGTGACAACAAGCCCCAGATTTACCCCCGACTAACGTCCAGGGGAGCTCGTTTGGACCCCCAAATTCCACTCCGAAGGCCTCCGTTTTTCAGTTTTAAGTTTTTGACACTATTCTTTGAATAGTGATTTTGCCGTTTTTGCCGATTTTTCTAAATTTTCAGAAGCTGCATATCTAAAGAAAGAAAATGAGTTCAGTGGTTGAAGAAAAGAATATGGTTGAGAACAAGGATGCTTTCGCAGCTGAAGTTGATGAAACTAAGATATGCCCGAATCCTACTTGTGCTCGTTTAATTCCTGGACTTAGGCAAATTTGTAAAAATTATGAGATAGAACTGTTTGAGATAAAATGCGAAAGGAGTTCATTCAGGGGTAGATGGCAAAAGAATGAGGAGAAGGTAAAAGCTCAGAAACTAGACATTGTGAAATATCAAAAACTGGCAACTGAGAAAACTCTCCTGTATGACAATGCTAAGTTAGAAATAGCTGAGCTTAGGAAGCAGGTAGATGAGCTCACACATAAGAACAATGAGTTGCAAGTGAAACTAGATGTGAATCAAATGAGAAGCAAAAGAATGCTCGATGCTGGAAAGGAATTGTCACATGCTGTTGTAACTGGTCAAGTTGGGAAAGACACATCTGGGTTTGGGTCAGAGAAAACTGATAAATCTTTGGCAATGAACAGCATCATTCCTCCACCAGTTCCCAGAGACATTATAGGAATACTTCTTAGTGAGGATCAAGTTGAACGAACCAAGTCTGATTATAAAGAAGCTGCTCCTCCTATTGATAGTGTCTTGATTGGAACTACACCATTGACTCAAGAGGAAATAGACAACGAGGCAAACATGACATATGGTGAAGGGAGAATAGAGGATGTATCAAGAGATGATGTTGAGTGCCATGAGTATAACAGATGTCATAGCTCCAAGCATGATGATGCTGGTACAAGTAAAAGTGGAGTTAATAATGTGACCAAGAATGAGGACAAAGCTCCTGTGTCGGAGATAAAGCTGAAACAGTACCCTAAAATTGAAACCCCATGCTTCAAAGTAATTGACGAAGTCAAAAGGGAAAAGGTGATCTTGACGACACGGCCTGAGGGGAAGATCTTTATGACATCTGGATCAATGTTTGACCAAGAACCAGATGTAGGATATGAATTACCATCCTTCTCCTCCAAGTTCAAGGGAATAACCGATGGAGTGATAAGTGAACCTAAAGTTGAGAGGCCAAAGATCACCATCAAGCATCCGAGTATGAAACCAACAGCTGGAGTGAAGAATGAAAAACTCAAGGGAGTAGCTGTGTCTCCCATTTCTTCAGTTGGATCATGCAGTTGCCGTTGTAATTGCAAGAATGGTGCTTCAACGTCAAAGAATCAAGGAAGCACAAAGACAGTAAAGACAGGTTCGACACAGGCTTCGACAAACCAGCAGAAAGTCAAATCTGAAGCTGCAGTCAAACCAAAGAAGCATACACAAGGCAAACCAGCTCCATATCAGCCACCGAAGACAAATGGGTACACGTCTGACTTCTATCTAAAGAAGCAGACTTGTTTTAATTGTGGCATCGCTGGTCATATTGCTAGAAACTGTCTTTATCGCCCTTATGAACCCTATTATCCGAAAACTCAAAGGGTTTCATCTCAGGAGTCTGTGAAGTCTAAGCCGATGATGGTGCAGAAACCTAAGACAATGAAGACTGTTACTCCTAAGGTTAAACCCTCTGATCAACATTGGGGCGCTGCCAAAGCTGAAAGAAAAACTATAAATTAAAACAACAGCTTTCCAAGTTACAAAAATTTCCAAAAACAGGTAAAGAAACCATTTTCAAAACAACCAAAGTCTGAAAAACCCAAGGTTACCCCTCCCAAGGTAACTAAAACTGTTTTGAAAAATGATTCTAAAATGAAGAAGGTTGAAATACCTAAAGTCACAACTCCAAAGGTGACTAAAACAAAAACTGTTTTGAAAAATGAATGTAAAACGAAGAAGGTTGAAATACCTAAAGTCACAACTCCAAAAGTGACTAAAACAAATTTTAAATCACCTGGAACTTGGAAACCAAAAATCAAGGCAGCTCCATCACAACTTCCTGATTTTTCAAAGGGGATGTTCTTACAAGAAGTATCATTTATTGATTCCTCAGGTGTACCCAGAAAAACAATGGCCTAGGTACTAATGGCTAACTAATCTCTCACTATGTGGAGGAACAGTCAAGGAGGATTATCACTAACATTTTTATTATTAATTTTTTTGTTGATAAGTGATTGATCCAGGCACAGTTTAGGAGACGTATCTTCATGTCATGACAAGCAATTTATATTATGGAGAAGTATGTTTCCTTGAGAGGTAAAAGGTCAAAATCATCATGAAAGGTATTGTTCTTAATTTGGTTGTTTGAATGATGAGGCAGCAAAGGGTCTTTTGAGTCAAACCTATTTCATTAAAGTTTCAATTAAGCTGTTGATTGATTATGTGTTTGACTTCAAATGCAATGAAGTGTGCATGTCATGAAACCCAATTTTCTAAAATTTTCAAATCAATACTTTGAAAGTTAGCTTGGCCAGATATCTTCAAAATTTTGTGTTTTGCTCTTTTAAGTGTGTTTTTGTGTTTTATTTTTTATTTAAAAAAAAAAAAAAAAACTGAAAAATGATGTTCACAAGATTGTGACATTAAAAATCAAAAAGCAAGGGGAAGAAATGTAAAGATGAAGAAAAAGTTGACCCCTCAAAAAATAGTGTGCTTTTCAATTTTTAATTGTTTGTGTCTTGTTTTTGAGAAGTTTAGGGGAAGTAAAATGAATGTTCGGGTTGGAGATGGCTCACAGGCGTAAGGCGGAAGTGAAAGGCAAGCTCCACGGTGATATGCTCGGTAGGCTCGACCTAAACTTATGACCTCCAATGAAAGTGCAGTGAACTTAAAAGATATATATGTTTAGTTTCCCATCCCAGGTTGCATGGTTTAAAAGATTGAGTCTCGGCAAAAACGGGTTGAGAGTGGTAATTACCTAGTATTCACTCTCTCACACGCCATGTCTCTGCTGTCATGACTACACCACATAATAAAAAGAAAAGAAAAAGAAATGAAAAAGAATTAAAAAAATGAAAAAGAAAAGTGAATAAATAATCACTCAGTTGGTCTTCTTTGCGTGCTTAGCGGCCGACCTGATCACCAACTGATGGTTAATGAAATAAGTGGTAGTCAAAACGGTGTTGCATGGTTCCTTAAGCTGGGGGTTTGTGAATCCTCAATAAACTCTGAGATTGGGTAGGTTTTGCTGTGTACGCTTGGGTGTGGGGACAATTAAACATGACGGTAATATTGTACTATATTAAGCATGACGCATTCGGTTGGGATTAAACGGGTTTGAGTTTAAAGCGGACAAACATTCCGGCAATCACCTGGACTAGTTGAGTAACTGAAGTTGAAAAGGGTTCCTCAGTCAGATTCATACGGTTTGATCCCTTGTAAACTTTCTCATGTTTGGTTTGGTAAGTATTTGTTTAGTTTATATCTTTCGTGTGTGAGTCGTTAAGTTCTTTTTGGTGTGTTTTCGTCTTGGCCAGGTCGATTTGAGAAGTCAAAATGTGTTTTTCATGGGTTTTAATGCATGACAATATGCCCCCGACAGATCTTGCCAAATTTTTAGGGGAAGGAGTATGGGATAATAAGTATTATCAGAAGGGAACTCGAGGATGATACTTATTATCTAATGGAAAATACTTCCTCCGTCAGATCTTGACAAATTTTTAGGGGAAGGAGAGGGGATAATAAGTTTTATCCGAAGGGAACTCGAGGATGATACTTATTATCTAATGAAAAGACTTCCATAATACATAGTATCTGTAGGGAACTCGAAGATAATATGTATTATCTCAGGGGAAGTCCTTAGCTGAGGGGAAGTTATCAGCTAAGGGGAAGTCTTTAGAGGTCTTGGGTTCAGGGGAAGTTTTATAGAAAACCCGTAATCTATATTAGGGTTTTTGGTTAAAATAATGTTAATTTGAATCAACTGAACAGATGATAATTATCTTCTAACCCAAAGACCAGTCATCAAATGTCTGGTGGAGTATATTTTTTCAAATGTGTGTCAGACAGGTTGATGATAGAAAGATGCTGCTGATGCTGCTGCTGCTCAAAGTTAAAGAACCAGCCGGACAAGACTTCCATCTGGAAAAGCAACTGTTCAGGGGAAGTTGTTGGTGTCTTTACAAGTTTTCAAATGCTTCAAAAGAGCTTCAAAGAAGATGTTCACATGTTTTGGGGAAGCTGAAGATTTCAAGTCGATCTTTGATGAAGAAAATGATGCAGAGAGCAGTCAGAGATCATGAAGACCCAAGATCAACAACCAAGTTCTTCAAAGTTAGAGGTGTTCAAACTTTTTACCCTCTAATTTTTGAAGATTCAAGACAGTTACCGAAGATTCAGCAAGAACCAGTTCTTTCAAAAGAAGCAAGTCAATGAGAATCCTCCATCTCATTAACTTGTTCATTTCAAGAAGTTCTAGCTGATGCTGATCAAGAGGAAGTCCCAAGTGCCCGTCATGAAACTCACTGAAGATTTCTGCGGAAAGAATCTTCATCAACATCTATGCAAGCCAGTCAAGAAGAAGATTTTCAAAGATCAAAGACATTTAATATCACAAGCCTAGGGGAAGATTGTAGAGGCTAGATGATGAGGCTTGTAATATTAAATATGTTGGGCTGGGCTTAGAGGGTTTCATTAGTTTAGTAGACTAGTTTGGTTATTGTATGTAGGCTAGTTTATGGTTGGGCTTGAGTTTACTATTGGGTTTATGACTCAAGAGGCCCAATAGTAAACCCATTGGGGTGCCTATATAAACCCCAATGGTTCTCCTTGTAAAAGGGGGCCTTGGTTTATGATTTCTAGAGAGAGTGGGCTGATTACGACTTTGAGATGAGCTTCAAGGTGTTTACGATCGTAATCGTAATTAAGAGAGAGAAGAGAGTTTACGATTTCTGGTTTTGTACCCGACAAGTTTTCTTGTGTGCAAAGATCAAGTGTTTATTTGTTATTCATCGTATTCTTCGTGTTTCTTCTCTTCTCTATCTTGAATCACTAATCTAACCGGATTCCGCACGTTTAGATTAGAAAATATCGTGAACGGTTGTTGATCCCGGACCAACAATCCTTGACCAATATAACATGAAGCTCAATCCCTCCAAGTGCCACTTTAGGGTGCCAGCCGGAAAGTTTTTAGGCTACATGGTTACCGAAAGAGGAATCGAAACAAGCCCCGAGCAGATCAAAGCAATCTTAAATTTGAAGTCACCGTCAAATGTAAAAGAGGTACAAAGGTTGACATGAATAATCGCAACACTCAACAGGTTCATTTCAAGATCCTCAGAAAAAAGCAAGGATTTCTACGATATCCTGAAGAAAAACAAGAGGTTTGAATGGACTGAGAAGCATGAAGAAGCCCTGAGATGCTTAAAAGACTACCTGTCAGCATCCCCACTACTAATGAAACCAGAAGATGTGGAGCCGCTATATTTATATCTTGTTGTATCCGGAAGCTCAGTTAGTGCAGCCTTAGTAAAAGACCACCAAAGTTAGCAGCATCCGGCATATTACGTAAGTAAAACTCTGCTAGACGCAGAGTCCAGGTATTCTCACCTTGAAAAATTAATTCTAGCTCTTATAATGGCTTCCACTAAACATAGACATTATTTTGAAACTCATACTATAATTGTGAGATCTAACTATCCTATAAAGGCAGTTCTCAGGAAGCCAGAGATGTCAGGTAGGATGGCTAAATGGGCAGTCAAGTTGAGTGCCTTGATATCAAGTATGTGCCAAGGAAAGCAATCAAATCCCAAGCATTGGCTGACTTTGTGGCTGATTTCAGCAGTGACATAGAACCATAAGTTGAGAAGGAAGTCCTAGCAGCTTGAGAAACTCGAAGAAGACTGGATCCTTTACACTTATGGATCCTCAAATGTTAGAGGAAGAGGGCTGGGTATCCTGCTAAAATCACCACAGGGGGACATAATACCACTATCCATATCTTGTGAATTCCAGGCTACCAACAACAAAGCTGAATATGAAGCTTTAATTGCTGGGTTGCAATTAGCTAGAGATATAAGGTCTCCGATGTATTCAAGTATTTGTTGATTCTCTTCTTTTGACTAACCACTTTAATGGCTCTTATGCAGTGACAGGAGAGAATTTAATCAAATATCTTGATATCGTCAATTATCTTTGCTTTTCGAAAGTTTTAACATTTCACAGGTGCCAAGAGAAGATAATTCAGAAGCCGATGCTTTAGCAAACATGGCTTCATCGCTCAGGATCCCTGAGGATATCAGGATTCCTATAACGCACATCCTGACGCCGGTAATAGCTCAACAAGAAGCTCACGCAGTTGATGACAATGAAGAAGTAGATGTTGGGAATCCCGAATATACCCAGGAATCCTGGACTTATCCAATCATAAAATATCTTAAAAACGGAGAGATTCCTAAGGGTGAAAATCCTAGGGATTTTCGCGCCAAGGTAACACCTTATTTCATATTAGATAACATATTATAGAGAAAATCTCTTGCAGGTGTCTACTTGAGATGCTTAGAGAAAGCAGAAGCTCTTGAGGTGCTTGAAGACATCCATAGTGGAGATTGTGGAAACCACACTGGGGGCAGAGCACTCTTCTCCAAGGTTCTCAGATTTGTTTATTATTGGCCTACAATGAAGAAGGATGCCATGAGCTTCTCACAAAAGTGTGATGCCTGCCAAAGGCATCGACAATATTCTGCATCAACCAGCTGAGCATATGCATTCTATAGTATCCCCATGGTCGTTCATGAAGTGGGGCATGGATATTATAGGTAAGCTGCCCAAGGCTCCTGGAGGAAAAGTGTTTATACTTGCTATGACAGACTATTTCTCTAAGTGGATTGAAGTAGAAGCCTATATGCAAGTAAAGGAGAAAGAAGTGACATCCTTCATCAAGAGAAACATCCTTACCAGATTTGGGATTCCGGCAGAAATCATATGTGACAACGGCTCCCAGTTTATCTGCAAAAGAACAATAATTTTTTGTACAAGCTGGGGCATAAAGATGATTACATCAACACCTGTCCATCCTCAAGCCAATGGACAGGCGGAATCCAACAATAAGATCATCATCAACAATCTCAAGAAGAAGTTGGGCTCCAAGAAAGGCAAATGGGCTGAAGAGCTACCATTTGTTCTTTGGGCACATAGGACAACACCAAAGAATGTAACGGGCCAAACCCCGTTTTCATTAGTGTTTGGAGCTGAGGCAGTGATTCCCACAGAAATGGTGTTACCCACTACCAGGATTAAGTGCCACGATCCTGAAACCAACGGCCAGAATCTGCTTCAGGATCTCGAAACAGTTGAGGAGCTCAGAGACATGGCCAGAATCTGGATGGCATCCTATCAACAAAGGGTGGCAAAGTTTTATAACAGGAACACCAGGTTAATAAGATTTCAAGTGGGAGACTTAGTACTGAGAAAAGCATGTCAGAATACTACCAACCCAGCCGATGGAAAATCGGCACCCAAGTGGGAAGGTCCATATTTGATAGATTTTGAAGAAGGAAAAAGGGGCATATCATTTGGTAAACGTGAAAGGAGAACCCCTACCAAGAGCCTGGAATGCCATCCATCTCAAAGCCTATTTTATATATGAAAATCGCATTGGAATCCCAAGGATCCTCACTGCCCAAATGCTATAAGGTACGTATACTAATCCAATTTCAATATTATTCTTATTATTTTTATCACATGATACTGACTTAAGCATCGGAGTAGTGTTAGCTTAGTGTTAGCTAAGCTAACACCCACCCCTCACCAAGTGTTAAGTGTTTTGCAGAATTTGAGAATCCTGAGTATTTTGGGTATATCCCCAGTTAGAGGTTGGCCACCTCTCCTACGTTTAAGGTATCATGCATACCTTCCAAGGTTTGAGAGGCTGACTCCTCTCCTAAGTTGGTTAATCGCCAGTAGCGCACGACCCTCGCCAGGAGCGCACGTTGTCCACATGTATGCTCAAGATGGCCGGACCAGTCCATCCCATGGGTGGCTGACAATCTTGTCATTGTAGGTTGCTGGGCGGATTCTCAAGGTTTATAACATTGACGTGTTATCTAAGGTTTTGACATTTTCATGTCACTTACGTAAGGGCTTGACCCCATTTTTGTCTTAGTCCCAAGTATATAAGGGTTGACCCTAGTTTTGGCTTAGTCCCACGAACAAACGGGCCTGTCCCCAGATTTGGCTTAGTCCCAAGAATCTCGGGTTTATCCCTAGCTTATTTCTAAATTTGCTATCTTATCTTCAGAAAAAATTTCCTTAGGCCCCTGGCCAGGAACCTTATTAATCTCTTTTCAAATTCCTAAGGCAGGATATCAAGATAGACTGGCAAATTTATCCTTCGGATTCCTGTCAGGATCCTGAGTGAGATAAGGTAAGAAGCAGCAGCTTGGATTGAGAAGCCGACTAAGGTAGAACTTGAAGGGCGGGTGATTTATATCTTTATCACTTAAATCTTAAATGGTTTCCTTATATATAAGTACTTTTTAAGATTATTAACAAAATTTTATAACTAGTTCTACATACAAGATTTCAATACAAACAACAACATGAGAAGCCAAAAGATAATCATATTATTAGTATACGCAAATGGGTTTTGAGCTCCCCAAGTTTCGTCCTGAGAACCTCAGGATCCCTCCGCTTGGGAAGTTCGAAGGTCAAAAGTTTTTAGGAATCCTGGTTTCGTCTTATAAAATACAAGATCTCCTCCAGGATCCCTACCATTGTTTGTTGTTTGTTACTTGTCTATTATAGGAACCACAAATTGTTTCACCAAAAACCACTAAACATTAAAACCTAAAAAATGGGCTCAGACCGTTGCATTATCTTCATCGCCCATTGCCTTCCCTTCTTCCACCAGCTTCTCCACCTCCTCTGGCTTCTTACCCGCACCCAGCTCCAGCACATAAGCCCTCATCATTGCCACCGGGGATTCCGGAACCGTCTTCGAGGAGCCACCTTCATTCCCATCCTTCACTGCTTCAGCCACATCTCCATCTCCTCCTCCCAACGATTCCAGAACCAGCTTCCAGCCCGGACTTCCCAGCCAGGCACCTTGAAACCAACCGCTTCAGCCTCACCCGCCATTTGGATTTTGCATTCCAGGACGCTCCGGGCAGCCGAAAGTTGGCATGTTTCAGCATCAGTGGCCATCTTGGCTTCCAGGGCCAGGCGCTGCTCAGTGAGCTTATGTTCATAGAACAGGGTCTTACCCTTGGTGATGTCAGCTTGGGCCCGGATCTTCTCCTTAGCCTCAGCCAGCTTCTTCTCCATGTCCATTGCTTGGGTGCTCAGCTTCTCGATGCCCTGCATAAAGAAACAGGAATCCTGATCAGCTGCTGCAACAGGTATGAAACTAATATACATGTTTGTTAAAACTTCTTACCAGGTTGACCATGGTCTGCATCGAGAGAACCTTGTTGCTGACCTCAGAGGGAGCAAAATCCTCGAAAGTTTCCAGGTACATGGGGGCCTCAACAACCTTTCGCTTCTTGGAAGCCGAGGCCTTCGGCCGGCTGACAGGTGGCTTGGAGGTGGCAGGCTGCTCCAACTGTTTCTTCTTTACTTTGAGAAGGTTGTCAAGATCCTTCAGGGAGAATGAGGAGTTGGACTTGGGGGCTGCAAAGAAAAACAGATGGTCAACATTCAGGATGCTCGATAAGTATATAGCTCAAGATCCTGTAGAAAACTTACCAGACATCTCAGGAATGTGATCGGCTGAGTAGTTGTGTTCGCTGGCAGTTTCTTCAAGGATCAGGGCTCTTTCAGTGGCAGGAATCTGGTAGAGTGCTTCAAGCTTCCTGGAATCCGGTTGTGCCTTGATGAGATTCTCGAATTTAGGTACTGCAAAACACAATAAAAAGTTAAACATATATTCAGAATCTTATGATGAAAAAGAAGTCAATATCCTACCATTATCAACCCACTTCAACGGAAACTCCGTACCCCTAGGAATCGAGTCTCGCTTAACAAAGAAGAAACGTTTCTTCCAGTCATGATCATTGTGGGAAGTGTTGAGGGTGTATTTTCAGGATGCTCGCAGGAAGCTCACGCAGTGCAGGAATCCTATTATCGTCTGGGAATCCCATTCATCCAGGTATCCTGATTTATTTATTTTTAACTAACCCTCATGTTTGCCACGTGTTTATTTGACCAGGTTTCGACGAAGTCATCAACTACCTCTGAAACTTACGCTCCAGCTAAAGAAGATCGTGGACCTAGTGAACGAAGAGTCCCTTAACGGTCGAATTAGTTGGATAATAGGATCCCGAGAATCCCGGAAAGTTTGTTACCATTGTATCCGTTATATAAATCGAGGATTCGATCAATAGAAACACACAACTCCTTCACACTTTAGCTCTGATAGCATACGATCTCTGTAACACTTAGCTTGATCAATTATACCTCCAAAATACTTGTAATTTTCAGTTTCCTATCAATAAAATTGGGAGGAAGCAGGCTCTTCAGGCCGGCTCCCGAGGTTTTTTTGCTAGGATTCCTAGAGGCAACTCGAAGGATCCTGGATTTTTCCCTCGTTACATCCTTGTGTTCAGCTTTACATTTCAAGCATATTGACAAGCACACTACCTCACATTCTAAGTTTGGAATACGAAATTCCTTTGTGAATTTTTGACCAAAACAGTTTGGCGCCCACCGTGGGGCAAGTGGTGCTTAATCTTACCAAAATCCCATACCTTATTCACTTCATTTGATCTCCAATCTCAAAAATGTCAAACCAACAGAAGACTGTTTCGGCCTCTACATCGTCCTCCATTCCTCCTCTTCCTTCCTTTCCAGGAAGCCAGAAGAAGACTAATGACCGATCAGAAGAAAGTGGACGAGCAGCCTAGAAAAACTGACTATCCTGTCTTCACGGGATCTCAGGTTCAATCTGTTGATCCTGTTATTACTAACAATGATTTGTTTTCCTTGATTAAACAGGTGAAAAATCAAATGGATCAGCAAGAAAAAACCAATCAAACGGTGATGAAGGAGATTGAAGAGCTTAAGAAATCTAGGAAGCCCATGGAGGAACAAAGTCCTCTGTTTCCCAGGCATCTTGACTTCAATGCTTCAGGATCCTCAGATCCGTCTCGCTACAATTACAAATCAGCATCAGGCTTTACTACAACCCCTACAATGACTTCTCAGGTCGCTAGATATGCAGAAAGTAATGTTGGATTCTCAGGAGCTGTCCCACCAGAATCCTCACAGTCACGCTACAAGGGTCCTTGGATTCCGCCATTGTCGGGATCCTCAGCCTCACCGTCTCAAGGATATCCTTTTTCTGCTGGAAATCCAAGCCAAAATCCCCAAGGATATCAATACACTAACCCTTCTGTTTCTGTAGGAATCTTCAAGACCAGCTCCTCAGAAGTGCATGATGGAGACGTCATCCCCATGCAAACAGCAGCCACTACAGATCCGAGCATCCCAGCGAACTATGGTTACAGTCCCAGGATCCCATTCCAGAATCCTGGCCCAGGTAATGTGTCCAATTCAATCCCTATCGATTCTAACCAGGGTGTTCCTTATGATGCAGGTATTCATCCAAGTATCGCCAGGGAGCTCCAGAAGTTGAAAGAAATGATATCAAATGTTCCAGGGATCCTGAAACCTATTCCTGAGGTTCCTTTGGAAAGCCACAAGATCTCTAGATTTACTTGGCCAATATCCCAAGTAGAGATCCCGAAGCGTTTCCAGACTCCAAGCATGAAGCTTTATGATGGAACCACAGATCCTGAGGAACACGTGGCGCATTACCGGGAGCGTATGGAGATCAATCCTATTCCGACAGAAATCAAAGAAGCCTGTCTATGCAAAGGCTTTGGATCAACCTTAACGGGACCATCCATGAAATGGCTACTGAGCATTCCTCCTAACACTATTACATCATTTTCTTATTTAGTTAACCTGTTTAACAATCAATTTTCTTGCAGCAGGACCTTCGAGAAGCTCACATGCGACCTGTACCGAATAATTCAAAAGCCAGATGAGCCTCTCAGGGAATACATTGCCAGATTCGGATGAGAATCTCTTGAGATTCCTAATCTGGATATGGCAGCAGCAGTGGTAGCCTTTAAAATGGGGCTCTCCAAAGATTCACGTTTTTATGATGACCTTGTCGATGGCTCCTTGCCGTAGGAACCTCTGACGAAGTGTGCTATGCAGGACCTAGGTGAAAAGGCAAGATGGCCCAGGAAGGATACCAAACAAGGATCCTGGAAAGACAAGACCAAGTGGTGTGCCTTCCATGAAGATTTTGGCCACCTAACAGATGAATGTATAGCACTCCGAAAGGAAATCAGCTATCTACTCAGCAAGGGGCATCTTAAAGAGTTGATAGGAAGAAAGAAGATCAAGACTCAGGAAGCCGACAAGGTGCCTCAGAGAGCAGCTTCTCCACCCCAGGATGCCCAGATAATCAACTTCATCTCAGGAGGCTCAGACATCTGCGGCACTTCGTATTCCTCAGCCAAGAAGCATGCTAAGGAATCCAAATCTGAACAGGGTGACAGACCTGTCCGGACGTCCACCCTAACTCAAGACAAACTCATATCCTTTGATGAGAGTGACCGTTCTCATGTTCAGGATCCTCATCATGATAGTCTTGTGGTTACTTTATATATTGCTAACCATTTTGTTCGCAGGATCCTGATTGATAATGGAAGCTCAGTAAACATAATTCGTCTTGATGTGCTCAAAAAGATGGGGATCCCAGAAACTGAAATAGTTGCAAGATCCTCAGTCCTGGTTGGCTTCAGCGGTGAAACTAAAAGCACCGTTGGGGATATCAGATTACCGGTATACATAGAGGGGGTAAACTCTATGCAAAAATTTTGTGTTATAGATTCTCTCTCTTGTTGCAATATTATTCTTGGCAGGCCATGGATTCACGAGATGAAGGCAGTCCCTTCAACCTATCATCAGTGTATCAAGCTTCCTACACCCTGGGGAGTTGTAAGAATTGAAAGCGACCAGCAGGCCGGAAGCCAAGAACTGTTATTCAACTTCGATGAAGAACACCACTAAGACGACGAAGGGATAGCAATTACAGAAAAAGGCACCTGAAGTACAGGAGAACAGGGAGCTGGATGTCAAAGAAGTGCCTCTAGACCCTGGGAATCCTGAAATCAAGGTGCTCGTGGGAACAAGCATCCCAACAAATGTTAAGCAGGAATTATTCCAGCTTCTCAAAGCCAGAACTTCAACTTTCGCCTGGAAGCATGAAGATATGACAGGTATCCCTAAACATGTAATTACTCATAAACTTGGTTTAGATCCTTCTTTCAGGCCTATACAGCAAAAAAGGAGGAAGTTCGCTCCAGAGAAGAATATAATCATCCAAGAGGAAGTTGACAAGCTTCTCAAAACAAAGATGATCAGAGAAGTCAAATATCCTAGGTGGCTAGCAAATGTGGTGGTGGTCCAGAAGAAGAATGGAAAGTGGAGAGTTTGTGTTGATTACACAGACTTGAACAAAGCCTGTCCTAAGGATCCATTTCCACTTCCCCATATTGATGCTATGGTGGATGCCACGGCTGGTCACGAGATGCTCACCTTCATGGATGCCTCGGCAGGATTCCAACAAATTTAGATGGAACCATGTGATCAGGAGCATACGACTTTTATGACTCCAACAGGTATATATTATTACACTGCTATGCCCTTTGGTTTAAGAAATGCAGGTGCCACCTACCAAGGGCTCGTCAATATGATGTTCAAATAGCAATTGGGGGAAACAATTGAAGTCTACATAGATGACATGGTGGTGAAATCCAAAAAAACTGAAGATCACGTCAGGGATCTCCAAACGGCCTTCGACATCATTGATCAGTATAACATGAAGCTCAACCCCTCCAAATGCCACTTTGGGGTGCGCGCTGGAAAATTCTTAGGATACATGGTTACCGAAAGAGGGATCGAAGCGAGCCCAGAGCAGATCAAGGCAATCCTAAATTTGAAGTCCCCATCGAATGTAAAAGAGGTACAAAGGTTGACAGGAAGAACCGCAGCACTCAACAGGTTCATTTCAAGATCCTTAGAAAAGAGTAAGGATTTCTACGATATCCTGAGGAAAAATAAGAAATTCGAATGGACTGAGAAGCATGAAGAAGCCCTGAAGTGCCTGAAAGACTACCTGTCAGCAGCCCCGTTGCTAATGAAACCAGAAGATGGGGAGCCACTATATTTATATCTCGCTGTTTCCGGAAGCTCAATCAGTGCAGTCCTGGTAAAAGACCATCAAGGTCAGCAGCATCCGGTATATTATGTAAGTAAAACTCTGCTAGACGCAGAATCCAGGTATTCTCACCTTGAAAAATTAATTCTAGCTTTTATAATGGCTTCCACTAAACTTAGACATTATTTTGAAACCCATACTGTAATTGTGATGTCTAACTATCCTATCAAGGCAGTTCTCAGGAAGCCAGAAATGTCAGGAAGGATGGCTAAGTGGGAAGTCAAGCTGAGTGCCTACGACATCAAATACGAACCAAGAACGGCAATCAAGTCCCAAGCATTAGCTGACTTTGTGGCAGATTTCAGCAGTGACATTGAACCCGAAGTTGAAAAGGAAGTCCATCAGCTTGAGAGGCTAAAGGAAGACTGGAACCTCTACACTGACGGCCCTCAAATGTCAGAGGAACAGGGCTGGGAATCCTGCTAAAATCGCCACAGGGGGACATAATACCTCTATCCATATCCTGTGAATTCCAAGCTACCAACAATGAAGCTGAATATGAGGCTTTAATTGCTGGATTACACCTAGCTAGGGATATGGGGATCCTATCTATACAAGTGTTTGTTGATTCTCTCTTATTGACTAACCAATTTAATGGCTCTTATGCAGTGAGAGGGGAGAACCTGATCAAATATCTTGAAATTGTTAAAAAATTGTCTCTATTTTTCGAAAATTTTAGCATTTCGCAGGTACCTATCACACCCCAACCAACGGCGGAAACGTTGGGGCACGATGATTGTCCAGATGCTCGTGACAACTAGATAGTTACCAAGTTTAAACATGCCATTCATTATTGATATACAAATAATGTCATACAATACAATCCAAATAAATGCAAACAAATCATGATACTAATTATTAATTTTAAGGTCATTCTAGGTCCATAAGCAAGCCCTAAGTGTCATCACTGCAACTTCAGTCATTTCCTGCAACATGTACAACATATAAAGTCAACTACTAGAGTTGGTGAGTAAACATAGGTTTTAAATAGCACTAAGTAAAAAAATAGCGATTCATGTGACAAGTGAAATTCATAGATTATGTGTAACATGTTATAAAGGTGTTGTGTAACCAAACCTAGACATTTAGGAAATCAATCACCCATTGAAAATAAGAATACATTTTCAATATAGTGGGTGGGTTGTCGACCAATAGCTATTATTGACCCATAGGCTTCCAAACAATCGTTAATGGTACACAAGCGATTAATGACTAGCGACAAGCGACAAATGAATACAACATATAGATTCAACACGTATTACATATCAAGAATACACATGCACAACATGGAATCGCATAGTAATGTAGATAGAATAATGATTAAAGATTTTGGAATAAGATACAATGTTGCACCCCAAATAATGAAAACGAAAACGGGGCTATGATTACTCACCTGATAGCAAAGCAAAAAGCGAGAAGATCACGAACGCGAGGAACGAAGCTAACCCTGATGAAAACCTAACGATTCGAAAGACCGAATAATTGACTAAAACGATCGAAAGTTGATTTAAATGATTAATTGATTAATTGGGGAATTTATTGACAATTTATTATTAAAAATACTTTATTTAATGATTAATATTACCAAAAGAGCCGTTTGTGAACAAAATACCACTTTTGACAACTATTCAATGTTTATGGTATAAACTTAGGGGCCCATTATGTCAATTAAACAAAGTCATGAGATATAAATTTCCAGAATTTAAGATTCAATTTATAATTATTAAAAAGTTAACATGAAAATTTCACATCTTTGTTCTATTTACACTTTTTACCCTTAACTTTCAAAAATTACATAAATGGCCCAAAAGTTACAAAAGTGTACATCGGTCAAACTTAAACTTATCCAACCCTTATTATATGTTCATTAGTATCCCAAAAACATGTTGGTATGTTCCGTTTATTTAAAAAGTACTAGAAGAGCAAGTTATGCGTGAAAACACTTACTTTAACGGGTCAAAACGCGTGTCTTTTAGGTTGTTTGATAAAAATCTAATTTTGATAGTTTGTAAACATCATAATATACTTATAAAACTTATCAAAATAGATTAGAACCATTGATTACCTGTATTGGTGATTTTTAGTAGTTTTCCCCAATTAAAACGCGTAGGTAAAGGTTGACTTTTAATATAGACGAGTTTTGGTCAAATCCAGCAATGGCGTATTAAAATACATATAAAAACAAGAAAATACTATGAAGAAACTTACGTGTGAAAGTCAAAGGAGGTTGGTCAATTCGGAAGGTCAAACTGTTGGACCTTTGACTTTTGAAAACTTGATCGAGGAGGCTTAGCACGAAATTGAAGGTTGCAGAAGGTTGTGTGGGGTTTATTATGATCATAACAACTGATATTTATAGAGTGGAGGGTCGGATTAGGGTTTTATGAGCATAAAGGCAAGTCTTGGAGAGAAAGTTAAGGAATCAAGTATAGAAATGATCTAAATTGATTATGTGAATCAGTTTAATCGTGGCATTTTCTTGCAGAACAAGATAGGAAATTTGAAGACGAAACCACAGGCGAAAACGGGGCCTAAAACGGGTTTGAAACGAGAAAGTTATGGCCAAAACAAGTTAAGCCCGAAATTGTAATGCGATCAGGTATTCAGGTCAATGGTATACATTATAAACCAACCGGCCGAGTAAAAACCATCAATGCAGCGCTGGCCCAGTGGTCAGCGCGCTGAAGTTGTAGGGTAAAGGTCTCCGGTTCGAATCCAGCATGCTGCAAACACAATGTGTTTTTTTTTTCCTACTTCTTTCTTTCTTTCTTTTTTTTTTTTCTTGCCCGCCACGCATTCGTTACTTATCGGATTAAGCCCAAATTTGAAACACAACTATACAAGACCCAAAAAAACATGTTGAAATTAAAAAAATATGATTTTGGACTTTTACAAGTCTCTCGATTCACGAACCAAAAACGCATAAATATCGCGAATCAATAATTTTCTCGTTTTAACTCGAATTGACCCCAAATTTTACGAGGAGCTATATTAGTCATATAAAAACATCATGTAATGTAAAAATATGATTTTTGAGACTCACAGGTCGTCCGTTTAATACCGAAGTTGCGCGAAAACCAAAAAAAATCGTTTTACTTGCGTTCTACGCGTATTGTTTGTCTAAAAATCAAACGATTAATTCATTTAACTTGGAAAATGATCATGAGCATTTAAATTCATCATTTGAACATGTAAGCTAATAAGTGTATGAACTTCCTTTGTTTATCGATAAAATGAATCCCGAACGGGCGTTTAATTGCGAAATAAATTTATTCATTTGCTTGAAAACAATCCTAATTATTTAACCATCTTATTAACGTAAAAATGATTTTTGGATTATGAAAAATGGTGCCAAAGTTTAATCCCATGTTTGAAATGTTTTGATGGACTTCCAATCCGGACGGTGAACTTGAAATGGGTCGGGTTTTGCTAACGGGTCGGAGGCGGATGTTACAGTACCAAGAGAAGATAATGCAGAAGCCGATGCCTTGGCAAACT
>JBCNJP010000024.1:39204247-39280485 GCA_039602395.1 Deinandra increscens subsp. villosa
TCAACCACTTGATCTAATTCACATGGATCTCTATGGACCTATAAGCACAGAGAGCCTTGGTGGAAAAAAGTATATCCTAGTTATGGTGGATGACTTCTACAGATATACATGGGTTGAATTCTTGAAATAAAAAATTGAAACCACAGATCTTATCATTAACTTTATAAGAAGAATACAAAACTCCGGCATCTAAAAGTAAGAAGAATAAGATCTGACAATGGAACCGAATTCAAAAACACAAAAATAGACACATATCTAGTCACTAAAGGCATCTCTAATGAGCTCTCTGCACCAATGACCCCACAACAAAATGGTGTGGTAGAAAGGAGAAACAAAACTCTAGTAGAAGCTGCCAGATCCATGCTTTCCTCTGTAGATCTTCCCATCTACTTCTGGGCTGAAGCTATCGCAACTGCATGCTTCACTCAAAATAGATCAATCATCAATAAAAGAATCAATCAAGCTCCTTATCAAGCAATCAATAAGAAAATTCCTAACTTGAAATTTATTCATGTCTTTGGATGCAGGTGTTATATACTAAATGATCAAGATTACCTCGAAAAATTCGATAAAAAGGCCGATAAAGGAATCTTCATTGGATATTCACTCAAGTCAAAAGCACACAGAGTTACTGTTCAAAAAAATCAAGTGGTAAGAGAAAATATAAATGTGTCCTTTAGGGATGATAAAGTGGCTATGCATAAAAACATTACATCTTCAAGCAAAAATGAAAAAAATCTGCATATTTGACAAATTTTTCGAAGAAAACTCTGATGAGGAAAATAACATTCCTTTGTTTACCAGTAACTCTTCCTTCTCAAAAAAATCTGTCACAGAACATCACAACAAAGGTAACAAAGAAGCTGTGAACCAAAATGAAAATTCATGTTCAAAAGACAAAATTAATAATGAAACTTCTGATTCTCAATCTCTGACTGAAAAAATTGCAACTACAGAAACATTACAGAATTCCACTCCGGAGCTCCGAAGTGATTCTGTAAATGAAATTTCTCACTCAACTGACTGTCCATCGATTGAGTGGGAGTGTCAAGACATTGACACAACAGACCTAATGCTTGGGAGTGAAGAATTATCTACTCTTCCTCCAACAACAAAATGGACAAAAGATCACCCCATTGATCTAATCATTGGTGATCAAAACAAAAGTGTTCAAACCAGGGCTGCTTCAGCCAACCAATGTCTTTATGCTGGATTTCTCAGCATAATAGAACCAAAAAATTATGAAGAAGCCCTTCAGGATCCCCACTGGATCCTGGCTATGCAACAAGAGCTAGGACAGATTGAAAGAAACAATGTATGGAATCTAGTTCCAAGACCTAACAATAAATCTGTTATAGGAATAAATGGGTCTTCAGAAATAAAACTGACGAAGAAGGTACCATAATTAGAAACAAAGCTAGACTTGTAGCAAAAGTGTATTGTCAACAAGAGCGACTAGACTACGATGAAACCTTTGCCCCAGTCGAAAGACTCGCAGCTGTCAGGATATTTCTGGCCTTTGCAGCTTTCAAAGGTTTCAAAGTCTATCAAATGGATCTTAATGTGCTTTTTTAAATGGAAAAATTGATCAAGAAGTTTACATTGAACAACCACCCGGATTTAAAAGTGAAAATTTTCTAAATCACGTTTGTAAACTTAAAGAGCCTCGTATGGTTTAAAACAAGCACCCAGAGCATGGTATTACACCTTCTCTAAGTTCCTCTTATCAGCTAACTTCAAAAAGGGGTCCACTGATACCACTTTATTTTTAAAAAAAAGAAAAGGTCATCTCTTGGTTGTACAAATCTATGTAGATGACATCATTTTTTGATCCACATGTACTTCCTTCTGTAAAGAGTTTGTTGAGGGTGTAGTTTCAGGATGCTCCAGGAAGCTCAGATAGTTCAGGAATCCTACTACAGTTTGGGAATCCCACTCGTCCAAGTATCCTGATTTATTTTACTCGACTAACCCTTATAATTGCCACGTGTTTATTTGACTCAGGTACCGTTGAGTCATCAACTACCTCTGAGATTCAAGCTCCAACTAAAGAAGATCGTGGACCAAGTGAACGAGAAGGCTCTAACGGTCAAGTTAGTTGGCTGATGAGATCCCGAGAATCCCGGATAGTTAGTTATTTTTGTAATCCTTATTGTTTTGGTCAAAAACTGCCTAAGCAATTAGTTGATCAAACTTTGTAAGTGAGGTAGAGTGTTTGATGTAAAATAAAGATGAAAATGCAAATGTAAAGGTTGACACGAGGATGTAACGAGGGAAAATCCAGGAATCCTTGAGTATCCTCAAGGAGCCTAGCAAAAAACCTCGGGGGCCGGTTCAAAGTACCTGCCGCCTAAAACTTTTATATAATGAAAGTTCTGATTACAAAGTAAATGAGCTCGAATTCTAAGTGTTACAGAGAGTTTTGATAGCGAGTATCGTGTGTTGTGTGTGTGTGTTGAATGAATGACCTAGAGCTCGTTTAAATAGTCAAAAATGCATTAACTAACTAGGCTAAAAACTAGGGATTGAGTCTTCAAGTCTTTGTGAACGTTGGAGTCAGTTACAACACGTCCCATAAAGCCTTGACCGAGTCTTTAGCCATCATTTACACGTCCCTTAATACCTGCAATCAATTAAGACACGTGGACAATTGTAACGGTTAAATTGATAACTGTAGTTCAGGATCCTTTGAGCTTCTGGCGAGCATCCTGAAATAATATAACCAACTGTCCTATATTTTAGGTATTCTCCCAACTAAGCCAATATGAACGTTGTGGACCACTTAGTCCACGTTCTCTATCATTTGTCCGAGTCTTTAGGCTTGTCTACACGTTTCTTTGACCCTGCAATTAATAAGACACATGGGAAAAACAAACGGGTTAGTTGATAAATGTAATTCCGAGATGCTCGAACCTGCCAGGATCCTGAACTTGCGTAAGGATACCAAACCATTTGAGCTGCCGCCAGGATCCTGGATTATCAGCCCTAACAATTGCCCCTGAATTTTAACAGTTGTCGACCAAGAAGACGGCTGTAAAAATTCAAACTCAACGTCATCTCTTGAAATGATTACGAAGGTGACTCGTTAGCTCCTGATTTGATAGCAACACAACTTCTCATGTGATTTCCCCATAAATAACTCCAAGTTTCTGTCTTCCCCATACATCAGTCGGAACCCTGTCGATTGCTCTTTTTGTATTTCCTGCATATATATGACTTAGTAGCATTTTGATCATCATGGTGTGCCGTGTATGCTTTTAATTATTTTGAAAAATGTTAGAATGAGGATCCTTCAGGATGCTCAGCATAGTTTAGTTTAAAAACTCAAAAGTTTATTAAAATTTTGTCAATGTTAACAAACCACGATGCCATCTAATACTTAGTAATAAAAATACGTATTAAACGCGGTATCAATATAACCTGTTTGAGAATACTCCAACCGTAGAGGTAGTCAGGATCTCTAAGGATCCTTAGGAATCCTTAAGATAGACTTGATGAAATTCCGATTTTAAGGCATAAAATACCTTAAAAACCTTGAGCACTTGTGAATAAGTTAAACTGGGGTCAAGCCCAATCTTGAGAGACACAAGTGTGTCTAAGCCTTAACTAATGCGAGAGCATCAACAACCTTTGCTAACCTGAGGACAAGCTCATAGATACTTGGGACTAAGCCAACTGGGGTCAAGCCCAAAAACTTGAGAGACACGAAAGTGCCTAGACCTTAGTTAATGTGAGAACATTAAAAACCTTTGTTATTCTGAGGACAAGCTCAAAAATACTTGGGACTAAGCCAACTGGGGTCAAGCCCAAAAACTTGAGAGACACGAATGTGCCTAAACCTTGGTTGACATGAAAATGCCAAAAACCTTAGAATCGTTTCGAGATGACACGTCTGCCACCCATTTTGAAGTGCACTCTATGGCCAACAGTGATGAAATTATCAGCCACCCTTAGATGGACTGGTCGCACCACCTTGAACCATAGGCCACCACCGTGCGCTCCTGGCGAGGGTCTTGCGCTCCTGGCGATTCCCATTAGTGAACGAGAAGGTGAAAACCTCCTAAACCTTTGATTGCATTCAGAATGCATTTGACTTAGAAGAGGTGATCAGCCTCTAACTTATGACAGGATGCTCGGAACATCTGCAAAATACTTCAAGGCTTGGTGAGGGGTGGGTGTTAGCTTGGCTAACACCCCTCCGATGCCTAAGTTAGTAACCATTCCATAGAGATAATGATAGGAAATTAAAATGAGAATAAAAATCATACCTGATGTTTTTGGAGTTTACATAAGGGTTTTCTGATATGCTCAGAGGATCTAGAGAGCGCTTACATAAAATATAACTTCAAGTGAATCGCATTCCAAGCTCTTGGGAGCAGCTCACCTTCCATAGTAGCCAACCTATATGCTCCCTTTCCAGCTTCTGAATCTATTAAATAGGGACCTTCCCATTTGGGCGCAAGTTTCCCATGTGCCGGATTGGTTGTATTTTGAAAAGCTTTCCTGAGTACCAGATCTCCTACTTGAAATCTTCTGATCCTTAGATTCCTATTGTAAGACTTGGCTATCCTCTGCTGGTATGCTGCCATTCTGAACTTTGCGAGGTCTCTAAATTCGTCAACTGTTTCAAGATCTTCAAGGAGCGCCTGCTTACTAGCTTCGAAATCCCGGCAGCTTGTTCTGGCAGTTGGCATCACTATTTCCGATGGGATTCCAAACCTTGTCAAGATATTCCTTTTGATGAAAGAAATCACTTCCTTTTCTCGAACTTGGACAAAGGCTTCGGCTTCGATCCACTTAGAAAAGTAGTCCGTCATGGCTAGCATGAAGACTTTTCCTCCAGGTGCTACAGGCAGCTTACCAACTATATCCATGCCCCATTTCATGAACGGCCACGGAGACGATATTGAATGAAGCGGCTCAGCAGGCTGATGGAGGATATTGCCGTGCCGCTGGCATGCATCACACTTCTGAACAAAGGCCATTGCATCCTTTTTCATAGTAGGCCAGTAGTATCCTGTTCTTAATACTTTTGAATATAGTGATCTGCCCCCAGTGTGATTGCCACAATCACCTTCATGAATATCCTGAAGTACCGCATGTGCTTCAGGCTGCTCGAGGCATCTCAAGTATGGTCCTGCAAGAGATTTCTTGTATAAGATACCATTTATTATTGAATATGGAATTACCTTTGTTCGGAAGAGTCTAGAGTTCTCGTTTTTGGGGATTTCTCCTTCTTGAATAAATTTCTTGATAGGATAGGTCCAGGATTGTTGAGGATCCTGAGAGTCTGTCATTTCTTGATCTTTATCTGTTGCAACATCATTAACTTCTTGTTCTTCAATTGCCGGTGTCAGGATGTGAGTTATGGGAATCTTGACACCTTCTGGGATCCTTAAAGATGATGCTAAATTTGCCAAAGCATCAGCTTCTGCGTTTTCTTCTCTAGGTACCCGTATCTTTAGCGAGTTGTAATCCTGCAATTAAAGCTTCGTATTCGGCTTCATTATTAGTAGCCTTGAATTCACAGTGGATAGATAGAGGGATAATGTCCCCCTGTGGCGATTTCAGTAGCGCACCCAATCCTGTACCTCTAACATTAGATGCTCCATCTGTATACAAGACCCAGCTGCCTGAAGTTTCTTCGAGCTGCTTGACCTCAAGTTCAACTTCTGGCAGTATGTCGCTGCTGAAATCAGCCACAAAGTCTGCTAAGGCTTGTGACTTGATCGCTGTTCTTGGTTCATATATGATTTCATAGGCACTTAATTTAACTGCCCATTTCGCCATTCTTCCAGACATCTCTGGCTTCCTTAAAACACACTTAATAGGATAGTTAGTTTTCACATAAATAACATGAGTTTCAAAATAATGTCTTAACTTTTGAGAAGCCGTGACAAGGGCTAAAATCAATTTTTCTAAATAAGAATACCTGGTTTCAGCATCTAGCAATGTTTTGCTTACATAGTATACTGGATGTTGCTGCCCCTCATGATCCTTCACAAGCACAGCACTTACCGAGCTGCCTGAAACCGCTAGATAAAGAGACAGTGGCTCGCCTTTAACTGGTTGCATCAGAAGCGGGGCGGATGACAAATATTC
The DNA here is from genome assembly GCA_039602395.1 of Deinandra increscens subsp. villosa. Classification (NCBI taxonomy): domain Eukaryota; kingdom Viridiplantae; phylum Streptophyta; class Magnoliopsida; order Asterales; family Asteraceae; genus Deinandra; species Deinandra increscens. The sequence goes on from JBCNJP010000024.1 coordinate 39,210,350, forward strand.
TTTCAAAGAGTTCAGAGCTGCTTCATGCTTCTCACCCCATTCGAACTTTTTGTTTTTCTTCAGTATGTCATAGAATTCTTTGCTCTTTTCGGAAGATCTTGATATGAATCTGTTAAGTGCTGCTACTCTTCCAGTCAATCTTTGAACTTCTTTAACATTTGTTGGAGACTTCAAGTTTATAATAGCTTGTATCTGCTCAGGGCTGGCTTCTATTCCTCTTTCAGTAACCATGAAGCCCAAGAATTTGCCGGCTCTTACTCCGAAATGGCACTTGGAAGGATTCAATTTCATGTTGAACTGGTCCAGGATATCAAATGCGGCTTCAAGATCTTTGGGATGATCTTCTGCTTTCTTCGATTTCACCACCATATCATCTATGTATACTTCCATGGTGTCCCCCAGCTTGTCTTTAAACATCATGTTGACTAGCCTTTGGTATGTGGCACCTGCATTTCGTAAACCAAAAGGCATTGCAATATAACAATAAATACCTGTAGGGGTCATGAAGGCTGTGTCTTCCTGATCTGATGGTTCCATTTGAATTTGTTGAAAGCCCGAAGATGCATCCATAAAGGTCAATATCTCGTGCCCGGCAGTCGCGTCCACCATAGAATCAATATGTGGTAGAGGGAATGGGTCTTTTGGACAGGCCTTGTTTAGGTCTGTGTAGTCTACACATACCCTCCACTTACCATTCTTCTTTTGGACTACCACCACATTAGCCAACCAGCGAGGATACTTAACTTCTCTGATCATTTTTGATTTGAGCAGCCTGTCAACTTCCTCTTGGATTATGATGTTTCTCTCAGGAGCGAACTTTCTTCTCTTCTGATGTATTGGCCTGAAAGATTCATCTATACTAAGTTTATGAGTAATAATATCTTTAGATATACCTGTCATGTCTTCATGTTTCCATGCAAATGTTGTGACTCTGGACTTTAAGAGGCTCACGAGCTGCTCCTCAGTATCCTCAGGAATATTTGTTCCTACCAGCACTTTGATTTCAGGATCTTCAGGATTGAGTTGAATTTCTTTGGTCTCCAATTCCTTTGTCATCTGAACTCTTCGTGCTGGTTTCTTTAATTGCTATGCTGGCCTTGACTTGATAGTGTTCTTCATAGCAGAAGTGTAGCAGTCTTTGGCTTCTTGTTGATCACTTAGTATTCTTACAACTCCCCAAGGTGTGGGAAGCTTCACACATTGATGATAGGTAGATGGAACTGCTTTCATGTCATGGATCCATGGCCTTCCCAAGATTACATTGCAACAAGGCAGGGAATCAATAACGCAGAATTTCTGCATGGAATTGACCCCTTCTACGTAAACGGGAAGTCTGATGTCTCCAACCGTATGCTTGGTTTCTCCGCTAAATCCTACTAATACTGAGGATCTTGGAATTATCTCTTCTTCGGGAATGCTCATCTTCTTAAGCACGTCCAATTGAATAATGTTGACTGAGCTGCCATTGTCTATCAGGATCCTGCGAACATAATGGTTAGCAATACATAATGTAATTACCAGACTGTCATGATGAGGATCCTGGATGTCCTGCTTATCAGTTTCGTCAAAAGAAATGACTTTGTCTTCAGTCAATATTGCATTCTTCTTTGGTTGACTGCCTTGATCCATTTTGGCCTCCTTGGCATGTCTTTTTGCTGATGAGAAAGAGGCCCCACATATGTCAGATCCTCCAGAGATGAAGTTGATCACCTTTGCATCTGCTGGTGGCGACTGAGCTCTTTTGGGCAGCTCAGCAGCTTCTTGAGTTTTGCTTCTCTTTCTACCGAACAATTCCTTGAGATGCCCCTTGCTGAGCAGGTAACTGATCTCTTTCCGAAGGGCTATGCAATCATCTGTTAAGTGCCCAAAGTCTTCGTGGTAGGCACACCATTTAGACTTATCTTTCCATGATCCTTGTTTATCCGATTTTCTTGGCCACCTGGCTTTATCACCTAGATCCTGCAAGGCACATAACAAACCACTTGTGTCAACCGAAAAGCAATAATCAGATACCTTTGGGAAGTTCTCTTCGTCGTCTTCCTCTTCCACTTCGTTGACCCTTGGATTATCATTACGATAATAGGGTTTGTTTCTTTGTTGTTTTCCGGGAGAGTTTGTCCTTCTGCCCGACGTTTCTTCACCTCTTTTTTGGATCTTCTTATCGTCTTCCAACCTGATGAACCTCAGTGCCCTTGTTCTGACTTCATCAAGGTTCCTGCAAGGAGTCATAACCAAATCATCATAAAAGCGGGAATCCCCTCTAATCCCCATTTTGAAAGCTTCCACAGCTGCAGCCATATCCAGGTTAGGGATATCTAGAGCTTCTCGACCGAATCTGGCCACATAATCCCTTAGGGATTCACTGGGCTTCTGAACTATCCTGTACAAATCACCAGTGAGCTTCTCAAAGCTCCTGCTGCAAGAAAACTGGTTATTAAACAAGTTAACCAAGTGGGGAAAAGAAGTAATAGTGTTAGGAGGGATACTGAGTAGCCATTTCAAGGCTGGTCCTGTTAGTGTTGAACCAAATCCCTTGCATAAGCAAGCTTCTTTGATGTTTGCAGGAATGGGGTTGATCTCCATTCGCTCCCTGTATTGTGCCACGTGCTCCTCAGGATCTGTGGTTCCATCGTAGAGTTTCATGTTGGGGGTCTGAAATCTTTTCGGTATCTCTACGTCACAGATGGGCCATGCAAATCTGGAAATTCTGTGGCTGCCCGCTGGCACTTCAGGAATTGGACGAATAACACCAGGAACACTTGAGATCATGTCTTTCAACCTCTGAAGTTCCCTGGCGATGACGGGGTCAATACCTGCATCCTGCACAATTCCTTGGTTAGGGTTAGTATAATAATTATCAAAGTTGTTACCAGCCCTGGAAGTTTGTAGAGGGATTTGAGGTCCATATCCAGTATCTCTAACGACGGTTGGCTCAGTTGTAGTCTCCACTTGCATGGGGATGAAGTCTCCTTTATGCATTTCTTGAGATGAACCTGGGATTGCACCTGCAGAGACAGTAGGATAAGAAAACAAGGACCCTTGAGGATCTTGAGCAGCTCGGAAGCGGCTCTGATATTGTTGGAATGGCTGAGATGATGATCCCTGAAGCATTTGAGGAGTAGGCATTGCTGATTGCTGACTCCAAGGCTCATGTAGGTTTGTTGCCGCGAATTGTTGTGGTCGAGATGCGGATTGATGCATTGAGACTGCTGGCACCCGATGGTTTAAAAACCCGGCTGGTTGCTGACTTGAGCATCTCGGCGGCTGCTGACTTCCATATTCGCTGTAGTAAGATTCTGGGGGTTGCTCAGAGTAGAATCCAGAGTATTCCAGATCCATCATCCTGGAAGTCTTCTGATGCTGAGTGCCTGAGGATCCTACAGTGGTAACTGTTGCAATACCTGACTTTTGAACAGTAGAGGGATTTACTTTCTGTTTCGGCTGCTCCGATATTTCCGGAGAGTTAAACCCGAATGATTTTGGGATCAAAGGGCTGATTTCCTCTACTGGTTTCTTCGATTTCTTCAATTCCATGATCTCCTTCATCATTCTCTCGTTGGTTTTGGTTTGTTCATCCGCATGGGCCTTCATTTGCCTGATCAAAACATAGAGATCGTTATTAGAAATAGTAGAGTCAGTGGACGTACCTTGAGATCCAGTAAAAGTGGGGTATTCCACTCCTTTAGCATTAGTATCAGCCACTTTCTTCATCATTGGGGGGAGACCAGCGTTGACAGTGGGCTTAGAGGATGAAACAGATTTTGAGGTGAATTTTGGTTGAGTCGACATTTTCAAGAATCGGTAATGGGAAGAAGATCAAGGCTCTTAATCGAATTCAAACACCGTTTGCCCCACGGTGGGCGCCAAATTGTTTTGGTCAAAAACTGCCTAAGCAATTAGTTGATCAAACTTTGTAAGTGAGGTAGAGTGTTTGATGTAAAATAAAGATGAAAATGCAAATGTAAAGGTTGACACGAGGATGTAACGAGGGAAAATCCAGGAATCCTTGAGTATCCTCAAGGAGCCTAGCAAAAAACCTCGGGGGCCGGTTCAAAGTACCTGCCGCCTAAAACTTTTATATAATGAAAGTTCTGATTACAAAGTAAATGAGCTCGAATTCTAAGTGTTACAGAGAGTTTTGATAGCGAGTATCGTGTGTTGTGTGTGTGTGTTGAATGAATGACCTAGAGCTCGTTTAAATAGTCAAAAATGCATTAACTAACTAGGCTAAAAACTAGGGATTGAGTCTTCAAGTCTTTGTGAACGTTGGAGTCAGTTACAACACGTCCCATAAAGCCTTGACCGAGTCTTTAGCCATCATTTACACGTCCCTTAATACCTGCAATCAATTAAGACACGTGGACAATTGTAACGGTTAAATTGATAACTGTAGTTCAGGATCCTTTGAGCTTCTGGCGAGCATCCTGAAATAATATAACCAACTGTCCTATATTTTAGGTATTCTCCCAACTAAGCCAATATGAACGTTGTGGACCACTTAGTCCACGTTCTCTATCATTTGTCCGAGTCTTTAGGCTTGTCTACACGTTTCTTTGACCCTGCAATTAATAAGACACATGGGAAAAACAAACGGGTTAGTTGATAAATGTAATTCCGAGATGCTCGAACCTGCCAGGATCCTGAACTTGCGTAAGGATACCAAACCATTTGAGCTGCCGCCAGGATCCTGGATTATCAGCCCTAACACTTATATAATCGAGGATTCGATCGACTCAGGAACACACACAAAACCGATATACTTTAGCTCTGGTAGCATTCAATCATTGTAACACTTAGCATCCATCGATCAAACCTCCAAAACTCTTGTACTTTCCAGTATCGTATAAATAAAAGAGTTAGGAAGCAGGCTCTTCAGGCCGGCTCCCGAGGTTTTTTTTGCTAGGATTCCTAGAGGCAACTCGAAGGATCCTGGATTTTCCCTCGTTACATCCTTGTGTTCAACTTTACTTTTCGAGCATATTATCAAGCACACTACCTCACATTCTAAGTTTGGAATACGAAATCATTTTGTTGATTTTTGACTAAAACAGTTTGGCGCCCAGCGTGGGGCAAGTGGTGCTTCATCCTACAAAAATTCCATTTTTCATTCACTCCATTTGATCTCTAATCTGAAAATGTCGACCCAACAAAAATATGTTTCGGCCTCTGTGTCATCCTCAATTCCTCCTCTTCCTTCTGCTCTAGGAAGCCAAAAGAAGACCAATGATCGACAAAAGAAAGTGGATGAACAGCCGAGAAAAACTGACTATCCCGTGTTCACGGGATCCCAGGTTCAATCTGTTGATCCTGTTATTGCTAACAACGATTTGTTTTCTTTGATTAAGCAGGTGAAAAATTAGATGAATCAACAAGAAAAGACTAATCAAACGGTAATGAAGGAAATTGAGGAGCTTAAGAAGTCCAAGAAACATGTGGAGGAGCAAAGTCCTCTATTTCCCAGGCACCTTGACTTCAATGCCTCAGGATCCTCAGATCCGACTCGCTACGATTACAAATCAGCTGCAGGCTTCACTACAGCCCCCACGATGACTTCCCAGGCCGTCGGATATGCAAGGAGTACTGCTGGATTCTCAGGAGCCACCCCGCCATAATCCTCGTAGCCACGCTCTAAAGATCCTTGGACTCCATTATCATTGGGATCCTTGGCTGCACCATCTCAAGGATATCCTTTTTCTGCTGGAACCTAGGCCAGAATTCCTAGGGATATCAACATTCTAACCTTTCTGTTTCTGCAGGAGCCTTCAAGACCAGCTCCTCAGAAGTATATGATGGTGACTTCATTCCCATGCAAATAGCAGCCACTACGGAGTCGAGCATCCCAATAAATTATGGATATGACCCCAGGATCCCAGTCTAGAATCCTTGTCCAGGTAATGTGTCCAATTCAGTTCCTCTAGCTTCTAACCAGGATGCTCCTTATGATGCAGGTATTCACCCAAGTATCGCCAGGGAGCTCCAGAAGTTGAAAGAAACGATATCGAGTGTTCCAGGAATCCTGAAGCCTATTCCTGAGGTCCCTTTGGAAAGCCACAAGATTTCAAGGTTCAGTTGGCCGATTTCTCAAGTTGAGATCCCGAAGCGTTTCCGGACTCCAAGCATGAAACTTTATGATGGAACCACGGATCCCAAAGACAACGTGGCACATTATAGAGAGCGCATGGAGATCAACCCCATTCCATTAGAAATCAAGGAAGCCTATCTGTGCAAAGGCTTTGGTTCAACCTTAACAGGACCAGCCATGAAATGGCTACTGAGCATTCCTTCTAATACTATTACATCATTTTCCCATCTAGTTAACCTGTTTAACAATCAATTTTCTTGCAACAGAACCTTTGAGAAGCTCACAGATGACCTATATCGAGTAATTCAGAAGCCAGATGAGCCGCTCAGAGAATACATCGCTAGATTCGGACAAGAATCTCTCGAGATTCCCCATCTGGATATGGTAGCAGCCGTAGAAGCCTTTAAAATGGGTCTCTCTAAGGACACCCGTTCTTATGATGACCTTGTCATGACTCCTTGCAGGAATCTTGACGAAGTATGCAGCAGAGCCTTGAGATTCATCCATCTGGAAGACGACAAGAAGATCCACCAAAGGCTGGATATTCCTAAATATGATCCCAACACTAAGAAGTCGGAATCCCCCGGGAAGCTGTATAGATCCCGTCCATACTCCAAACCAGATAATAAAAAAGTCAATGTTGTGGATCAAGACGATGACGATGAGGAGTATCATAAGGTATCTGAGTATTGTTTCTCTGTTGATATTGGTGGCTTAATGTGGCATCCCACTACCTCTTTGAATAATTTTTCAAGGAAAACCGACTCGTAATTTTTTTTTAAAAGAAGGGTCCATACTTGACCACTTGAACCATTAACAATCTTAAAACCATAGGTTTGTTTATTTAAATACATCACATTCAGAGTGCGCAAATGATTAACAAAACAGGATGACTATGACACCCCATAGAGAACTACCCTCCTTTATGTGTTCGGTTCTTTCTCCAAAATGCTCAATCCGGACCCGCTTCCCTGTTAACCTTACTACCTGTCACCAATTACCAGTAACGTATTAGTAAAAGGTAACCTATAACAAATTCAATCAATTATTATAGCATAAAATGAGAAAACAACATTAGTCCGTGAAACATAGTTCTAGGCGTATCGCCTAGAACTTCTGACTCACCAGGCGATACGCCTAGTACACCTGGCGTATCGCCTCCTGGTTTCCACTCTCCAAGCGATACGCTTGGAGAGGGATTTCCAGGGATTCGTCCAGTTTTCCCCTGTTTCCATACTTATCCAAATTTTGGCTAAGTTCCAGATTTCCTGCACATGACAAAAATTCATTCCAAGTACCACCATTCCTTTATCTAGTCAAAATGACAATCTTTCCATTAACTTCCCATAACCAACTACAAATCAAACATATGAGAATCAAACCAATGGAATCCCAACCCGTTTGACCCGTTTTCGAAGTTTATATCAACACACACACAAGTTAGATCTTTATTCTCATTTGCACCCGGAATTGCATCGAGTACAATTCCCTATTCTTACCCGAAGGCCATTCTTTGAAAACATGATTTTCACCTCTTACCCAAAAAGGGTCGATTCTTCCATTCTTACCCAAATGGGTCAATTTGCAGATTTTTGTTCAAGCTTACTTAGGTTCGTTGAACTATTTCATTCTTTAGGACTTGTAAGTCCCATTCTTCCCAACCATGGACATAACATCACACACATATACATTGATCACTTTTAGGTACACATAAATATACATAACTAAACAATCTTACGTTACCTCGAGAGTTTAAATCTTGGTTTTTCCTTCACGTTGGTGGCTTGAGCTTCCACCGGTTTCACCTATATTACCATGATTATTAGTCAATCATCAACATCCACATTCTTGCAAATACTAATGCACATTAACAATCCATTTCAAGTGTTGGAACACTTTGGCTTCCAATTATCATACACTTACAAGGCCATATCTACATGAAGACCAAAGTCTAAGTATTTCTAGACTCCTATCATGTACACATACCCAATTCATAATACATAACACAATACTTCAATTTATGCAATAATTCATGCTTTAAGCCTAATAAATATTCACTTAGGCATTTCATCGAACACTTAGAGTGCACAATTAGTATTCTTACTTGTATGTAATATTCCTTCATACCATTTAATCCATCTTTGACTATAAATGAATACATTCATCAAATTTCATGAAGAATTGCTAATCTTGCATAAGAATCAAGCTCTTATGCTCTAAATTCCAACCCAGCCTCCCATCTAACCCTAAATTTCGATTCACATGAGGTGGGTTTTAACCCCATTACCATCTTACTAACAATCAAGACAAATGTAAACATGCAGGGGTAGAATCATGCATCAAATTGGCACACAAGTCCCTACATAACATCATCTAACACCAATTTGATCTATCTTTGATTTTCCATAAAATCAATTAACCTCAAACACACTTACTTGATGTGAGAAAATCCGAAATGGATGATAAAATCGCAGCCTAGACTCCTTCCTTAGTCGAATTTCAGTCCCCCACTTTCGAATTTTCACATAAACTCACAGATTTGAGGTGGATTTGAGTTGGAACCCTAGTTTCCTCCTTCTCCTTTCTCCCTGCTCGCGACCCACGTCTGGGAGAAATCCCATACTTTTCTTTTTATTTTGTTTTAACTAGATGTTACACATTTAGCCCCCTCACTTTACCATATTATATAATTCATGTCTAAACTTTATATTTACCCATTTAACCTCTAATTTTAATAAAACTTATCTAGTCACAAAACATAACTTAATAGCTATGTTAGTATTTTACTAAACCCGTCGGGATGCGCTTGCTAACCACGCAAGCCCGACCCTTCCCACACAAAACAAGACATTTTCATTTAAAAGAATCATATAAGAGAGTTGGTACGTTACACTTAATGTTTGCAATGCAGGACCTTGGTGAAAAGACAAGATGGCCTAGAAATAATGATAAGCAGGGATCCTAGAAAGACAAAACCAAGTGGTGCGCCTTCCACGAAGACTTTGGCCACCTAACAGATGAATGCATAGCACTTTGGAAGGAAATCAGCTATCTACTCACTAAGGGGCATCTTAAAGAATTGATAGGTAGAAAGAAGATCAAAACTCAGGAAGCCGACAAGGTGCCTCAGAGATCAGCTTCTCCGCCTCAGGATGCTCAAATAATCAACTTCATATCAGGAGGCTCAGACATCTACGGCACTTCCCTCAGACAAGAAACATGCTAAGGAATCTAAATCTGAACAGGGTGACAGACCTATCTGGACATCCACCCTAACTCAAGACAAATTGATATCCTTTGATGAGAACGACCGTTCTCATGTCTAGGATCCCCACCAAGATAGTCTTGTGGTAACTTTATATATTGCTAACCATTTTGTCCGCATGATCCTCATTGATAATGGAAGCTCTGGTAAACATAATCCGACTTGATGTGCTAAAGAAGATGGGGATTCTGTAAACTGAAATAGTTTCCAGAACCTCGGTCTTGGTTGGCTTCAGTGGTGAAACTAAAAGCACCGTTAGGGATATCAGGTTACCAGTATATATAGAGGGGGTAAACTCTATGCAAAAATTTTGTGTTATAGATTCTCTCTCTTGTTGCAATATAATTCTTGGCAGGCCATGGATACACGAAATGAAAGCGGTCCCTTCAACTTATCATCAATGCATCAAGCTTCACACACCTTGGGGAGTTGTAAGGATTGAAAGCAACCAACAGAAAGCCAAAAATGCTACTCAACTTCAATGAAGAACACCACCAAGATGACAAAGGGATGGAAATTACAGAAAAGAGCACTTGAAGTAAAGGAGGACAGGGAGCTTGATGTCAAAGAAGTCCATCTAGATCCTGAGAATCCTGACGGTCAGAACCTCAACTTTCGCCTAGAAGCATGAGGACATGATGGGTATCCCTAAACATGTTATTACTCATAAACTTGGATTAGATCATTCTTTCAGGCCCATACAGCAAAAGAGGGGAAAGTTCGCTCCCGAGAAGAATGCAATCATACAGGAGGAAGTTGACAAGCTTCTCAAAACCAAGATGATCAGAGAAGTAAAGTATCCCAAGTGGCTAGAAAATGTGGTGGTGGTCCAGAAGAAGAATGGAAAGTTGAGAGTTTGTGTTGATTACACAGACTTGAATAAGGCTTGTCCTAAGGATCCTTTTCCACTTGAATAAGGCTTTTCCTAAGGATCCTTACAAGCATCCCAACAGATGTTGAACAAGAATTAGTTCAGCTTCTGAAGGCCAGAACCTCAACTTTCGCCTAGAAGCATGAGGACATGATGGGTATCCCTAAACATGTTATTACTCATAAACTTGGTTTAGATCATTCTTTTAGACCCATACAGCAGAAGAAGAGAAAGTTCGCTCCCGAGAAGAATAAAATCATACAGGAGGAAGTTGACAAGCTTCTCAAAACCAATATGATCAGAGAAGTCAACTATCCCAAGTGGCTAGCAAATGTGGTGGTGGTCCAGAAGAAGAATGGAAAGTTTAGAGTTTGTGTTGATTACACAGACTTGAATAAGGCTTGTCCTAAGGATCCTTTTCCACTTCCCCATATTGATGCAATGGTGGATGCCACGGCCGGTCATGAGATACTCACCTTCATGAATGCCTCGGCAAGATTCTAACAAATTCAGATGGAACCATGTGACCAGGAGCATATAGCGTTTATGACTCCAACATGTATCTATTGTTATACTGCTATGCCTTTTGGTTTAAGAAATGCAGGTGCCACATACCAGAGGCTCGTCAATATGATGTTTAAAGAGCAACTGGGGGACACAATGGAAGTCTACATAGACGACATGGTGGTGAAATCTAAGAAGGCACAAGATCACGTCAAGGATATCCAAACTGCCTTTGATATCCTTGACCAATATAACATAAAGCTCAATTCCTCCAAGTGCCACTTTGGGGTGCGAGCCGGAAAGTTTTTAGGATACATGGTTACCGAAAGAGGAATCGAAGCAAGCCCCGAGCAGATCAAAGCAATCTTAAATTTGAAGTCACCGTCAAATGTAAAAGAGGTACAAAGGTTGACATGAAGAATCGCAACACTCAATAGGTTCATTTCAAGATCCTCAGAAAAAAGCAAGGATTTCTACGATATCCTGAGGAAAAACAAGAGGTTTGAATGGGCTGGGAAGCATGAAGAAGCCCTGAGATGCTTAAAAGACTACCTGTCAACAGCCCCACTGCTAATGAAACCAGAAGATATGGAGCCGCTATATTTATATCTTGCTGTATCCGGAAGCTCAGTCAGTGCAGTCTTAGTAAAATACCACCAAAGTTAGCAGCATCTGGTATATTACGTAAGTAAAACTCTGCTAGACGCAGAGTCCAAGTATTCTCACCTTGAAAAATTAATTCTAGCTCTTATAATGACTTCCACTAAACTCATACTATAATTGTGAGATCTAACTATCCTATTAAGGCAGTTCTCAGGAAGCCAGAGATGTCAGGTAGGATGGCTAAATGGGCAGTCAAGTTGAGTGCCTTGATATCAAGTATGAGCTAAGGAAAGCAATCAAATCCCAAGCATTGGCTGACTTTGTGGCTGATTTCAGTAGTGACATAGAACCAAAAGTTTAGAAGGAAGTCCAGCAGCTTGAGAAACTCGAAGAAGACTGGATCCTTTACACTGATGGATCCTCAAATGTCCACAGGGGGTATCTTGTGAATTCCAGGCTACCAACAACAAAGCTGGATATGAAGCTTTGATTGCTGGTTTGCAATTGGCTAGAGATATGGGTATCCGGTGTATTCAAGTATTTGTTGATTTTCTTCTTTTGACTAACCACTTTAATGGCTCTTATGCAGTGAGAGGAGAGAATTTAATCAAATATCTTGATATTGTCATTGTCTTTGCTTTTTGAAAGTTTTATCATTTCGCAGGTGCCAAGAGAAGACAATTCAGAGCCGATGCTTTAGCAAACCTGGCTTCATCGCTCAGGATCCCTGAGGATATCAGGATTCCTATAACGCACATCCTGACGCCGGCAATAGCTCAACAAGAAGCTCACATAGTTGATGACAATGAAGAAGTAGATGCTGGGAATCTCGAAGATACCCAGGAATCCTGGACTTATCCAATCATAAAATATCTTAAAAACGGAGAGATTCCTAAGGGTGAAAATCCTAGGGCTTTTCGCGCCAAGGTAACACCTTATTTCATCTTAGATAACATATTATATAGAAAATCTCTTGCAGGTGTCTACTTGAGATGCTTAGAGAAAGCAGAAGCTCTTGAGGTGCTTGAAGACATCCATAGTGGAGATTGTGGAAACCACACTGGGGGTAGAGCACTCTTCTCCAAGGTTCTCAGATTTGGTTACTATTGGCCTACAATGAAGAAGGATGCCATGAGCTTCTCACAAAAGTGCGATGCCTGCCAAAGGCACGACAATATTCTACATCAACCAGCTGAGCATATGCATTCTATAGTATCCCCATGGCCGTTCATGAAGTGGGGCATGGATATTGTAGGTAAGCTGCCCAAGGCTCCTGGAGGAAAAGTGTTTATGCTTGCTATGACAGACTATTTCTCCAAGTGGATTGAAGCAGAAGCCTATATGCAAGTAAGGTAGAAAGAAGTGATATCCTTCATCAAGAGAAACATCCTTACCAGATTTGGGATTCTGGCAGAAATCATATGTGACAACGGATCCCAGTTTATCTGCAAAAGAACAACAAATTTTTGTACAAGCTGGGGCATAAAGATGATTACATCAACACTTGTCCATCCTCAAGCCAATGGACAGGCAGAATCCAGCAATAAGATCATCATCAACTATCTCAAGAAGAAGTTGGGCTCCAAGAAAGGCAAATGGACTGAAGAGCTACCATTTGTTCTTTGGACAGATAGGACAACACCAAAGAATGCAACAGGTCAAACCCCGTTTTCATTAGTGTTTGGAGCTGAGGCAGTATTCCCACAGAAATGGTGTTATCCACTGCCAGGATTAACTGCCACGATCCTGAAACCAACGACCAGAATCTGCTTCAGGATCTCGAAACAATTGAGGAGCTTAGAGACATGGACAGAATCTGGATGGCATCCTATCAACAAAGGGTGGCAAAGTTTTATAACAGGAACACCAGGTTAATAAGATTTCAAGTGGGAGACTTAGTACTGAGAAACGCATTTCAGAATACTACCAACCCAGCCGATGGAAAATTGGCACCCAAGTGGGAAGGTCCATATTTGATAGATTTTGAAGAAGGAAAAGGGGCATATCATTTGGTAAACATGAAAGGAGAAGCTCTACCAAGAGCCTGGAATGCCATCCATCTCAAAGCCTATTTTATATGAAAATCCCATTGGAATCCCAAGGATCCTACTGCCCAAATGCTATAAGGTACATATACTAATCCAATTTCAATATTATTCTTATTATTTTTATCACATGATACTGAGTTAAGCATCGGAGTAGTGTTAGCTTGGTGTTAGCTAAGCTAACACCCACCCCTCACCAAGTGTTAAGTGTTTTGCAGAATTTGAGAATCCTGAGTATTTTGGGTATATCCCTAGTTAGAGGTTGGCCACCTCTCCTACGTTTAAGGTATCATGCATACCTTCCAAGGTTTGAGAGGCTGACTCCTCTCCTATGTTGGTTAATCGCCAGTAGCGCACGACCCTTGCCAGGAGCGCACGTTGTCCACCTGTATGCTCAAGATGGCCGGACCAGTCTATCCCATGGGTGGTTGACAATCTTGTCATTGTAGGCTAGAGGTGTTCAACGAATCGAATTTCGAATACTCGAGTAATTCTAATCGAATTATTCGAATTTCAACTTTTAAAACCTGGATTCGAAATTCGATTCGAATTCGAAATAGATTTGTCGAATCGAATCGAATTCGAATTTGGAATAGAAAATCCAATTCGAAGTTCGATTCGATTCGTATACAGATTTCGAATTCGAATCGAATACGAATTAAATCCGAATAAACTCGTTTTAAATTGAAACAAAAACACATGTTTTAATTTTATTTTCAAAACTAATAAAAACTTAAATTATTGTAGTAAAATATACAAATCTATATAAGTATAAAACTAATAAACATTCAAAAGATTTAATATTTAGAATTTTTCAGGGAAATGGAATCGTGAACAAGAATAAAACGTTTCAACTTTCAAGGTATATTTTATATATTTTTAAATTTTAATACTTTTAATATATGACGTGAATTATAATAAGTCAAACTAATTCAGAATGAGTAGTCCGAAATTCGAAGAACTCAGAATTCGATTCGATTGTAGGCTGCTGGACCAGTCTATCCCATGGGTGGTTGACAATCTTGTCATTGTAGGAGCGCACGTTGTCCACCTGTATACCTGTATACCTGTTGACAATCGAATTCTGAGTGGTTGACAATCTTGTGGCCGGGCCAGTCTATCCCATGGGTGGTTGACAATCTTGTCATTGTAGGCTGCTGGACGGATTCTCAAGGTTTATAACATTGACGTGTTATCTAAGGTTTTGACATTTTCATGTCACTTACGCAAGGGCGTGACCCCAGTTTTGGCTTAGTCCCAAGTATATAAGGGCTTGACCCAAGTTTTGGCTTAGTCCCACGAAAAAACGGGCTTGTCCCCAGATTTGGCTTAGTCCAAAGAATCTCGGGTTTATCCCTAGCTTATTTCTAAATTTGCTATCTTATCTTCAGAAAAACTTTTCCTTTGGCCCCTGGCCAGGAACCTTATTAATCTCTTTTCAGATTTCTAAGGCAGGATATCAAGATAGAATGGCAAATTTGTCCTTCGGGATTCCTGTCAGGATCCTGAATGAGATAAGGTAAGTAGCAGCAGCTTGGATTGAGAAGCCGACTAAGGTAGAATTTGAAGGGCAGGTGATTTATATGTTTATCACTTAAATCTTAAATGGTTTCCTTATATATAAGTACTTTTTAAGATTCTTAACAAAATTTTATAACTAGTTCTACATACAAGATTTCAATACAAACAACAACATGAGAAGCCAATAGATAATCATATTATTAGTATACACAAATGGGTTTTGAGCTCCCCAAGTTTCGTCCTGAGAACCTCAGGATCCCTCCGCTTGGGAAGTTCGAAGGTCAAAAGTTTTTAGGAATTCTGGTTTCGTCTTGTAAAATACAAGAGCTCTCCACCAGGATCCCTACCTTTGTTTGTTGCTTATTACTTGTCTATTACAGGAACCACAAATTGTTTCACCAAAAACCACAAAACATTAAAACCTAAAAAATGGGCTCAGACCGTTGCATTATCTTCATCGCCCATTGCCTTCCCTTCTTCCAATAGCTTCTCCACCTCCTCTAGCTTCTTACCCTTACCCAGCTCCAGCACATAAGCCCTCGTCATTGCCACTGGGGATTCCGGAACCGTCTTCGAGGAGCCACCTTCATTCCCATCCTTCCCTGCTTCAGCCACATCTCCATCTCCTCCTCCCAACGATTCTAGAACCAGCTTCCAGCCCGCGACTTCCCAGCCAGGCACCTTGAAACCAACCGCTTCAGCCTCACCCGCCATTTGGATTTTGCATTCCAGGACGCTCCGGGCAGCCGAAGGTTGGCATGTTTCAGCATCAGCGACCATCTTGGCTTACAGGGCCAGGCGCTGCTCAGTGAGCTTATGCTCATAGAACATGGTCTTACCCTTGAAGATGTCAGCTTGGGCCTGGATCTTCTCCTCAGCCTCAGCCAGCTTCTTCTCCATGTCCATTGCTTGGGTGCTCAGCTTCTCGATACCCTGCATAAAGAAACAGGAATCCTGATCAGCAGCTGCAACAGGTATGAAACTAATATACATGTTTGTTAAAACTTCTTACCAGGTTGACCATGGTCTGCATCGAGAAAACCTTGTTGTTGACCTCAGAGGGAGCAAGATCCTCGGAAGTTTCCAGGTACACGGGGGCCTCAACAACCTTTCGCTTCTTGGAAGCCGAGGCCTTCGGCCAACTGACAAGTGGCTTGGAGGTGGCAGGCTGCTCCAACTGTTTCTTCTTGACTTTGAGAAGGTTGTCAAGATCCTTCAGGGAGAATGAGGAGTTAGACTTGGGGGCTGCAAAGAAAAACAGATTGTCAACATTCAGGATGCTCGATAAGCGTACAACTCAGGATCCTGTAGAAAACTTACCAGACATCTCAGGAATGTGATCGGCTAAGTAGTTATGTTCGCTGGCAGTTTTTTCAAGTATCAGGGCTCTTTCAGTGGAAGGAATCTGGTAGAGTGCTTCAAGCTTCCTGGAATCCGGCTGTGCCTTGATGTGATTCTCGAATTTGGGTGCTGCAAAACACAATAAAAAGTTAAACATATATTCAGAATCTTATGACGAAAAAGAAGTCAATATCCTACCATTATCAACCCACTTCAACGGCAACTCCGTACCCCTAGGAATCGAGTCTCGCTTAACAAAGAAGAAACGTTTCTTCCAGTCATGATCATTGTGGGAAGCTCAGGGCATCAGTTGAGAGGTGGAGGTGCGAGCCTTTAGAACAAACCGGCTGCAACCATGGGTTCGGAGTTGGTAGGCTTCACAAATTTCAGGAATCCCAATTTCCAGGTTCTGAGTTTGGTTCAATTGTTCAAGGGAGTACAAGATTCTCCAAACCATAGGCATGGTTTGGGCATAAGAGAGTCGGGTAGTCTTGAAGAAATGAGTGACGAGCTCCGGGAAAGGGAATGTCATGCCAAGCAGAAAAGGATAGTACATAAAGCATACCCAGGTGGTGGAGGTGAAGTCAGATTTGGTCCGAGAATCGTAGGGACAAAAAACCGTTCCCGACGGAAAGTACCGGAATTCCTCAGGCCATGAATGTCGCCATCTTCGAACGAACAGGCTTCCTCCTCGCTGGGGACGATATATCCCTGATCATGGAAATCCTCGATCGTCGGAGAGTTCAGCGAAGAGGATGAGCGAGTATTTTTTTGGCCATGGCCAAAAAATCGAAAGGAAATCGGAAGAGAGAAAAGAAACTGACCTGGAATATCGGAGAAGCTCGAGAGAGTTTTGTGGAAGAAGATGAATGAAGATGAGTGATTCGGAATCTCCTATTTAAAGAAAAAACAATGATGAAGGTCTCATCACTTGGAAGCCATAAAAAAGTCCCATCATAACCATATTTACCGTGATAACGCCGTGATTTAAGCATCTTTTTGAATTTTGGGGGTTGTTAAACTCATCTACAACTGTCGAAATTCAAGGGGCAATTGTTGAGGGTGTATTTTCAGTATGCTCCGGAAAACTCAGATAGTTCCGGAATCCTACTACAGTTTGGGAATCCCACTCGTCCAGGTATCTTGATTTAATTTACTCGACTAACCCTTATAATTGTCACGTGTTTATTTGACCCAGGTACCGTTGAGTCATCAACTACCTCCGAGATTGAAGCTCCAGCTAAAGAAGATCGTGGACCAAGTGAACGAGAAGGCTCTAACGGTCAAGTTAGTTGGCTGATGAGATCCCGGGAATCCCGGATAGTTAGTTATTTTTGTTTATATAATCGAGGATTCGATCGACTTAGGAACACACACAACACCGAGATACTTTAGCTCTGGTAGCTTTTAATCATTGTAACACTTATAGCATCGATCTATCAAACCTCCAAAACTCTTGTAATTTCTAGTTTCGTATCAATTAAAGAGTGAGGAAGCAGGCTCTTTAGGCTGGCTCCCGAGGTTTTTTTGCTAGGATTCCTAGAGGCAACTCGAAGGATCCTGGATTTTTCCCTCATTACATCTAGGGGTGTTCAAACGGGTCAGACCCGCCAGACCCGTCTAAACCCGAACCGTGACCGAGAACCGAATGAAACAATTGTGGGAACCGGAACTGTACCTATTTGTATGCGGTTTGTTCGGTTTTCGTCCGGTACAAGGATCGGTTCTGCCAGTTCCTTTATTTGGACACGTATAAACCAAAAAGCCCGATGTCCTCTCTTCATGTCCAAGCAACCAAGCCTGTTGTGCTTATCAAAGTTTCTGAACAGTGAACAGAATGTAAAGTGTAAACCGTGAAGGAAGCTTATTACCCATTTGCACAGCCCTACCCCCTAAGCAAACTAATTAATCGAATGACAAACTAATATAGAATTGTGGTATGTGGATAATAGCAAACTATTGATTAATGAATCGAATGGCAGTCAGTTACTTACTTGAAAATCGTATTGAAGATGAAGACTTGAAGTGATGATGATGATGATTGATGCAAACTAGTTCAACACTTCAACATGGATGAATGGATGATTGCTCACTGGAATTCAATCGATCGGATGTACAGATGATTGGGAATTGTGATGATGCAAAGTTGCAAACTAGAACTTAGAAGAATAGAAGATGAAGAGATGGACAGATGGTAACTAAGAGACGTATACACGTAACGACCTGCAGGTTTTTTGGAAATATCAAAACATTTAAGAGGGCTCCTACATTTTCTAGGTTTTTAAGTGTTAGAAACGGGTATACGGGTTTTATGTGTTACCGTCGGGTCAGACCCGAGACCGAACCGAAACCGTTTAAAGGAAAACATGGGAACCACGAACCGTATGTAAAAAAAAACTGGGTCCGGTTTCCGGTTCCACCGGGTCGGTTCTAACGAGTGGGTCGGGTATACCCGACTTAAGCTCACCCCTAGTTACATCCTTGTGTTCAACTTTACTTTTCGAGCATATTATCATGCACACTACCTGACATTCTAAGTTTGGAATACGAAATCACTTTGTTGATTTTTGACCAAAACAGAGTTTCAGGTTCTCATGACAACAAACTTTGAAATGAGCATGATGGGAGAACTAAACTACTTTCTAGGAATCCAAATCAAACAAACTCCAGAAGGAATTTTTATAAATCAAGCAAAATACATCAAAATTCTACTCATTAAATACTCCCTTTCAAATTGCTCCTCTATTAAAACACCAATGGCCACAAATGTCAAAATTGATGTTAATGAGGAAGGTAAAACTATAGATGAACATACTTATAGAGGAATGATAGGCTCACTTCTGTATCTCGCAGCAAGTAGGCCTGATATCATGTTCTCCACATGTTTCCTTGCCAGATACCAATGTAAACCCAAAGAGTCTCACTTATTAGCTATCAAGAGAGTTTTTAGATATCTAAAGGGGTCATGTGAAGGAAACTGATTTTTCTCTAAAAGCCTACTCAGATGCTGATCATGCATTATGTAGACTAGACAGAAAAAGCACATCATGAAGCTGTCAAATGCTGGGAGGGAAGTTAGTATGCTGGACATCCAAGAGAGGAAACTGTGTATCAATTTCAACTACTGAAGCTGAATATGTTGTTGTTGCTCCCAGTGATATGAATGCAAACCCAACTCAAAGACTATGAGATAAGTCTCTCTAAAATACCAATTCTCTGTGACTCAAAATGTGCAATTGCCATCACGTCCATTCCTGTTCACCACTCAAGGAGAAAACACATTGACATCAGGTATCACTTTATCAAAGATCATGTTGGAAAAGGACACATTGAAATGTACTTTGTTACAACTGAACTCCAACTTGCAGATATCTTTACCAAACCATTAGATGAGAAGAGATTCTCATTTTTACTAAGCAAGCTGGGGATGCTAAACATGACAACAAATTAAAAAAAAGGGTGTCATTTACTTCCACCTAAAAACAAAAGCTAGTTTAATAATACCTGTCTTTTTCTTTCTCTACTCCCAAGGAACTCCTCTGAAAAGTCGACCTCTTGAACAAAAAGCTCAATATTCAAGAATAAAAAACATCAATAATGACCTATAAGATATAGGCTGTCAAATCTGTCTGCCCTATCATCTGTTCACTTCATCATCTCACCATGCCTTTAAAAGGAGAACAAAAGCCTAAAAACTCACACATAAAAATCTTTCTTCTTCAAGAAATCTAAAATATCCCTCAAAGAAGATAAACTCATCAATGTCTTTCAAAGAACTTTCTCATCCACTCCCTGAAAGCACAACATTCCCTGTTCCTCACCTACACAATCTCGTGCTATATACACACTGCGGAAACATATTCTGGTCATGCCAACAAATGATGAAATTCCTCAAGAATTGTCCCACTGGATATGCTCTAACTCTTGACATTCCTATCAATTACTCTCTCCTTCAAGAGTTTTGGAGGAATGCTGCCCTCATTGTTAAAGATGAAGATAGTGCATTGATAAGAACATCTGTCTGTGGAGTACTGTTTGTCTTCGATCAACATCTGATCAGAAAAGCACTTCAAATCAAAGACAGTCCATCTGCTCCTAGTCACTTCAACAGAGATGATGTGATTAATACTCTTCTTGATATGGGATATAAGGGAAATCTATATGAAGGAAAAGCCGATAGAGTTCATCTGCCACATCTATGGCAATACTTCTTTTCTCAGATTCAAATTTGTTTCTCATCAAAATACTCTGATCATCAACTCTCAGATGAGGACACTCAATGTGTCATGCATGCTTTCATCCAAGGTCACAACATGAATTTCTCTCTGTATCTCATGAGACACATGCAAAACAACCTCAAAGGACCCTTAAATGAAAGATTCATTCTCTACCCCAGATTCTTCTCAAAATTAATCCTTCAAGCCTTGAACTGGAAAACAATACCAAGAGAAAACATAACAAGCAAAGTAGTATCTCAAAAGGGAATCTTCTGTCAGGTGCTCTTTCTCTTCTGATTACATATATGTTCCGATACATGGATTATGTTCACAGTAGTTGTTAGGTTGGGTTAGTGTGACTTAAATCCACATGGTAAATCAACATTTTTAATAGATTTGAGACCAATCAATATGAACAATTGTTTGTTAGTTCATCCAAAACTTAACAACATAAAATTTTAGCTCAAAATAGATGTTACCTAAATAATCTGCATTCTCCTCCACAAAACAACCAACAGAAACCAAAATTGTGTTGGTGATACATGCCATTAACCCACGTTCTCTACATCTCTATGGTTTCCCATTTTCTGTTTGTTAAGTAATTTTCTACAATCCCATGTTCTAACAATCCCATGTTCTAGCAGTTTGTTGAATTGTAAGCCATATATATATGGCCTTTAGTTGTTACTTTTGATATATGAGAAAAATTATCGAAAAGGTCTAAACTCTCTTTACATTCTTTTCTGGTTTCCCTCTTAATTTCTTTGGCCATCGTTTAATCGATCGGAACCACATCAGTTGGTTTCTTGGATAATCTCGAAAGTATGAATCACTTTCAGATTGAATATTCTCGTGGTTCACTTGAGAAAATCAATCGGATACGATCGAGACGAACATGATGAATTTGAGAATTTGCAGATGATTGATTTGAACCGTATTTTCTTTCTGATTGATATAATCGTATATTTAGGAACATGAGCGTACGTAGATAACTGCCAGGGGTTGCCGCCCCTTGGACCCCGCTCTCTCGGGGGCGCTGCCCCAGAACCCCCGCTAAGGGGGTGTTGCCCCCTTGGATCCTCGTAACGTTATCGATACGGGCTGGTTACGGGGCGTACGCTACCCCGCACCACCGAACCCGACCATATAAGTTAAAGGTCCGATCAATCAATAGTCAATCCCTAATTATACTAAAATAGCAACAAATTGATAGTGACTTGATTCTAAGACGTAATAAATATACATAAACACTCGCAGATTTTCATATGCGGATGTTGTAATGCTTTGACAAAAAAAAAATACAGAAGTTGTTGGAGGAAATTTGAATCATCTGTTGGAGACGGTTTTCTTATAATGCAATATAAGAAAATTGGTACCGGTAGTAGTATTACAATTTACAAAGCACAAGTTGTGAACTTAGTGAATTATATGTTTAGGAAGAGCAGCAAACGATAACGCAGCCTGTATTTGAAATTCACACATTTTATTTGATATTGAAGGGTACATGTATCTAAATACCTAATTAACAAAGCATAAACAAATTAGTTGGATAAGTGATAACTGAATCTAATAACCTATAGAATCAGAAGATGAAAGTCTGTCATCTATCAATCTGGGCATTTGGTCTAGTGGTATGATTCTCGCTTTGGGTGCGAGAGGTCCCGAGTTCGATTCTCGGAATGCCCCCCATTTTTTAATCATATTGTTATTTTGTATTTTTTTTGTTATTGTTTATTGTTATGCACGACTTATACAGTCTGGTATTTCCGAATTTGAAGTACAGGCTACTAACGATAAACAAAAATGGGCATTTGGTCTAGTGGTATGATTCTCGCTTAGGGTGCGAGAGGTCCCGAGTTCAATTCTCGGAATGCCCCTATATTTTTTCCCTTCATTTTTTCCCTTCAGCTACTTAAATTAATGTAATAATTGTCTAAATGTAAAAGCGTGGTGAAGGATATCTTGAATAACCAACCATAGCATAACTTCAAATACTCTCTTTCTCATTCCATTTTACTATTTCTTATTCAAAAACCAATTTCACCCTTTAATTAGGTAATAATAATATCTAGTAAAACAGATACGGTTCATTTGAATAGAAATACAGTTCATTTGCATCGAAGTAAGCTAATTTCTCGAAGTTAGCTTGTCTTGGACACATGGCATGTTTACACCCATTTTTAACATTTTCTCTATATTTCGATGTATTTTTTTTTCTTAAAACCAAATTGTACATAACAATATACAACAATATAAAGGTCATCAAAGCATAAACGTAGAAACTATTATAGTTGCCTCAAATTTTGTACTTAAATCGTTGTATGTTACTTTTCGGTATGAAATAATATAATCACTATTTTTTTTGGTTTACTTTTAATACCCTTAATGTGATATTTTATAAAAATTGCGAATTTGACGCTATGTTCTCCTTATTTTGATCAATGTTTTAAGTTAAAATTTTCTTTTAAAACCGAGTTGTGAATAGTAATGTACAGATCTTCAAATAATACAAATTCAATGTTTCGACATAAATTTTATTTTAAAACAAATCACGTCAAATATGATATATTTATTTCATTCTTCTTAATTTTACTTTTGTTTTCTTAAGCCTTATTTTCACGACGACGTATTTTCGAATATACCATCAAGACGTGCTTTTTTATTTACGTTTTTATATTCAAACCGGGACACCGCAATATCATATAATTCTCTTTACGTACTTAACCGGTTAAGTTAATATCACGTGACAACGTGCATCCATCATCCACTTGTTAAACATAAAATAAAACACAAGAGTCAATAAAATATAAAAAAATAAATTTACTACCCGCACATTGTCGCAGGGATAACATGAGTACACAAAACATTTACACTACCAAAGCGGAAAAATAAAATACAAAAAGAACTGCGTAACAACGTTAAAGAAATCCATAATGGGAAGAAGTTTTGGGTTCATCAGACTTGTACGGGTTCATGATCTTTTTCAAATGATTTCTAATCTTCGTTCGATCTGGATGGGAAACTATCATGTCTTTGCTGATTTGGCAAGAGTTGATAAACCAATGGACTCTCATCGTACAAAGAAAAGTGTTCATGATCAAACATCAAAACTTGCTGAAAATATTGTATCCTATGCCTCTGTTTTACACGCTAGGGTTTCACCACCTCAAAGTGGTCCACTAGATATTAAGAAGATGGAAGTGGATGCTACTTCTTTACATCCGGAACATAAACAATTTGAGAAGCCACATGTGCAGCAAGTGATTGATTTTGTGAAGCCAACTGAACCGAGTATCAAGAGATTAGTAATCCCAGAAGGTAAATCGAAAACGATGGAAGGTAACGACAAGGTCATTTTGGCAAAACTAATGGATGTTGTCTCTTACTTAACTTGTACAAGACATGTTATGACGAAGGTTTCTTGGACATTAAGATTAGATATATTGGGGGTAAATGGGTCTTCGTTAGTTTTTCTTCCAAAGACTATCGCTTAAAGTTTCAAAGTTGTAGCAATTTGAAAAATGTATTACTCTTGTTTTCGTCCGTTATCTCCTTCTTTTATCCCTGACGAGCGTACGATATGGATTGAGTTTGTGGGTTTCCCTATGATTGCTTGGGATAAGGAGACGGTGTTTCATATGGGTGTTAATTGGGGTAAGTGCTTATTCTTTGATGAAGATAAGGATGAACTGATGGCGTTGAAGAAGATTTGTATTCTCACTAAATCTAAGCAACCAATATCCGAACGTGTCACAGTCAAGATTCATGGCAAGGAGTATGACGTGTGGGTCAGAGAATTTGTAAACTAGGCCCCAACAATCGTTAAGATTTCATTGGTGTCTTCGAGTGAGTCGGAATCGGAGGAGCATAACTCCATCGATGAGGAATCTTCATCTTCTTCTTTGGCTGAAGACGAGACTAACCATAAGAAGAAAGAGCATAATATTGTTCCTCTTATAAATGAGATTATTTAGATTGAAGATGAATATGGTGGCGATCAATCCAAAGAGTCATTTTCTATATATAAACCGACTGAGCAAGTTGCATTAGAAGAGAAATGTGTTAATAATATTATGGAAAATAATGAGTCCATGATAATTGATGATGAAAAGGAGTTGTATGGGGGGTATGGGAGGTAGTACAGTTACTGCGGGTATGGGAGGTAGTACTAGGGGTGTTCATAAATAACCGAAATCCGAATAAACTGATAAACCGAACCATATTCATATCCGAATAAACCAATCCAAATTGTGAATTCGGTTTACAGTTCGGTTTTCAACCGTATCCGAATTGTGAACTTGGTTTACGGTTCGGATATGGTTTTGTGTTTTGTTTTTATTCGGTTTATTCGGTTTATTTGGTTATCCGTTTAAAACCAAATAAGATTTATATATATATATATATATATATATATATATATATATATATATATGTATAAGTATGTATGTATATTTATTTATTTATAAACCCATATATGATAATGATATATCCATGTTTTTTTAATATATCATATATCCATCGTTTTTTCCCATATACTTGTTTTTATTTCTTGTAGAAATGAGAGGGATAACAATTGATGTCGATTGAAGAAACTTCTTGATGTTTGTTTTTTGTTCACTTCATGTGTTGGAAGACTATTTTTCATGAAAACTTTGAAGTTTTTTTTGTTTACTCTATCGGTATGTAGGTATTTTGGCTGTAAGTATTTTGTTTGTGGGTATTTGGGTTGTATGTATTTTGGTTGTTGGTATTTTCGTTGTAGGTATTGGGTTAGGGGTAGTTTGGTTGTAGGTATTTAATTGGAAGTATTTTGGTTGTATATCGGATTATGGTCTTAACTCTTAAACTCTAAGGATATGTTAAAGATGTTTGTTCTTTGTTTTTTTTTATTAGTAAAAATTACACAAAATATGTTATTTGTTGAATACGGTTTAAACGATTTGAATACGATTTATTCGGTTTTCAACCGAAACCGAATCATATTGAATTTGGTTTATTCGATTCGGTTTGTAAAATTTTCAATACGGTTTGGTTTGGTTATGGTTATCATAAAAAAAACTTCAATCCGAATAAACCGAATCAAATAAACCGAATAAACCGTTAACCGAACCATTGAACACCCCTAGGTAGTACTGCTACTTTTGAGTCTAAAGTCTCAAAGATCGATAATAGTTTTGATAATTTTGTTAATTCAGGGTAGGATATTCAGGACACAACTAAGGGTGGCATCGACCTTTCTTCAGTCCATTAAAAGGTAACGTTTCAAAATTAGAGTCTATCTGGCATTACAAAGATCCTTGTGGGATTACTCAAGGACCTTTTTCTTTTACTCAGTTATGCAAATGGATCAAATACTTCCCTGCTGATATTGACTTTAGAGAACAACTGATAATGAAAATGATAGTATTCGATTAACTGATTTGTTAAAGGATCAGGTCAAAATTACAAGTAACATAAATGGTTTGGCTATCCACAATTCAAGCGAGAGTGTAAGATTATCAGATTTCGGTTAGATCCCTTTGCATCGGTGGTTTAGTGCAGCGGGTGCTTGGGTTGCCCGGGAGGTGGTGCTCGTATTGGTTACTTCGGGTCTTTTTTCATCTTCGATTTGTTTCGTTCAGGCTTTTCTGGGGTATTTCTTTCTTTTTATCAATTTCTTCTTTGTGGTCCTCTTTGTTGGGTCGGTATGTATCTTTGAATCATCTTGTCTAGTTTCTTACTAGATATGTTTTAATAAATCTTTTGCCGTTCAAAAAAAAAGTTAAAAGCGATTGTTTAAAATATTAAAATTATAAGTTAAATGTTGGGAAAATGTCACAAAAACATAACCAACTTTCAATTTTGTTTTAATTAGGTCACTCAAACTTTTTTTTGTTCCAATCGAGGTGACCTGATTAGCAGGTAACCTAATTATTTTTTTTTATAAAAACTGGATTTTTTTATATATTTTTTTAAAATGATTTTTTTATAAAAAATGATTTTTTAAACTCGATTTTTTAATAAAAACGATTTTTTATAAAAATTCAAGATTTTATAAAAAAACATTTTTGGTGTAAAAAGTTTGTTTTTTATAAAATTTAAATTTTTATAAAAAAACGTTTTGGGTGTATAAAATTTTGTAAAAAATGTTTTTTTTATAAAATTCGAAATTTTATAAAATTTCATAAAAATGTTTTTTTATATAATTCTAAATTTTATAAAAAACGTTTTGGGAGTATAAAATTTGAATTTTTATACAAAAAAACATTTTTTATAAAATTTCAAATTTTTATAAAAAAGAATCGTTTTTATTAAAAAAACAATTTTAAAAATTCATTTTTTATAGAAAAAATTTTAGTAAAAGTTTCAGTTTTTGTAAAAAGATTGATTAGGTTACCTGGTAATTAGTTCATTTATCTAGGAATAAAACATATTTTAAAGTTAAGTTATCTGATTGGAACAAAAAAAAGTTTGTGTGACTTAATTGGAACAAAATTGAAAGTTTGTTATGTTTTTATAAAGTTACCTAATTTTACCTATTATACAATTAAAAAAAAAATAGACGTGACATCAAAATTGCCACACAAACTAATTTAGTGACATTTATGTTTGTTTAATCTACACGCTAGGTATTTAGGTGGCGTTTGGCTCACGGAATGTAATGTAATTGGAATTGTAAAGTTTTCCTTTTAAAGTTGTGCTTAAGTTGAGTAAGAAAGGGGTTTGAAATACAATGAATTCCTTTAATCAATGGAATTTGAGGTCATGTAACTTTCCTTCATTAAAGTGAAGGATTTCTAAATTCCATTGATTAAAGGAATTCATTGTATTTCAAACCCCTTTTTTACCCAACTTAAGCACAACTTTAAAAGGAAAACTTTACAATTCCAATTACATTACATTTCGTGAACCAAACGCCACCTTAGTTTTTCTTTCCAATCCAATGTATCATCAATTCTTTTATTTCTAAGGCTAATTGTAGTGGATAAGGCTCTAAATGTGACATTATCCGTAATATGGATGCTGATTGGACAAGGGGTTTTATGGGGCTTTATGGTATAATAGATAAAGCCCTCATAACGCCCTACCAACCTCGGAGACTTTTGGCTGAAAACGCCACATCACGCCCATCTTAAACTTTTGGCTGATAACGCCCCATAACACCCTACCGTAGTGGGGGTGGGCGTTATGGGGGACGTTATAGACTAATTTTGGGCCCCATAACACCCCATTACGAATAGCCTAAGAGTCTTTCAAGTTTTAGGCCCAAACCCGTAAAACAAGGCCGCGAATAAATAAATAAATAAATAAGCAGAGCCCCTCCTTCCCCACCAAGTTTCGCGGTTTCATTTGGGTGGAGGATTCATTTCTCCCTGCAACTTTTGTTTTCAAGTTTCGGCACCGGAACAACTATGGCGAAAACCGAAGAAACATCATCATCGTCATCATCTCCTCGGCCTTGGGAGTCCTACCACACTGTTTATACCAACGCCAAAGCAGGTATGCACCTTTCGTCTTTCATTCTTCAATCGTCTCCTCCGATACACAAATGATTCCAGCACCTAACTCAACCGTATTCGATCTATTCTAGTGTTTGAAAGTTCAACTTTATTTATTATCAATGTGATCTGGTGTAAATTGCATAGTTTATTGCCAAAAGCAGGTACTGCATCTTCCGGTTTTATGATTTGTAAGAATTTCTAAGTGAATTTAACGCCTCAATCATCTCCTCCTGTTGTAAATAGAGTAAAGTGGCACCTAATTGGATCCAGTTTGATTACTGAATATTACTCATTTCAGTGTCTATGAAGTTTCTGAATTTTTACTGCCCTTATTTGAAGAAATCTAATGTACAAAGCTTAGATTATTGCTAAAACATTATATGTCTAGTCTAATTAATATATATCCCTGAAACTGTTATGCGCCTAAAGCATGTTAAAAGTGAGTATGTTGTACTCTTTAAGATTGTTTTTTCATAAATATAAACACTCTTTCTATTTTCTAAGTTGTAAGTTTTACGGAGAAAATGCTTTTTTATAGTTATAGTAGTTCATTGGAGTTTCTCTATAACCATGTAAAAAACTCTCAAATTTGTAGTTAAGACTGAAATGCAAATACTAGGGTTTAATTTTTCTCAAGTTATGGTAGTTTACCTGGGTCATGATGTTGGTAGGTATGGACGGGGTTGACAAGGAAAAAGTGCAAAGGGTAGTGTATGAAATGAGCAAAGGATCAAAGTACTTTGAAAATGAGGAACGAAAGGAGGCTTATATGAAACAGAAGATTGAAAATATGCGTGCTCAACGTGCAAAGCTAAAGCCTACTGATTTATCTCATTATCAGAGGGTAATGCAATAAAACAGTATTATTATGGATTCAAATTAAACGCATACAATATTTACTCCCTTTTACAAACTATAATTTTATGCAAGCCTTCGAGCAAAGTTCCTGGCTCTCCTGCACCCCTCATTGTGCATGCCATCTGTGAAGAACGAGTTAATCTTTGCCATGATAGTCACACAGTTATGTTTTTCATGATTCATTTGGCTTTTTAATTCCTGTGTGACTATAGGTTGCTGATAAAAGAATCGCAGAATTAGAAGCTACACGCGATTTATCAAGGATGTGGTTGCATGTAGACATGGATGCTTTTTATGCAGCTGTTGAAACCTTGAGTAATCCCTCATTAAAGGGCAGGCCAATGGCTGTTGGCAGCATGTCTATGATCTCTACAGCTAATTATGAGGTTTAACTTCCAAAATTTCCTTTTTTTTTTAAACTTCTTAGAGTATAACATCTGTTAAAGGGTATTGTATTCACTTTGTAGGCACGGAAATTTGGGGTTCGTGCTGCAATGCCGGGTTTTATCGCATGTAAATTATGCCCAGAGTTGATATTTGTGCCCACAGACTTTAAGAAATATACATATTATAGCGGCTTAACTAGAAAGGGTCAGGTGCTTTACTTTCTTGGAAATTTATGTAAATGGTTTTCTTTTATGAACTATCTTATAATATGATGTGTCATTTTGAACCAGTCTTCCAAGAATATGATCCCAATTTCATGGCTGCTAGTCTTGATGAGGCCTACCTGGATATTACTAATGTCTGCAAGGAAAGGGATTTTGGAGAAGTAGGTTATACACAAACACACACTCATATGTTGAAAATGTACATGCTAAGTCACTTTTGATTGTTTCTTTGTATCTTGTGAAGGTCACTGAAGAGCTTAGACAAAATGTGTACAAAGCTACTGGATTGACATGTAGTGCTGGAGTTGCTCCAAATCGCTTACTTGCAAAGGTGTTGTGAGTTTTGAAATGAAGCAATTCATCACCTAATCATTTGTCTATTGGCAGTATGGAAAAGGCGTCGTTAAATTGATTTAACTTGATTTTACCTCAATCAGTTATTTGATTAACTATACATGCATATTACATAGGCGGTGATCAGTGGATTTGAAATAATAATTATGATTTGCTTCCCAAATTTGATCAGGTGTGCTCAGATATAAATAAGCCAAATGGTCAGTTCCTTTTACCTAAAGACCAGGCTGCTATCATGACATTTATATCATCACTTCCTATACGAAAGGTACTACATTAGACCCACTTGTTTTGTTAACAGTGTAACTTTTCTGCATTTACTCTAAATATATTTGCAATCATGACTCATAAACAAATTTGATTGCTTCTTTCACAGATTGGGGGAATTGGTAAAGTAACAGAACATATCTTAAAAGATGTGTTTGAGATAAAAACATGTGAAGATTTGCTTCTAAAGAGCTCTGTCCTGTGTGCACTATTTTCACCTTCATCAGCAGGTGTGTAGCTTGACATCCCTTGTTTTTTCTTTTTTTTTTGTTAAACATGATACTAACCCTACTTTCTGCATGTTGTAGACTTCTTTATATCTGTGGGTCTAGGACTTGGAGGAACAGATGCCCCTCAAGGTAGATCAAGGAAAAGTATGAGCAGTGAGAGAACATTTTCTGCAACTAATGATGAAACATTCTTCCATCAGAAATTAGGTAAAAGAAAAAAAGATACAATAACTTGGTTCTTTATTCGCATCTTTTATGCACTGTCTATATTTGAAAAATCTAATCTTCATTAGCCCTTTGACCGTCACATGTTTACTTGTGACACTAAATGACAATATATACATAAATTAAATAGAAATCTTGTTAAATATATTTTGCAGTTGAACTTGCAGAGATGCTTTCTGCTGACATGGAGAAAGAAGGTCTGCATGGACGAACACTAACATTAAAGCTAAAGACCGCATCGTTTGAGGTACAGATTCGTTCTTTTTTTAGTGTAGAGGGAAATGGTTTGATCTGAAATTTACTAGTTTAGCCATGTTCAGGTCAAAACTCGAGCTTTGACTTTGCAAAGTTATATATGGTCAAGTAAAGATATATTGAAACATGCTTCAAAGCTTCTCAAGGCTGAACTTCCTGTATCACTTAGACTCATTGGTAAGAAGTAAAGACCCTATTTACCTGAATATAATGTTTATTAACTTTAATTATAGTAGCAATCTTCAATAATTTCTTAGGGGACCGAACACTGATTCAATATGTCAAAAAATATTAATTGTGTATGTGGATACAGTTCTTTATATATATATATATATATATATATATATATATATATACATACATGCACATATGTATATATGTATGTATAAAGTCAAACATTGAACTAATATGCTCAAAATACCCATCACCACCACCACCGCTAAAAAAAAAAATGTCCACCTTTCTATTTTAGTTTGTCCAAAAAGAATGTCCTCTTCCAAAATAATTTATCAAGTTCCCCCATTCTACCTTAATTGCACTGTCACAAAACTTCATTAATTGTACGTTTCTAAAATTGTGCATATCAAAAGTGTAAACTTGACACTTTTTTTCAACGGTATAAACTTGACATTTAACTACTATATAGCGCATTATTTATTTAATTTTTTTAAAGGTAGTGCATCATTTCTACATCCCTAAAACTGTGGGTGTTTTTTTGTTTCTTGTGGACACTTATTTTGGGACTGAGGAACATTATCTACCTATCTATGGGGATTAAGTTCATACAGTATTTTCCAGTTAAGTCGAACATTATTTTAAGTGGGTTTTGTGGTTATAAACTTTTAATGAAAGAATGCGTCATATGCTACACTTGTATATCATCTGTTTATAGTTGATACAATCTGGTTGATAATATGTGAATGCACTGTAAATCTGTAACATTTAGGGATTATGTTTAGTGGTGGTAAAATATAAGTTGCCAATCTGTTTGCTGTTCATAAATTTTGGGGCTACTGTTTTACTCTTTAGGGGTTTTGTTTCTTACAAAACTCATCGATACTTTTAAGGTTTGTTGTTGCATAAAATACCAACATATTTTCACTTTTGTCCCACTTTAATCATTATACTGTATTTTACATTTAATTCATTAATAGATCATTTGGCTCATTTATAGGGTATTGTAAAGATGACGTAAAGAAGATAATTTTTCTTACATTAGGCCTATGTAGTGACTCAAAGGTACAAAAGTGTCTGCATAATGACCCACACGGGACAAAAAAGCCATCTTTCAACAGCTTAGATGTACCAAAGATATCACAATAACTAAAACAAGACAAAAGTGAAAGTACCTTGGTATTTTATGCAAAAAAAAAGAAGCTACTTTTAACATAGGATTATGAATTTGTCTTCTTGCAGGACTACGCATGTCTCATTTCAATGAGGATAAAGATGGTACCCTACCTGATCCTACACAAAGAACTCTCCTTAATTATATGAAACCGGGGGATGGTAACATTAAACATGTGGATGAAGAGCATGTAGATGTTAAAGACGACTCTGAATCACATTGCTATTCATATTCCGTTCCATCTAGTGACCATTTACCAGAGCTAAATGATAATCACGAGCAAGTAGTGGAGCATAATGGTCTTGAAGAACATGAATGCGAAGACCAGGTATTGTAGTAGTAAAAATGATTATTTGGTACATAAGTCTTACTAGTGAGAAGAACACGCAAACTTATAATAGAGCCCATTTAGCACTATAGTACCGATACATGTGAAGATGGTGGTCATTTCGGTCCATTTAATACAAGTGTGTTGATTTCAGTTATGATTTTTTTTTATATTTTTTATCTCTAATTGGTTCAGCTGGGTTAAGCTAAGATATAAAGGAAACTGGTTAAATGGGTAAATATGGTATTTTCAGTGTTTTGAAAGGGTAAAAACTAAATTTGATATTATGAAATCTAGAAGGATATATCTAAAATTCATCATTCTAGCCTCAGAAACCTGTTTTCTGTGACAGATTAATGAGAGCACTCAAGTTGAGAACTCGGCAAAATCTTTTGATTTTGATGCACACGTGACAGACACACATCCATTCGAGGAAAGAAACCAGGATCGGTTGACCATGATTGACTTTTCTGATAAGGAAGCTGGCTCTTCATTATCATATGGTGAAGAAGCGTTAATATGGTTGGAAGATTACAAGTGTTCAGTATGTGGTGTAGAATTGCCTCCAAGTTTTTTGGAGGAAAGGCAGGAACATTCTGATTTTCATCTTGCTGAAAAGTTGCAAGTGGAAGAATCAGGGCATAGTTACAAAAATCTTCCATTGAAGAACAGGTATGCATATTGCAGATTAATGAATTGTGTGTAGAATATACTCCATCCATTCAAAGGGGTATATCATATATGAATTTTGAATTCTGGACACATTTAGCATCAAAATCCCGCCATTTATACCAGTCCCAAAAAAAGTTGAAAAATCTGTTATAAACCTTGTATCAGGATGAGGCAGAAAGAGGTTGCTGTTGGCCAAAGCAAAGGCAAGAAGAAGCTGAAACATTCTCCCTCGAATAGTAAGCATATTCCAATTGACGTCTTCTTTACGAAGACAAGTCACAATCTGTGACATGAATTGATTATGGTTATTGTATATAAAACCAATAATTAAAATATATCAGAGTAATTCTGTTATTTGTTAATTTAGTTGGTAGTTCAGTACTTGTTATTGTTGTTCCAAATTACATTTCGTATACATGTCTCCGAAATGTGTTTACGCTATGACACTGTTGTACAATTTTGAATGCAGTTTCTGATAACGGTTTAGTTTACTTGCATCTGAACCAAGTTCCTAATCACATGTTTTAGCTGAAATTGAAGAGTAGAAGATTCCTGTTTTCTTTGTTGTTGATAAGATCATTAAGATCTATCGTTGAATGTTACCATTAAGCACCTATGCAAGACTATATCACAACCAAAGATTTTAATGAAAACACCAGTTAAAGGGTGATGATAGACTTTATATAAATCAACAAAGCAACTGATACAGATTTCCACTGGTGTGGAATGACCCATGGAATTTTCAATAAGCCCTGCTTACAAAAAATAGGTTGCCTCAATATTCTCGTCTGCTTATTTCTGTAATGAGCTAAAATGATATTATTACACCAGACCATAACCGGGTGAAGCAAAATTTCGACCCTTATGCCATGTTAAAGTTTGCTGATGAAATCTCATGCATGGGAGAAAATGAGCTGGTCGGTCCGATCACTTAAGCTTGAGCTTGGTGTGTTTAACCTAGAAGAGCTTGAGCTTGATGAAATCTCAAGTTCGGCTTGTTTAGAGCCCTACTTTTAAAACTTTAATTAATTGTTTTATTGTTTTTTTCCCTACATGTGTAGTCACAGCTGTATATATTTGTAGTTGTAATTTTATATTATTGACCGTTTTGAACTATAAGAAAACTTTTAGGATGGAATACACACATTGTGTATAATATCCTCGTTGAATTTTACTTTTTCATTATGATGAAGTAAATGATGAGTTGGATGTGTTTTACACATTCAATCATTTATCTTCCAAGTCCTCTCGGAAGTGTTTGGTGCATGTTATATTTTACAGGGCATAGGTGCATGCGGTTGAGCAGGTGAAGGCTGAGGGCGTTATGACCGAAGCCTATAAATACTCGACAAGTTGAACAATTTAGGGACTTTTGGAGACTTTCATTGTTTACTTACTATGACACATGCGTTTGTAATCCTTTCCTTAAATCAATAATATCGGCTTTCCTCATATCTCTCATTTCTACCTTTCTCATTACTCTCGTTTGATTTGGCAGCAATTGCTTTTAGGGGATTATTTGCTTTTTCACATTAGAAGAGGCTCGTACAAGTCTACAGTACCCCCTATGAACACTCTATCAATATGAAAAGTTCTTAATGTTAATCGAGTGTCTGGTTCTTCAATAGATTGACCAACAATAATACCTACAGCTTCTCCCAATTCGACCAGGTTATCATGAGCTAGACTCCGCTGGAGATGGAGCTTCAATAGCAGCCAAGTCTAAAGAGAAATACCCCCTATGAACACTCTATCAATATGAAAAGTTCTTAATGTTAATCGAGTGTCTGGTTCTTCAATAGATTGACCAACAATAATACCTACAGCTTCTCCCAATTCGACCAGGTTATCATGAGCTAGACTCCGCTGGAGATGGAGCTTCAATAGCAGCCAAGTCTAAAGAGAAATTATCAGCATTATGTTCATGCATAACTTCCATACCAAGGTTAGCACGGTTAGTGATATCGACTCAAGCGTTGATTATACGGCCTTAACTATCAACTACCTATTGGTTGAAACTGAAATCATTTAGGTTGAAAGCCATATTATTGATACCTAAATCATTAATGAACTAGATACCTACTACAAGCCAAGCAATGACCTTGTAGCCTAGTGGTATGGTGATTGTCCCTCCATGTAAGTGGTTGTGGGTTCAAATCCTTGCAAGTGCAAGGTTGGTGGTATTTAAGGAAAAATTTAGCTGTTCAAAAAAAAAAAAAAAAACTAGGAAAAATGTAAAGAACTAGAGTTGTTAAAACTAGCATATTGGAAGATTAATCGACCAAAATAACCATAAGCATCTACAATATTATAAGTTTCTTCTTCTTAACCGAATCTATAACCTTCATTAACATATTCATTGTCATTGGTTATTAGTTGGGCAACAATTTTGTGGGCTGAGGTTAACTTTTTTTCTGATGACAACCCTATAATACTTGTAATTTTATTTCACAGGCTGAACCTTTGACTCAGACAATAAGACAACATTTAACACATAAAATACCTCAGGCTAAATGTCATTTGAAGAATGATGTTAAATACCAACAGATCAGAAGACTTCAACCTGAATTTATTTGAAGGAGCAAACAAACAGGTTGACTTTGCTAGTTAAAGGACACAAGAGAGGCTATAATATTGATCCAAACATGACATTATACATGAATGAGTTTAATATCACTGAATGTTCATTACCTTTTTAATGAAAAAAAAAAGCCTGTTAACTAAACAAGCCGGTAGCTAATACTATGTTTATAATTTCAGTCCTCTAAATTTGTCAAAGACATGCACTAGACCATAACAAAAGGTAGATAAAATTCATTTAGAATTTTGGGGTAAAACCAAAAATCCACAACAATGTTCAGATGGTACACAGATTCACAGAATATCAACCCATAAACCTCATTAAAGATGAAGATCTTCAATATCTTTTAACGGAGCCACACTTGCAGATTTCTTGTTTTGTAAATTAATCACGAGTTGTCCACATGCACCGCTTATATCTTGGCCCATTTGCTTTCGAACAGTAGTTCGTATATTATACGTATTTCTAAGAACTTTTTGAAATTTAGTCACTTTCTCATCTCTGCTTGTTCTAAATTGACTTAATTCTCCAATCGGATTAAAGGGTATCAGATTTATAACCTGCAAACAATACATAAATAAATTTGTGTTTTCACATCATAACTAAAAGATACAAAAAATTCTAAAGTTGGGAGCACACCACTTCAAATGTGTCAAGTAATTTGCCAAGTTGGTGTGCATGTTGTTCCTCATCATTCACACCATCAAGCATTATGTACTCTATGAATATCTTTTGCTGACTGAAAATATACCCATAAGGTCTATTAATTACCTAATAAAAAGCCAGAAAAAAAAAAAAAAACTACCTTTTCCTTTGGTATTCTGCAAGAGCATCCATAAGTTTTCCTAAAGGAAAAGCCCGTGCTGCAGGCATTATTTGACAACGGATCTCTTGAACTGGTGCATGAAGAGACACTGCTAGGTTTAAATTTGGTAAATCATCATGGAATTTGTTTATTGCATGAATTATACCAACCTACAAAAACCATACAAATTTTAATACTTATATCAAGAAATGTGACTAAAAAGACTAGATAGAGTGTGGAGCATACCGTTGACACAGTTATTTTTTTGGGTGAGATTTGAAACGGATATGATGTCATTACTCGTATAGCTTCTACTAATGCGGTATAGTTGTTTAATGGCTCACCCATTCCCTGGCAGAAGATGATGATATCAAAAGACTACAAAATTTCCCTACAAAATTTCCCAACTTTTTCTAAGTTGTAACTACATATATATATCACAAGTTACCATGAAAACAATATTGCGTATGGGTGATATACGGGAAGCATGCACCAACTGTTCTACAATCTCTCCAGTTGAGAGGTTACTTTTGAATCCCATTGTTCCAGTTGCACAGAATTTGCAGCCCATTTTACAGCCAACCTGTATCCAATCCATTTCACAACTAATGTAAATAAATAAAGAGTTATAAATATAAAGTTGAAGAAATTAAAACTTATGATTGTTGAAGGGAGAGGAGACCTGTGAAGATATGCACAAGGTTGATCTCTGGCCACCAGAACGAGGCTCGCCTCCATATTTCCCTAAACTGGAATCATATCTCATAATCACAGCTTCTACAGAAGCTCCATTCTGGCATGAAATCAACGCAGATTAATAATTTATTTGAAATTCATAACAACATATAGATAGTTCAATTTTTGGTGCCAATTTGCATATTGAGAGAAATTAGTACCTGTAACTTAATGAGGAGTTTGGTGGTAACTTGATCGGTGGAGTCAATAACGGAATCAACGAGAGAAGTGCAAGGTTTGAACTTGGAGGAAAGCAACGAGTAAGCAGCTGAAGGCAATGAAGGAATCTGTCGCCATTCACAATTAGGGTTCTGTATCACATATCTACAAAAGTAATTAATTGATCAATACATCAACAAAAGAGATAGAGATAGAATAAAGAGGGAGAGATTTTACTTCCAAATTGAAGGAATGAAGTTAGTATTGATTCCGGAATTTTCAAATTCGCTTCTTATGAAAGCTGCATCGAACACAGATCGAAGCATCGTCATACCAAAACCCCTTTCTTTCTTTCTTTCTTTCTGATTATAATCGAATCGAATCGAATCGAATCGAAGCGAAGTTTTCTCAGATTTAGGGTTTATGGAGGACGCAAAGTTTTGATGTTTGCACCCAGGCTACTGTTTTGCTTGACCATTTTTCAGTTAGCCCCCTACATTTACGCCATTTTAACTCTTTATAATGAAACTAGGTTAGTAACCCGTTAAATATACGGGTTGAATTTTGATATATAAAATGAAATAAATGAAAAAAAAATGAGAGATTTTAAAAATTAAGTTTAGAAATTTTAAAAGATTTGAAGTTTAATTACATTAATTAGAAATTTAAATTTTATTAAATGTAAGGTTCAATTTTATATTTGAAAAGTTGAAATAATATATTGAATTTATTTTAAAATTTATATATTGATTTAATCTAATGATAACATGTGGACATGATGATGTGGAACCCCTAGAAAAAGGCCATGTGGCAACCATTTTTATTGCTTTATTAGGATTAAAGATTTTTCAGTTAGCCCCCTACATTTACGCCATTTTAACTCTTTATAATGAAATAAAAAACTACGGTGAGAACTATCTTATTATCTAAAAAACAAACTATGAGAATTAGGCTCAAACAAACTTCGTTTTTGTTGGGCTATTTATAATTGAGGCATGAACATTTGTGTTTGGGCATGTTAGTTTATGTTTTGGGCTAGTTATTTATCTTGTTGTTGGGCTTGTCTAGTTTACGACTTGGGCTTATTGGGCCAGACTAGGTTTACGATTATGTGTAGAGGTTGTATATAAACCTCATTTTGAGTAGTTGTATGCAAGCTTTTCAATCTATTCAAGGCAGTTTACGATTTCTTGTTTATTGCTATTTACGATCAGCTTCTAGTAGAGTTTTATCATTCAAGACTTCATCTTTATCATAGATCTAGTCTATTCTTCTACTATTTCTCTTGAATCAAGCTTGTACGAGGATTCCGCACTCGTATTTGGCTAGATATCGTGTAGGTGGTTTGATCTCGGACCTACAATTGGTATCAGAGCCAAGAATCATTGATTCGAGGCTCACACGGTATTGATTCAAGAAGGTTTTCTGTGTTTCTGGGTTGGTTTCGAAGATTTGAAGGAGTTCCAGGTGATTACGATCACTGTTGCTGCTGGTGTTCGTCAGTTTTGGTGTTTGCGATCAAGTTTTCTGGGCTTGTTGGGGTTTACGACAGTTTCTGTTGAAGATTTTCATCATTTGGGACGTTTACGACTTCAAGATCGAGTCTTTGTGCGTTTACGATCCGTACATTTGGCGATTACGATATTTCCTTGTCGTAATCAGGGTTTACGATACTGCTTATCGGAATCGGCTGATAGGAATTGGTGTTTACGATCAAAACTGATCGTAATCAGTGTTTACGATAATCGCTTATCGTAATCGGGTGTGTTTACGACTTAATCAATCGGAATTGGTGTTTGCGACTTGAGCGGATCGTAATCAAGTATTTACGATCGTAATCAAGTTTGTTGAATCGTAATCAGTGTTTGTTGGACATTTGGACTTTAGGTTAAGTTACCCAAGCTATTGAAATGGATTTTGAGCCGAGCATGTACCAGAAACTGGATTTCGAGATCGGATCTATAACTCGTCCGCCAAGGCTAACTTCGGCAGATAACTTCTTAGAGTGGAAATATAGATTCGAGAACCACTTGAAGAGTGTTGATTTAAGGTTGTGGAGAGCAGTTCTAAATGGACCACACATACCTATTCATCAAGCAGGACCTAAATCAGGAAAGAAAAAGACTGAAGATGAATTTGAGGATGATGACTGGGAGAGGTGTAACAAGGCTGAGAGAGCCTTTGCGATAATGACCATGGCATTGACACCGGACATTGCTCAAGGGTTTAAGCATTGCAAGACGACAAAGGAACTGTGGAATGCTTTGATAGTGGCTTATGAGGGAAACCCAGACATCAAGGCAAGTCGAAAGCAGATGTTGAAGCAAAAGTTCAATTTGTTTAATCATATTCAGGGTGAATCCTTCGAAGCTCAAGTGCAAAGATTTGTCTCTCTAATGGCCGAGATGTCAAGTTATGCAGTGGAACCGGAATTGGAAGATAAAAATTTGAAGCTCCTAAACAGTTTGCCGAAGTCATGGAACACCAACATTTCAATCATTAAGGACAACAACAGACTGAGTGAGCTGTCTTTGGATGAAATGATCAACAAGTTGAAGTCCAAGATGATTGATGATAAGCAGCGTGAGTTGAATCATATAAGTTCACTGAGTTTGGCGGGGAAGTTGAATCAAGCTTTGTTGTCTGAAGAGGTTGATGAGAAGCAGAAAGGAAAGGCTGTAGCAGGTGGATCAAGTTCTATGAGTCAAACGAAGGCATTTGTGGCACAACCCCAATCAGGTTCAAGTGGAGGCGATACTTCTGAAGCTAACAACGATCCCAATTTTGCTCTGGGTATGGGATTCATGAATAGTTATCATGCGTTAATGGCTGGAACACTAATTCCTTCTGAGATTCTTTCGGGGGAGCTTAATCAGATTAATCCAGAAGACGTGGAAATGCTGGACGTCTCTTGGCAAATGGCTATGGCAGTGTTCAGGGCTAAAAAGTTCATGGCTACTACGGGGCGAAATGTTTGGAAGGATCAAGATAAGATCAGGATGAGGTTTGATAAGACGAAGCTTAGGTGCTACAATTGTGATGAATATGGGCACTTTGCTAGGGAATGCAGCAAACCAAGGAAGGAGAGAGCAGAGATGAAGAAGCCAGCTGATGGGAAGGGAAAGGCAGAGACAAGTGCTTTAGTTGTGCAAGAAGGTGGTGGCTATGACTGGACCCCACAGCTGAAGGATCTGAGTTTGACGCATGCTATGATGACAACTTTGGATGATGATGAGGATGAAAAGGAGCATGCTTTTGTGGTTACTGATGATGAACCAGAGGAACCAGAGGAGAATGAAGCAATGTCTGCAGATCACACCAAGGTATGTTCTAATTCTATTTGTGATCGTATAATTACTACTCTTAGAGAATATTGCAAAAACTTTGAATCTGAATTGTTTGAAGTAAAATGTGAAAAGAGTTCATTTAAGGGTAGATGGCATAAGAATGAAGAAAAGGTTAAAGCCCAGAAACTAGATATAGCTAAGTATAAGAACCTTGCAACTGAAAATGCCTATTTGTATGACAATGCTAAGTTAGAAATAGCTGAGCTAAGTAAACAGATAGAAGAACTTAAGCATAAGAACAATGAGATGCAGGTTAAACTTGATATCAACTTTATGAGAAGCAAAAGGATGTTGCAGGCTAGTAAATCCTTAGACAATTGCATAACTGAGGTTAGAATGGGAAAGGACAAAGGTGGAATAGGAATCAGCTTTGCAACCAAGAATGTTGTTCCTCAAGACAAAACTAGAGATGTCATAGGAATGATCTTAGAGGAGGATCAGATAGATAGATCGGCATCGGAAATGCATGAAGAAGGACCTCCCTTAGATAGTGTCTTGGTTGGAGTGAAGCCTTTGACTGAGGAGGAAATTGAGAATGAAAAACACATGACTTATGGGTTGGGTAAAATGAATAGAGTGATGACAGACCCATGTGAAGCAGGCCCATCCAATACTTCAATGAATAACTGTGTGAGCACTTCTGATGTATCTGTTTCTTGTGCAGATGAAGTAGAAATCAATGACATTTCTGAGGAGGATGAAGAGTGTCGGAGAGTGGATGAGAGTCATGCGTCTAGTAGTTCTAATAGTTCTAGTTTATGTTTACCTAAGGATGATGTAATGGCACTTGTGTCAGAACTAGAAACATCCAAGTCAAAACAAGTAGCTGTATCGATGTTAAAAAATGTTTCAGAATCTAATGAAAAAGTGTCTGGTTTTAAAATTCGTGTGCCTAACACAAAAATTGGTCGTGAGACTAAGCCCAAAGACTTCGTTGCTTATCCCCAGGTTGTGTCAGCTTTTAATAGAACCAACAAATCCAAATCGGATCAATTTTGTTTAATTACACAATCTGATAAGGAAAAACAACATGTCATACACAAATGGGATGATAAGCCAGAGTGGAAGTCGTCTTACCCAAGACGTTCATACCTCTGTAGTCATGTCAATGGGCCTAGACTCATGAATTGCTTTCAATGTGGAAAGCCAGGACATTTTGCAGCTAACTGTGTGAACAGACCTTACCAACCATACTATCCACAAAATCCACGGACTAGTATGTTAGAAAAGATGATGACAGGTGAAAAACAGAAACAAAAGCAGAAGCAACAAGCTGTGTTTCAGGGGAAGCAGCGTGTTGAACCAATGAAGACTGAACAGTCTAAGGTATCAAACGCAAAGGCACCTGTGACAAAGCCTGTTGTGGATAAGTGGAAAGTGACCAGAACTCCAAAACAAACTTTTCAAACTAAAGGAGTCTACCAAAAGACAAAACCAGAATTTGTTGAAAAACAAGTGGCTAAAGTGAAAAGAATTAATCAACCTAATGGCAAAGCGAAAGCCGAGCAACAGGTTTTGAAACAAAACAATGTCACCCAAACGAAACAACTTGTGTATACAAAGTTAAAACTTGAGTGGACACCGGTTAAAAAGCCTGCTGGTAAAAAGGTCACTTCTCCACAGAAGAAACCTGTGTTTGTGAACAAATCAACAACTGTGTTGAAACCAGAGAAACCAACCACCTGGAAACCAAAAGTCAACATTCAGAATGGAAATGTGTCTGAATCCAAATCTGAAATGATCCACCAACTAGTTAACTACATTGATGCTAAAGGTGTGCCCAGATCTGTTATGGCCTGGGTACCTGGATCTCAATGATTTCTGATTTTTGTAGGGACAGCCAAGACGGTCTATCAACAATCTCTGGTACGTTGATAGTGGTTGCTCCCGACACATGACTGGAGATCTGTCACTTTTGGAAGATGTAGAGGACTTCAATGGAGGTGGTGTATCATTTGCAGGTGGTGTTGGTGGAAGAATCAGTAAGAAGGGAGTGGTGAGAAGTGGAAATCTGTCATTTTCTGACGTACACTATGTGGAGGAACTGTCTCACAGTTTGCTGAGTGTGTCTCAGATCTGTGACAAGGACTATTCTGTGATGTTCAATCGAAAAGAATGTATTATTTTGAAGCCTGGTGTGAAGATTCCCGAGGAGTGCGTACTGATGCGTACTCCAAGACGATCAAATTCATATCTTCTCAACATGAGCAAACCTCCAACGTCAGAAGAAGCATGCCTCATATCGAAGCAGAATGAAAATTTGGCTATGTTGTGGCATCGACGACTAGGGCATGCTAATATGAAGAATTTGACCAAGCTCGCGAAGGGAGAGCATGTCAGAAAGCTGCCGATTAAAGACTTCTCAACTGTTGAAAAATGTGTGGCATGTGCGAAGGGGAAGCAGCACAAGTTGCCACATCGACCAAAGATAGTTAACTCAGTATCGTCAGTTCTACAACTCTTACACATGGATTTGTTTGGACCTATGCAAGTTCAGAGCGTCAGCAAGTTCTCTTACTGCCTCGTGATTGTAGATGACTACTCACGATTCACTTGGGTCTACTTTTTGTCAAACAAGTATGAAACTCCAGCCCTAGTGAAGCAGTTTGTCACACTTATAGAGAACCAGCTGAACAAGAAAGTCAAAGCTATCAGGATCAGATAATGGAACAGAATTCAAGAATGCTGAGTTGAACATGTTTTGTGGGGCTAAAGGCATTGAGAGACAGTTTAGTGCTCCCTACACTCCACAACAGAATGGAGTAGCCGAGAGAAGGAATAGGACACTCATTGAAGCTGCAAGGACGATGATGTGTGAAGCAAAACTACCAATCTTCTTCTGGGCTGAAGCAGTCAACACAGCATGCTATGTGCAAAATCGGGTTTTGTTGAACAAACGTCATGAGAAAACTCCATATCAAATTGTCTACAAAGAGAAGCCGACAGTGGGTTATTTCAAGACTTTCGGGTGTCCGTGCACGGTGCTGATTCAGTCCGACGTAGGGAAATTCGAGGCGAAAGCGGATGAGTGTTATTTCGTTGGTTACTCAGGGAATAGTGCTTATCGAGTCTATAACAAGACCACCGGCTTGATTATTGAAGCATTCAATGTGGACTGGCTTGAAGACAACCCGACGGATGCAGGGACTGGACCAGATTGGATATTTAATTATGGGTCTCTGTTTGAGGGTTTTAAGTTTTCGAATGATCTTCATAATTTGGGGGAAGAAGAAGAGATTATCACACAGTCTTCTGAATCAAGACCTTCTGTTGAAAAAGTCTGTGATAAAGCCCCAGTTCCAGTTCCAACAACTGTCACCGCAGATGTCAACGCAGATGCGTCAGGAACTTCAGGAACGTGTGATGTTGATTCAGAAATTCAACAAGGTTCAGGTATTAGTGATATAAATGATAATCTTGTGAATTCTAATCTGCCTGTTTCAGTGTCTGTGCCAGATATTCAGGTTTCAAGGATCAACAAGGACCATCCGGTCAGCAATATTCTTGGACCAGTGACGTCAGGAGTTAGAACTAGAAGCCGCACAGGAGACATCAATGTCTGCATGTACTCGTGCTTTATCTCCCAGATTGAGCCTCCAAATGTGATGGTAGCTCTCAGAGATCCGAGCTGGATCGAGGCCATGCACAACGAATTGAATCAATTCTCAAAGCTGGGAGTGTGGCGGCTAGTCAAGAGGCCAGATAACAAGAAGGTTATACCCACCCGTTGGTTGTACAAGAACAAAAAAGATGACACGGGTATAATCGTTCGAAACAAGGCAAGGTTAATTGTCCAAGGTCACCGTCAAATACATGGAATTGAATATGATGAGGTGTATGCCCCTGTAGCAAGATTGGAAGCCATACGGATATTTCTTGCGGTTGCATCTTATCTGAATTTTACGGTGCACCAGATGGACGTGAAGACAGCATTCCTGTATGCTGAGATGAATGAAGAGGTGTACGTGACTCAACCACCTGGGTTCATAGATGAGGAGCATCCAGATCATGTGTATCTGCTGGATAAGGCATTGTATGGTTTACATCAAG
This sequence comes from Deinandra increscens subsp. villosa, assembly GCA_039602395.1. Taxonomy (NCBI): domain Eukaryota; kingdom Viridiplantae; phylum Streptophyta; class Magnoliopsida; order Asterales; family Asteraceae; genus Deinandra; species Deinandra increscens. The sequence continues at coordinate 39,255,105 of JBCNJP010000024.1, forward strand.
CTCCAAGAACGTGGTATGAGACGTTGTCAACACACCTGGTGGAAAATGGGTATACTAGAGGGGTGGTGGATCAGACGTTGTTCAGAAAACGGGTGGACGATCACATTATAATGGTGCAAGTATATGTGGATGACATCATTTATGGATCAACGAATGAAGATCTATGCACCGAATTTGAAGAGATTATGAGAAAGAAGTTTGAGATGAGCGATCAAGGGGAAATGAGTTTCTTCCTAGCCTTGCAGGTTAAACAAGATGAATCTGGGATTCTTATTCATCAAGCCAAGTATGTGAATGAGATCCTAGAGAAATTCAAGATGCAAGACTCAAAGCCGATATCAACTCCAATGGCATCCCGACCTCTTTTGTCAGCAGATGCAGACGGGGAGTCAGTAAGCGAGTTCATGTATCGCTCCATGATTGGTTCTCTGATGTACCTAACAGCAAGTCGGCCAGATATTATGCATGCAGTTTGCTTGTGTGCTCGTTATCAGGCTAACCCTAAACTTTCTCATTTGAATGTTGTTAAACGTATATTTCGGTATCTAAAGGGCAGGCCTCGGCTTGGTCTTTGGTACCCAAAGAACACTGACTTTCAATTGTATGCTTATACTGACAGTGACTATGGAGGCAGTGACTTGGATCGGAAGTCAACAACGGGAGGATGTCAATATTTGGGCGATCGACTCATCTCATGGCAGAGCAAGAAGCAGCATACCGTATCCAAATCAACTGCAGAAGCTGGGTACGTGGCCGCATCTGCCGGTACCTCACAGGTAGTGTGGATCCAGAATCAGCTCACGGATTATGGTATGGAATTCGTTAACACTCCAATTTTCTGTGATAATGCTGCTGCTCTGGAAATTGTGAAAAACCCTGTTCATCACTCTAAAACAAAGCACATAGACATCAAGGTACACTTCATACGTGATTGTTATGATCGGGAGTTGATTCAGCTTCAGAAGGTAAGCTCAGACCAAAACGTGTCTGATATCTTCACAAAACCCCTCCCACGACCAAATTTTGAAATGTGCGTCGAAGGCCTTCGGATGATTGCCTTCGAGGAATGATCTGATCAATTTGTGCTTGTAAATAAGTTTAAAAAAAAAATAAAAAAAAATATATATAAAAAAAAACAAAAAAACAAAAATAGAAAATTTTCAAAAAAAAAAAATAGTGTTTGTTTTTCAAAAGCCTCATAAAAACAGGGGAAGAAATATAATTGTCTCAGAAAATACAAAAATATCTGTTTGAGGTTTTTATGATGTCTTTTGTTTTGCCTTGAGTTGGTAGGAAGTGATATAAATTTCCATGACGATCGGAGACTGACACGCGTAAGGCAGAAGTGAAAGACGTCTCAAAGATGATGTTCGGTAAGATAAATCAAAAACTATGATCATCCATGTAAGTGCAATAATCTTAAACTCTATACGTGTTTAGCTCTCCATCCTAGTTTACATAGTTTAAAAGACTGAGTCCCAGCAAAAACGGGTTGAGAGTGGTATTACCTAGTATTCACTCTCTCACACACCATGTGTATGCTAACATGACAACACCACAGAAAGAGTCAAAAGAAAAAGAAAAAGAAAAATGAAAAGTCAAAAGAAAATCAAAAAAAAAATATATATATATATATATATATATATATATAGTGTTGAAAATAAAGTCAATTATTTTGTTGGTCTTCTCTGCGTGCTTATGCGGCCGACCTGATCATCAACGGATAATTATAAAATAAGTGGTAGTCAATGTGGCATTGCATGGTTCCTCAAGTTGGGGGTTTGTGAATCCTCAATAAACTCTGAGGTTGGGTAGGTTTTGCTATGAACGATTGGGTGTGGGGACTGATGAACATAACGGTAACAATGTACCATAATTTTAAGCACTTAAAATGTTTTAACTGGATGTGAGTTTACATGATATAAAATTTTGAGCAATCGTTTAGAGCGTCGAGTAACGGAAACTGAAAAGGGTTCCTCAGTTAATGATTTGTCTGGTTTGATCCATGAAAAACATCAATCTCAAGGTAAGTATGCTTTTGTCTAGTATTTAGATTATCTTAATTTTGTGCATTTTCAAATTTTTTTTAGTATTTAAATATTTAAAGTTTTATTTATGATCAAGATCAGATACTCGGGGCTAAGTCTGAGGGGAAGCTTCGTAAAATTCTCAAGTTTTTCTCAATGTTAACATTTGTTTTAAGAGAATTGTTAATTCCTAAAGGTTTGGGAAGTGTTTGCTATGTTTTAAACATTGAGGGGTCAAAATGAAAATCTTCAAAGAGGGTATAAGAACCCTAAATCTGCTTACGATTCCTCACTTTCTCTTAGTCTCGTTTACGATCACCTCCAAACCCTTACTCTCCGCCATCGCCACTCGCCGGAACCCCAATCCAAACCACCTCCGACCATCCTCCGCCTCATCGAAGCTCGTCATCACCCTCGCCATTGTTTTCCGTCCAAAAGCCCCAGGTTAATCGGCTGATTTCACGGGATTTCATAGACTTTTTCACAATTTTGGGTCCGAAACCCTAACTCAAGTTTCTCACCGTGTTCGAGTCGATTTCGAGTGTATTTGAAGCTGTTTTCTTGCTTGAATCTGTTAAAAGGTAGTTGTTGATGGTTTGTTTGAGTGTTTGTTGCATGATTAACGTGTTTACGAGATTTTGCAGGTACAAAAATGGTGGTTCACGGCGTTTACGACATTCGCAAAGAAGAAGATGACGTTTGGGTGTCTACGATCGTAGATTACGATCGTAGTTTACGATCGGAGATTACGATGTCCGTTTACGATCCTCGTTTACGAGTCAAGCCGTTTACGATCGGGCCTTGAAGTTGTTTACGAGATTTCGATTGGGCCTGGTAGATTACGACTGGACTTAACAATTACGATTGGGCCAAAGATTGAGGGATCGTAAACCCGATTAAAGGATCGTAAACCCATGTTATATGTCGTAAACTTATTGTTGTGAATCGTAAACACTCATAAAATAAAAATTAAAGACTTAAACTCTTAACAATTTTGAGATCTCAGTAAAATTGTGCGTTTTTGAGATAAAATTTGACAATGTTTGTGAGCTTGTGCTTAATTCAATTATTTTCTCTAAAATGTTCAAGTTGAAATTTTGTGTTGTTCAAAAGTAAATTGTAATCGTCAGTTGAACAAGTCAAGGGTTAATAATCATAAGTGCCTTTTAATGATCAAAGCTGATGCATATGCCTTGTCTTTCTCAGATGGCTGAAGAGATGCTAATTCAAGATATAAAATATGAACCAGACCACTGTATGCCGGCTTTTCTGGAGGACCCACCTGAGAAACATATGGAGCTGTTCTATTCATTGGTGGCTGGAATGAACACGTGCAAGATCAACTATGCCCTAAGGACGAATGTTTTGATTGACGAGATGCTGGTTAGAGAATTTTGGGGAACTGCCAGGGCAAATTCTGACAAAACAAGGATTACTGCAACGGTCAATAACAGACAAATTGTTATTGAGGAAGAAGATATACGGCAAGGACTGAACATTACTGATGATGCTTCACATCCTATCAAGTATCCGAAGGAGGTTGTTCTGGCAGGGGCGCAATCAATGGGGTATGAAGGAAAATTTCCACCCATCTTCAAGAAGCTTTTGCCGCACTACTGGAGGTGTCTGGCGCACTATATGCAGAAATCTTTCCTTGGGAAAAGAACAAGCTTCGATCAATTAAATCAACTTCATGGAACTGCCTTTGTTGCTTTGGCCTTAGATTGGAACTTCAATTTTTCAAAGATGATGCTGATTGATTGGATAGGAAATGCAGAACTAAGTGCCAGAGAACAATTTTTAATGACACCGAGGTTTGTCCAAATGGTGGTGATGAAGAAGTATCCAACGATAGAGGAGAGGATTGAGAAGCTGGATGTGAAAGTAATGGATATTGGGGTGTTTGGGCTGCAAACCCAGGATAGACCAGGTAAAAAGTCTTTTGAAGGTAGACTGGAGTGGGTTAAGAGGGGTGCATTTCCAGAAGTTGCACGGGAGCAAGTTATGGATGAATCCGAGCCTGAGACAGATGTTCCTGTTATTAATGCATCCATTGCTGAGGAACAAGATGTAACGGCAATTACTGCTGTCAATGTTCAGGAGGATGATGTCATTCCGTCCGACGAAGAAAATATAATGGATGACATTCTCGCTGGACAAGACATAGCTGAAGATGATATCTATAGAGACTTGGAGCCTCTAATACACAAAAGGTCAAGAGAAGATATGGTTGGGTCGTCTGGCAGTGATGATACGCCTCCTGAGATAAATTTGACTGTCGATGATGTTCTTGTTGAGGAACCTTCCCCTGTCCGTGAGCCATCTCCTCGTAGAAAATCTGATCCAAGAAACGTTCGGTTCAAGCTCACCAAGACGAGCGCCAGTATAATGCTTATAGAACCAACTGAACCAAATTCTGAGGGACTCACTGGACGGGAAGAAACAAATGAAGAAGCCAGTCAAGAACAACCTTCTGCTACTCAGTCAGAAGCGGTGCAAGATCAACCTACCCTTGTGCAGCACAATAGTCCGATTCTGAACGTGCAAAGCCCTGTACGTGAAGATAGGCAATTTCTGGAGGTTGATAGCACGTTCGTTGTTCCAAGTCCGGTCAGAATAAGCCTCTCTACCGCGACAAGCCAACCTCTCGCTGCTGCAGGTTTTCGCCCTTTGATGGCTGCTGAGCTTCCAATTGATCTGAGGATTAGTGCTGATCCTCAGATTAACTTCCTGATCTCTCAGAATAGGTTGAGACAAAATGAGATCAAGGCTCTCATGGAGGAAAATCAGCGTTTGAGAGAGAAGGAGGAGGCTAATAGCAAATACATGAGAGAGTTCGAGAAGGCAGACAAGGCTAGAATGGAATCACTTTTCAATATGATTAAGGGCCTGAGAAGGAAGATTAATGAACTGACCGATGGTGCAGGGCCTAGCAACACAGGTGCCTCTGGTCAGAGTTCATCTCAAGCAGCAGGAGCTATGGAGGCAGATGATGGTGATGAGAATATGGAGATGCCAGATTACGCCCGAAGTGGCAGAGTTATCTCCAAAGCCCCCGAAGGACACGAGAACTGGTTCAGAGAGTTCTTCCAAGGACCAGCTCCCATTCTTTACACCATCGACGTTGGGAAAAGCTCAATTGATAAGCATGGGAGTTGTGAGGAAATCCTATGTTGGCACTACGACATGGAGAAGAAGATCTTTGCTGTTATCCGTGACGGCTACAGTCCAGTGGAGTACTACCAATCACGTGCTCAATTCCACTCCTGGACTGAGCCTGAGATAAGGAAACTTCTGAGAGCTCCATTTATCAACAGATGGAATGGACCAGAGGGAAATCAGATCAGAGATAACCTGCTGGGCCACATGCAGAATGATTTCAGGGATTTTGAGCTGAAAGAAGTGAGATGGAGAGAGACAGGATCTGACCCTGTGACAGGGGAGCCAATTGGAGAAGTACGGAGGCCACCGACCAAGCGCACTAGGGTCATCAACATGTTGGATGAGATCGAGGATGGAACACTGGTACGAAACTTTGACTGCTGGTACTACGATCCAACAACACATGAGGTGGTGGTTCTCTGTAAGCCGATGCGTCAATTCCGATTTTATGACCCGGTGGATCTTCTTCGATTTGGTGAAAGAGATATAAAGCTTCTGGCCACCCAACCCATTCTTGCAGACGAGACTGATATGGTAAATGCGGTAAGGGTTGGCATCTTCGATGGTGCAGCTAAGAAGATTGTAGAGAAGGAATGGTGGTTTAACAACGTGCAAACCTCATTCAGATTTGACTTGCTGCTGCCGTAGAAGAGAAGTTCAAATGTTTCATGCCTAGGGGAAGAATGTTGGGCTATATTTAATTGAGGCATGAACATTTGTGTTTGGGCATGTTAGTTTATGTTTTGGGCTAGTTATTTATCTTGTTGTTGGGCTTGTCTAGTTTACGACTTGGGCTTATTGGGCCAGACTAGGTTTACGATTATGTGTAGAGGTTGTATATAAACCTCATTTTGAGTAGTTGTATGCAAGCTTTTCAATCTATTCAAGGCAGTTTACGATTTCTTGTTTATTGCTATTTACGATCAGCTTCTAGTAGAGTTTTATCATTCAAGACTTCATCTTTATCATAGATCTAGTCTATTCTTCTACTATTTCTCTTGAATCAAGCTTGTACGAGGATTCCGCACTCGTATTTGGCTAGATATCGTGTAGGTGGTTTGATCTCGGACCTACAGTTTTAACTCGACATTTGAGTTCGATTCTTGCAGAGCTCGTAAAAATAAAATAAGAGAATTCTCCTTTCATCATTTCCCTATAAACTATTACAATAATTGTCACTCTAGGATATATGTACTCATTGTAATTTTTAAATTATAGGATAAATAGTAGTGGGTTTATAAATAGGTCTTAATATCATATATGTACTCATTGTAATTATTAAATTATAGGATAAATAGCAGTGGGTTTATAAATAGGTCTTAATATCATATATGTACTCATTGTAATTATTAAATTATAGGATAAATAGTAGTGGGTTTATAAATAGGTCTTAATATCATGATATAATAAAATCATGATATAAGAATAAACTTAATGGTAGCACCGCGGTGTGCGGGGAGTCTGACGTGGGCGTAGTGATGTGCGATGTCACCGCTACGAAAGGCACGGTGGTGGGGGTTGCGGGAATCGAACACCGCCCTCTTCCCTTACTTTTTTTTTCTTCTTTTTGACAGTTTTAGCCCCTTGTTCTTTCTTTTTAACAGTTTTAGCCCTTTTTTTTTCTTTTTTCTCTTTTTCACAGTTTTAGCCCTTCTTTTTTCTTTTTTCTCTTTTTCACAGTTTTAGCCCTTCTTTTTTCTTCTCTTCTTCTCGGTGCTTCATAGGTGAGATGATGAAAATGATAAAGGTGAGATGATGATGACGGCCGAGGAAGATGGAGTTTTTTCGGGTTATGTTATATTGATGAAAATTAGAAATTTAGTCCCCCATTTTTGTAGAATGAAACTTTTAAACTTTTTATATAATATTTTTTTATCAATGAATTACTAATACATTTGTTTATATAAATGTAATTTTTTTTTAATTTTTTTTTTCAAATGTAACTCTTATTTATTAATGAAGTGTTAATTAGTTTAGTTTATTAAAATATTAGTTTTGAATTTAATTTGAGTGAATAAAATAATATTAAAGAATAAAATGAGGGGTTGGAAAAGTGAGAGGAATGTATTAAAATTAAAATTGAGGGAAGTGTGAGATGATAGTATGACACCGAGTTAGAATAGTTCAAATGAAAAAAATGAGGGATTAAAAAAATGAAACGTGTGTATTGTGAATACTCTAATACGAATTATTAAAATACAATTTTTATATTAACGTTAGTAATTATCCAAATACTAAATTTTAATATTAAGGTTAATATTTTTTTAAGATAATATTTTTATTGTATATGTATATTATATTTTATTAAAAAACATATATATTTTATTGCATATATTTTAGTACTTTAATATAATGATTATAAAACTTTACCATAATAATATTTTAGTTAAATACTATGCATGTAATTAAAATATTTTATTATATTTAATTTTATAGATTTTTTAACTTTAATTGAGTTTAAATTCAAATTTACTAAGTATTTCATTTCAATATAATAAACAAAATCTTTATTTTCTGTAACTATATTTTTTTAACTGTAAACATCCGGTTACCCGGGGTCTCATCATGGCAAACGATGTTACCCACAACACGTTATGACCGCAGTCCGTACAAGTAACCAACACTCTCTGTTTTGCACGTGTATTCCAGAGGAAACCTACGGTCTAAATACTTATTGTCGTAAAACCTTTGACCCGCCTATAATTACTGAGAAATTTTTATATAGGTATAAAAACATATACTTGTCATAGATTATGATTGTATTTATAATTTTTTTTAAATTTAGCCGTGTAACATACGGGGATAAAAAAAACTAGTACCATATAATACAAATCTATTCAACGTCATAGTAATTTAAAGAATAAAAGTGTAGGCATATATTTGGGTAAAAGAAAAGGTTAGCGAAAAAGCCACTAGATTTAAAATATTGAATACAAAACAAAATCTTTAACAATCATCAATACAAAGGGGATATATTAATTCCACCCTCTTTTCTTTCCATATTCAGCCATACTAGACGGGCTAAAATAATAATTTACTCTCTTTACTATTTTATTTCGTAGTGCGATTAGATTCTACTTTTTATTTTATCATCATCAATTAATCGTTCCTTTCTACGCATTTTGTTTTACATCACGTCCTCATTAATCAACTTTATTTCAATGCAACCTAACCCAAGAAACAAATCACGCCATTCGATCCGTCCCTTACTTTCAATCCAACATGACTACCACAACCCCTCGGGAACAAGATAACATCATCTTCAAGATCATTCTCATCGGTGACCCTTCCGTCGGTAAAACCAACTTGCTTTCAAGATTCCGTCACAATAAGTTCACCCTCGAGTCCAACTCCACCGTCGGAATCGAGTCGACCACCACGACTCTCATCATCGACGGCCACCCCGTCACGGCTCAGATTTTCGACACCTCGGGTCACACCAAGCCACGAGCCTACACCGAGGCTTACTTCCGCGGTGCAGCCGGTGCACTTTTGGTCTATGATGTCACCAAACATATCACATTTGTAAACACACAGAAATGGTTGGCCGATTTGAGAAACCAGGCCGACCCGAATGTCGATGTGATGTTGGTCGGGAATAAGTCGGATGTTAGACACTCGGTGATGGTCTCGTCGGAGGTCGGGAAGTCGTTTGCGGAGAAGGAATCGTTGTGTTTCGTGGAGACGTCTGCGTTGAGAGCTACAAATGTCGAAAAAGCGTTTACGGAGCTTGTTGAGAGGTTATATCGGGATCAAGTTAGTAGGAAGAAAGATATGGAAGCTCATGAAACTATGGCGCTTTCAAGAAGTACGTAAAGATTCATCATTCTTCATTCTTCATTTTTGTGAAAGTACAGTAAGTAACTTTAATTATACATATATATATATGTTATCTTAATCCTAATAAAACAATAAAATTTATCTTAATCCTAATAAAACAATAAAATTTATGACATATGTCCATATATAAATCATCAATTAAGATTAATTATCAATTTTATCAAAACTAAAATTTTATTTTAAAATTTTGATAAAATCAATGTAGAGTTGATTAATTTTAGTACCTTTAAATTTCTTATATATGTAATAATAATGATTTAATATATTATAAGAATTTTATATCAATAATAAATTTCAAATTTCTTGATCATTATCTTTTTTTTTATGCTTATCTAATATTATGAATCTATATCCAGCCGTATATTTCACGGGTTGCTAACCTAGTATATATATATATATAGGTGTGTCAATATCAAGTGGAAATAACGAACCGGCACACTACAAACTGAAGATCGAGGCATTCTCCCTTTTGTCTGAAGCCGGGATCGAAAACTACGAATCTGATGTTTTTGAAGCTAGCGGATACAAATGGTCAGTCAGTTAACCGGCTTGTGAATCGGGTTAGAAATTATTTGACTGTTTTATTTATGTGTGTATATAAAACCATAATGTTAAACTTGTAAAAGGAAACTAGAAGTGTATCCAAAAGGAAGCAAGAAAGAACTGGTTAGCGATCACATATCTGTTTATCTAGTCATATGCGACACCGAAAACCTGGAAAAAGATTGGGAGGTTCATGTCTACTTCAAGATCTTCATCTATGATCACATACGCCATAACTATCTAACCATCCAAGGTACGATTGGTCGATATATCGATGTTTACTTAACCAACTTCGTGGGTCACGGTTTTTGTATCTGTGTGTGATGTAGGAGGTGACGGGGAACGTACGAGGTTTCATGAGAAGAAAACGAGATGGGGGTTTCGCAAACTCATATCATTGGATTCCTTTACGGAAGCTGAAAATGGTTACCTTTTCGGCGATTCGTGTGAGTTTGGAGCAGAGGTTTTTGTTGTCCCGAAATATACGCAGAAAGATCAGTGTCTGTCGATGATGAAGCCTCCGGTAACCATGAATACCCATCTCTGGACCATCTCCAGTTTTTCAATCTTGAAAGAGGAAGCTCTGTATTCTGAAGATTTCAAGATTGGAAAAGTCAAATGGTAAGTTTCTTTGAATACATATATTGTACATAGTTGGTTATAATGTATGCTTTTGGCTAAATGTATGTTCAAAACAGGAAATTGTCATTGTATCCTAAGGGATTCAAAACAGGAAAAAACACAAATCTTTCAATCTTTCTAAGACCTCATGATGGTGGTCCTGCTTCTGAGGAGTGGAAGGTTTATGCAAAGTTCAAGATTCTGGTAAAGAACCAAAATGCCGATGGTACCGACAAAACTGAAGGTGCATCCATCTTTAACTTATGCATCATCTCTTAACAATTGAGCATAAAACATGACATGATATGATATGATTTTGCAGAAGCTGACCACTGGTTCTGCAAGACGACTGATGGCTGGGGGTTTCCGTGCTTTATGTTGTTAAGTGATCTTCATGACTACAAAAAGGGCTTCTTGTCCAACGACACTCTAATCGTCGAAGCAAAAATTTTGATAGTCGGGATCTTAAAGCATCTTGTATAAGCTATGTTTCATAATCAACAGGATTGACAAACTTAACTTTCATATATAGTACGATTTTCGGCCGCTTAAAGTTTCTTGTACTTCAAACATTGTACCTGAAGGAAACATTGGAAAAAGCTCAAACCTTCACATATCCTCTAAGTTCTTTAAATGCATCATATACAAAATCAGATAAAGGCATCCATCCAGTAAATCTTGGAGGGTGTATGAAAAACTAACAAAAACAATTATAACAGCAAACCAAATTAAGAAGGAAAAAAAGGGGGTATTTGTCAAGAAATGCAAATCATCTAAAGATCTGTGATCACTGCTCCTCTTCTTGACCCGCTTCTTCCCCAAAACCACGCTGTGCAATTCTGTAATACAGAATGGCCATTGTTGCCACACACGCCCTGCATCCAACCATAAATATAATTGCTTTTACTGATTGATTAAATTTATCCCACCTCACAAAAATTTCACTTGTATAGAATATCTAAATTGCTGATGCTGCATTCCAATGTGTCATACAGGGTTTTATTTCAATTTTTGTTTTAAACATTTTATTTAGTATGTCTTATTGTCACAATTAAAATGTAACACCCACCACCGCCTTCATCTTTCATTGACCATCTCCATCGACCACCCTGAAACCCCAAACTGATTTCAAATCTATATTGCAAGTTTGTAGAATCTATATCAGCAATTTAAATCCATAAGGAATACCATGTCAGCAAAGTCACTTTTCACAACAATGGGAACAGCCAAAGAAAGTTGAGTATTTTTTCTCCAAAAAGAACTTTGGGTGACCAAATACAAACGACGTATTAATACTAATGTTAACATAAATGGAATAAAGATGGAAATTAGGAAAATCTTACATAATTGCTATGACGAGAAGTATTTTTCTTGGATCCGTCCTTGACGGTCTATGGTGGGGCCTATGGATGTCATCTGCATTTGCATCTTTTCTAGGTGGTGCAGTAACAGGTAAAGTTGGCAATGCAGTTGACCAGAAAGGTAGCAATCTCTTCAAAAACTGATTGCGAAAACTACCTGCCAATAATATGTTAAGCTGCTAATCAAATTTTCTAAATTAAACAGTATCCATTGTTTACCCTCTTATCTTTTTAGGAGAAATTTCGTATACATCTTTCTAAAACTTCTAAATTCATAATATTACTCTTCAAAACATAAAAAATATACCCATTCCATGGTGAAAGAAAATAAAATCAGCTATAAGAGCTCATTTCACTGAAGAAACAAATAAAATCAGCTATAAGAGCTCATTTCATCCGAGTGTGATAATGCCGTTTTCCTATTTATTTATTTATTTACTTATTTAGTGAAACACGCTGTCAAAAGTGATAGCTTCTTTTCTACTATGAAAGGGTAAATGTGATATTTTTGGTGATTTGAAAGGGCAAATATGATATTATGAGATTTAGGAAATATATGAAACTAATCCTATATATTAATATGGATGGCCCGTGTAATTTGAAAGAGGCGAAAATCAACATCTGAATTTTGACTTTCAAAGTCAATACTCTCACCTCTCTTAGAGTACTTCTTGCGATTAGTATCTTCATCATCTGCATAATACGAAACCTCAGAGTTTTGCCTTTCAACTTGTTGTGCACTCTTTCTTGTGGTAGCACCAGGCTGCATTGCATTCTCAATAGTCAGAAAAGACGATAAACTAGAGGTGGCAAAATGGGTGGGGCGAGTAACATGCCAAGGCGGTTTCAGGTCTGGTTGTGTGTTCATGGATTTTAAAAATAGTTAATGTTTTAAATATGTGTTAGAAAGGTATACAAGTTAAAGAAATAAAATGATCAAGGTTTTCTATATTTCGTAGGACTTTTGAGCAGTTTGCGTTTTAAGCAGTTTTTTGTATTTTACCCAAATGGCCCATCAGAGGCAAATATAACCCAATTTGACCCATTTTCACATACATGAACATGAGCACACATGTTGAGAATAATTAACCTGATGCAGCAGGTAAAATAAAGATTAAAACAAAATTAAAGAATAGCACTTACAACACCAGAAGTTGGACTTCTTAACTGATTTTCTGAATCAGGAACATCTATTTCCACAATATCCGTGTTTGAAGGTTTGGTAGAACCATTTCCTAAATCATCTTTTGTCACCGAATGTTCGGTGGAAATAGGCCTTGCTGCCAATGAAACTGGATTATTTCCAAACACGTTCTTTTCAATTCCAGCCTGCATAAAGAACCAATAAAAAAGTCATTATGATACACCAGAAGTGCCCGTCACATTTTTTTTAAAAACAGTGGATACCTATCATGTCATAGTATCTACTTCACAGGCGGGTTTTCTTTCTATGATATCAGAGTAAAAGATATAAAGCAGAAGCTAAAGAGCAATTTCAGATACTGAAACAATGATTAATAGATCCTTCATCCTTGTTATATATTGAACAACGAAAAGAAATGATAAAAAAAAATCTTTAATTTGAAACTGGAGTACCAGAACAATTGCTTCCTTCAACCGCGAATGTAAAAGGGACCCTGAGTCTTTAACACTTTTAGGAGGCCATATCTGCAAAGAAAGAAAGATCAAATGGTTCTTGATCTGCTTATTCATATTTACTTCCATCGAGTAGTAAACAAACAATCCTAATACATACATGTAGAGCCCCCTTACCGAAGTTGAACATGCTGGACAAACATATCCAGGTGGAGCAGTATGAGGAGGATAACTTTTAACATTCGAAACTAAGCAACTTGTATGTATGACATCTGAAAAACATACAACAAACAACATTATAAGGTGGTTATTTGAAGAGTCAAATATCAAAAGAAGCATTTTCTTTTTTTCTTGATCGAGTGCATACGCAGACAACCCAACCGTGTGGTGGTCATTTGAGATCGAGAATGAGCATTTTCTTCTACTTCTAGCACAGCTTGACAATGGCAACACTTTGTGGGCCAGTCATAATCTCCATCAACTACCCACTCTGAGTACGTACCAACCTACCCTAGGAAATCATCAACTGTCAGCATATTTTTTCACATGAAATCAATCAATAGATAGATAGCATGATATGATAGATAAAACCTACCACACATATTTGGTGCTCCAGAAAGCATATGCATTCTCCACAAACAGGGACCTTGTGTACAAAGCAGTACAATTTAGTTGCCTGTATTCATAACAACAATAAATAAGCAAACTTAGTTAATGAGTAAATTACGGCTTTCGTCCCTGTGGTTTGCACGTTTTACGCCTATGATCCTTAAACTTCACTTATTACGGCTTTAGTCCCCAAAGTTTAATAGCTCATTACGGCTTTGGTCCCTGGCGCTAACAGACGTCTATTTTTGCCGTTAATTTTTTTAGAAGGACATTTTTACCCCTCATTTAAATATAACATAAAAAAAAAGAAAAATGAAAAGACTATTTTACCCCCATCTTCTTCCTCTAACCCACTGTTTCTTCTTTAACCCAAAAACCACTTTCAAAGTTTACCCCATCTTCTTCCATTCAACGTTTCCGTTTCCGTTCACCACCAACAGCTGGTTGTAGCGGCGGGCGCCGGCGTCGATACAGATAACTCCGGCGAGTCAGTTTCTGCTGCTTCCGGTTGTTTTTCGTGTTTGTCAGAACTTGGAGACCCAGTTTGGATCCTGGTTAGAAAAAGTCAACGCTCTAAGAAATTAGTAGTCAAAGCGACCCGTGTTCTCCAACCCGATAATTGCAGGGCCTCTAACTTTAAGTCGTTTTGTACCCTTTTCTGGAGGCAGTGGTTTCATTATTGTTTTTCCCGTTTCGCAGTACGAATTATGATCTTTATATATACTCACAGCTTCTTCGTTTCCCAATTGCTTGTACTTAATTGAGATGTGAGTGGTGCTTCCTTTATTGGATACACTTTCTTTGGCTGCTTTAGAGTAAATGGAACACTCAGATGCTGAATCAGTAAGGGGGAGGATCCAGCGTCACGCCACCGCCGTAAAGACACTGGCCGGAGCTGATGTCTGCCGGCGAAACCGGTCGGAGTCTAGACCTCTCTCTTCCTTCCTGCTGGTGATGTTGATGACACAGCCAAAGGGTGATGATGGTGTGGTGGTTCTCCTCCACGGTGTTGGTGTTGATGACCGGAGAAAGACGTCGGAACGGAACGGTTGGTGGTGATGACCGGAGAAGACGCCGGAATGGAACGGTTGGTGGTGGTGACGGGAGAAGACGTAGGAACGATGATAACCTGGATAAGTTGGTGGCGGTGAACGGATATGGTGGTGGCGGTAGATGAAATTGGTGGTGGTGGACGAACATGGTGGTGGGGTGGTTCAATAATGGTGGTGGTGAACGAGGATTTGCCGGAAAGGATGAACGTTTATTTTTTTTTTCTTTTTTCTTTTTTGATTTGTTTTTAATTTATATTTATAATGTTTTTTTTAACGAAGGGTATAACGGTCTTTTCAAACATACTTAGCAGAAATTTTTAACGCCCGTTAGCCCCAGGGACGACATATGTAACGAGTCGTTAAACTTTGGGGACTAAAGCCGTAATAAGTGAAGTTTGAGGACCATAGGCATAAAACGTGCAAACCACAGGGACGAAAGCCGTAATTTACTCTTAGTTAATATACACACTCTTGTATTTCTGATCTAATCATGTTTCCAAAGAATTCGAAATAAAAAAGGGTGCGAAATGTACACAAAATATATATGAAATTAGCATATACCTTCCGGCACTTACAGACCACCATCGCATTAGTGTACAGCTAGAATTGAAGCATCGAAAATATGATTTCGGGGATTGAAATTGAAATTGAAATTGGGGAGGAATTTGATGATGAGATGTAAAAGTAATTGTAAAGATGTGTGTGTGACTTGGACCACCTGGCTGGCGGTGGCGCTGGCGTCAGGATCTTCGGGTCACCGGCTCGGACCCGTTACAATGAGCGGATCCGGATCCATTAGGTTTTGGTAACGACGATATGCATCTTTTAATTAAGGTACGTACGTATATGAAGTAGACATTCTAGCTTTACGATTTATATATATCCTATTATTATATTATTATTATTATTATTATAGTCCATACTTGAAGCGGGAGGATGGTATACGGAGATTGGATCTAAAATTGCCTAATAGAATCCACGTGAGGCTTTTGGTGTCAACTATATGATAGCGAGACGGAACATGAAGAACACAAACCTTGTCCTGTTGAATTTGCTCCCGAACAAAGTGAATATCTAATTCAATATGTATTGGGTGCTGGTGTTTGACAGGATTTCCGGAGAGGTAGATCTCACTAACATTATCACAATAAACAATTAAAGCTCGAGCGATAACCTGACAGATCTTGTCAGCGACATTCGTCACTCCACGGTACTCAGCCTCAACACTGAATCGAGATATAGTGGTATGTCTCTTGGACGACCATGAGATAAGGTTGTTACTTAGATAAATACATCATCGAGATGTGGAGCGCCGAGTGTCGGGATACCCAACCCAATCGGCATCCATGTATGCAAAAGTGGGACAAAGTGTTATCCGTGAAGGTACCAAATGTTTCTTTTTAATGCATTCCAATGATTTAACCTAAGAGCATGCATGTAGATGCAAAAGTTGCTGAATCGCATAGGTGATGTCGGGACAAGTAAAAGTCAAATACTAAAGGGATCCTATGAGGCTTTGGTATAACGTGGGATTGTTGAACTCCATACCTGAGAAGCACTAAGCTTTGCATTAGTTTTGACGGGTGTAGCTACATGATTGCATGGAAGCCCGCTCGATAATGTCTCTTGCATAAATCTCTTGAGATAAGAACATAGACTTGCATGTCCGAGTAAGGGCAATACCCAAGAAATAGTTGAGCAGGCCTAAGTCTTTCATTGCAAATTCACCCAAAAGACGAGACATAGCATAAGACGTAAGGAGTCGGATGATGTGGTAAGGACAATGTCATCAACGTATATAAGAAGATACGTTGCGTGCGTGCCCTGTTTTAGAACATAAAAAGAATTGTTAGACCGACTTCGTGTGAATCTAACGGTAGACAAAATTCGCGAACCGTTGGTACCATGCTCGAGGAGTTTGCTTGATGTGGTATAAAGACCTTTTTAGCAGGTAGACGTGGTCCGAATAATCCCAATACTGAATGCCCAAAGGTTGGTGCGTATACACAATTTCATTTAGAGACCCATGTAGAAAAGCATTAGAAACGTCCAATTGATGAATGACCCAAGATTGAGAAAGTGCCAAAGCAAGACAATCCTTATAATAGCCGATTTAACCACCAGGCTAAAAGTTTCCCCGTAATTGATGAATTGTATTTTCCTTTTTTTGAGTTTGATGGAGACTTGATTAGGCCGAATGAGGTGGAAATCGTGGGTGGCAAAGGGCCACCCTACTGGGCATATTTTAATTTGTTTCACGCTTTCTTGTTCACTAAATTATAAACCATGAGTTTAGTCTTTATATAACGAATTATGTACTTATAATTCATCACCACGAGTAGGGCTGTTCAAAAAACTCGTAGCTCGTGGCTCGCTCGAAGCTCGCTCGGAAAAAACTCGAAATTAGCTCGCTCGAAAATCAGCTCGATTATAAACGAGCCGAGCCAGCTCGGCTCGGTTTCTAAACGAGCCGAGCCCGAGCCAAGGTCAGCTCGGCTCGTGGCTCGCTCGTTAGTTAGCTCGTTGGCTCGCTCGCTCGGCTCGTTTAAATTTAAGCTCAATTTTTGGTTATATATATAATTTTTATTATATATACATATATATAACCAAAAATTATGAGTTTATTATTTATAATATAATTTTTAAGTTAATTACTAAGTTTTCTATAGTATTTTACTTAATAAAATATTAAATTAAAATAAGATATAAAACTGCTATGATACTTTTCAGTAAGAAATATTTGTTTTTATTGAAAAATAAATAAATAAACATCGAATTTTAAAACTTTCATTACGAGTATGTCAAAATTTATATTTTAGTCATGTTATATATCAATATGTGTAAATAATGTAAATTTTAAAAGAATAAACTAGCTGGCTCGACGAGCCGGCTCGGCTCGGCTCGACTTTTAACGAGCCGAGCTTGAGCTCAATATTTTAGCTCGTTAAAATAAACGAGCTAGCTCGGCTCGGCTCGGTTTCTAAACGAGCCGAGCCCGAGCTTACCCTGGCTCGTCTCGACTCGGCTCGTTTACAGCCCTAACCACGAGTGAGAGACATAAAACAAGATAAACTTCCCGGTCATAACAAGTGGATATATACCAATTTAGACTTAAGCACATGAAATTATTGTGTTCTCATCTTTTACTTTTCTATAGTTTGATTGTGTGTGTGTGAGGTTATCCGAATCCCTAGACCTTTGTGTAATGGTTATGAAGTTACGTAGACATTAAAAAAAAAGTAACGGGTTTTATTCATTTTTTGTTGTAAAAGGTTTGATACGTACACATTTTTAGTTATTATGTGGTGGAGTCTCTTCCTCATAGTTAAAACTCGTTTCATTTTCTTCGTCGTTTCTTTCACTAAGGTTTTTTATTTAAAACATACGAGCCTATCTCATTAATAAACAAACTTTAACATACTATTAAGGAAAGTAACGTACAATCGAAATGGAAATAGTATTGCGTTAAGAATAGATCATAGTAACTTCTCCTTTATACGTAACTAGGTTAGTAACCCGTGTATTACACGGGCAGAATTTACTTTCATAATATTAGATAAAATACAAAAGAAAAACAATTAAATATATTTGAAATTATAAATGACTTAATTTATTACAAAACATTAACTGGTGATTTAACTAACGAATTTTATTATGTTAACTTTGTCATTTTTTTATAAAATGAAATTTTAGTTTGGATATAATTGGTAATTAGTCTTAAATTGATAATTTCTAAAATTGATAATTGAATGTGATTTTGACATTTGTCAATGATGATATGGACTCTCTAGAAATGAGACATTTAGCAAATTTTTAGTGCTTTATTAGTATTAGAGACTATGGAGATCACGTTTTCTTTTTTTTTTAAGTGGAGTGAACAATATATGTTTTTGGAATAAAAAACTTTCTATAGATTACACGGATAACATTATTTGATACTAAAATTTTCAACTTTACATGATATTAAATCCCGTCCTCACAACATCCTACTAATAGTGTACTATTGGTGAAATATACCGGCACATTGTTAGTAAATTTTAAATTTTATAAATTTAGTTGACAATGAATACCGAATGCTCTCAAAGATGTTCTCTGAGTTTGCTAATGTTGTAAAATTTTAGAACAAATGAATATATTGTCATTTTCAAAAGTTTACTTTTAACCCTTTAGAGTATTTAACTCTGTTAAAAGTTATAATTTAACATTAATGCATTTTACTCTAGTATTATCAAAATATTAATGTAATTTACATTTTAATACTTTATAAATAACAATGAGCGAGCTCGAGTTTCACAAATTATGATCAAGCTCGAGCTTCATTATATTATAGCCAACCTCGAGCTTAAGACTTTTGTTGTTGAATTTATACAAGTTAAGCTCAGCTCGAGCCCTCTACATCTCTACTTAATAGTACCATTAATTAAATAAAATTTTTATTTGTAATGAAGCTTGTATTTTAATCAAGTATATTGTAATTGTATGTTAGATCATCTCTAATTCTATTATATATTATACTGATAAATTATATTATTATGAAATAAACTTGAGTCAAAATGACAAATCTATAGTTGGAGGGTTAAGTAGTAAAACAAATAAAATTGTGGTTCTACAAAGTTCAATTTTATGTTTTACTATTCATTACATTATTAAGATGGTACAAAATACAACTGGATGAAAATAAAATAGGTTTAATTTAAGATTTTAACACATTCACTGATGTGATAAAAACATATGTTCATTTGCTGCGACAAGTGGGTCAATTTCAGTACCCAAACAAGTCTTGCCACAATATCATTCACCACAGATGGTCGATTACCGGCAGTTGCACACTTGTGGCTAAAAGTATAACAATATCAACCACCACAGTTTCACCTAAATCCAGAGGGAGCTGCCTGCGCACCACCACCTGCTCTCCTAGCAGCTTTTGATTGCGCAAGAATCTCATCATAATTCTGAAAGAAAACAATAATAATCAAAGTGGGTTGATAAACATAAGTTTAATCAGATTAGATGTAGAAGAGACATACTCGTTTGTCAAAAGCATTATCCCTCGAGCTAATTATTTTGTCAGCAATGCCATAGTCAATAGCTTCTTGGGCTTGAAAGTACTTAGGTCGCATGATATCTTTATTAATTTCATCTTTCGGTTTTCCAATCCCTTTTTCTAGCAGTTCTAGGAAGTAATCTGTGTTGGTGTCCAGCTCCTTGGCCTTAATCCACATGTCTATAGCAGCCCCACTTGATCTGTTCACTTTAGGCAGATACAGCTTCGCTGCAAACCAAACCAAACCAAACCAAACCACATGTGTAAATTGATAAGATAGGGGATAGAATACTATTTCAAAACTCACACATGACCAAAAATATTTATAAAAATGAAGACATACTTGATGAATTTGGCTGTAAGGCACGAAAACCTTTGGTCCCAAGGGATAATAACATAGCTGCTTGACCAAATGCCATCCCACAGTTGACTGTATACACCTCTGACTTGCAGTACTTGAGGTGGATTAGGAAATAGAACATAGATATATACATACATTAGTTAACAAGCCCCCAATTTTTAATTATTAATTACAAAGATATGTGCTAATAGTGCTTACAGCCATGATGTCGGCAATTGCGTATGCCTCTGTTTCAGATCCAACCGTCTCCATTTTGTCATTCTAAGCAATACATTATTGAAAACATCAACTCATGAAGACAGGTTCTGATATATCAGAAGCATAAATAGAAAAAAGAAAAGAAAAGATCACCTGAGTTCCAGACGAATTAATGTACAAATATATAGGCTTAGATGGATTGTCATAATCCAACCACATAAATTGAGCAACAAGAAGCTCAGTAAC
Organism: Deinandra increscens subsp. villosa; assembly: GCA_039602395.1. Taxonomy (NCBI): domain Eukaryota; kingdom Viridiplantae; phylum Streptophyta; class Magnoliopsida; order Asterales; family Asteraceae; genus Deinandra; species Deinandra increscens. The sequence goes on from JBCNJP010000024.1 coordinate 39,275,765, forward strand.
AGCCGGAACAATCTAGAACAACAAAACAGAAAAGATCAACATATGTCTACTTAAATAAAAGGTGATGACAGTTAATTTGTCTTACTGGCATTCCTAGGTAGCAAATTCTTGCATCTAAAAGCAATGATGGCAAATCGGGTGGAGCACTTCTAGGTCTCCCAGCAGCTCTACCTCCACCACGATACATGCTGACACTCATACTGTATTTTGCGGGACCCTTATCATGCATTCCGGATAAACTCCACATTCCTCCATGATTCAAGTAATTATGAGATGATGAGATCGTTTCCTGTTATAAAAACACAGAGTAAATTTACACAAAAGAGAATAGCTAGCCGTTAAAAAATAAAACAATATGGAAATTATAAGACCTCTGTGACGCTTTCTGCTTGCCGCCTTACAGGATTATCTTCGGTCATGAACATGTCCATTTGTGTAGGACTAAGACCATACAGATATTGAGGAACATTCTTGAAATTGTCCATCACTGAAACATTAACTTGGTCAATTGCTGAATTAAGTGTTTGTTAAGTGAAATTAATCTTATTCTCTCATCTTATGTTCTTTAATTGTGGATTTCCTAAGTTGGAGGTGATTGTTTCAAAATTTTCTAAGTAATTGAATCAATAGAAGAATGAATAAAATGTATCATCCAGAAATATAACAAATAGATAAGGCAAACCAAATTAGGGTTTCAATTCACTCCTCTTCAAATAGAGACAAGCACCGCATAAATCATACACAAATAGATATGGCAAACCAAATTCCACCAGAAAAACAAACTGTTGATACAAACGAACATAAAATACGAGTAGTAGATGATGATAGAAAAAGAGACTCACATCCATCTTTAAGGTTTCCTTCCCTGAACTGCTTAGGTATGTGATCCAGATATTTATCCGACGCCGCCGCAGACACCGGCGACCTAACACGCCGTCTCCGAACAGTAACGTGTTTCCTCGAAGGAGCAGGAGCAGGAGCATACGTATGGCTGTGAACAAAAGAAGATTTGAAGAACAGATTCGTGGAATTCCTCATATCGCGATTATAGTCGATGGCCGGAGAAGATAGAGGTGAACGGAGCATCGATATCGACGTCGCCATTACTACTCTCTGCAACTGGAACCAAGGGTTTACAACTTCTGTTGATTTGATCTGATTTTTATTCAATTTTGTTTTGTGTGACGAGGAGCTCCTGCTGTTATCATTCTTCTGGATTGGACTCAGCAGTCAGCACGTACCAAAGCAAAGCTGTCAGGCCCACCATTGATCCAATGGGCTGTAACCTTAGGGGAGGCGGTATCATGAGGTTACCGAGGCCCGGTTCCAAGGAGAGCCGGCCGGCTTCTTGGGCCAACCATACCGCCTCTTGCGGTTCCAATCCCACGGCTCCCCATTTCGGTGTATCCCGGTTCCTCCAAGCCAGCGAAAGCCGGGTGAAATTCGAACGTTGGATTGACCGTTGGAGCCCAACGGCTATTTTTTTTTTTTTTTTTTAACCAATTTACAACTATAAATTCTACCCCATTTTATAACATTTTTACACCCATCTTCTTCACCTATCTTCTACCTCTTTCACATATTTTCTAATCTATATTACTCATGGATCGATCAAATAAAAAATAACCCGCTACCACGAAAAAATCCATCGCTCCCACCAAAAAATACAAACCGAAGGTTCATAATACCGGTCAACCCTCCAACGCAAATCCTCCACCGCAATCACAACCGGCTTTTTTCACACCACACCTTTCTCAACATTCGTTAATCGATCTCCTATCCGGACGTTATGGGGTTCAAGGGGAGTTATATCCCCCACATTCTTCCCAAATGCATCAATTCCCCTCTAACGTCATGTACCAAAACACACAATTTCGAGAGCCAAGACGTCAAATCGATTCCGAATCCGAAGAAGAAGTTGAAGAAGAAGTCGGAGAAGAAGAAGAGGAGATCGAGTTGATGAACGAAGACGTCCAAGTGATTACAAAGAATAAAAGTAAATTTCGACGAGAGCGAAATGTAAAACTTGGACGTCGGAGGAAGAACTTAATTTGACAAAATCTTATATTCATTGCTCAGAAGATGGGAAAAAAGCGGATCAACAATCCCGCGATTCGTTTTGGGGTAAAGTTCTTGCCCACTTTGACGGTTTGATGGGTGCACCTAGTGGCGCGAACTAGGGACCAACTAAGCTCAAAGTGGAAGAAGTTGAATACGAAATTGTCGAACTTCAATGGTCTCTACATTCAATCGGTAAAAAAACATTTTTTTACTCGATATATGTATGTATATATATATATATATATATTTATTTATTTATTAACTTGTTTATTTTTTTTGTAATAGACTAATACTTGGGCAAGCCGGATACTATGTGGCTTCTCCAAGCCACACCACAACCATACCATGTGGTGTGGCTTGACATGGCTTCAAAATCTTGCAATTTGAGTTGGCGGTGATTGATTGGTTAGTGAGCATGGCTTCCCCAAGCCATGCCACAACCATACCCCCTCCCCTTAACCTTTAACGGTATTAAAATAATAATAACTTCCTTCCTATAATTTATAAGTTTTAGTAAATTATTAGAATAAAAATATTTATTTAACTAATTAACTAATTTAAAAAAAACGTGTGCTTTACGGGAAACTGCATGTAAAGAAAACATCAAAGTAATAAAATTTCATACGATTTCGCTGCTGTAGAAAATAAAAGCGAGACCCATTTTAAAATAAATAAGTTAACAAAGAACAAAAAATTGCACGTAAAAGCTAATCAAACACAAAAATTAATTAATTTATGTGTGTATATCAAGGTTGCAGAAATCGCTTGATGGTAGCTCGACGGTCGACTGGTGTTAAGCGATTAATCGTGATTAATCAGCGACTAATCGAAGACCCTAAATTATTACAATATATCTAATCTAAATCTAAATCTAAACTATATAATAAATAAAAAGTTTGGTGATACTATAATTAGTAAAAATGGACACTTGTCATCACCACAAAAATTTGGATTAAATTAAAATTTTAAATAAATAATTATCCAAATACTAAATTTCCATATTAGGTTTATTTAGTTTAAACTTTTAATAAGTTATCCAATAAAAAATAATTAAAATATAAATATTTATATTAAAGTTAGTAATTATCCAAATACTAATTTTTAATATTAATGTTAATATTTTATTCAAGATAATATTTTTACTTCATATATATTATATTTTATTAAAATATATTATATTTTATTAAAATACTATATTTTATTGTATATACTTTAATATATTAATACTATATTTTATTGTATATACTTTAATATATTAATATATATGTAATGCTTCTAATACTTTATTCATGTAATATTTTAATTAAATATTATACATGTAATATAAAATATTTTATTCTATTTAATTTCATATTCTTTTTACTTTAATTAAGTTTAAATTAAAATTTACTAAGTATTTCACTTCAATATAATAAACAAAATCTTTATATTCTGTGACTAGATTTCTTTTTATTTTTAACTTCAAATATCCGGTTACCCGGGGTCTCATCATAGCAAACGATGTTACTCGCGACATGTTACAACCTCAGTCCGTGCGAGTAATCAAGACCCTCTGTGTTGCACATCCATCCAGAGGAAACTCACTGTCTAAATGCCCTGACCCTCCTATAACTACTGATAAATTTTTAGGTAGTTATAAAAATACATAATTGTTATAGATTATGATTATATTTATAGTTTTTTCTTTTAACTCAGCCGTGTAATACACGGGGATAAAAGAACTAGTATATATATATATATAAACATATACATATTCTAATATGGCAATATCCTAGTATAGTTAATAAGTAAATAACCTTAAAAAGTAATAATACTTATATAAACGTTTAAGTTAAAAAACTACAATATTAAAGTCGAATACGGTTAATAATCCCCCAAAACAAGCACCATACTTAAATTGTCATCTTCTTTTAACATTCTCAAAGTGATTCCAATATTTGGACTCCGTCCGACTCGTACTCATCTTCAAACATTACCTTCTCTTCTAATAAACGCTAAAAGAAGATATTGAGAATTTTTAAGTTTTTTTTAGTTAAAAAAATTGGCTAACCGTCAAGGCCGCCAAGACCGTCAAAGACCGCTAAGGACCGATGTTAACCGTCGTTGACCAACTGACCGTTAAACCATTAATCGTATACGGTGAGGGAGCACCAAACGATTAATCGCTGATTATTCACCGAGTAATCGTGATTTCTACAACATTGGTGTATATACATATATATACATATATATATATATATATATATATATATATATATATATAGTATAGTAGTGAAAAGTTCATTGTAGACACCCTCATAAGTGTAGATAGCTAGACACCATTTTTCAATCTCTTGATCTAATGGTTGTGATTAATTTTTTTTCTTTTTTTCTTTTTTTACACTTTTCATACAATTTCGCATGTGAAAAAAACAATTTTTTTTATTTTTTTATTTTTATATTATTTTTTCTTTTTATATTATTTTTTCTTTTTTTCAAATAATTTCACATGTGAAAAAAAAAATTTGTAGACACTTTCGCATGTGAAATGGCTCTTTTTCACATGTGAAATTGTTTGAAAAGTGTGAAAAATAAGAAAAAAGGAGATTAATTACAACCATTATATCAAGAGATCTAATGGTGAAAAAAGGTGTCTACCTGTCTACACTTATGGAGGTGTC
>JBCNJP010000024.1:39280985-39306747 GCA_039602395.1 Deinandra increscens subsp. villosa
AGTTTCCCATTGTTGCTCCGTTTCCGATGGCGGCGAATTTCGTTGTGTGGGTTTGCTACGGAGCGTTGATGCAGTTATGGGACATTTAAACTCTCTCTCTTTCGAACAACCAACGAATCTGTGGCATTTGGGGTTAAGCGTTGGACTTTGATGACGCCTTTGGATTTTGTGGGTTTCTTCAGATCTGAGCTTTTAGATACAGATTCGGTTTTCTTGGGGCCACGATTCTCTTAAGGCTGTGATGACAAACCCGACCTCCTTTTCTTTTTGGCAGCGATGATTATGGTGAGAGGCGAGGCGAAGATCAAGAATGCTCTATCATCGCAGCCGTCACCAAGATCCATGTCAACAATCTGATCTGAGCTATTACATATGGTTGTGATGATTAGGTGGGATCTGAGCCTTTCGTTGATGGTTTCTTTCGAGTGTAGATTGCAAATAGATAATATTTACTATTTTATTTGAAGAAGTAGAGTTTGAGTCTTGCAGGATGAAGGAGGATCTTCCACCATATAACATTGGGGCTGATGTGTATCCTCTAGACCAAGAAGAGGTATATTTTTTAGTATTTCATTCCTAATCTTTTTCTAAAATTGAATTGGTTGTGTAATCGCATGTATGATGATTTACCAAATGAAAATGAGTTATTTTGTAGGAACTGTGTTTATCAAGCCTCTCTCTGTGAGTTTTTCTTTTGCCAATGTCATACTAATTTTTGTCACTGTGCTTATGACTATACATGGTTTAGAATTGTGGGCTTATGTGAGTTTATTAATAGTTAATAGGTTTATAGTTCTCATTAAAATTGATTTGGAATGGCACTTCCTAAAGGAAATGACATTAAAATTGATTTGGAATGCCACACTTTCCGAAGGAAACAATTTGTCATTAAAATTGATTTGGTATGGTACTCTCTAAAATACATTTCCCATTGAAATTGATTTGGATTGGCACTTTCTGAAGGAAGCGATTTCTCATTAAAATTGATTTGGAGTGACACTTTCTAAAGTTGATTTCTCATTAAAATTTATTTGGATGGACTGGATTTCATATTTTCGCGTGTAATCAGTAATATAATGTCTCGAGTTAGCATATTTAATTGAGCCTAAGGGGTAAACGTAGTATTTTGGGTTTTGAGACTCAATTGTTAAAGTAGATTAACAAAAAACTGAATTTTTATGACTTTTATCTTATTGTGTTAGTTTGGTCTTATCAATTTAATCAGACAGGAGAGTTAACTAAGGTGGAAATCACACGAGCATTAATCACATGAGCATTGTTTTGTTGTTATGTCCAGGGCAGGATTGATTGCTGTTGGTGTTCCACAAGTGATTGTTGAGGTATTTGACAGCTTCTTTCCTAATTTTTTGTTGGGTTTGTTTGTGGGATGTAGCTCATTTTATAAAATTGTCCTCTACGTCGCGGGTTTATCTACTTTTTGGTGGTCTAACTCTGAGCTCATTTTATGATATTGTCCTCTACGTCGCGCGTTTAGCCGGCGATGTGGGCCTAACTCTGAGCTGATTTGTATTATATCGTTCCAACATTCTTTCGGTTTCGTTTTTGGTTTAATGACCGATGGATTTTCTTGGTTGTGATTGTACTAAGGTTTAGGGTTTACGATAGTGACTCTAGGGTTTTTGTTATGCATTTATAAAATTTGATGTCCCTTTTTGGATGTGTGTATTTTGTAGCTATTATGTGATGATGTACCCGGCGGTGACGACGCCGGGATTTGAGCGCTTTGTGTCTGATCAGAGCCACTGGGCGATGATGATCTGCTCCTTTTGCCATTGATGGCTTCTCTGACCCTCCGGTGTTGTAATGATTCAGTTGTTTATGTTGGTTTGATGAATCTGCTCATGATGCGTTTCTTTTGATCTGCATGAGCCTTTTTCAATGGATCTGAGTTCATGGCTTTAAGCTGTTGTTGTTAGATAACCTTTTACACTTACAATGTTACAATTTACATTGGGTGTCATACTCACAAATGTTACTGTGGATCAATTTGAACCTCTTAGACCTTGCACTGGTTATGGGCTTCACATGTGACATCAAATGTGTTGTTAGATGTGGCCTTAAAGCTATTATTCCGCACCTGTACTGGTGTTTAATGTGGTGTTTGATGTTGTGTTAACAATTACAATTTGGGTTTGGTGAGTTGATGCAACTGTTCCCTTCTGTGTTACTGTTTTTCTGGTATGTGGTTGGAATTTCATCTGGGTCACCTTTTCTTCAAGACAATGATGTTTTTCTAGTGATGAGAAGGCGTTAATCGCAACCAACATCGTTTGGAATACTATAATTGCCAACAAGTGTTTTAAAGTATGTTTGAGTATTAGTAATCAAATCTAGAACATGGTAGATGACTTTGCAATTATGCATTCCTATAATTTACATTTGCCCTTTTAGGATATAAAAGAGGAGCCAAGGAGATCACGAAGTAAAAACTTTGACATATAGAGGTGAGTTCATCTTACTTTCTAGATAAATGTAATCCATTTGTGACTCAGCTTTAATGGTTCATAGGTTTAAAGCTCCAGTTTGTTTGGAAGATTTGCCAAAAAAAAAAAGATGTTATGGTGAATTTGTGGTTCTCATATTATTTTGTGTAAGAAGATAGGTATTTAAAGCATGTGAACCAGTTTAAGCGTTTCATCGTTTTAAGTGAATTTTGATGGCCTATGTATGCAGTTCTCGCAAACCTCTGCCGTGTGTTCCGTGGGTCTGCGAAGGACTACTTACAGAGGTTAGTTTGTTTATTTTCATCACTATTTTTCTTGCCGTCATTGTTTGTTGACTGAAGTTTGTTGGTGGTACTTCCATTTCTTACTACTTTTATTCCCCTTTGTCATTACAAAAAATTTCAACTTATAAGCGTTTTATCTGTTTATGTATCGTGCTATAACTAAAATTTGTCAATGGTACTTCAATTGGGTTAAATAAGTTTATGTTATAGTAGTTTAAAGTTCGGAGCCTTTATGGTAGTCATGGTGATATATGGTTATGTTATGTTTACTTCCTTAAAGGCTATAAGAAAACAATCAAGTTTATGTACTCACTCTTGAGGCTGTGATGATTTAATCTGAGCCCTTTGCATGTTTTATGAAAAATATTTGTTGAAAGTTTGATTTCATCATGAATATAGATGTATAAGAAATCAATGGAATTTATGCAAAGTGAAAGGGAGGTCTTTGTATTTGGTTTTGAAACAATTGCAATTGATGCACTTTTGTTTTAATTTTTTTCTTCATCTTATTCTCTTTTGGTATCATCTCTATAGTAGGATGGACTTGATAGGCTGCTACAGTGAGAAAACTAAAGATATAGAGATGTCAGCAGGCTTAGCATCTCTCCTGAAGGTAACCAAGAAAACAAGGCTGAAGGATGAACATTCATTTCTCCACCCAAAGACTGTTTACTTTCTTTGTACGGGTAACGAGATGATGTGTATTACTTTCTTTGTCTCGTGTTAACGGCTGCAACAGAACATCAAATCATAAATGGGTGGCCCACCGCAACGCGCGGACGGGTCAACATCTTGTTGTTTCCTACGAGTAAAGAACACACTCTTTCTTTCCATATTCAGCCATACTAGATGGGCTAAAAATAATAATTTACTCTATTTACTATTTTATTTAGTAGTGCGATTAGATTCTACTTTTTATTTTATCATCAACTAATCGTTCCTTTCTACGCATTTTGTTTTACATCACGTCCTTATTAATCAACTTTATTTCAATGCAACCTAACCCAAGAAACAAATCACGCAATTCGATCCAGCCCTTACTTTCAAAATAAACATGACTACCACAAGCCGTCGGGAACAAGATAACATCATCTTCAAGATCATTCTCATCGGTGACCCTTCCGTCGGCAAAACCAACTTGCTTTCAAGATTCTGTCACAATAAGTTCACCCTCGAGTCCAACTCCACCGTCGGAATCGAGTCCACCGCCACGACTCTCATCATCGACGGCCGCCCCGTCACGGCTCAGATTTTCGACACCTCGGGTCACACCAAGCCACGAGCCTACACCGAGGCTTACTTCCGCGGTGCAGCCGGTGCGCTCCTGGTCTATGATGTCACCAAACATATCACATTTGTAAACACACAGAAATGGTTGGCCGATTTGAGAAACCAGGCGGACCCGAATGTCGATGTGATGTTGGTCGGGAATAAGTCGGATGTTAGACACTCGGTGATGGTCTCGTCGGAGGTCGGGAAGTCGTTTGCGGAGAAGGAATCGTTGTGTTTCGTGGAGACGTCTGCGTTGAGAGCTACAAATGTCGAAAAAGCGTTTACGGAGCTTGTTGAGAGGTTATATCGGGATCAAGTTAGTAGGAAGAAAGATATGGAAGCTCATGAAACTATGGCTCTTTCAAGAAGTACGTAAAGATTCATCATTCTTCATTTTTGTGACAGTATAGTAACTAACTTTAACTGTACGTATACATATACATATACATATATATATATAGGTGTGTCAATATCAAGTGGAAATAACGAACCAGCACACTACAAACTGAAGATCGAGGCATTCTCCCTTTTGTCTGAAGCCGGGATCGAAAACTACGAATCTGATGTTTTTGAAGCTAGCGGATACAAATGGTCAGTCGGTCAACCGGCTTGTGAATCGGATTAGAAATTATTTGACTGTTTTATTAATGTGTGTATATGTTAAACTTGTAAGGAAACTAGAAGTGTATCCAAAAGGAAGCAAGAAAGAACTGGTTAGCGATCACATATCTGTTTATCTAGTCATATGCGACACCGAAAACCTGGAAAAAGATTGGGAGGTTCATGTCTACTTCAAGATCTTCATCTATGATCACATACGCCATAACTATCTAACCATCCAAGGTACGATTGGTTGATCGATCGATGTTTACTTAACTAACTTCGTGGGTCACGGTTTTTGTATCTGTGTGTGATGTAGGAGGTGACGGGGAACGTACGAGGTTTCATGAGAAGAAAACGAGATGGGGGTTTCGCAAACTCATATCGTTGGATTCCTTTACGGAAGCTGAAAATGGTTACCTTTTCGGCGATTCGTGTGAGTTTGGAGCTGAGGTTTTCGTTGTCCCGAAATATACGCAGAAAGATCAGTGTCTGTCGATGATGAAGCCTCCGGTAACCATGAATACTCATCTCTGGACCATCTCCAGTTTTTCAATCTTGAAAGAGGAAGCTTTGTATTCTGAAGATTTCAAGATTGGAAAAGTCAAATGGTAAGTTTGTGGTTTCAATATGTTATATATCATAATACATAGTTAGTTACAACTTACAATGTATGTTTTTGGCTAAATATATGTTCAAAACAGGAAATTGTCATTGTATCCTAAGGGATTCAAAACAGGAAAAAACACAAATCTTTCAATCTTTCTAAGACCGTATGATGTTGGTCCTGCTTCTGAGGAGTGGAAGGTTTATGCAAAGTTCAAGATTCTGGTAAAGAACCAAAATGCCGATGGTACCGACAAAACTGAAGGTGCACCCATCTTTAAATTATGCATCATCTCTTAACAATTGAGCATAAAACATGACATGATATGATATGATTTTGCAGAAGCTGACCACTGGTTCTCCAAGACGACCGATGGCTGGGGATTTCCGTGCTTTATGTTGTTAAGTGATCTTCATGACTACAAAAAGGGCTTCCTGTCCAACGACACTCTAATCGTCGAAGCAAAAATTTTGATAGTCGGGATCTTAAAGCATCTTGTATAAACTATGTTTCATAATCAACACGATTGACAAACTTAACTTTCATATATAGTATGATTTTCGGCCGCTTAAAGTTTCTTGTACTTCAAACATAGTACCTGAAGGAAACATTGGAAAAAGCTCAAACCTTCACATATCCTCTAAATTCTTTAAATGCATCCATCCAGTAAATCTTGGAGGGTGTATGAAAAACTAACAAAAACAATTATAACAGCAAACCAAATTAAGCAAAAAAAAGAGGGTATTGTCAAGAAATGCAAATCATCTAAAGATCTGTGATCACTGCTCCTCTTCTTGACCCGCTTCTTCCCCAAAACCACGCTGTGCAATTCTGTAGTACAGAATGCCCATTGTTGCCACACACGCCCTGCATCCAACCATATGTATAATTGTTTTTACTGATTGATCAAATTTACCCCACCTCACGAGAATTTTACTTGTATAGAATATCATATATTTCTATTTTTGTTTTAAACATGTCTCACCCTATATTTTTGTGCAAGGGGTTGTTTCTACAGCTTGAACCCATGCCCTCAAGGTTACAAAGCAACAACCTTACCGGGTACTTCAAGGCCCACCATTTTCTTTGAACTACTAGTATTACTATAATAATACATATGATAATTACAAAGTTGTAAAAAAATCCCCACATGTTTAATGCCATTGACAGTGACACATCAGCAATTTAAATCCATAAGGAATGCCATGTCAGCAAAGTCACTTTTCAGTTTTCACAACAATGGGAACAACCAAAGAAAGTTGAGTATTTTTTTCTGAAGAAAGAACTTTGGGTGACCAAATACAAATGACGTATTAATACTAATGTTAAAATAAATGGAATAAAGATGGAAATTAGGAAAATCTTACATAATTGCTATGACGAGAAGTATTTTTCTTGGATCCATCCTTGACGGTCTATGGTGGGGCCTATGGATGTCATCTGAATTTGCATCTTTTCTAGGTGGTGCAGTAACAGGTAAAGTTGGCAATGCAGTTGACCAGAAAGGTAGCAATCTCTTCAAAAACTGATTGCGAAAACTACCTGCCAATAATATGTTAAGCTGCTAATCAGATTTTCAAGTATGGGGGGCAAAATTTGATAAATCAAACAATATTCATTGTTTACCCTCTTATCTTTCTAGGAGCAATTTCAAATACATCCTTCCAAACTTCTAAAATTCATAATATAACTCTTCAAAACACTCAAAATATACGCATTCCATGGTGAAAGAAAATAAAATCAGCTGTAAGAGCTCATTTTACTGAAGAAACAAATAGATAGTTGTGAGCTTAGATGCCGAGTGTGGTCATGTCGTTTCCCAATTTATTTATTTAGTGAAACACACTGTCATATGTAGCTGCTTTCCTACTATGAAAGGGTAAATGTGATATTTTTGGTGATTTGAAAGGGCAAATATGATATTATGAGATTTAGGACATATATGAAACTAATCCCATACATTAATAAGGACGGCTTGTGTAATTTGAAAGAAGCGAAAATCAACATCTGAATTTTGACTTTCAAAGTCAATACTCTCACCTCTCCTGGAGTATTTCTTGCGATTAGTATCTTCATCATCTGCATAATATGAAACCTCAGAGTTTTGCCTTTCAACTTGTTGTGCACTCTTTCTTGTGGTAGCACCAGGCTGCATTGCATTCTCAATAGTCAGAAAAGACGATAAACTAGAGGTGGCAAAATGGGTGGGGCGAGTAACATGCCAAGGCGGGTTCAGGTCTGGTTGTGTCAATCCACAAACATTTTTTTGTCTTGTGTTCTTGAATTTTAAAAATAGTTAACCCGTTTTAAATACGTGTTAGAAAGGTATACAAGTTAAAGTGATAACTACCTCTAAAATAAATTGATCACGGTTTTCTATATTTTGGATGACTTTCGACCAGTGTGCATTTAAAGGTGGTTTTTTTATATTTTACCCAAATGGTCCATCAGAGGCAAATATAACCCAATTTGACCCATTTTCACATACATGAACATGAGCACACATGTTGGGAATAATTAACCTGATGCAGCAGGTAAAATAAAGATTAAAACAAAATTAAAGAATAGCACTTACAACACCAGAAGTTGGACTTCTTAATTGATTTTCTGAATCAGGAACATCTATTTCCACAATATCCGTGTAATTTGAAGATTTGGTAGAACCATTTCCTAAATCATCTTTTGTCACCGAATGTTCGGTGGAAATAGGCCTTGCTGCCAATGAAACTGGATTATTTCCAAACACGTTCTTTTCAATTCCAGCCTGCATAACGAACCAATAAAAAAGTCATTATGATACACCAGAAGGGCCACCACATTTTAAAAAAAAAACAGTGGATATCTATGTCATAGTATCTACTTCACAGGCGGGTTTTCTTTCTATGATATCAGAGTAAAAGATATAAAGCAGAAGCTAAAGAGCAATTCCAGATACTGAAACAATGATTATATAAATCTTTAGTTTGAAACTGGAGTACCTGAACAATTGCTTCCTTCAACTGAGAATGTAAAAGGGACCCTGAGTCTTGAACACTTTTAGGAGGCCATATCTGCAAAGAAAGAAAGATCAAATGGTTCTTAATCTTTTTTTTTATGCCTTAGTATTTATATATTTAAACACAACAAATTACAAAGAGGTGGCGGGTAGGCGGGCAACAAGCTGTGCCGCGAGCCCTTTTTGGATAGCAAACCCAATTCTACTAAATACAAAGTTATGAGCCTTAATCTGCTTATTCATATTTACTTCCTTTAAGCAGTAAATAATCTACTCTACTACGAGTACACCATTCTTTTCACAAAACAAACAATCCTAAAACATACATACATACATTTAGAACTCCCCTTACCGAAGTTGAACATGCTGGACAAACATATCCAGGTGGAGCAGTGTGAGGAGGATAACTTTTGATATTCGAAACTAAGCAACTTGTATGTATGACATCTGAAAAACATACAACAAACAACATTATAAGGTGGTTAATTTCAAGGGTCAAATATAAAAAATAAAAGCATGTTTCTTTTTTCTTGATCGAGTGCATACGCAGACAACCCAACCGTGTGGTGGTCGTTTGAGATCGAGAATGAGCATTTTCTTCTACTTCTAGGACAGCTTGACAATGGCAACATTTTGTGGGCCAGTCATAATCTCCATCAACTACCCACTCTGAGTACGTACCAACCTACCCTAGGAAATCAACTGTCAACATATTTTTTCACATGAAATCAACCAATAGATAGATAGATAGCATGATATGATAGATAAAGCCTACCACACATATTTGGTGCTCCAGAAAGCATATGCATTCTCCACAAACAGGGACCTTGTGTACAAAGCAGTACAATTTAGTTGCCTGTATTCATAACAACAATAAATAAGCAAACTTAGTTAATATACACACTCTTGTATTTCTGATCTAATCATGTTTCCAAAGAATTCGAAATAAAAGGGTGCGAAATGTACCAAAATATATATGAAATTAGCATATACCTTCCGGCACTTACAGACCACCATCGCAATAGTGTAAAGCTAGAATTGAAGCATCGAAATTATGATTTCGGGGATTGAAATTGAAATCGGGGAGGAATTTGATGATGAGATGTAAAAGTAATTGTAAAGATGTGTGTGTGACTTGGACCACCTGGCTGGCGGTGGCGTCAGGATGTTCGGGTCATCCGGCTCGGACCCGTTACAATGGGCGGATCCGGATCCATTAGGTTTTGGTAACGACGATAGCTTGAATGTTAAAAAGCTTCCCGAGATCGACTTCAACACCGGCCCGTCTCTCTTTTTCTTTTGATACCACCCAAATGCATCTTTTAATTAAGGTACGTAAGTATATGAAGTAGATATTCTAGGTATAAGATTTATATATATCCTATTATTTATATATTATATTATAGTCCACACTTGAAGCGGGAGGATGACATATACTGAGATTAGATCTAAAATTGCCTAATAGAACCCGTGTGAGGCTTTTGGTGTCAACTATATGATAGCGAGACGGAACATAACAAAGTTCTAATAGCAGGTTTTGAAGCCAACAGATCTTGTCAACGACATTTGCTACTCCACGGTACTCAGCCTCAACACTGAATCGAGATATGGTGGTCTGTCTCTTGGACGACCATGAGATCGATAAGGTTGTTGCTTAGATAAATACATCATCCAGATGTGGAGCGTCGAGTGTCGGGATACCCAACCCAATCGGCATCCATGTATGCAAAAGTGGGACAAAGTGTTATCCATGAAGGTACCAAATGTTTCTTTTTAATGCATTCCAATGATTTAACCTAAGAGCATGCATGTAGATGCAAAAGTTGCTGAATCGCATAGGTGATGTCGGGACAAGTAAAAGTCAAATACTGAAGGGATCCTATGAGGCTTTGGTATAACGTGAGATTGTTGAACTCCAGACCTAAGAAGCACTAAGCTTTGCATTAGTTTTGACGGGTGTAGCTACATGATTGCATTGAAACCCGCTCGATAATGTCTCATGCATAAATCTCTTGAGATAAGAACATGGACTTGCATGTCCGAGTAAGGGCAATACCCAAGAAATAGTTAAGCGGGCCTAAGTCTTTCATTGCAAAGTCACCCAAAAGACGAGACATAGCATAAGACGTAAGGAGTCGGATGTTGTGGTAAGGACAACGTCATCAACGTATATAAGAAGATACGTTGCGTGCGTGCCCTGTTTTAGAACATAAAAAGAATTGTCAGACCGACTTCGTGTGAATCTAACGGTAGACAAAATTCGGGAACCGTTGGTACCATGCTCGAGGAGTTTGCTTGATGTGGTATAAAGACCTTTTTAGCAGGTAGACGTGGTCCGAATAATCCTGATACTGAATGCCCAATGGTTGATGCATATACACAATTTCATTTAGAGACCCATGTAGAAAAGCATTAGAAACGTCCAATTGATGAATGACCCAAGATTGAGAAAGTGCCAAAGCAAGACAATCCTTATAATAGCCGATTTAACCACCAGGCTAAAAGTTTCCCCGTAATTGATGAATTGTATCTTCCTTTTTTTTGAGTTTGATGGAGACTTGATTAGGCCGAATGAGGTGGAAATCGTGGGTGGCAAAGGGCCACCCTACTGGGCATATTTTAGTTTGTTTCACGCTTTCTTGTTCACTAAATTATAAATCATGATTTTAGTCTTTATATAAAGAATCAATGTACTTATAATTCATCCTCACGAGTGAGAGACATAAAACAAGATAAACTTCCCGGTCATAACACGTGGATATATATCAATTTAGACTTAAGCACATGAAATTATTATGATCTCATCTTTTACTTTTCTACAGTTTGATTGTGTGTGTGAGGTTATCCGAATCCCTAATAGACCTTTGTGTAATGGCTATGAAGTTATGGAGACATTAAAAAAAAATGTAACGGGTTTTATTCATTTTTTGTTGTAAAAGGTTTGATACGTACACATTTTGAGTTATTATGCTTATGGAGTCTCTTCCTCATACTTAAAACTCATTTCATTTTCTTCGTCGTTTATTTCACTAAGGTTTTTTATTTAAAATATACAAGCCTATATCATTAATAAACAAACTTTAACACACTATTAAAGCAAGTAACGTACAATCGAAATGGAAATAGTATTGCGTTAAGAATAGATCATAGTAACTTCTCCTTTATACGTAACTATGGAGATGACGTTTTTTTTTTAAGTGGAGTGAACAATATATGTTTTTGGTATAAAAAGCTTTCTATAGATTACACGGATAACATTATTTGATACTTAAATTTTCAACTTTACATGATATTAAATCCCGTCCTCACATAGTCACATCCTACTAATAGTGTACTATTGGTGAAATATACCGGCACATTGTTAGTAAATTTTAAATTTTATAAGTTGACAATGAATACCGAATGCTCTCAAACTCTCAAAGATGTTCTCTGAGTTTGCTAATGTTGTAAAATTTTAGAACAAATGAATATATTGTCATTTTCAAAAGTTTACTTCTAACCCTTTAGAGTATTTAACTCTGTTAAAAGTTATAATTTAACATTAATGCATTTTACTCTAGTATTATTAAAATATTAATGTAATTTACATTTTAATACTTTATAAATAACAATGAGCGAGCTCGACTTTCACAAATTATGATCAAGCTCGAGCTTCATTATATTATAGCCGACATCGAGCTTAAGACTTTTGTTGTTAAATTTATACAAGTTAAGCTCAGCTCGAGCCCTCTACATCTCTACTTAATAGTACCATTAATTAAATTAAATTTTTATTTGTAATGAAGCTTGTATTTTAATCAAGTAAGTTGTAACTGTATGGCAGATCATCTCTAATTCTATTATATATTATACTGATAAATTATATTATTATGAAATAAACTTGAGTCAAAATGACAAATCTATAGTTGGAGGGTTAAGTAGTATAACAAATAAAATTTTGGTACTACAAAGTTCAATTTTATGTTTTACTATTCATTACATTATTAAGATGGTACAAAATACAACTGGATGAAAATAAAATAGGTTTAATTTTTGATTTTAACACATTCACTGATGTGATAAAAACATATGTTCATTTGCTGCGACAAGTGGGTCAATTTCAGTACCCAAACAAGTCTTGCCACAATATCATTCACCACAGATGGTCGATTACTGGCAGTTGCACACTTGTGGCTAAAAGTATAACAATATCATACAAATCAGTTACCTCAACCACCACAGTTTCACCTAAATCCAGAGGGAGCTGCCTGCGCACCACCACCTGCTCTCCTAGCAGCTTTTGATTGTGCGAGAATCTCATCATAATTCTGAAAGAAAACAACAATAATCAAAGTGGGTTGATAAACATACATATGTTTAATCAGGTTAGATGTACAAAAAACATACCCGTTTGTCAAAAGCATTGTCCCTCGAGCTAATTATTTTGTCAGCAATGCCATAGTCAATAGCTTCTTGGGCTTGAAAGTAC
Source organism: Deinandra increscens subsp. villosa (assembly GCA_039602395.1). Lineage (NCBI taxonomy): Eukaryota > Viridiplantae > Streptophyta > Magnoliopsida > Asterales > Asteraceae > Deinandra > Deinandra increscens. The sequence goes on from JBCNJP010000024.1 coordinate 39,293,677, forward strand.
TTGGGTCGCATGATATCTTTATTAATTTCATCTTTCGGTTTTCCAATCCCTTTTTCTAGCAGTTCTAGGAAATAATCTGTGTTGGTGTCCAGCTCCTTGGCCTTAATCCACATGTCTATAGCAGCACCACTTGATCTGTTCACTTTAGGTAGATACAGCTTCGCTGCAAACCAAACCAGATCAAACCACATGTGTAAATCGATAAGATAAGTGATAGTTTCAAAACTCACGCATGACCAAAAATATTAAAAATATGAAAACATACTTGATGAATTTGGCTGTAAGGCACGAAAACCTTTGGTCCCAAGGGATAATAACATAGCTGCTTGACCAAATGCCATCCCACAGTTGACTGTATACACCTCTGACTTGCAGTACTTGAGGTTGATTAGGAAATAGAACATAGATATTTACATACATTAGTTAACATGCCCACAATTTTACAATTATTAATTAGATAGATATGTGCTAGTAATGCTTACAGCCATGATGTCAGCAATTGCGTATGCCTCTGTTTCAGATCCAACCGTCTCCATTTTGTCATTCTAAGCAATACATTATTAAAAACATCAAATCATGAAGACAGGTTCTGATATATCAGAAGCATAAATAGAAAAAAGAAAAGAAAAGATCACCTGAGTTCCAGACGAATTAATGTACAAATATATAGGCTTAGATGGATTGTCATAATCCAACCACATAAATTGAGCAACAAGAAGCTCAGTAACAGCCGGAACAATCTAGAACAACAAAACAGAAAAGATCAACATATGTCTACTTAAATAAAAGGTGATGACAGTTAATTGTCTTACTGGCATTCCTAGGTAGCAAATTCTTGCATCTAAAAGCAATGATGGCAAATCGGGTGGAGCACTTCTAGGTCTCCCAGCTGCTCTACCTCCACCACGATACATGCTGACACTCATACTGTATTTTGCGGGACCCTTATCATGCATTCCAGATAAACTCCACATTCCTCCATGATTCAAGTAATTATGAGATGATGAGATCGTTTCCTGTTATAAAAACACAGAGTAAATTTACACAAAAGAGAATAGCTAGCCGTTAACAAATAAAACAATATGGAAATTATAAGACCTCTGTGACGCTTTCTGCTTGCCGCCTTACAGGATTATCTTCGGTCATGAACATGTCCATTTGTGTAGGACTAAGACCATACAGATATTGAGGAACATTCTTGAAATTGTCCATCACTGAAACATTGAGTTGGTTAATTCCTGAATTAAGTGTTTGTTAAGTGGAATTAATCTTATTCTCTCATTTTATGTTCTTTAATTGTGGATTTCCTAAGTTGGAGGTGATTGTTTCAAATATTTTCTAAGTAATTGAATCAATAGAAGAATGAATAAAATATATCATCTAGAAATATAACAAATAGATAAGGCAAACCAAATTAGGGTTTCAATTCACTCCTCTTCAAATAGAGACAAGCACCGCATAAATCATACACAAATAGATATGGCAAACCAAATTCCACCAGAAAAACAAACTGTTGATACAAACGAACATAATATACGAGTAGTAGATGATGATAGAAAAAGAGACTCACATCCATCTTTAAGGTTTCCTTCCCTGAACTGCTTAGGTATGTGATCCAGATATTTATCCGACGCCGCCGCAGACACCGGCGACCTAACACGCCGTCTCCGAACAGTAACATGTTTCCTCGAAGTACCAGGAGCAGGAGCATACGTATGGCTGTGAACAAAGGAAGATTTGAAGAACAGATTCGTGGAATTCCTCATATCGCGATTATAGTCGATGGCCGGAGAAGATAGAGGTGAACGGAGCATCGATATCGACGTCGCCATTACTACTCTCTGCAACTGGAACCAAGGGTTTACAAATTCTGTTGATTTGATCTGATTTTTATTCAATTTTGTTTTGTGTGACGAGGAACGAGACGAGCCTCTGGTTTTTACCTTCCGTTAAGGGTAACGGCGTTAAAGGTTCTGCTGTTATCATCTTGGACTTAGCACGTACCAAAACAAAGCTGTCAGGCCCACCATTGATCCAATGGGTAAATTACGGATTTTGTCCCTGTGGTTTGTACGAATTTCAGGTTTAGTCCTTAGATTTTATTTATTACGGATATGGTCCAAAACGTTTATCAAACCATATCGGATTTAGTCTCTGACCCTAACGGACGTTAAAAAAATCTGTTAACTTTTTTAAAATTCGTAATATACCCCTACCTTTTAATTTTAATTAAAAAAAACGTTATAAACCCCCCCCCCCCCCCCAACCCACCGTCACCTCTAACCCAATCCCTCTTTCTCTGTTTTTTAGCCCCAGCAACTCCGTGTGACTGTTTGTCCGGCCACCACCCTCTACCACCTGCAATCTTCTCCGACCACCTACTCGTACTCGTAGTCGTCGTCATCATCACCCTCCGAGTTAACTAACCCCCTTCGTTGATTTCTTCCCCAAAATCCTTCTAAACCCTAACAAACAGATCTAAAATTCGTTTCCATTTTCCTCCTATCAAAATAATCGGAACGCTATAACCTCGTCGGAGCAACCTCTTTCCGATCCCCGAACGGCGGCCGCTTACCTCCTCCAAATTCAATTGGATCAGCCTCCAATCTGTGCATCAACAACCACATCGCTCCTATAGCCTCACTTCACGCGGTAATCGATGAACCGTTGGTTGAATCTACGAAGTGAAATCGATGAGTTTGTATGAAGTTTTAAATGTGAAGCGAACCGCTACGGCTTTCGAGATTAAATCGGTGTACCAGAGTTTGGCGAAGCGTCATCATCCGTATGCAACGAAACAGAATAAGTGTTACCGTAATCGGAGCGGGGGCGTTTTCCGATGAGTGGTGGCTATTGATTCCTACCTTCAGCGATGGCGTATTTCTAGTAAGAAATGGCTATGTTTGTTTTGGATATCAAATTGAAATCAGATGGAGAAATGTCGGTTTAGGTGACTATGAGCCCTCGGCTACAACGCAAGCTCGTGAGAACGATCGTGATCTGCTGTTGAATGATCTTCCTTTCTGCTCCATAGTAAGTGGATCCATTAGTGGTGGCGGCGAGCGTCGGTGCTGGAGGTGACGGCCGTGTTGGCGGTGTTGACCGGCGGGAGAAGATCACCGGACGTTCATCGATGTTGGTGGTGTTGGGGGGAGAAGATGACCTCACGTTAAGAAGATACATTACTTTTTTTTAATTTAAAGAGAGGGGTATATATGTCATTTTACACTTATTTAACAGAAAAAATTAACAGACATCCATGTCAGAGACTAAATCCGATACGGTTTGACAAACGTTTGGGACCATATCCGTAATAAATAAAACCTAAGGATTGAACCCGAAATTCGTGTAAACAACAAGGACGAAATCCGTAATTTACTCAAGAAAAAAATAATAACTTCCTATAATTTATAAGTGTAAGTAAATTATTAAAACAAAAATATTTATATATATTTATTTAACTAACTTTAAACAAACACGTGCTTTAGGAGAAACCGCATGTAAAGAAAACATTAAAGTAATAAAATTTCATATGATTTCGCTGCTGTAGAAAATAAAAGCGAGACCCATTTTAAAATAAATAAGTTAACAAACAACAAAACATTACACGGAAAAGCTAATAAACACAAAAATTAATTAATTAATTATATATATATATATATATATATATATATATATATATATATATATATATATATCTTCATATCTTCATCTTCATCTTCATACTCTAATAAATAATTATAATTGTTGACACATGTCAACACTAGATTAATTCTCACAAAAGTTTTTCCTCCCTAATTATTGTAAATTATATCCTATTTTATAATCATGATTTATTTTTATCTATTTATATTTATGGAATTACTAGTTTTTTATCCCCGTGTGTTACACGGGTTAATTCAAAATTTTGTGGTGATGTCAAGTTTTTTTTATTAATTAAACTATGACCAAATTTTTTGTTTATTATATAGTATATAGTATAGATAAATATAGATAGATGTAACTTAATAAACTATATTATATACTAGGATAGAACCCGTATGTTATACGGGTTGAATCATTAAAAATATATCTATAATTGTTAATTCATGCATATTCTCCTTATTACCAGAATAACATATAACATTACATTAGATAAAAAAACTAAAGTGATAATTCATAATATGATATTGGTGACTTTACTCTCTTTATTTTTAAATAATAAAGAGAGTTAGAAAAAATAATCAAACCCTCAATAGTGACTAACATGCAAGATAAACGTGATCATGTTCAAGAAACAATCAAACCCTCAATAGCGACTAACATGAATTATGAATGGACAAACTTGACACCTTACGTCTGTATAGAATGTTGATGAGTATAAAGTTTTATCAAAATTCTAATGAGCACATTCTAAATGTTAAGTATAAAATCTAAATTATAATCAAAAGATTATAATATTATCAATAAAAAATGTTATGTTGATATACATTAGAAAACTTACAATTGTATTAGTCGCGATGTCTAAAATTTCTAAATTGGATAAACATGACTCATTTAATATGGTAGAAAAAACTATTTAATTTTGGATATTATGAACATGATTTTTATCGTTTATGAATTTGTCTATAAATAGTACCACCCACAACGCAACGCTGATTGAATTTGTAAAATAGTATTAGGTATTCTTTAATTAAAATATTAAATTCAATTATATTTGAAACACACACTAAATAAGTGTTTATTGGTATTTATAAGTTTCTACATATTTTTTAAAATGAAAATAATAATAATTTAAAAATTATTTTTGGATAAAAATAAGATGTAAATTAATATATGATTGTCATAATTCCATAAATATAAATATATAAAAATATATCATGATTATAAAATAGGATATAGTTTCCAATAAAAATAATTAATTATGGAGTAGATTTCGGAGGGAAAACTTTTGTGAGAATGAATTTAGTGTTGACATGTGTCAACAATTGTAATTGTTTATTAGAGTAGGAAGATTAAATATATTAAATTAAATAATTAAATAATTGGTTATTAAATAATTTAGAAGACAATAAATAAATAGTGAATATATATATCCAAAATTAGAAGATCCGCTACAATAAATAAATAGTGGATATATATATCCAAAATTAGAAGATCCGCTTGTGAATGTTTATTGGCGGGAAAAATTGTTGAGGATGAATGTGGTGGTGCCACATGGCAAATTGTGGTACTAAAAGCTTTTCTTTTATTATATATATAGATATAGATAGATAGATAGATATAGATATAGATATAGATATAGATATAGATATAGATATAGATAGATAACAACCATATATTAATTTACATCTTATTTTTATTTAAAAATAATTTTTAAACTAATATTATTTTCATTTTAAAAAATATTTAGAAACTTATAAAATACCAATAAACACTTATTAGGGTGTTTTCAAATATAATTGAGTAAATCATATTTAGTATTTTAGTTAATGAATACCTAATACTATTTTACAAATTCTATCAGTGTTACTTTGTGGGTGATACTATTCATAAAGAAATGCATAAGCGATAAAAATCATGTTCATAATATTCAATATTAAATAGTTTTTCCTACCATATCAAATGAACCATGTTCATCCTATTTGGAAATTGAAGACATCGCGACTAATACAATTGTAAGTTTTCTAATGTATATCAACATAACATATTTTATTGATAACATTATAATCTTTTGATTATAATTTAGATTTTATATATACTCACCAATTAGAATGTGCTCACTATAATTTTGATAAACTTTATACTCATCTAACATTCTATACAGACTTAAAGTCTCAAGTTTGTCAATTCATCATTCATGTTAGTCGCTATTGAGGGTTTGATTGTTTTTTAGACATTATCACGTTTATCTTGCATTTTTCAAATATACAAGTAGGACATGCCCAAAATATATTTTTTGATTAAGAGTGTAAAGTCACCAATGCCATATTATGAATTATAATTTTAGTTTTTTATCTAATGTAATGTAATACGTTATTCTGGTCATAAAAAGAGCTAGTATGCCTATATATATATATATTTTAATGATTCAACGTTCTATCCTAGTATATATTATATAGTATAGTATTAGTATATAATGAAAACTCTATTAAGTTACAGAGAAACTTTTGCAAACTCATCCAATGGTATTTACAAGAGTCGCATCACCTTTTTAAGCAAAGCCCCAAAAGCATGTTGTTACTTTACACCCTTGTTTTCAGTGAAGGAAAACACCTTATTTGTTTGACATGTTTACCTGTTAATGAATAACTGGGTGATCTTACTCACCCGTATTTTGCAATGATCGAACATGAGACATAGAAAAAAGTAAATGGGATGTAAAGATTAATTGATACATATGTAATTTTACCACTCACGTTTTTTTAAAGAAGTTTATGTATGTACAATGTATGGTATTAGTTTACATCTGGATGTATGTATTTATGTATGTATTTAAGATGACCACTTTGTATATTTTTGTAGGAACAAATAACAAGTTTGTTTCAAGACCCAACTTTTCAAGCTTAACTATCACAATATACATGTTTGATTATTGGAACAAATAACGAATAGGAAAACGAGGACGACTAGGGACACAAGGATGACGAATGATGACATCTCCTAATTAAGTAGTTAATTTATGTTCTATTTGTTAGTTTATTATGTTTTTAAATTATAACTCGTCAAACTTCTTGGAAACTATAATGGTTATGTAAATTTTGATCATGTTTATAAATTTTAGCGTATGTACGTATTCATCGTTGAACTCTGCTGTGTTTTTGTAATGTATGTATTTGAGAAAAAACTGGGAACGTAGAAAATCTACGAAGGAAAATACGTTTTGCACATCAGTGAGAATTGTGGTGACGAGTATTAGCGACAACGAGCATTAGCAGCGAAATTAGGCATCAGCGATGACATTTTAATTAATATCGACAGAGCAATAGCGACGACACAATAGTTGCGACCCGTCACGGCTAAAGGTAGTAGTGACGACTTTCCGAATCAATAATGATGGCAAATGTCATCACTAATGACCTCAATTTTTGTAGTGCACATGGGGCAGTTCAGAAATTTCCATTCTTTATGTAATTCGCAAAAGTTTGAAATGAAGGCGGAGTGAATTTCCAGATTTTGGTTTTCTTCTTGCTGAGAGAGCTTGACAACTGCTATTTCAATTTGGGATATTGAAAGGTGAGCGGTGGAATCTAATTGAGTGTTAAGTGGTGAATATGTATAATTCTTAGTCGGATTTGCATGTCTGTGTACATCGGATGGTGAAGCTTTATCTCAACTATCCATTATGATATCATATTTGACCCATTCTTATAAACAAAATTCTATTGAGAATAGAAGAACAAAGAAAAGGGTAGAAAGCTATTGTATTAAATTGATTGTTTTTCATATCTCCATCCAAAGACAAACGAAGAGTATTTATAGTTACATTACAAGCCTAAACATGGAAAACAAAACCAATTAGATGATGTATTCTTGGTTGTAAAGTTGTTGTCAGTGAGCTAGAGGTTGATCACAATAAGGAAATGATATTTGAGTAATCCCAAATTTTATTTGCATAAAATAATTTCTTTTTTTAACACTCCCCCTCAAGTTGAATAGTGGGATCTTCAAAATTCAACTTGACCAAGCAATCGAGAAAGCTCTTTTCGTTTACTGCCTTTGTCAGAATGTCAACAAGTTGGTCTTTGTATTGCACGAAAGGTAGTTCAATAATTCTTGCTTCCAACTTTTCTTTAATGAAGTGTCTATTGACGGGTGTACCGTTACCTAGCAATTGGAAGTGATAAATACATAACTTTGATGATTGTTTTGGTTTAATTTCATGATATTAGATGACTATGTGAAGTTATGTGATTGCAGGTGAAAACGGGCTTAAACTAGCTTCTTAGAGGTGGAGAAAGAATCGGGAAAGTATGAGCTAGAGATTGGATGATGTAGAGCAAGAAAATGAAGAGGAAAATTCATGTCCACCGTAGCTTACGGTAGGACCGTAGCTTACGGTGGAGGCTGGTTTCAAAAAGATTCACCGTACCACAGGAGCAACCTGGCGTAACATAACTCAAGCCACCGTAAGCTACGGTGGCCAGCGTAGCTTACGGTGAAGGTCGGTTTCCAGCTCCGTAAATTCGATTAAATGGGCAGTTTTGGGGGTCTTTTGACATTCATTCGAGGGCAGACATTTGGGGACGAACCAGAGGCCATTGGAGGCGATTTTGGAGCAGAAAAAGAGCATTGGGAAGCAATTCCAACATCACAATCAAAAGTAATCATCCATGGCATCAATCATCATCACAGTTGCAATCAACCGAATCATGAGAGGCTAATTTCTTGTGACTCCTTCTGGATGTAGGGTTTTTTTTTCTTGACATTACACTTTGGTTTTCTGTATTTTTGGGGTAGCAATCTAAGCGTTCGACGCTTTTTGCTACGGTGTGTGTTTGAATGATTGTAAACATTTGATATTTGCTTTAATCTTAGTCTTGAACCATCAGTTCTTGGTGCCGTTGGCAATCGAGATTTATTGGGAAGGGATTTGGGTTGGTTTGTATTGAGTGATCATCGAGTGATGACCTTGCATTTCAGTAATCTGAGTGCTTAGTCGAACATTTGAGGTAAGGACCAATTCATTACAAAGTCTACCCAAGTTTCATGGGTTGGCAACGGAGGAGCCATACTTCCACCTTGAGGCATATGATTCTATATGCAACACCATTGGAGGGCAAGGTTTTTCGCCCGAGCAGTCAAGTTGGTGTTGTTTCAATTTTCACTTGAGGATAAAGCCAAGAGATGGTTTCACACATTGCCATCCGCATCCATTTATACATGGGCTGAAATGCAACAAAGGTTTTTGGATGAGTTCTACACAAATCAGAAGACAAGCGATGCTAGAAGGAACTTGAGAAATTTCCAACAACAACAAGGTGAGCTTTTTCATGAGGCATTTGAGAGATTCAACTTGATGTTGAAGAACTGCCCGCACCATGGGATTGATCTATGGGATTTGCTAAATGCATTCCATGAGGGGTTGACACCCGAAGATGCTAGAGATCTGATGTCCATTTCAAATGGCACGTTTGGTACGAATTATGAGCAAGATGATTGGGCATATTTAGAACAGATGGCGGTAACATCAAAGAGGAAGGCACAATCTTCCAGGAGAACAACGCACGTCATTGGTAGACAACATGTGCAAGCCGTAGCTGATAGTGGTGTTCAAACTTAAACTCAACCATATGAGGTATGTGCAAGTTGTAATGAATTGGGCCATGCTACTAATCAATGTCCAGGTTTGCAGGAACAGTTTGAAGAGGTCAATCAAGTTCAGGGACAAAGCGGGGGTGGTAGGAATTACAACATGAACTCAAACACCTACCACCCGGGGTTAAGAAATCACCCAAATTTTCGGTATGGTAACCCGGCGAATCAAGCCAATCCTAACTTTCAAGGAACCAATCAATCAAACATGGCACCTCGACAACCTTATGCGAATCAAGGCAATTTCCGGGGCGGTAATAATCAAGGTTATCAAAGGCAATATCAACAAAGTAACGAACCAAGTGGGTCATCGGCACCGGGAAATGCAAGTGGAAGTGAAGTCATGGACATCCTCAAGATAATGCAATAAGAGATGCCCAAGAGGAACCAAATGGATGATGAGAGAATACGGAAGGATGAGGTACGGGACAAGGCCATTCATTCTTTAACCACCCAAATGGGTCAACTTGCTACCGTGGTTGCTGATTTGAAGAAAAATAAGGGTCAACTTCCAAGCGACACTAAGGTAAATCCTTCTCATTCCACTACTAGAAATGTTCAAATTAATTAAGTAAGTGCTTTGAGAAGTGGGAGGGAATACAAAAAGGATCCACCACCCGAGTTAGTTGATGGTGTGGTGGAAGATGTGACGGGGATGGAGAGTAGTGATGATGAAGATAACTCACCCGTTAAACCAAAGAAAGCGGTCACTTTTCAAAAACCATTAGAAAAACCGGGTCAAACTGAAATTTTAAATGACCAAAACAAGGTGGTGGAATCTTGTCCGGTTCCATTTCCTTCGGCTTTACTCGACCCGGGTAAGAAAAATATGCTTTCAAAACGGGGTCCTCAACAGGAGGAAATGTGGGAGGTATTTAAGCAAGTTAAAGTTAACTTACCTTTGCTAGATGCTATCAAACAAGTTCCTGCATATGCAAAGTTTTTGAAAGATTTGTGTACCCAGAAAAGGCAACAAAAAGTGCCTAAGAGAGTTGATCTAACTGAACGGGTGAGTGCGATTTTGAAAGGGGTTCTTCCACCCAAACTTTAAGATCCGGGAGCACCTTTAATTAATTTACAGGTTGGTGATTTTCAAATGACAAAGGCACTGTTGGATCTTGGAGCCGGGGTAAGCATTCTCCCGGGAAGCTTATATGACCAATACGATTTTGGTCCATTGAGACATGTGGATACCACAATCGTCCTTGCTGATTTGACTCATAAGCTTCCCCGGGGGGTTGTTAGGGATGTGATTGTTAAAGTCGAAGAATTTTACTATCCCGTCGACTTTTTGGTATTGGATTATGCAACCATGAACACCGATCACCAACAGAATGTTATTTTAGGGAGACCATTTTTGAATACTGCTCATGCTATAATCGATTGTCGATTTGGAACAGTTGACATGACTTTCGGTAATAGAAAAATGTGTCTTAATGTTTTTACTAATGTTGCTAATTCTTTGAGTGGTGATGAGTGTTTTATGGCAGATTTGGTGGATCAATGTGAACCACACACTTATGATGGCGATATGGTGGAGGTTTGTGTTTGTGATAGTTCTGAACAGGTACATGTCATGGAATTGGAAGAAGAAGAGAGAAAGTTGGAGCTTTTGGCAATGCAAGAAGGAAGACCACCATGGACTCACCAGTTTGAAAGTCTACCAACAGGGATGAGTTCCGATACAAAGCCAACATTGGTTAGTCCACCCAAGGTAGAGTTGAAGGAGTTGCCACACCACTTGAAGTATGCATTCTTGGGTGAAGATGAGATACTCCCGGTGATCATTGCTTCCAATCTGGAGGAGGTCCAAGAAAAGGAGTTGCTGAAGGTGTTGAGGGCTCACAAGGCAGCAATTGGTTGGACAATTGCAGATTTGAAAGGTATTAGTCCTTCCATTGTTATGCATAAAATTATTACTGATGCAGATGCTAAGCCTACAAGGGAGACTCAAAGGAGGTTGAATCCAAACTTGCAGAGAGGTTGTGAAGGAAAGAAGTCATCAAGTGGTTGGATGCCGGGATCATCTACCCAATCTCCGATAGTGCATGGGTAAGTCCTACTCAAACCGTGCCAAAGAAAGCCGGCATTCAGGTAATCAAAGATGAGAAAGGTGAGCAAATTGCCACTCGGCCGGTAACCGGGTGGCGGGTATGTATCGATTATAGAAAATTAAATGCAGCTACCTCAAAAGACCACTTCCCACATCCCTTTATTGACCAAATAATTGAAAAATTGTCGGGTCATAAAATTCTACTGTTTCTTGGACGGGTATTCGGGATACAATCAAGTGGCAATCCACCCCGATGACCAACATAAAACTACCTTCACTTGTCCCTATGGCACTTTTGCCTTTAGGAGGATGCCCTTTGGGCTGTGTAATGCCCCGACCACTTTTCAACGTTGTATGATGAGTATTTTTTCAGATATGGTTGTGGATTCACTTGAGGTTTTTATGGATGATTTTTCAATATTTGGGTCAACTTTTGGGTCGTGTCTTGCTGAATTAGAAAAAGTTTTGAAACGATGTGTCGAAACGAATCTTGTCTTGAGTTGGGAGAAAAGTCATTTTATGGTCCAAGAGGGTATTGTTTTGGGACATGTAGTTTCGAGTCGGGGAATGGAAGTGGATAAAGCGAAAATCAAAGTGATTTCATCATTGCCACCCCCGAAAAATGTGAAAGGGGTGAGATCGGTTTTGGGGCATGCCGGTTTTTACCGGAGATTTATTAAAGAATTTAATGTTATCACCAAACCGTTGTGCAACTTGTTGTTAAAAGATGTTCCTTTTGAGTTTACTAATGAATGTTTGAAAGCTTTTGATGTTTTGAAGGAACATTTGGTGCAAGCTCCTATTTTACAGCCACCGGATTGGACTCGGCCCTTCGAGATCATGTGCGATGCAAGCGATTGTGCAATTGGAGCAGTCCTTGGTCAAAGGGTTGATAGAAAGCCAGTGGTGATTTACTACGCAAGCAAGACGTTATCGGAGGCACAATTGAATTATACAACAACGGAGAAGGAGTTGCTTGCGGTGGTTTATGCCTTAGATAAATTCCGGTCTTACATTTGGGGAAGCAAGGTAGTGGTGTATTCCGATCATAGTGCGGTTAGGTACATGATGGAAAAGAAAGATGCAAAGCCCCGGTTGATTTGATGGGTTTTATTACTGCAAGAATTCGATCTAGAGATTCGGGACAAAAAGGGTTGTGAAAACGTGGTGGCGGATCATCTGTCGAGAATCCTGTTGGAGAATATAGATGACACGGGAGAGATTAATGAGCAATTCCTGGATGAACATATTCTTGTGGTCTCAACCTCACCGTGGTATGAACATTATGTCAACTATTTGGCCACGGGTGCGGTGCCCAAACATTGGAATAAGAAGAGAAGGCAACAATTTCAGTCTCAAGTGAAAAAATACATTTGGGATGAACCGGATCTCTTTAAGGTAGGTGCCGATCAAAATCATTAGAAGGTGCATTCACGACTCCGAGGTTCAAGATGTTTTAACACATGCTCATTCGTCTGCTTGTGGGGGTCATTTTAGTGGTCAAAAGACGGGGTATCGGGTTTTGACATGTGGATTTTATTGGCCAACAATTTTCAAGGATGCATGTGAATTTGCTCGGCGATGCCTCAATTGCCAAAAGATGGGAAGTATTTCAAAGAGGGATGAGATGCCTCTACAACCGATCTTGGTGGTTGATATATTCGATGTGTGGGGCATCGATTTCATGGGACCGTTTCCTAACTCCAACGGGTGTTTATATATTT
>JBCNJP010000024.1:39307247-39406950 GCA_039602395.1 Deinandra increscens subsp. villosa
ATTGCCCTCTCGGTAGAATTTTAAGTCCCGCTCCCTAGAGGTTTTCTTCCAAGCTTCGCCAATGTATATGTGATAACTACTTAAGCAACTTTTTTTTTAATATTTTGCAATCCTGTATATATACACGGGTTATAGGGTTGTAGATATATATACAAGTTGAGATCAGTTTTACCTATTTAATTTGTCAGCCCCTCAACCAACCAACCGACACGATTTGATTCAATCCTCTAATAACTAGGGTAAGAAACCAAGTGGTGGAGATCAAGAATAGTGAATTGGAGTCATTGATACTTCATGCAGTCTGTACCAAAGACACTTATTATAACCGTATAAATTAAGCTATTCATAATTACAGGTTTAAATACGGTCCGTGGAGATGTGGCGTGAAAGCCTAACGCTAACATCCTCATACATGAGTGATTGAGTGTGGGTGTGAGGATGGATTCATTTTATGTTTACTTTATTTCATACTAAGTTTCTACTAAATGTACAAACGTGAGTATGAAATATGTTTTTTAGTCGGTTTTGAAGTTAGTAGATTATGAAAAAAATATACTTTAAACTATTATTATTAAGTTGAATAAGAGCTATAAGAGAAATAAGATCAACAAGTCAAACTCCATACTTAGTTTCATAAATTGTTAGTTTTTTTCTTTATATTTTAAATTGAAAACGAAAAGATTAAAAAAATAAAAAAAATAACTATTTTGTTTGAATTCCTCTTCGTGAACAACAGGAACAAAGGCTAAATGGGCCTTGGCCCATTTGAGAACAAAATTCTTAAAATTTGAGAGAAATAAACAATTTTGAAGGGGCTCAGGCAGTGACACGCACAGAAGCTGTTTGACGGCGGAAAGAGGTGCTACCCTCTTTGGGGTTTGCTGTACGCAAAACGAGGAGAAGAAAAATGTTTTCTTGCTTGGTTGCTTCAGCGTGGAACCGAGAGACAACAAAAGCATAATGGGGTGCACCGAAATCGAGGCTAGAGAAGGGGTGTTTACTTTTTTTGGAACGACAAATTTTGATCACTGACTGACGGGACATTACTCACTCATTCGATTATCTTCAATCATCATTAGGAGGAAACTCACCATAGGTGAGAAAGCCTCCTGGCCAACCTGTAACACCTATTTACTTATCTATTGTTACAGGTGGAATTTGAACCCAAAACCTTCAATTTTTTAATGTCACTAGGTACCCCACCTTAGCCAATCTAGGGATCATTGGTAAAGGGGAATTTACTTTTTTTTTTAACGATAATTTTTATTGAAAAAGGCCAGCGGAAAATTAGACCAACAGCAAACAAACATTATGACGCATGTCCGGTCGGGATGACGTCACAATCATCCCTAAAGAATAAGGCAACATTCGGCCAACATGATAGACCGACCGACCCAAAGGCTGACCGATCGATACACTCCTTGTGCAACAAGGATTGACATACGCGAAAACACCCGACTGGGTGCTAGCCGTCTGACCGGGTGCACTGACTAAAGGAATTACCAGAAATAGCTACTGTAGCACTCTGACCCGTCCATTAGGCCAGACACACAGTATGCCTTTTCGGGTAATGCCACATTTATTACACACCAGGACAAAGGGTGAGGGTTATAAATACTCCCAACCACCAGGTAAGTCACGCATTCATTATCTCTCATTTGTCCACCACATTGATCCAAACCACATATACTTATTATCACGCTTCAGCTTGGTCGCAGGACACCCTGTCTTGCCCTCCAAGAACAATAGCGCTTATGTTTTGCAGGTAAGCCAAGAAGATCAAGATCCCAAGTGCTCCACGCGGGTCCCGATTCACCACTACAGTCATTCGGTAGTCTCGCTAACCAACCGGTCCGTCCTAGGTATCCTATCCGACCGGCTAAGGTAGCTCAATTATACATTGGCGCCATCCGTAGGACGGACCAGCTGGTTAGCAAGACTAGGTATCCGACCGACTGAGGTAGCTCGATTCTACAAGAGACACCAAGCAAACAAAGAAACGACTACAAAATCATAGAAAACATGCACCACTCCTTCCAAGTTGTCACCACCTGTTTTGCTCGGTTCCTTATCCATAGGTATGATAGAGCTTTGATCTCTTTGAAAATGGTCTCCACCGATAGTTTCTTGCTGTTATGGATTAGATCGTTTCTAGCTCTCCATATGCATCAACAAGCCACCGAGATAATTGCTTGAATCACCCTTTCCTTTAGTTTCCGTCGTGTGCTGTCTTATGATATTCAAGTAATTCCATCATAGATCATGCATAAATAGGGAATGTTTTCACCCATCCAGAAATCCGTTTCCAGATGTTTCATGAAAGAGAGCAACATATGAATACATGATTCTAAGTTTCCATCCCTTTGATATGAACTTGCAATGAATCGAAGCAAAGAAACGTAAATGGACAATGAGCTGGGCAATTTTCTGTGTTTACGTTTTATTTCTCAACATCTTAAATAAGCAACAGAACATGAAAGTTAAAATGCATTCCTAAAAAGAAGCTGTAGGTCCGAGATCAAACCAAGAACACGATATCTAATCACAAACGAGTGCGGAATCCTCGTGAGTGATTGATTCAAGAAACAAGTAGAAGAAATAGACTCAATCTATAAGAAAGATTGAATCTTGAATGAATATCACTACTTGTTGAAGCTGATCGTAAACTAGTGAGAACACAGAAATCGTAAACTACCAATTGTATTAGAAAAGCTTAGACAATCATAAACATAAATGGGTTTATATACTACCCAAAACAAACCCTAATAAAATCGTAAATATGAAACCGGCCCACATGGCCCTAATCGTAAACAAGATAATGCTAAAGCCCAATGACTAACAAGCCCAAAACCAATACAAACCTAGCCCAAACACTAATGTTCATGCCTCAATTAAATATAGCCCAACAATCTTCCCCTAGGCATGAACCATTAGACCACTTACGGCAGCAGCAGATCGAACCTGAAAGTATTCTGAACGTTGTTCGACCACCATCCATTCGCCACAATCCGGTTAGCTGAACCATGGAAGATCCCCACCCTAATAGCGTTTTCCATATCATTCTCATCTCCGAGAATAGGTTGGGAGGCCAACAACTTGATGTCTCTCTCTCTAAATCTTAGCAAATCAACCGGATCGTAGAAGCGAAATTGCCTCATCCTTTTGCAGAGCACTACCACCTCATGAGTTGTTGGATCATAACACCAATAGTCAAAGTTTTTGACCAGTGTACCGTCTTCAATCTCATCCAACATGTTGATTACTCTAGTGCGCTTGGTAGGTGGTCTCCTTGCTTCTCCTATGGGCTCTCCAGTTACTGGGTCAGTTTCAGTCTCGACCCACCTTACTTGCTTTAGCTCGAAGTTTGCAAAGTTATCATCTAGATGGCTCAGCAAATTGTTTCTAATAAGATCTCCTTCAGGGCTGTTCCATCTGTTGATGTAAGGAGCCCTCAGTAGGCTTCTAATCTCAGGCTCAGTCCAGGTATGAAATTGAGCACGTGTTCTGTAGTATTCCACTGGATTGTAACCGGCACGGATTACGGCAAATAATTTCTTCTCAGAATCATAGTGCCAGCACAGAATGGGTTCACGACTCCCTCTTTTTTCTATTGAGCTTTCACCCACATCAATGGTGTATTGAGTGGGGGCTGGTCCTTGAAAGAAGTCCCTAAACCAGTTGTCATGACCTTCTGGTGCTTTGGAGATGACCCTTCCACCTCGGGCATAATCAGACATTGCAATGGAGTCATCTCCATCATCTTCTTGAGCAGCACTGGTACCTTGAGCTCCTTGAGATGAGCTTTGACCTGCGGCACCTGAAGCGTTGGACTCCACAACACTCTTTAAACCAGTAAATTTCTTCTTCAAGTCCATCAGGGCCTCATAAAGATAATTCATTCTGTTCTTGTCTGCCACCTCCTTCTCTTGTAATCTTCTGTTTTCAGCCTGGAGAGCTTTTATCTCATTCTCTCTGATTCTGTTCTGAGACATCAGATAGTTAATATGAGGATCAGCGCTTATCCTCATCTCAATTGGTAGCTCAGCAGCTTGAAGTGGGCGGAAACTTGGTATAACAGTAGGCGGCAAGCTTGTTCCACTAGGGACACTTATTCTGACTGGGCTGGGTATAACAACAGTGTTATCAACCTCCATAGATTGCCTTTCGTAATGAACAGGGCTACGCTCATTCAGAAAAGGGCTTTCAGTTTGCACCTGGGCAGGCAGATCTTCAACAATTGGAACTGTTGATACTTCTTGAGTAGGTTGATATTGAGAGCTAGACTCTGATGGATGAACCATTAACAGACTTGAGCCATTCTTTGTAAATTTGAACCTTACGCTTCTTGGATCAGTCTTCTTTCTTGGAGATGGTTCACGAGCAGGGATGGGTTCTTCAAGAACATCCTCTACGTTTAGATTTAGCTCTGGAGGAGTTGTATCACTGCCTGATGATCCGATCATGACATCCCTTGACCTTTTAAGATTAATGGGCCCCAAATCCCCATAGATATCATCATCTGTCATCTCTTGACCAGCAAGAATGTCATCCATCACGTTTTCTTCATCAGAGGGTACCGTCACATCTTCTTCTTGCACATTAACAGCTGGAGTTACTGTTATGTCTTGATCTTCAGCAATAGATGCATTAACAGTTGGCACATCGGCTTCTGGCTCAGGTTCTTCAACTTCTTGCTCTCTGGCTACCTCGGGAAATGCACCCCTCTTAACCCATTCAAGTCTTCCTTGAAAACTGTTTTTACCCTTTCTATCTTGGGTTTGTAGACCAAATACCCCACAATCCATCACTTTTATATCCAGCTTCTCTATTCTCTTTTCTATCATTGGGTATTTCTTCATGACCACCATTTGTACAAACCTTGGTGTCATCAGGAACTGTTCACGTGCGCTCAGGTCAGCATTGCCTATCCAGTCAAGTAACATCATCTTGGAGAAGTTAAAGTTCCAATCCAAGGCCAATGCGACGAATGCAGTTCCATGAAGCTTGTTGAGCTGATCGAAGCTTGTTCTTTTGCCCAGAAAAGATTTCTGCATGTAATGAGCCAGGCATCTCCAGTAATGCGGCAACAGCTTCTTAAAGATAGGCGGGAATTTTCCTTCATAACCCATGGATTGAGCACCCGCCAAAACAGCTTCCTTTGGATATTCAATCGGATCGATAGCACGATCATTGATGTCCAGCCCTTTTCTGATGTCATCCTCCTTAATCACAATCACCCTGATCTGAATCCTTGCAGTAATTGTTGTTTTATCTGCATCAGCTCTAGCAGAACCCCAGAACTCCCTCACAAGCATATCATCAATAAGCACATTCGTCCCCAGGGCATGGTTTATCTTGCAAGTATTCATCCCAGCCACCAGAGAATAAAATAGTTCCATATGCTTCTCCGGAGGATCTTCAAGATATGCTGGAATGCAATGATCCGGTTCAAACTTAATCTCTTCGTCGAGCATCTCGTCTGCCATCTGAGAAAGACAAGACATATGCATCAGACTTGTTCATTAAAGAGCAATTATGTTTATTAACCCTTGACGTTGTCCAATTGAAGTTCAAATTTTACTTTTGCAGATCACAAAGTTTCAATTTAAACTTTAGGGAAAATATTTGAATTAAGCACACGCTCACAGATCACAATCAAATTTATCTCAGAAATGATCAATTTTAATGAGATTTCAAACCTGTTAAGAGTTTATGATTTTAAATTCCATTTAAATGTGTTTACGATTAAAAAAAATGGGTTCACGATCCATTAAATGAGTTTACGACCCGCTATGCGGGTTCACGACTGGTCCAATCGAAAACAGAGAGGCCCAATCAGAAACACTGTTTTAATCCAAAAGCCCGATTGTAAACGTCTTTTATCGTAAATATACAGGGAATCGTAAACATGGATCGTAATCGCCGATCGTAATCGCCGATCGTAATCGCCGATCGTAATCGCCGATCGTAAACGGCAACCGTCGTCTTCTTCACAGAGACGGTCGTAAACACAGATTCCGCCATATCCAAACCTGCAACAAACTCGGAAACACATTAAAACACCTCAAAAATGTTAACATAATACATTGTTCTACCTTTTATGAGTATCGAACACCAAAATGACTTCAAATCTCGAGAAATCGATGAGAAAATGAAGCAACGTTTGATCAACCACTCCTCTTGTGTATCCATTCTCCACCAAGTGATTGGACATAGTTTCATACCAGGTGCGCGGAGCTTGATGCAAACCATACAAGGCTTTATCCAACAGATAAACATGGTCTGGATTTTCCTCATCTATGAACCCTGGTGGTTGAGTTACATAAACCTCTTCATTCATCTCTGCATAAAGGAAGGCAGTCTTCATATCCATCTGATGTACCGTAAAATTGAGATACGTTGCCACAGCAAGAAAGATCCGAATTGCTTCCAATCTAGCCACCGGAGCGTATACCTCATCATAGTCAATCCCATGAACTTTCCTGTGCCCTTGTACTATCAATCTCGCCTTGTTTCTGACAATTATTCCGGTGTCACCCTTTTTGTTCTTATATAACCACCTCGTAGGAATAACCTTCTTGTCTTCTGGCCTCTTCACAAGTCGCCACACTCCCAGCTTTGAGAATTGATTCAATTCATTGTGCATGGCCTCCATCCAATTTGGATCTTTGAGAGCAACCATCACATTAGGAGGCTCAATCTGGGAAATGAAACAGGAAAACATGCAGAAGTTAATGTTTCCCGTGCGGCTTCTAGTGGTGACTCCTGCTGTCACTGGCTCAACCACGTTACTGAGTGGATGATCTCTGTTTATTCTACTCTCTTGGACATCAGGCACTGAAGCAGTAACAGGCAGGTTAGTATTAATAATATTATCAGACATACCTGGGCCTTGAGAATCCACTGGAGCATCGTGTGTTCCTGAACATTCTGGAACATTTGCACTAGAATTTCGTGAAGTCTCTGCCGATGCTCTTTCCACATGTGGCCTCACTTCAGAACTAGGAGCAATGATATCTTCTTCTTCTCCCAGATTGTGGAAAACATTAGAGAAGTTGAAACCTTCAAACAGTGATCCGTAGTCAAAGACCCAATCTGGTCCAGTACCCGCATCGGTTGGATTATCCTACATCCAATCCACATCAAAGGTCTCGATAATCAATTTGGTGGTTTTGTTGTACACGCGATAAGCACTATTTGCTGAGTAACCGACAAAATAGCACTCATCAGCTTTGGCTTCAAATTTCCCTACATCGGACTGAATTAGCACCGTGCATGGACACCCGAAGGTCTTGAAGTACCCCACCCTCGGCTTTTCTCCATAAACAATCTGATATGGAGTCTTCTCATGTCGCTTGTTCAGAAGTACTCTATTTTGCACATAACAAGCTGTATTCACCGCTTCAGCCCAAAAGAAGATTGGTAGTTTAGCTTCACACATCATTGTTCTTGCTGCCTCAATGAGTGTCCTATTCCTTCTTTCTGCAACTCCATTCTTATACCCTTCACTCTCTTGTTCAGCTGGTTTTCTAAAAGTGTGACGAACTGTTTTACAAGGGCCGGAGTTTCGTACTTGTTTGATAAAAAGAAGACCCAAGTAAATCGCGAGTAGTCATCCACTATTACGAGACAATAAGAAAACTTGCTGATGCTTTGTACCTGCATGGGACCAAAAAGATCCATATGTAAGAGCTGAAGAACAGATGAGACAGAATTTACAACCTTTGGACGGTGTGGCAACTTGTGCTGCTTCCCCTTAGCACAAGCCACACATTTTTCCACAGACGAGAAATCTTTGATTGGTAAATTTCTAACGTGCTCTCCTTTAGCCAGCTTAGACAGATTCTTCATATTGGCATGCCCCAGACGACGATGCCATAATAACGCTAGATTCTCATTCTGCTTCGAGATAAGACAGGCTTCTTCAGTAGTTGGAGGTTTGCCCAAATTCAACTGATAGGAATTTCCTCTTCTTGGAGTACGCATTAAGATGCACTCCTCTGGAATTTTGACACCTGGCTTGAGGATGATGCATTCCTTCTTGATGAACAGGACATAAAAGTCTTTATCACCCATTTGCGACACACTGAGCAAACTGTGAGATAGTTCCTCCACATAGTGTACGTCAGAAAAAGTCAAGCTTCCACTCTTCACAACCCCTTTCTTACTGATTCTTCCACCTACCCCACCTGCAAAAGATACTCCTCCGCCATTGAAGTCTTGTACCTCTTCCAAAAGGGATAAGTCTCCGGTCATGTGTCGGGAGCAACCGCTATCAACGTACCGGAGATTGTTGATAGATCTACTTGGCTGTCCCTACAAAATCAGAAATCAGTTAGAGTCAGGTACCCAGGCCATAACAGATCTGGGCACTCCTTTGGAGTCAGTGTAATTAACCATTTGAAGGACCATTTCTGGTTTTGGTTCAGATACATTCACATTTTGAATGTTGACTTTTGGTCTCCAATTAGGTTGCTTTTGAGATTTAGAACTGCTAGCAGAGTTCTTTGCTGGTGACGGTTTCTTTGATGGAGATGTGACCTTTTTACCTTTTGACTTAACAATAGGTGTCCACTCAAGTTTCAATTTAGTATAAACCATTTGTTTTGTTTGAGTGACATCTTTTGGTTTTTCAATAACTGCTTTGCCCTTAGGTTTAGCAACATGGTTGACTTTAGGCACTTGTTTCTCAAAAGGTTTTGTTTTCATTTTGTCTTTTCTTTGATAAACTCCCTTAGGTTTGTAAGATGAGTTTGGAGGTCTAGTCACATTCCTCTTTTCTTCAACATGCTTTGTTATCGGAGCTTTTGTGTTCAAAACCTTAGACTGTTCAGTCTTCATTGGTTCTAAACTCTGCTTCCCCTTAGACAAAGCTTGTTGTTTTTGGTTTTTGTTTTCTCCTGCCATCATTTTCTGCAACATACCGGTCCGTGGGTTTTGCGGACAGTATGGTTGATAAGGTCTATTTAAGCAATTTGCAGCAAAATGTCCTGGCTTTCCACATTAAAAACAATTCATAGGTCTAGGCCCATTTACATGACTACACAAATATGAAGGTCTTGGGTACGATGATTTCCACTCTGGCTTATCATCGCATTTGTGTATAACATGTTTTGTATCCTTTTCAGGTTGTGTGATCAAACAAAATTGTTCTGATTTAGACTTGTTTGTCCTATTAAAAGCCGACACAACCTGAGGATAAGTCACAAAGTCTTTGGGTTTAGTCTCACGTCCTACTTTAGTGTTAGGCACACGAATTTTAAAACCATGAATTTCATTACTAGAATTTGAAACATGTTTTAAGGACTTGGACACAACTAATTGCATAGACCTAGACTCATTCAATTCAGACACTGATGCCAGTACATCATCTTTAGGTAAATCAGAAACTACACTACTCGACACATGACACTGTTTAACTCTCAAACATTCTGCATCCTTCCCAGATACATCTTCAATACCTACTTCATCTGCACATGAAACAAAACTATCAGCAGGTCCAACATCATTGTTTAATGACTCCTGGGAAGTACTTGATTCACAAGTGTCTGTCACAATTTTATCCTGATTACCCAACCCATAAGACATGTGTTTCTCATTTTCTATTTCCTGAGGGGGTCATAGGTGTCACTCCTACCAGAACACTATCTAAGGGAGGTCCTATCTCATGTGTTCCTGATTCAGATCTGTCTATCTGATCCTCCTCAAAGATTATTCCTATTATGTCTCTAGAGTTATCTTGAAGAACATTGTTCTTACTTGTGTCTGGGAAACTAATTCCTATTCCACCCTTGTCCTTTCCCATTCTAACATCAGTTATACAGGAGTTCAAAGATTTTCTAGCCTCAAACATTCTTTTGCTTTTCGTTTGATTCATATCAAATTTAACCTGCAACTCATTGTACTTATGTGTGATCTCATCTACCTGATTCCTAAGCTCAGCTATTTCTAACTTAGCATTGTCATACAGGAGAGTTTTCTCAGTTGCCAGTTTTTGATATTTTACTATGTCTAGCTTTTGTGCTTTAACCTTCTCCTCATTTTTCTGCCATCTACCCTTAAATGAACTCCTCTCGCACTTTATCTCAAACAATTCTATCTGATAATTTTTACATATTTGTCTAAGACCAGGAATTATACGAGCACAAGTGGGATCAGAACATACCTTGAGGTTTTCAGCTTCAGCAACGAAGGCTTCCTTATCTTCCACAGGAGTTTCATCAGTAACAACAAAAGCATGCTCTTCCTCTTCATCCCTTTCCATAGCAGCAATCATTGCATGAGACCTGCTAAACTCTTTCAATTGAGGTGTCCAATCATAACCTCCTCCTTCCTGAACAACCAGAGCCTTTGCTTCTCCCTTTCCTTTGACCTCAGCAGCATTCTTCTCTTCGACCTTCTCTCTCTTAGGCTTAGTGCACTCCCTAGCAAAATGCCCGTACTCATCACAATTGTAGCACCTCAGCTTGCTTTTGTCAAACCCCATCCTTATCTTGTCTTGATCTTTCCAGACGTTTCTCCCAGTCTTTGCCATGAACTTCTTTGCTCTGAAGACCGCCATTGCCATTTGCCATGAGACATCCAACATCTCAACATCTTCAGGATTTATCTGGTTTAGCTCACCTGATAACATATCAGTTGGCACAAGGGTTCCGGCCACGAGAGCATGGTAACTGTTCATAAAACCCATACCGAGAGCAAAATTGGGATCATTTGTATCATCAGGGTTGATGCCTCCACTTGAAATTCCTTGAGGTTGTGCCACAAAAGCGGTTGACTTTGCGACTGAGCTTGTTCCACTCCCAGTTGACTTCCCCTCATGCTTAGCCTCCACAACTTCTGACAACAGAGCTTGATTTAGTTTCCCCGCCAAACTAAGAGAGCTTATATGGTTCAACTCTCTCTGCTTGTCATCGATTAGCTTGGACTTGAGTTTGTTGATTAACTCATCAAGAGATAGTTCACTCAGTTTGTTGTTGTCCTTAATGATAGAGATATTGGTGTTCCAAGATTTGGGTAAACTATTCAACAGTTTCAGATTCTTGTCTTCCTTGACTGGTTCAACATTATAGCTGGACATTTCAGCCATCAGAGATACAAACCTCTGCATTTGTGCTTCAAAAGATTCACCTTGTACATGGTTGAACAGATTAAACTTTTGCTTCAGCATTTGCTTGCGGCTTGCCTTTATGTCAGGATTCCCTTCATAAGCCACAACCAAAGCAATTCCAGAGTTCCTTAGCGGTCTTGCAGTGTTTAAAACCTTGAGCAATATCTGGTGTTAATGCCATAGTCATGATGGCAAAAGCTCTTTCTGCTTTGTTGCATCTTTCCCAATCATCATCATCATACTCATCTTCCGTCTTGACCTTCCCTGCATTAACTCCTTCTGCGTGAGTAGGTGTGAATGGTCCATGAATTACTGCCCTCCAGAGTCTTAGATCAACACTCTTCAAGTGATTTTCAAATCGATATTTCCATTCCAAAAAGTTATCTGCCGAGGTGAGTCTAGGTGGGCGAGTGATGGATCCAATCTCAAAATCCAACTTCTGATACATACTTGGTTCGAAATCCATTTCGTATGCTTAGGGAACCTAAAACTAATGTCCAAATGTCCAAACAAAAGAGATTACGATCAAAAACCCCTGATTACGATCGCAAACATAAGATTACGATCGGGAACATTGATTACGATCCAGGCAAAATCGCAAACACCAAATCCAATAGCGAAAATCGTAAACCCTGATTACGATTCTTGATTACGACTCCGAATGTCGTGAACACCTGTTTCCGATAAGTAACAATCGTAAACACCGATTACGATAAGACAAGATCGTAAAGACCGATTACGATACCGAGATTCCGGTAGCACAAAGTCGTAAACTCCAATTACGACCAAGAAATGTCGTAAACACCTATTTCCGGATCGTAAACACGATAAAAAAGTAATCTTGATGTCGTAAACCCAATTCCGATCATGATCTTCAACACCAAACGTCGTAAACTCCAAAGAAACCCAGAAAGATGGTCGGAAACTCGAAGAACAGCAGCAACAGTGGTCGTAAACACCTGAAATCCTTCAAATCTTAAAAAAAAAACCAACACTTTTTCCAGAAACACAGCTTGAATCAATATCGTGTGAGCCTCGAATCACAGATTCTTGGCTCTGATACCAATTGTAGGTCCGAGATCAAACCAAGAACATGATATCTAATCACAAACGAGTGCGGAATCCTCGTGAGTGATTGATTCAAGAAACAAGTAGAAGAAATAGACTCAATCTATAAGAAAGATTGAATCTTGAATGAATATCACTACTTGTTGAAGCTGATCGTAAACTAGTGAGAACACAGAAATCGTAAACTGCCAATTGTATTAGAAAAGCTTAGACAATCATAAACATAAATGGGTTTATATACTACCCAAAACAAACCCTAATAAAATCGTAAATATGAAACCGGCCCACATGGCCCTAATCGTAAACAAGATAATGCTAAAGCCCAATGACTAACAAGCCCAAAACCAATACAAACCTAGCCCAAACACTAATGTTCATGCCTCAATTAAATATAGCCCAACAGAAGCACAAAATGGAAAATTGGGGAAAATGCAAATCGTGCATGTAGACGTGGGTTAGAGTAGGAGACTTCTTCTCCAATATGGAATCAGTCCAACAAGTTATTAGGCACATGGGTCACTCACTTGGTCACTAGTAGCTGCATCAGTTGGGCTAGCGACACTTGGGCTTGGGTTGAGGAGTCCAGTCGTATCAATACCCCCTCCTGAGAAATCACATTGTCCTTAATGTGACAATTAAAAATAGGGGTATTCACTTGTCATGTAACTTTCACTTTTCCAGGTAGCCTATTTTAATGGTTTGTGTTCCCATTTTATAAGAAATTCCCTAACACCTTTGGACGTAATCCTTTGCTGAAGCACATCTTGGGGAAGGTATGAGGTAGTAACATCTGAACCAAACTCTTCCAATTCTTGTGAAGGAGGGGTCTCATTAGTAAAACATTTCTTTAGCAAAGAGACGTGGAAGACTGGGTGAATGCGAGAACTAATGGGTAATTCGAGTAGATAAGCAACCTTCCCAATTCGCTCCAAAATCTTGTAAGGTCCATAAAACTTCTAGGAGAGCTTGTGGTTGGTTCTCATGGTTATCGATTGTTGTCGATAAGGCTGTAAACGGAGGTATACCAAGTCACCAACTACGAATTCCTGGTCCTTGCGGTTCCCGTTTGCTTTTTTAAACATGCGTGCTTGAGCTTTAGCAATAGATGCCTTGAGTAGAGAGAGTACTCGATCGCGTTTCCGTAACGTGGCTTCAATCGAGTCAGTGGTTGAATTACCCGGAATGTACTCGTGTATTGTCGACGATTTCTTTCCATATAAGGCCCTAAATGGAGTCATATTAATAGCTATGTGATGAGTCGTATTACTGGGAAATTCGGCGAGATACAAATAACGCTCCCATTGCGATTGTTCATTAAATATGAAGGAACAAAAATAAGACTCGAGGCACCGATTAACGACTTCCGACTGGCCATCCATTTGAGGATGGTAAGCACTTGAGTGTAGTAACATAGTACCTAATTGCTTGAATAACTCCCTCAAAAAACGACTGATGAAGATCGGGTCCCGATCAGAGATAATTGTCTTGGGTAGTCCATGAAGCCTATAAATCTCTCGCAGGAACAAGGAAGCTAATGATGTTGTTGTGTAGTTACATGAGAGAGTTAAAAATAAGCAATTTTGGATAGCCGGTCCACGATTACCCAAATGGTCGTTTTGCCCCGAGATGATGAAAGTTTTATGATAACTCTCACGTGGTGTCGGGAATTGGCAGTGGTTGGATAAGGCCATAAGGCTGTGAGGAGAAATCTTAGTTGTTTGACAAACCTTACAGTGATGAACAAAGTTTATGACATCCTTTTTCAAGTCCAACCGTGAAAAGACAACAACTAATCTCTTGTAAGTAGCTTGGATACCTGCGTGACCATCTAAATAGGAAGAGTGAAATTCCAATAGTATCTGATCACGAACATGTGGAAGTGGGGGTACCAAGATACGATTATGAAAATATATCAAACTATCACGAAAAGAGTGATGCGGAAACGAAACTGGATCATATGAGATGCTGGTGACTAATTCCCGGTCGATGTTGTTTTCTCTAAAGTAAAGACGGATATATTCAAGCCAAGGGGCAGCCGGATCGGAGACTGACAAGATGGAAGGTTGGTCGACCCGACACAAGGCATCAGCAACCAAGTTTTCCTTCCCGGGTTTGTAGTGAACTTCAAAGTCGTATCCGATCAACTTAGTAACCCATTTCTGTTGCTCAGGGGTCTGGATTTAAGCCTGTGGTGGTCGGTAAAGATCCGAAATTTCTAGCCAAGAAGGTATTGTCTCTATTTCTTGACCGCTTCGGTAATGGCGTAAAGCTCCTTGGTATAGGTTGATTGGCCCTGCATGGTATTGCATAACTTTTTGCTAAAAAATGATATAGGTCAATTGGCTTGAGATAAAAAAACCCCAATGGTTGTTCCGGGTGCATCAGTAGTGACATCAAAGACCTGTGTAAATTCTGGAAGTGCCAATGTAGCAAGCTGCTCCATTTGAGCTTTAAGGGAGATAAAGGCTTCTTCTACAAGTTTGTTCCAAGAAAAACTTTTATGCTTTAACAAATCGGTGAGAGGAGAAGCCACTATGGCATAATGAGGGACGAACCACCGGTAATAACCGGTTAAGCCCAAATAGGCTCGCAAGGCAGTGAGATTCGTTGGTTGTGGCCATCTTTGTATTACCTCAATTTTATCAAACTTTGGTGCTACTCCTGATTAGAAATGAGGTGACCCAAAAATGAAATTGTGGATACTGTAAAAATACATTTCGTAGGTTTGGCACTACACTGATGAGTTACCAAAGTTTGAAACACATATCGCAAATGGAAGTAATGCAGTTCCTTTGAAGGGCTGTAAATAAGTATATCATTGAAAAAATAAGCACAAAGCGACGAAGAACCTGCCAAAATATGTCGTTCATTGCAGCTTGAAGTGTCGATGGGGGCATTTGTGAGCCCGACTGGCATCACGAGCAACTCGTAATGACCATCCATTGTGCGGAATGCCGTTTGGTGAACATATGCAGCAGCGACCTGGATCTGGTGGTAACCGGACCGTAAATCTATCTTGGAAAATACTGTGGCACCATGTAATTCGTTAAGAAGCTCGTCTATAGTCGTAATCGGAAACCGGTCTTTTATCGTGACAACGTTAAGTGCTCGATAATTCACACAAAAACGCCAAGACCCATCTTTCTTTTTGACCAAGAGAACTGGCGAAGAGAAGGGACTCTGACTTTGTCCAATCACCCTGTCTCTCAACATTTCCTGGATGAGAGTTTGTCATGATTTGTTTTTGAAAATGCGAATAACGTTAGGGTTTGACGTTGATGGTTTGGTTATCGTTGATAAGGGGAATGTGGTGGTCATGGGGACGGTTTGGTGGTAGGGAGTGAGTGTCCTCAAACAGGGAAGGGAAGTCGTGAAGCAGGGTGACGATATGGGGATCCTCATGGAAAGCCGAATGGGAGTTTGTGGTGGTAAGGGAGGGGGTTTGGTAAATTAGTGTATGGTGATAGGCTATAGTGTCTTGACGAATCATAGTAGAGAGGGAACCGAGAGATTTCGATTGAGCTAATGGATCACCGTTAAGGGTACACTCATGACAATCCTTGGTGAAGGTGATTGCTGGAACCGAAAAATCAGCGATTAAACACTCGAGTGCGCTGAGCCATGGGATGCCCAAAATAACGTCAGCACCTTGAACCGGGATGATGAAGAAGGGACGAGAAAACTCTAACTTCTGGACATGCAGTTGAACCACCGGAAAACTCTAACGTCAGCACCTTGAACCGGGATGATGAAGAATGTGTTGTCCATTTCTGACCATGACGGAGAAGGGGGGAATCGACTGAGTCATAAACCCGAGCGAAGAAGCAATGCATGGCTGAAATATAGTGTGGGTGCTACCACAATCCACCAAGATAGTGACAGGATGACTAGCGATGAAGCCTTTGACACGTAAGGTTTGAAATGAAGATACGCCGAAAAACGCCACATCAGATACCCATAGGAATTGAGGTGTGTCGAGGGCATCGGTAAGAGTAGAATTGTGATCCAATGGCATAGTGTCGAAATCGTCATTATCGAGGACAAGCAAAAATTACGGCGGAGAACACTTGTGGTTGGGGAGTATTTATCCGGGCAAGGAAAGCATAGACCGTCGCGATGGCGCTGCTGTAAAGCTTCTGGTGTGAGACGGGTAAAAGGTAGTGATGGAGGGTTATTAGTTTGGGTTGTAGAAGGGGGCTTAGTTGGGAGGAGGTTATAGATGTGGAAGGTGGAAAAATATAGCCGAAGTAGGGCCTCTTGCGGCTGAGGGTATTTTGGATTTCAAGGGTGGGCCCAATTAATCTTCAAGTAAACGTTCTAAAGCACATGCTTGGTGGAGAGTCATTGGCTTAAGGATTGCAATTTTTTTGAATATCACGACGTAACCCCAAGATATAACAAATTTTTAGGGTTTGTGGAGAAAGACCGTTAACCCGGTTACTGATCTTCTCAAATTCTGACTGATATTCAGCGATGGTCGAAGTTTGGCGTAGCTTAAAAAGCGTTGCCTTGTGGTTCTCATAGGTGGAAGGACCAAAACGAAGCTCCAATTCCCGCTTGAAAGTGGCCCAAGTACCCAACATATCGTTAGTTGCCAAGTGCTTGTACAAAGAGAGAGCTTTACCGGTGAAATAAAAAACCGAGAGTGAGATGTGTTGGGCGATAGGGGTGTTGTAGTAGGTGAAAAATTTATCCTCTTGGAAAATCCAATCGAGAGGACTGGTTCCATCGAACAATGGAAGAGAGATTTTGGGGGAGTGAGGTTGATTTGGCGGAGGGGTGATGATAACAGGTGATGGACGGGGGCCAACCGGTGGAGGACGAAAGGGAGGTGGTGAGGTTTGGGTAACAAAGGATGAGGTTTGGCCGATTTCGAAGGCTGGCAGGGGTTGTAGGGATGCAAAAGCCTCAGATTAGAGAGAAATTTTTTAAGGTCAGGGCTCCAGTTGCTTTGAGGAGGGCGATCATGCGTAGCATCTTATATATATAATTAAATAAGTAATTCCCACATTTAATCATGTTATTAATTGAAAATTAAGAGAATTGGTGCTTAAATGCTTTATATTTAAATATTAGATGATTTGGGGGATCATTGGTTATTATTTGATAAAAAATTAAGATTCACATTTTTTTTTGTAATTGAGAAAACTATGCAAATTAGATTTTTAATAGAGAAATTATAAAAGATATGGTGCTTAATTATTATATATAACAATAAAAATTCATGATGAATAGTATACTTTTAATTTTTTAAACTTTGGCCACATGAGTTTATGACTTTGACAATTTATACCCCTGGAATGGTCTGGAACCTTACCTCATTTCATATCCTCCATTTTCTTTCTCTCTGCATCCAGGCGTATTTCTCTCTCTCTCTCTCTATACTTTTAGATGCTATGCATCTCTCTCTCACTAAAACTCCGGTTGTAATCCTCTCCCGTTCCAGATCTGAAGATTGGGCAGCGGTGGCGTGATGGCGACAAAGAAAGACAAAGAAGTAGAGCTTAGCTAATAGAACGAGGACATGCAATCTCTCTCATTCAAAAACCCGAAAATCTGCTGACGATGCGAATCGGTACCGTTGAAGGAGGAGATCTGGTGAAGAGAGCTTTACCGGCGTTGATCCGTCCGTCGTCGCACCAGCAGCGCCAGCGATCGGCGTTCGAGCCGAGACCTAGCCGGCTATCAGTTATGTTCAAGGCCGACGATTCATGATTTTTCTTCAACGAAAATCCTCTGGTTGTTCGGTACAGGTTTGGTAATTCACCTCTTACTTTTTCTATTAGAGATCTACCTGCTTTGGTGCTTGGATTTCGGCGAAGATTTCAAACTTTGATTTGCTTTTGTGTGGTTTGTTGATTTGTGTTGTATCGTTTAATTGTTCAATTCAAACCACACGTATTATTTGGTAAGTGTGTTTCCTTCCTTTCTTGCCACGAATCACTTCGCTTCTGATTTACTCTGCTGCTTTTCTTCCATTTTTTTACGCATCTTCAGCAGGTCGCCGTTCTTCAACAATCCGCTCTTCTGCATCAGGTTCGTTTCCTTTCTTCTCTTCCACATACTACGTTTTGTTACAGAGCTCTGATTTTAGGTTATTGTAGTGGCGTTTTTGGTGTCTTCAATCCGGTTTAATTTGCGAGTTTAGTGGCTTGAATCGACTTCTATTTGCCTTTGTCTTTGTGTATACATAAATGTCTTTCCGGTTCTTCACGGTATTCAATTTAATTGTATTTGAGTATTTGAGTTAGCCGCGTATGAATTCTTTACTATGTGTTTTAGGTTTGTTTGAGAGTTGAGTAATTGTAATTGATAGTTTTCAAACTATTAGGATATTTGATTAAGTAGGTTATTTGATTAACCCTAAATGTAAGTCTTGAAGATTATTCATTCGAATGCGTACCTGAGATGAGTTTCTTCAAATAATTGTGATATTTTATTAACCCTGTTTCTTAGTTTTCAAATATGTTCATCCCAGTATGTTACTTTATTTGTATAAAGCTATTAATTCAGTTTAGTTAGATAATGGACGAATGACCATAATTGTTGATTTTTAATCGTTTCATATTCAAGTTTAGATAAATTCAGTTTAGTTAGATAATCACTGTTGCTGCATTTGGTATAGTATTAACTGCTTTTTACAATCTGTCTTTATTCTTATATGTAGATCTGTGAAACAAAGGATTGCAGAATCTATTTGAAGGTATGCTTTCCTTTTAACTTAAACCTCTGATATCTATTCGATATTAATATAACTACATCTTCTACAGTGTATGTCTTAAGTAGCAATTAAATATACTATTCACTTTATAGGTCATACACTTCTCTTTATATATACACTTGAAGATGTCCGCTCCTACTAGATATTTTTATATCAAGTAGTGTTTAGGTATGCTATTTAGTTCAAAATACCAACATATTAAAATACTTTTGCTGATGAGACCGCCAACTTCGCTACGTATGAAATGCTAGAGGTCACAAGACATCAAGCAACAAGCTCCTCACAAGTTAATTCTAAACTATAACATAACAATTATATTCATTATAAACATGTTAACTCTACAAAACTTCATAAACAGATTACTTGAGACTAATCGAGTGTATCAAATGTGTACAAGCAAAAGAATTTCAACCTAATCAAAATGAAGCTACTTGACCAAAGGGTAAATTTACACATATTTACTCTTTAACTTTAAACTTCATTCTTTTCTTTTATCTCATATTATATATTCATGAATAGTTAATCCGAGAAAATGGATAAATTAGTACACTGTTAAAATTTTAACAATATAAATCTAATTTTAACGTGATGTGCTTAAACAAAAACAAAAAAAAAAAACAAAAAAATAGTGCAAATGATATGAACCTTACTAGGCATAGCTAATATAACTCAAGTATGAGAATGTAATATATTGACTATATGGTCAGCCATGTCAAAAAAATTTGAGCATACAAATCCCCAAAAGTTTCCACCTGTTATTGAAATACAATAGTTTAAAGTATTCCTTTGAAATTGAATTTCAAGTGATATTCATAGTAGATTTATTTTCCCTATTCTAACTTTATATACTGTTAATTACTTTCCATTCTGTTAGCCCTTTACAACGGCGGTCAATCATTTCTTATGCTACAACTTTAAGTTACTGCCGTTTCCCTTCTTGGCTTGAGACTACATGACTATATGTGCCTGTTCATGTTACTTCGATTGATCCATGATCAGATAATATAATATTGTTCTGTTATGTCAATCTTCTTTAATCAGGCAGTCTATATTGACACACTCATTCATAATCAAAAGTGTCATACCCCTAGAAGCCAAGTCATTATTGAAAATTTAATTTATAAAATAAAACTCATGTTGAATGTGTCATGGACAGTTGAAATAACGTCAGGCTTACTTTCTGGAAAAAAACGCCTTCACGTTTAACACATAGAATGTAGTGGGAAAGGTGTTGGCTGTCTCATCAGCAAAGGTCACAAGACATCAATATACTCACAAATAATTCTAATTTTGTTACAGATTTTCTGCGGCTAGAATCTACCGATGCAACTACTCTCCCAGTCAATCCACCACTAGAAGATCTAGAAGGAATAACAACCAGGTAATACATTCATAATCTTTATAAATTATGATCATAGAAAAATGAATTGCATCATTTAATTGTAGGCTGAAACACTTACAAGCCAACAAAAGGACAAACACAGTAACACAGCTTGCCTTAGAAAAGAGTTTATCAAGTGTTTAAGTAGCTGAATTGATGATGAAAAATGCTTCTGAATTTAAGGTACACATCAATTAGTATTAGCAAAACTAAAAGATTAAGCACCTTTATTGACTATTAGAAAATCACCGGAACAAGAGATACATGATACAAGCAAGGATAAAAGAGTATGAGCAACACGAGATGGTTCATTGCAAAATGTACTAATCATGAATGCACAGCACAACTCTACAAAGAAAAAGGCAAACACATATGCCCAGAGGAACATCAATTTGATTGAGCAAACTACACGTAAACACTCAAACACAACACTCAATTCCATTTCTTTTCAACAATATATTTATCCATAAAAAATACTAAAAACGTCACATATGAACGCAGGTGCTGTGTAAATGCAATCATCATTGATGAGAGTGGAACAATGCCAGCCGTTTTTTCCAACGACGAAATGCAAGAGATGCTTGGAGTCAGCTGCAAGAGTATGGTAGTAAAAAAAAAAGTTTCGAGAACTCAAAGAAACTACTACCACTGATGCTACCATTCATGGGGAATCTAATGAATTTCATTACGACTGCTAGAAATAGGAACCCCAGTGGTTCAAAATGTTTACTTTAATATTATTCTTCATTCAATGAATGAATTAAATTCATAAGTTCAAACGACGGACGGAAGTTTTCAATGTAAATTTAGGATAGAAGTTCTACTACATATTTTGCCTGGGCTGTAACAAATAACTTAAACTTATATAACTCTACTACTACTATTGTCTATGCCATGTTTAAATTCAGTAATCACTTTACATTTTCACTATAGCTTAGTCTGCAAATTCAACCCCGCGGCAACGCGCGGGGGGTCATTCATCTCGTTGTTTTTATTTGTGAATTTTAGGTAATTGGATGGTCCGCGGTGAATTTAGAAGAAAACCGCAATTTACGGAAGTGGAATCGGAGTTCGTTTGTAAAAGTTATTAAAGAAAGAAAAAGAAAATAATAAATAAACAAGTCTGTTGCAGCCCAAGATCCCAGCCCAGTCCCTTGAGCCCAGCCAGCCCATCAGCAAATCCAAACAGCAACCCAGCAACAATCAGCGAAAATTAAAAGAAAAATGCAGGAGACAAGAGTCGAACTTGTGATTTGCTGTTTGGCAGGAAGGGGTAGTTACCACTGGGCCAGTAGCTGAATTCTGTTTAAAGGCAGTTTGTCTTTCCTTTAATCTCTTCCTCGAAGCCCAGTATGGCAACCCAACATCTCACTGTTCGCAATCAGACCTTATTTTTTGGGTATTAAGCACTTTTAAAGCCGTTTTCTCAAGGGGAAGCCTCCATAAACCCTAAAAAAACCCCATAACACATCTTGAAACATCTTTGAAGGATTTGGGGTCAAGATCAAGGCTTTTTGAGAAGAAATTTGAAGATTTTAGCTCTCGCGGGTCAGATCTTTAATTCGGTTCTTCATCGTTTAGCTTTTTCATCTTGTTCTTCATTATGGTCAGTCCCAAGATTCGATTTTTATTGTTTTTAAACATGTATCTTGGCTGATTCATTCTTGTATCACTTAGATTAGACAAATCTGGACCCGTTTGACCCGTTTGGGTGGCTTTTTACTATGAATATGTGAAAATTGCTTGAATGATGATTTTGAATTGCTTATGATGATTATTATTTGCTGATTTGGTTTTGATTATCATTAAATCATGTGGTTAATTGTCATGCTTGGTAGAACTACCCAAGTTAATTGCTTTATCCATTGTTGACCCGTTTGACTTTTATAAGTCAACGGTTGATGTTTGTTAGGAGACCTCCTTCTTGATTATATATTGATAATTAGGGGCTGATTTAGTTAATATCCTTATGAGATAGGTTTGACCGAATCATTTCATAAGCTTGAAGCTTGTTTTGCATTGTTTAATAGGATAGTTTGCTTGTGAACATAAGACTCGATCCTATTTATTCGTGTTTAGCGGTTTCTAGGTCATAAGTGTTTTGAATCATCATCATTGCTTGATTTAGGTGCTGTTTAGAGATACCTCTCTTATGGTTTCCCATTTCATGTAGGATTAGTTGACTTTGACCGAAGTAGCTAGTCTGTTAGGCAGTTTTCGTAATTTTGTTATCCGTGCTTCATTTAGGATTTTCGGTTTATTCGGGATGTGTCTATAGTCCTAGGTAGTCCGGCTATCCACATTACACGATAGCGTTCATGGTATTAGTCATCTGAGGGTCTTAGTGAGTCTAGAGGAGTCTAGTCTAGGTGATGCATTCCTTTCTCCGATTTTTCATTTTGTTATCTGGTTTTTAGCTATTTTGTCGGTGTTAGTTTTTAGCTTAGATTTTCAGTTTTATTTCATCAAATCATTTTCATCGGTTAAATATTAGCAAAGATCCAGTATCGGGAACCTGTCATCGCGTCCACGGATTGATATCTGGTTCTTACCAATACTATACTGCATACGACGGGTTCACTGCCCTGGTGTGTAGTTTGGTCACTTGGTGATTACCATTTAAAACTTGACCACATACTTATATATCCAAATCCGACACATCAAGTTTTTAGCGCCGTTGCCGGGGACGCGTCAGATTCCGAGAAATATCCGAGCTAGTAGTTTAACCACTTGTTTGCTTTATCTGTTTACTTGTTTTCTTTGCGTATTTTAGCTATTAGTATGTTTATATGTTTCCGTGTTCCCTTTTCATGTTAGTTAGACTTTTAGGTTAGTTTCTTTTCGTTTTCTATTTCTGTTTCGTCGTTTCTGTCGTATTTTGGTCTGTTTATGCGCATACGTCGCCGCCAAAGTCGTTTTTCTCCAGTTTCTGAACCCGAGAGAGTTTTTCATCACCTTCGTCGTGTGCAACGAGCATTACCGATGGCGAATCCACCAGAGAGGCACACGCTTGCTGATTACGCGCGTCCCAACATTGATGGGATGTTACCCAGTGTCACCCGACCACCTGTTGAAGCTCAAAGCTTCCAAATCCAGCCTCAGACCATTTCCATGATTCTTAACTCCGTTCAATTCGATGGGTTCCCCAATGAGGACCCGATGACTCATATCGCGAACTTCCTCGAAGTTTATGATACTTTCAAACTCAATGGGGTCCCACCTGATGCTATTAAATTACGACTTTTCCCATTTTCCCTTCGTGGCGCAGCGAAGGCGTGAATTCACTCCCTCCCACCCGGATCCATCACGACATGGGTTGTTTTGACGCAGAAATTCATTTCAAAGTATTTTCCCCCATCGAAAGTTTCTATGTTTCGAAACAAAATCTATTCTTTCTTTCAGGAGGATACTTAGAGCTTATAAGAGGTGTGGGAGAGATTCAAAGAGTTGTTGAGAAAATGCCCATCTCATGGGATTGAGCTGCACCAGCAGATACATATTTTCTATAGTGGTCTGCATCCTCTCACGCGACAGACAATCGACAGTTCTGCTGGTGGCACATTGAGCAGTAAAACTCCCGAGGAGGCGCAAGATTTACTTGAGGAGTTAGCCTTGAATGGCTATCAGTGGTCTACCGCGCGGAGTACACAGCCCCAGACGAGGGGAGTTCACCAGGCTGATCCCATTACTGCTTTGACAGCCCATGTTGAGGCATTATCCCAAATGATAAAAGAACTGCAGGTGAACCAGCAGCAGGTAAAGCACTGTGAGTTGTGCTCGGGACCCCATGACATTACATGTTGTCCTATCGGGGGTAGCACCGATTTTGTCGAGCATGTCGACTACATGGCCGGCCAGGCCCACCCACCACCCAACACGTATAACTACAATCCGGTATGGCAGAACAAACAAAATTTCAGCTCGAACATGCCTGGCTTTCAGCCGAGACCGCCACTGAGGCAACAGGGTTTCTATGACCTAGAGGTTAGCAAAAAGACACCGACAGAGGATTCAGGTTTGAAGAATTTAACCGACATGATGTCTCAGTTTATCAAGCAGAATGAGAAAACTTCCCAGCAGAATGATCAGAAGATTTCGAGGACTGAGCAGGACATAGCTTTGGTGACCAAAGAGTTGAGCAATTTAGCAACTCATTTTCTTAATATGGAGAGAACCGTGGGCCAGCTCTCGAATTCAAGTGAGAGAAAACCAGGAGGATTGCCAGGGAACACACAGTCATATCCTAAGCAATACGTGAATGCAATCTTTTACCTGAATGACAACACCACTCCAGATCCAGAACTGGCGGTCAGTGCTAAGCCGGTTTCTGAGGATACTAATGAGGATATTGAGATTGAGTTAGAGGTTCCTGGGCAGGTGCAACCGAGGCTAAGCCCAGCAAGTACAGCACGGCCCGAGGAACCAGTAGTGGAGAAGTATGTTCCCCCACCCTACATCCCTCATATTCCATATCCAGAGAGACTTAGGGATCAGCTTAGGGAAGAGTAGCAGGGGGAATTCATAGACATGTTGAGGCAATTGCACATCAACATTCCTTTCATTGAGACACTTTAAAAGTCGCCTAAGTACATAGATTTTCTAAATGACATGTTGAGCCAAAAGAAGAAAATTGAAAATGTTTCACATGTCATGCTCGGTGAGGAATGTTCATCTGTTATCCAGAACAAACTGCCACAAAAGCTGAGTGATCCTGGGAGTTTCACTATCCCATGTATTATGGGCAGTTTGTCTGTTAGGAATGCTCTTGCAGACCTAGGTGCTAGCATTAACTTGATGTTGTATTCTTTATTTAAACAGCTAGACCTAGGTGATCCAAATCCTACTCGCATGAGCATTCAGTTTGCCGATAGATCTGTGAAATGTCCACGTGGGATGATAGAAAATGTGTTGGTTAAGATTGACAAATTTGTGTTTCATGTGGATTTTGTCATCTTGGATATGATTGAAGACATCAATGTGCCGTTCATTTTGGGGAGACCTTTCTTAGCTACAGCTGGCACATTGGTGGACATGAGGAGTGGTACATTGACCTTGAGAGTTGATGATGAGGCTGTGACATTTAATGTCACCGGATCGACACAACATAAGAAACATTGTCACCAGGCCGTCATTCATCAGATTGGAATTAAAGATCACCCACCCGACCCACCATCAGTTCTTATCAAGTCGACTAAATCATTACAGGGCCCGCAAAAGAAGAAGTGTGTGGATGAAGCGAGTGATAAAAAGAAGAAAAAGGCACTTGATTTAAAGAAAAAGGCTTCAAAGAGTGATAGGAAGTGGCTAGCTGACGTGTACGCCATGTATCTGCGTGATCGACATAAGGGAGTCGAGCCCTTGTTTGAGGAATGGCGTGTGCACGGGTCTGATGAGAGCAGATTTGGCAGTGAGGGAGGTCACATCTATGACCCCGGTTGGCTTAACCGCGGGTTCGAGTCCGGCTGACGACTCGTAAATAAATTCAGCGCTTCCGGGAGGCAACCCGAGTACTTGTTTAGTTATTCTGCTTGTTTTATGCTTGTTTGACTTTTTAGTAGTTTTTTTGTTTTAGGTAGTTTGTTTAAATTTAGTTGCATTTTATTTTTCTTGTTTCGTTTTATGTGTTGTTTCAAGTGTTGCAGGTTTTCATGGAAGCATGCCACTATCAGGAAGTTGCTTGATTTATCATTTTTTGGCGTTGCTTCACGGGGTTGTAGGTAACACGCAATTTGTGGACCGTGGGTACTCAATCTCCATTCTCGCAGTCCGCAAACGTGCTTTTATATTTTTATTGAGATTTTAAGGATGCGGACCGTCACTTCATAAATGACAATCAACGGTCCATATCAGGGATTATCGGGCATGTGACTTTTGGTCAAAGCGTTTCGTTCACTTCATAAATGACAAACAAGCGGTCGCTTTTGGTTAATTGTTCATTTTTTTAAAATGTTTACAAATTATCAACCTTGCCCTATGTCGAGACCCGATCCGCTTATGACTTTCACTTGAGTTGTGTTTTCTTGCTAGATTCATCATCGGACCACCAGATGCCTTGATTCATCGAGAGTTGTTTCTTATTTTTGAGGATTTTGGTCATGTTGGAGGCAGTTCTGGCACACGACATGATTGGGGAGTATTTCAGTTCCCTTTCCCCTTTATTTTGTCTGTTTATTGTACATTGGGGATAATGTACGAATTAAGTGTAGGGATGGGGGTAAATTGAACTGAAATTGCTTAAATTTGTGAAAATTTTTAAAAGTTTCTTATCATATCCCCATGTTTTTTTAGATGAAATTGAGATTTTTGCCCGTCTTATGGCACATGGAAGTGGGCCCGTTGATGTAATTCCTGACGATTTTGCTCGCCTGTGTATACGATGCTTGTCTCTAGTCAAAACCTTTTCTTCGAGTATCTTGAAAACGTATTTCTAAGCATGTGTTTTTCAAATAAAATCAATAAATGGAATGCTTTACTTAGTGAAACTATCGGATGGGGGATTGATAGCTTGCATCATATCGGTAGCCCTTTTCCATCCGTTTCCGTGAGTTATTTGAGCTTAAATTGTATTATATGTTACATTATTTACTCACTTTCGTTTGGTTGAGTGTTATGCCATCATGCGCTTTTATTTTAGAACTTGTGTTGCTTATACGCGTCGAGATCATGACCTAAAATTGAGCATAGAAATGATAGAGGCATTAGGATTACCCTTTTGATTTAGCTTTTTTCTTTCATCTTATCATTTTTCTACCCTAAAACATTATCCCTTAGAAAACCCGTTGAGCCTTTTCCTTCTCGTTTGATTTTCCCACTTTTTGACCCATTTAGCCTTTTGATTAGCCTTTATTTTTCTCTTAAACCCTTGTGTGAAGAAATCCGGATTAGTTTAGGATTTTGTGTATTTATTTTGGTTTGTTTCATCAACTCATACTTAAAAAAAAATAGTGATTAAGTGTGATTCTCCTAGTACTCAATCTCCATTCTAGGAATTCATATGAGATTGCAAAAAAAAAAAAAAAAAAAGAAGAAAAGAAATGAAAAAAAAGGAGAAAATTTTAGTTCATTATTGGAGGTCATAGACCTAAGATAAAGCTAAAAAAATAGAGTTTTGATTAGCTTATGTGTTCGGGTCAAAATTACCCGATTTTAGTTTATTTTTGTAAAAAGTTTGATAGTTTAGTTCTTTTGTTCCTAGTCCGGATTTCTAAGCACTTAGCCACTTTCACATTCCCATTCCATACCCTAAACCCTAGCCTTACGTTACAACCCTTGGAAGTCCTCTTGATTTATGTTCGGTTTTATGTTATTTGGTGGAGATGCGATTTCGATACAAGCTTATGACAATGAAGTGCATGTTTGGTATTAAGTGATCCACTTAAATTGATGATCTCTATAATCATCTATCCACTAAATTTCACCGAGTTGAGTGATCATTGTGAGGGGTATGTTGCATTGCTTGATTGAACCTTGATGTGTGTGAGCTAGTAGACATTTCCATGTTTTTAAAATAATAATCATAATTGCTTGTTGGATTATAAATCTTTTGAAAAGTGTAAATCTTGAGATTTGGGGAAGCATGTAGGCTTGAGTAGTTGCATTGGGTTGGGTGGACGTCGCGTTTTTGATTGGCTTGTAGAAGTGTTGCATAAGACTTTTTCGGGGCGAAAAAGGTTCAAGTGTGAGGAGATTTAATGCGTAGCATCTTATATATATAATTAAATAAATAATTCCCACATTTAATCATGTTTTAATTGAAAATTAAGAGAATTGGTGCTTAAATGCTTTATATTTAAATATTAGATGATTTGGGGGATCGTTGGTTATTATTTGATAAAAAATTAAGATTCACATTTAATTTTGTTTCTAATTGAGAAAACTATGCAAATTAGATTTTTAATAGAAAATTATAAAAGATATGGTGCTTAATTGTTTTTATTTGTGAATTTTAGGTAATTGGATGGTCCGCGGTGAATTTAGAAGAAAACCGCAATTTACGGAAATAGAATCGGAGTTCGTGTGCAAAAGTTATTAAAGAAAGAAAAAGAAAAAGAAAATAATAAATAAACAAGTCTGTTGCAGCCCAAGATCCCAGCCCAGTCCCTTGAGCCCAGCCAGCCCATCAGCAAATGCAGGAGACAGGAGTCGAACCTGTGATCTGCTGTTTGGCTGGAAGGGGTAGTTACCACTGGGCCAGTAGCTGAATTCTGTTTAAAGGCAGTTTGTCTTTCCTTTAATCTCTTCCTCGAAGCCCAGTATGGCAACCCAACAACTCACTGTTCGCAATCAGACCTTATTTTTTTGGGTATTAAGCACTTTTGAAGCCGTTTTCTCAAGGGGAAGCCTCCATAAACCCTAAAAAAACCCCATAACACATCTTGAACATCTTTGAAGGATTTGGGGTCAAGATCAAGGCTTTTTGAGAAGAAATTTGAAGATTTTAGCTCTCGCGGGCCAGATCTTTAATTCGGTTCTTCATCGTTTAGCTTTTTCATCTAGTTCTTCATCATGGTCAGTCCCAAGATTTGATTTTTATTGTTTTTAAACATGTATCTTGGCTGATTCATTCTTGTATCACTTAGATTAGACAAATCTGGACCCGTTTGACCCGTTTGGGTGGCTTTTTACTATGAATATGTGAAAATTGCTTGGATGATGATTTTGAATTGCTTATGATGATTATTATTTTCTGATTTGGTTTTGATTATCATTAAATCATGTGGTTAATTGTCATGCTTGGTAGAACTACCCAAGTTAATTGCTTTATCCATTGTTGACCCGTTTGACTTTTATAAGTCAACGGTTGATGTTTGCTAGGAGACCTCCTTCTTGATGATTTATTGATAATTAGGGGCTGATTTAGTTAATATCCTTATGAGATAGGTTTTACCGAATCATTTCATAAGCTTGAAGCTTGTTTTGCATTGTTTAATAGGATAGTTTGCTTGTGAACATAAGACTCGATCCTATTTATTCGTGTTTAGCGGTTTCTAGGTCATAAGTGTTTTGAATCATCATCATTGCTTGATTTAGGTGTTGTTTAGAGATACCTCTCTTATG
This sequence comes from Deinandra increscens subsp. villosa, assembly GCA_039602395.1. Taxonomy (NCBI): domain Eukaryota; kingdom Viridiplantae; phylum Streptophyta; class Magnoliopsida; order Asterales; family Asteraceae; genus Deinandra; species Deinandra increscens. The sequence goes on from JBCNJP010000024.1 coordinate 39,336,585, forward strand.
GTTTCCCATTCCATGTAGGATTAGTTGACTTTGACCGAAGTAGCTAGTCCGTTAGGCAGTTTTCGCAGTTTTGTTATCCGTGCTTCATTTAGGATTTTCGGTTTATTCGGGATGTGCCTATAGTCCTAGGTAGTCCGGCTATCCACATTACACGATAGCGTTCATGGTATTAGTCATCTGAGGGTCTTAGTGAGTCTAGAGGAGTCTAGTCTAGGTGATGCATTCCTTTCTCCGATTTTTCATTTTGTTATCTGGTTTTTAGCTATTTTGTCGGTTTTCGTTTTTTAGCTTAGATTTCAGTTTTATTTCATCAAACCATTTTCATTGGTTAAATATTAGCAACGATTCGGTAGGGAGACTGTTGAGCGTCCACGGATTGATATCCGGTTATTATCAATACTATATAGCATACGACGGGTTCACTGCCCTGGTGTGTAGTTTGGTCACTTGGTAATTACCAGTTAAAGCTTGACTGCATTTTTATATATCCAAATTTTACACATCAGGCGACAAGCTGGGTGTTATTCTGAGCGGCATCTGAGTTAGTGGCTGCAATCATTTGATCAATTTTGTCGGCAACGGAAGGAATATCATCATCGAAAGAGGTGGAATCCTTACGAGGAAGCATGACTTCGAGAATGAAGGCAACAAATGATATGAACTTGCAATGACTTAAAGCAAAGAAACATAAATGGACAATGAGTTGAGGAAATTTTCCGTGTTAACGTTTTATTTCTCAACATCTAAATAAGCAACAGAACATGAAAGTTAAATGCATTCCTATAATCAAGCACATAATGGAAAAGTGGGGAAAATGAAAATCATGCATGCAGACGTGGGTTTGAGTAGGAGACTTCTTATCCAAGTTGGAATCAGTCCAACAACCGGGTCACTCTCTTGGGCCGGTCACTAGTAGCTGCACCAGTTGGGCTAGCGACAATTGGGCTTGGGTTGAGGTGTCTAGTCGTATCACCCTTCCAAGCATATGTTGCATGAAAGAGAACAAGCTTTGAATACATGATCCGGAGTTTCCTTCCCTTCCAAGCATATTGGGCATGTCGTCGAAACCACCAGAATGCCTCTCTTTTCAAGCTCGGTTGTAGTGGGTATTCTTCCAAGTGATAGACTTTACATAAGAATATTGGCTTTTTATGGTCAAGCAACTATTCCATACATATTTAGCCGAGGCTCCCTCATTTCACTATTCACTGCCTTCTCGAGTTTCCTCCTAATTTTATTTTATTCAAAGGCTATCGTATCCAACTTCAGCATTTCATCTAAGTTGAGGTTTGATTTCAAGAGAAGGTACCTCACTTTACTTATCGCCTCCAAGTACCCAACAACCCTTTCCTCATTGAGAATTCATCCAACAATACCCCATTTTTAATCACCACATCCATTTTGTTAATAGTGCCATGTTGGCCGCATGTAGAGATCAAATTTCAAGCCTGCCATTTTCTTTAGGTTAAATCACTGTAGACCACTTTACCCAATGAATTTTATGTTTATTAGAAGCACCACCCCATCCGAATTGTTTCCGAATACTCTCCAACTTATTTATATAATTGTTTGGAGCTTTGAAAAGTGAAACGTATTATATTGGGAGGCTTGAAAGAACGGGCTTTATAATTGTTAATCAACCACTAATAGACAAGTATCTACTCTTCCAAGCTGACAATCTCTTTTCAAATGTTTTCACTATTGGTTGCCAATTTTTCACAATGTTCATGTTTGCGCCGATTGGAAATCTGAGGTATTTAAGTGGAAGTTTACCAATTTTGCATCTCAACAATTCTGCCATATGCTTGACCTGCTGCATAACAACATTAAAACCAAATAAGTTACTTTTCATAAGTTTTACCTTAAGCCACGATGCAAGCTGTAAGCCACGAAGAATTCTAGCTAAGCTTTTAGCAATTGATACCGACCACTACCCCATAATGAGTACGTCATCAGCAAACAACAAGTGGGTTAAGTTTGATCCGTAATTTGGTAACTAAACACCGTGAAACAACCCTGTTTCGAGAGCTCTCCCCATCATCATCAACATAGCTTCCATTGGAATTGTAAACAAGAATGGAGATAGCGGGTCTGCTTGTCTCAAGCCCCTTGAGCACCTTGTTTCCATGGTTGGGGAACCATATACTAGGATAAAAACCTTGGAGCTTTTTAGACATCCATCCATCCATCCATCCAGTTGCACCATCGAATTGGGAAGTTCATTTGATTCATTAACGACCTTAAAAAAAATCCCCAATTAAGGCTGTCAAAAGCATTTTCCATATCCACCATAAACATCATCGATTCTCTTTAGAAACTCTTAATCCAGTAAATTAATTCGATAATAATGAGGGGACGATCAAGGATGTATCGACCAGAGATGTATGAGAGTAAGGAGCAGATGTCACACCCCCAAAATCCGCATGCGGAGTATCACCAAAAATGGAGGCGTGACCTACCAGGTTCTGAGTCATCAGAGACAGTGAACATACTACATGCAAGTTTGAATATTTGAAAACCCAAGTTTTACAATCCAAAAGGTTTAACAAAGTTCTTAATGTTTGCGGAAACGTAAATTAAAACGTAAATTAAAACATAAAGTTTAACTGTCTCGCACCCGAAGCGCTTAATGACAAAACAGTTAAACTGACACATGCAATATCTAGAAATGAACCATGATTCCTACACGTGCTCCTTAGCTTGATCCTAGGAACCTGAGAAGAAACATGCTAAAATGCGTCAACACGAGGTTGGTGAGTTCACAGAGTTTGAATGGAACAGTTGGATAGCTAGTCCTTGCTTATCAGACCTAACCCGAAAGCGTGACACCGATCCCAAAGCAATTAATATACCCTTGGATTGCTAGTCCATGCTTATCATAACCCAATAGCGCCCTGTACCCATTACTTGACTAAATGGAACTGCCTTCCCCCTCATGCCTTTGCCGAGCAATGAGTGTAAACCTTAGGACAATATAACACCCGTCTTCACTCCCTAGAAGGTAAGTGGGGCTAGAGCAACTAGCCGGGGCAGGGCTTGTCAAACCCAGTAGATCTACTAAATATTTCCTCGTTATCAAACCCATATTCATGGTACGCTGCAGAAGGACTTTTATGATTTGGCAAATTAAATCTCGCTATGGTCACAATATAGTGTGAATCTTGACATCTTTAACACAAGCAAAACAGGGCAAACACATACCGAAAGATGTAGGATGAGAAAGGATGAAGTCGAGGCTTGAAACTTGAAAGAAAGCTTGGATCTTGATGAGAAATGAGTGGGAGGATGATAAGAGTCGTAAATGGGGCAGAAATGACGTCTGGAGCTGATGAGAATGAAATGGTGGTGGCTAATGTTGCTTAAATATGGAAAATTAGGGTTTTGCTGATAAACAGGTTTTAAGCGTATCGTTTATAGGGAGCATATGCTCTACGATACACCTAGAACCCCCCGTTTGGCAGCCCTATTGACTTTTGTTGACCGCAACCCGTATTGTTCGTTTTTCGCGTCTTTGGTCATGGTTTTTCAATGTTTTCTCCCATTTTCAATTCACCATCATTTTTTTCACATCAAATCCAATAAAATCAAGTATCAACTTGCCACATAACAATATACGATCATTCAACTAAATTCACGTATTAGTTTGCACATAATTCACGATACTTAGTAGTTTTCAGTTTATCACCAATGTTTCGAGACTCCGACTTATGTTTGATGTTTGTGAAGTGTTTTAAGGCTACTAGACTCTTCTAATACCTTAATTGACATACTATGCCTATATACGTGACTCCCGGTTTGACAATTTTATTAGTTTTATCCGTTTCTAAGGCTCGGGTTCCACCCGAAGGGCCAGAATGTCACATCCTTCCCTTGTTAAAGAATTTTTCGTCCCGAAAATATATGATCGCAACCACTTTTCTAATCGTATAATTTCACGGGTTTAACAGTTGAAACTCCGTTGCTAAGATGTTTAGAATCGCAAATGAAACGTTGCAAATGAAACGCTGCAACCTTGTTGCAAAGATTTTGAACCAAACATGAATCATAAAAATGTGTTGTAATCAAAAGCAAAGAAAACTTTTCCGGGTTCTCACATCATCACCTCCTTTAAAGAAATTTCGTCCTGAAATTTAAGAGTTGTCGACGTTTGTCGTTGCGGCTAACTTGAATAAGTTTGGATATCTATGCATCGTCTGATTATCGCGTCCCCAGATAAAGTTTGGTCTACACTTTTCATTCCATTAAAACAATCGAAACCTTATCCTTCTTGAGCCACCTAGCTCTTCAGGATGGTTTGATCTGCAAAAGACTGGACCAAATGCGTGCGACAATCTCGAACCACCCATCGCACAAGGGTTTAACTTTCCTCGGTTCTCCCAAACGATTAACCCATTTTTCCAAGGAGAGACTTTCAAAAGGATACGACCTCCTTCCTGAAACTCTAACAGTATCCTACGCTTAATAGTGTAACTCTCCTGACTAACACGAACGACTATAATTCGGTTTTGGATCTGAACAATCTTTTCCGGTTGATTCATGAATCAAGCTTAGTCCCAGTAAACTGAATATCGTCCGACCCTACCTAATAGGTTGGTGATCTACGCTTAAGACAATGAAAAACCTCTAACGGTGTTGACCCAATGCTAGACCGATGGCTGCTACTATAAGGAAAACTCCATCAACAATAGGTGAGATTCCCCAATTACTATCAAGGTAACTTAGGTAAGTTCTTATCATGACTTCCAAAGTCTATGTGGTCCTTTCATTCTGACCAATGATTTGAGCATGAATAATGGTGCTCACACTAACTCGTTTCCTTAGTGCCTTGCGCAAAGTGTTGAATCCCATCTGACTTGACTTCGAATTACTTAGCCATTCCATTCAAGAATTTTTTATTCCAAGTTCTCTCACCTTAGCTAACAAGTTGGGTATTCCAGATCTGTTCTGGAAATCCATGATAAATTGTTATCCGCAAGGCTCGAATACACTTCGACGTCGTCTCCCTTATGACCTAGGGCATCAGCTACCACATTAGCTTCACCCAGACGTTATCCGATAGTACGCTTAAAATCACTAAATGATTCGATTCCACCCCCGTTGCTTTATGCTCCATTATTCCCGGTTGAAGATACGCTGAAGAAGATTATGATCTGTGTAGATCTTCGGTACCGTACAAGCAATGTCTCCAGATCTTCAACACGAAGATCACAGCTCCTAATTCCAAACGGGAATCGAATCGCATTCTCATCATCCTAGAGTTGTCAAGAGGCATATGTGATAATCTTGTCGTACTGCCTATGGACACAGCCCAGATCTTGTATAGATGTATCACAATGCATAACAAAGTATTTGGCTCCTTTGGTTGAAGCAAGAGCAGGTGAACTGCAGGGCTTCAACTTGAATAGCCAAAATTCAGTGTCCTGCTTTGCATCCCATTTACACACTCTTGTGTGTCAAGGCTTTCAAGAGTTGCGCGATCCTTGAAGAGCTTTTCGAAGAATTTCCTATAATAGCCCGTCAGGTCGAAGACGGTTCAACTTGAATTCTTAGTTTATTAACAACGTGACCTACAACTTGCACTTTTCAAATCCAGAAGTCGCACCTTGAGGGTTTAACATACAACCGCTACTTTCTCAGCAGGTTAGGAGTTAAAATGGAAACGCTCCGCATGATCTTCCGTTGTCTTGGATTAAATGAGGGTATCCTCAATAAACACGATGATGAACTGTTCCAAGCACAACTAGCAACCTAATTCATAAGGCCTGTACATGATGCGGTCGCATTGGTTAGCCAAGCGGCATAACCAAGAACTCATAATGCTCATATTAAATCTTGTAAGCGATCATCGAATTTCTATCTTCTCTGACCCTTGACAAAGGGTCACCGAATCTTGAATTGCTCTTTGAATATGTTGATACCTGATATGTGCGTCGTGTGAAGTATCAAACAGTGTTCAAGATCAAGTCAAATTAGGTCTGGCCGAACTAGGTCCGAACCTGAAGTTCGGACTCGCCGAACCTGAGGTTCGGCCGAAGCTCGGCCAGCTGGGTATATATATGCGTTTGGTCTTTATAATAGTTAGTTTTGAGCGTGTAAGATTACAGCTAAGTGTGTGTTTCTGAGAGTGTTTTCTCTGTGTCATTTCTAAGTGTTTCACTGATTGTAATTGTTCATTTTGATCAATAAAACAATCGGTTAATTACGTTTCGATGTCCGATTAGCTAGATCGAGTAGACGATCCGATGCTCACGCATTTTCAAGTGGTATCAGAGCTTTCTGGTTCACTCTACTGATCTGTGATTGCTATTTTTGGATTTTTGAAGCGTTTTTCATGTTTCTCGAGTTTGTTTTCGTGTTGTTCATCAATTCTATCGAGTGTTTGGTGTCAAATTTGTTCCTAAATCACTTTCTATCGGTTTTACTGATCCACAGTAACGAGTTTCATCAAAATCAGTCTATTTTCGAGCGTTTTTGAAAAATGAGTCTGAGGTTCGGAGTTTACTGTTCAGGTTCGGAGTAACTGCTCCGAACTTCGAGTTCGGTGAACGTTCGGTGAGAGTTCGGAGCTGTCTCGGTCAAGTGTAGGTTCATAAACAAAAACGTTTTGTTCCAATGTTTTCAAAGGTTCAAAGTGTAGGTTCATCATAACAGTCACCTGTGATTGTTTCATCAAAAACTGACTTACCAAAAAACAACAATGGAAACATAAGGTGGTTTCTAAGCAAAACAAGGACACTGGTCGACCAGAAGCGATTCACTTCGGGTCATTTTTGGACTAATTAGTTTGACCAGTGTGTAGGTACTTCTAGAAGACCTATCGATGATTGCAAAGTTGTTGATGGAGGAGTATTCTGCTTAATTTAATTTTCATGATAAATCTTTCTAACCTGCCAATTTCTGAATTCTGAAACTGCACCATATCCGTGTTGATTGATCATTTTTCTTTGTTTTCCAAGTTTTTCCTCAAAAAGTCAAAAATAGAGTCTTGTTTTTGTGTAAAATGTAAATCCAAAAATAGACTTTTTTATTTTAAGGGTGAGAATTGTAAGTAAGGGGGAGTAATTGAGAAAATGCATATTATGGGGAGAAGGTGAATACATGCCAAATATATAATTGTGAGAAATTGATCATTGGGAAATGATAGTACATTGGCTTACGTATCTGACTCATGAATAGAGTAGATGAAAGAGCCATAAGATCATTGTTTGATGTGCTTGGTAGGCTCGGCAAATCAGAAAGTATTCAGATGTGATATACACTAAATACTAATGCTTGATCATGTGGATAACATCTTGATGCATATTTCATGACACAAAAAGAAAAATAAGTGTGAAATTCAAAATGAGAAGTCACTGTGTATACATGTGTTCATTTTATAAAAAATTAAACTTGTTTGATTTTCTTTATTTTATCAAACGATCGGACTTTCTCTGCGTATCGAAAGATCGACCTGATTGTTGTTCGTTTGATGTTCTGCTTTATTTTCTTTGGTGTTTCGTATAACTCATCGGACTTTCTCTGCGTGTACGGGAGTACCGACCTGATTGTTGTTGGGTTATACAATTTCAACTTGTTTTATTTTCTTATTTTGTTAAATCCGAGGCCTTATCTGCGTATCGAAAGGTCGACCTTAAGGTAGACGATTTAACGTTCTTATTTCTTTTTGCATGGAACACAGTTGACTATATCATGAAAATACTATGCATTGTGAAAAATCACAAGTGTTGTCACACAAACGGAAAAAGAAAGAAAAATTGAAAATGTCTGATTATGTCTGATAGTGTGGGATACACTGGTCAAAGCAAATCTAATCAATACCTTAACATATCCAGATGTTATGAGTATGGTTCTGCCTGAGTTTAAGTTGGACAAATTATACCAGCAATCAGCATGACTTATGTGCTTCGATTAATTGAAATTGAAGTGCAGTTCAGTGCGTTATGTTCAATATGATCCCATATAGTGATCTTTCTCATACCAAATATATAGTGTTTGATTTTGTATTGCAATTTCATTTCATTTCAAAAAAGAACAAAAAGATTTCGGTGTGTTTTAGCATAAATTTTGAAAAATTAAAAAGATTTTGTTTCTGCTTTATTTTCGATCTGATCAACACGTGATACAAATCAATTTTCAAAATCATATCTTGGAGTCTCGAAGAGACGTTTTGCGCCAAGATTATTTAAATGTTTGAGCAGGTTGCTATCTGCAAGATATCACAACTTCAAGTCTTCTGAAGATGTTGATGAAAGACTAGAGATACAATACAATGTCATCAAGTATTCAAGATTAAGCTACGATCGAGTTGAGGAGGAGTTTGTTTAAAGATTCATTTCATTGAATGAACGGATTCTACACTTGAGGGGGAGCTTGATGGAAGATACAAAGTTGATGATGTTGAAGAGGAACTGCACACGACGAGGGGGAGTTTGTTTGATACCTGATATGTGCGTCATGTGAAGTATCAAACAGTCTTCAAGATCAAGTCAAATTAGGTCTGGCCGAACTAGGTCCGAACCTGAAGTTCGGACTGGCCGAACCTGAGGTTCGGCCGAAGCTCGGCTAGCTGGGTATATATATGCGTTTGGTCTTTGTAATAGTTAGTTATGAGCGTGCAAGATTACAGCTAAGTGTGTGTTTCTGAGAGTGTTTTCTCTGTGTCATTTCTAAGTGTTTCACTGATTGTAATTGTTCGTTTTGATCAATAAAACAATCGGTTAATTACATTTCGATGTCCGATTAGCTAGATCGAGTAGACGATCCGATGCTCACGCATTTTCAGAATAGCGGATCAATCCTTGATGCTGATTGGCAGATCGTCAACACGATTAAAAGGACACTGACTCCTTCTGGTAACTCCTTTTGGTTCTAATAACCAGTGTACGCTTGAAGAATTTTAGTATTCTTCTTATCTAGCAGAACTAACGCTTCCTAACGCGATGAACTAGGCCTATCAAGCCATTTTTTCTTATAGAGCAGACCCCTTTCAATTGCGAATACAACCCTTAGAGTTCATTTGACACGAGTTGATATGACGCTTGGGCATTTGGCGTTTCCCCGGGTGCCGTATCAACTCGAATGCCTATTTTCCGAAATAAAGAAAGACAAAGCAAGTCTTTTAGGGAGTACATTCGAAGAAATCTCATATGCTATGAATATCTTCAACGTGAGGTTCTTCAATCGATTGCTCAACGTCATGATCCTAGATAGCCACGATCTCTTGCTTTACGATCTCCGTCTGGCCCTTGGGTACTCGATCCATTCTGATGGTTTCACCAAACTTTCCAAGGTTGATGGTAGCAGTCCGACATTCACATGATGACCAGAAAGTTCCTATGCGAGGTTCCGAACGACACGATTTGCTCTAACCAGCCTATGTTTTGCGAGTTCTATAGGACACTCAACCTCTATTGGCTTTCTACGACGCTAATGACTTTACTAAATTTACCCGATAAAAGGATCCTATCAGCTTCAGCATCGAATAATAGTAAAGTAGAGAAATCTTTAAGAGAAATGACTTACCACGGACGTCTCATGTATTGCTTCAAGTTCCTGTTGCTCCAATCACGTACGCTTGAGCCTGTTGATCTTCATCGTTGTCAATGCCGCCTTTTCCGTCCTCTTTAGCTTTGGACAATCCCTCTTAAGATGTCCTTTTCGACCACATTTAAAGCATCCTTATAGGTTTCCTTGATTACCTTGCCTATTTTCCCTTTGTTTCTGCAATCTTTAGCTTTGTTCCCACCCTTTCCACACTTGCGGCACTTTATGCTGCCATAGTTCCCCTCGTGATGAAACCGCATTTGTCACATTTAGGCAGTGTTCCATGATATCTATCCGTAACATCACTCGAACCTTGACTGTTCTGCTTGCCCTTGTTGCTGTCGGCCTTCATGTTCTGGTTTTGACCGGAACCAGACTTGTCTTTACTAGAATCATCCCATTTCCTTTTGTTATCAGAAGAACCATACAATGCCTTCCGAGGCGGTAGGGTTCCTTGTTGCACTGTTTGGTCAGTCAGCTTATGAGCTGATGAATCGTGTCTCTGATGTTTGTGCGATTACTAGAAGTCACTAGGATTTGAATTTGGGGTACCAACCCATCGATGAACCGCTCACTCCTTCTGTAAGACGGTTCTACCATAGTAGGGCACAACAAAGCTACTTCATTTGATCGAGCAACATAAGCCTCAATCTCTGATCCTTCCATTTTTAAGTTTCTGAATTCTAGTTCGAGCTTCTTATTTTCCATTCATGGACAATATTCCTCCACCAGCATGCAGGTAAAGTCAGCCTACGGTGTTACATTAGCAGCTTCTAAACCCATAAATTGTACTTGAGCATTCCACCACGTTAATGCCACTCCCTCAAGTGTTCCTGTGGCATACTTGACTCAAGACTTAACTGGACAGTTGCACCTTTCAAACAATGATTCAGATTTCTCCACCTACCTTAACAGGCCAACCACCCCTTCCGTTCCTTTGAATGATTGGGGTTTGCTCTCCATGAACATCTTGTATGTGCAAGCATTGTGACCAATTGAGTTTGCTTGAGCGTGTGCAGTCAATACCGCCGCAACACTCTGACTGATAACTGTGCAAAGCTCTTCTGCTGTCATGTTGATTCCAAGTCCTCGGCCACGACCTGCCATTATATTTATTCATAATACAAAAATGATCAATATCCCGGTATTCATCATTCAAATATATAAATAATCAAATGGCAAAAGTAACGCATAACAAACTTAACAACAATTTTAAACAAAATAAAGTCGCAACTGGTTTGCAATTTCATTTATTTAAACTGAACTTCAAACTTTTATGTGCCATGATAGATAAAGAAACAACTTCCGACAAGTTGCATAGATAGAAAAAGAATTAAACAGGCTATAATGATAGTAAAAAATAACAACTCTGCTTCGCCCTTCGACTCCCCCGACAGGGACTTCTGCTAAAAGATCCTCGGGACCTCCCCCCTCTAGGAGCTCCCGATAAATATCCTTACACGGTAACCCCAGTGTAAGTTACAGGTTGCCGATTCCTTAGGATATCCGCCCTATTCCTCACGTCTGTACATGATCCACCAAGTTGCTATGCACTTCTTCAGTCTGACTCCAGTTGCGGCTCGAAGACTCGATTAGCTCGTCCGAACACCGCTGCTTTTCTCGTAACTGCGTAATGTTCGTTGCGTAGTGCCTAAGGCTGCTACTAACGCGACGATCCACCGAATCCTTAGAGGATGAAAATGAAGACAATATGGCACACATAAGGCCTCCAACATTCGAGCGGAAGTATCAGTAGACGTGAAGGAAAGATCGCTCTGCACCACGACCAACTGTCGTACATGTTATCTGAACCATCCCCGGTTCATAAGATCTCGAAGGTTTCGTACACAAATAGACTCAATGAATCCATTTGCATCGAATGATGTCTTGTCGTTGCTTGTCTTCCGGGATCTCTTTTCCTTGTTTGCAGATGATGCCCCAGCCGATGACAAAGAAGTACATGTCATGTCACCGTATACACTCCATGTATACCCCCATATGTGGTCACTTTATGATAAGCACCCAGTCAATTCATCAAAGCACCGTAGGGATCAGATGTGAGAGGAGTGATTTGTAAAAAAATATATCAGGTATGTATGTATGTATAATCATATACATATATATATATATATATATATATATACATATATATATATATATTTAGGGTTAGGTTCAAATGGGAACTTTTTATCTTGAGAACTTTTGAGAACCTATCTGGGCCACTAATTTTCAAGGGGGAAACATTGAAATTCATGGGGGGGGGGGGGGGATTTCCTTATATATAACTTGTGGTTCAGAATGGTTCTTAAAAGTTATCAAAAATCTTAAAATTATGTCATCTTTAATCCTATTAAAACTAAAAAAAATAACGTTCTTGTTTTTGTGTGCGTGTGTGGTGCACATGTGCATCACAAAAAAGACTCGTACTTTTAGTATGAGTTAATATTTTTTTTAAGTCGCACCATATGTCATATATTTCCTTCACTTTTTATGTTTTTATTGAATGATGCATATGTGCATAACACACACAAAAAAAAAAAAACCCTCATACATGTGGTATACATTAATAGGTTTAAAAAGAAATTGCACCTTAAATCTTATAGTTGTGTTATCTTTAGATTTAAAGAAAAAAAATAACATTTTATAAATTTTTTAATTATATGATGCATATGTGCACCATGTATCATTATCATTAGTACCATAAATTTTTTAGTGTTTTTAACATAACGAGTGTTTTTTCGCATGATAATTCGTTTTTGTGCAGTACTAATGATAATGGTGCACATGTGCATCACACAAAGAAAAAAACGTTAGTTTTTTAAAAATATTTTGCTTCAAATTTAAAGATAACGTAATCTAAGACTTTTGGCGCAAATTTTATCAAAAATCGTTAACGTATGAAAAAGTTATGTGGGTTTTAATATGTGTTTTCGCATTTTTCACAAAAAAAATTGTTTTCGCAGTTTTCACAGGATCCTAACCCTATTTATATATATATATATATATATATATATATATATATATATATATATATATATATCAAGAGATGGGGAAGTCACGTATATGTGCGTCTATAGTGTGTGTCTACCCGACTCTAGCCATAGTTGGACCTAATGCAAGTCCTAAGTTCTATATGGCTGATGGCTCTGATACCAATCTGTCACACCCCCAAGATCCGCCTGCGGAGTATCACCGCAAATGGAGGCGTGACCTACCAGGATCTGAGTCATCAGACACACTGAACATACTACATGCAAGTTTGAATATTTGAAAACCCAAGTTTTACAGTCCAAAGGTTTTAACAAAGTTCTTAATGTTTGCGGAAGCGTAAATCAAAACGTAAAGTTTAGCTTTCTCGCGCCTGAAGCGCTTAATGACAAAACAGTTTAACTGACATATGCAATATCTAGAAATGAACTATGAGCCCTACACGTGCTCCATAGCGTGCTCCTAGGAACCTGAGAAGAAACATGCTAAAATGGGCAACACGAGGTTGGTGAGTTCACAAAGTTTGAATGAAATTGTTGGACAATCATTTATGAAAACTATAAGTTACCCTATTAGTCTCAACCAGACCTAACCCGAAAGTGGGACACTAATTCCAAAACAATTAATATACCCTTGGATAGCTAGTCCATGCTTATCATAACCCAATAGCGCCCTGTACCCATTACTTGACTGAATGAAACTGTTGTAACATCCCAAAATTTTAATAACAAAAGTTCCCGTTAACGTCTAGCTAAATGAAATTTTCATAGCCAAAATAATTACTTATTGCTAGACTTGCCAATTTAAGAAACAATAGGGTTATTTTTTTGTTATTTGATGTTTAGTTAATGGTAGATAAAAGGCTGAAAACTTAAGGGGCCAAATAGGGTAATACCTAAAAGTTGGATTAGTCAAATTAGAAGGGAAGAGGGAGGAGGTCGTGAATCACGACCTGGACATCAACCTCACCCTCCTTCTTCTTCTCAAACATAAAATTCTGCAATTCCAAGGCTAAAGGCTGCGATTTTGGCTAAGAACTATGAATTGGAAGTGTGGTTCTTCCTCTAATTCCATCCTTGCAACAAGTAAGTGAAAACCCCATTAAATTGCATGCGCAGGTCACGAATTTAGGGGTCTCAAATCTGCAAATTGATTGATGTTTTATAAGTCTTATGAAGCTAGAAGCCTTATATGTTGCATAGTTTTACATTTTGTATAACAATTGGTGAAGTAATCACGAATTTCCCCCTACTTGAACCTTCATGTAGATGACTACTTAAGATGGTCATAAAATTTGTTCTAATAATGGAATTCTAACATGAATTCGATGTTATATGATGAATTAATGTTGGGTTAGAGGTGATTTCACCTAAACCATGTTAAATGGCCTAGTGAAAGGTTCAAGGGATTGGGTTAAATGTGTGCATACAAGTATGCACACAAGGTGTTTGATAAAATGCCTAAGAGAATCAAAATATTGGTAAAGTAATCAAATTTGCTAGACTTTGAGCTGAAATAATCATACAGAACTATATGTTCACAAATTAACCCATCTTGACAAAATTATTATCATTAGCTATCATGATTAAGGTATGCCTTAATTAATATTGAGGTGTTGATGAGACCATAAAGCTAGATGCAAACTTGATGAATATGCTTTATTGTCATCTATGTGTAATTGTAATTGTGTAGCATGGAAATCATATTAATGAAATATGGTATAAATGCTATGATGATAAAGGTCCTAATATTGTTGGTGACCCATTAGGTGATTAAGTTGATCAAGGTACCACTAAGGTGTTGGGGAAGTGGAAACTCAAGCTCACTAGGTAACATCGTTTATGTTACAAGTAGTAGATACAAAAATGTGTAAATACATACAATGGAATAAACTATGAACTATACTTGGGTGACGAATGGTTCTAGGAACCATGAAGCCTAATTGCCAAAAGGTTCTCTAATGGCTAGGTTTAACCGTAGGTGAGATTCGGAGGAATCATAAAGCGAATAACAAGTTACAATGGGCGGAAATGGGTTTAAAGAACCCATGCCATGTAACAAGAAATGGAGGATCACAAATGGTTATAGAACCATAGATCCGGAAAGCCTAGTTGTGGTCAATGGAGCATTAGGAGATACCAAAGGAAAGGACCCGTCTTAACGGGTCAAATGGGTACAATAACCAAGATTGATTGAATGAATTGATAGTGACTCCCTAAAATTTAATTGATGCTTGAATAGGATGTCACGTGAGTTTAGGATCATAACCCTTTATAAAGCAGTGTTATTACCAATAGTAACAAGCACGCGAAGTGCATAGAATCCATGCAGGCTAAAAGAATGTATTTAACTCATGGAATTGAATGATCTTTGATGAATGTCAATAGGCTATGGTAAGATCAGCTTGTACATTGGGGCAAAGCATTAGCCTTAAGGTAAGGGGTGTCCTAATAGGTTAAACGGGTCGATTGAACCCGTTATTACAAAAGGTGAATTTGATTTAGTTGAGTTACGTTAATATTCATGTAAACATGTTTTGAAAATGTTTTTGTGAGTGTTAAAACACTTGAGAAATGGTGGAAAACCAGATGGTGAAATCAGGTAGAAAACAGGGGAAAGAAAGCCAAAATTTGGCTAAGTATAGAACTGGCCGGATTTGGCCAAATCCCTGGAAACTTGGATCCAAGCGTATCGCTTGAAAAACCGAAAGTTATCCATCCTAAGGTAACTAAAACTGTTTTGAGAAATGATTCTAAAATGAAGAAGGTTGAAATACCTAAAGTCACAACCCCAAAGGTGACTAAAACAAAAACTGTTTTGAAAAATGAATCTAAAACGAAGAAGGTTGAAACACCTAAAGTCACAACTCCAAAAGTGACTAAAACAAATGTTAAATCACCTGGAACTTGGAAACCAAAAATCAAGACAGCTCCATCCTAACTTCTTGATTTCTCAAAGGGGATGTTCTTACAAGAAGTATCTTTTATTGATTCCTCAGGTGTACCCAGAAAAACAATGGACTGGGTACCATTGGCTAACTAATCTCTCATTATGTGCAGGAACAGTCAAGGAGGATTATCACTATCATTTTTATTATTAATTTGTTTATTGATAAGTTATTGCTCCAAGCACAGTTTAGGAGACGTATCTTCATGTCATGACAAGCAATTTTTATGGAGGATATGTTTCCTTAAGAGGTAAAAGGTCAAATTCAGCATGAAATGTACTGTTCTTAACTTGGTTGTTTGTTTGTTTGATGAAGCGGTAAAGGGTGTTTGTGTCAAACCAAATTTCTTAAAATTTTCACTTGGTGCTTGTTTGTTGAAGTGTTTGACTTCTAATGTAATTTAGTGTGCAGTCATGAAACCCCTTTTCTAAAAAATTTCAAATCCATACTTGGAAGGTTAGCTTGGCCAGATGTGTGTGAAGTAATTTGCTTTGCTTATGTGTTCATGTTTTAAAAAAAAGAAAAATAAAAAATAATAATAATAAAAAAAATAATGATGAAGAAAAAGTTGACCCCTCAAAAAATAGTGTGCTTTTCAATTTTTAACTGTTTGTGTTTTGTTTCTGAGAAGTGAAATATGGCCGGATTGGAGATGACTGACACGTGTAAAGCGGAAGTGAAAAGCAAACTCCACGGTTATATGCTCGGTAGGCTCGACCTAATCTTATGACCACCAATGTAAGTGCAATGAACTTAAAAAATATAGATGTTTAGTTTCTCATCTCAGTTTGCATGGTTTAAAAAACTGAGTCCCAGCAAAAACGGGTTGAGAGTGGTAATTATACCTAGTATTCACTCTCTCACACGCCATGTTTCTACTTCCATGACTACAACACATAATGAAAAGAAAAGAAAAGAAAAAGAAATGAAAAAGAAATGAAAAAGAAAAGAAAATGAAAAATAATCATTCAGATTAGTCTTCTTTACGTGCTTATTCGGCCGACCTGATCACCGACTGATGATTAATGAAATAAGTGGTAGTCATAACGGTGTTGCATGGTTCCTCAAGTTGGAGGTTTGTGAATCCTCAATAAACTCTGAGGTTGGTAGGTTTTGCTATGTACAATTGGGTGTGGGGACGATTAAACATGCTGGTAATTAGAAATCTATTAAGCATGATGCATTTGGTTGGGTTTAAACGGGTCTGAGTTTAAAGCGGACAAACATACTGGCAATCACATGGACTAGTCGAGTAACTGAAGCTGAAATGGGTTCCTCAGTCAGATTCATACGGTTTGATCCCTTGTAAACTTTCTCATGTTTGATTTTGGTAAGTATTTGTTTATTTTTATCTTTCGTGTGTGTGTCTTTAAGTTCTTTTTGGTTGTGTTTACTTCTTGGCCAGGTTAATTTGAGAAGTCAAAATGTGTTTTCATGGGTTTTGTTGCATGACAGAATGCCCCCAACATATCTTGACAAATTTTTAGGGGAAGGAGAGGGGATAATAAGTATTATCCGAAGGGAACTCGAGGATGATACATATTATCTAATGAAAAGACTTCCATAATACATAGTATCTGAAGGGAACTCGAAGATTGTAACACCCTTAACCTTACTTTGCGGAAATGCATATTTAGAAAATCGGTCCCAGAAAATTTTACCATTTAAAACAACGTCTTACCCAAAAGGTAACAATGGTCATCCCAAAACTTCGTTTGGGTTAGAATATAACCCCTTATCAGAGTATGCAACTTAATTAAACAACATCATCATTAAATATTTAACACATACTCCCATTGGTGTTCGGTTCTTCAAAAGCTTCGCCTGATCGTGACCCGTTCCTTTCCTGTCACAAATACCAGTAACACATTAGTATTGGTGACAAAAACAACCAATAACCCAAACTACCCCCCCCCCCCCCTGAAAAGGAAGAACAACAAAAGATCGAATCTTGGGTCCATCGCGTATCGCGAAGGATCTCTCGCGCCACGTCAGAGATCCAAACGTATCGCTTACATCTTCATCACTTCCAAGCGATACGCTTGGAAGTGAATTTCCAGGGATCATAACAGATTTTGCCAGTTTATCACACTTAGTCAATTTTTTGGCATTTTCACTTTGTGCTACAAAAATTCCCATTCATTCTCGTTCTTTTTGGCCATACTTAAACTAAGATATTAGTCATACAATGATATATTTATTTTCATTCATTTCTACAGATTCAACGTATGGTATTCGATATTACGAATTCTCAACCCGTTGACCCATTTCACCATCATTCACCCTTAAAAAGGCCAACTATTAACTCTACCTCTTATTCTCGTCTTAAAATAACATTTACCACATTCCATCTTAGCTTACCAAGCATTCATAACATGGATAAGATAAAACATAACCAAGTCTCATCTTGACCACTAGTTGCATATCAACCCTCAACATACTATTGGGTTTACCATTATTCTTTTTTTTCTTCACATAAACATATATCACACTTGTTGCATTCTTTCACCCGAAGGTGCCACTTAGAGTATAAGAACTCATACATTTTTTTTATAAACACACTTAGATTCATCCACCTTAACCCAACCGGGCTTTCAACATACTATATAAAAACATAATTTGATTTATCTATCTTAACCCAAAACAGGTCATAAAACATTCTTTATTTAATTACATACCTTGATTTATCTATCTTAACCCAAAACGGGTCATAAAACATTCTATATTTAATCACATACCTTGATTTATCCATCTTAACCCAAAACGGGTCATAAAACATACTTTATCTCATCGCTTACTTTGGTTTATCCTTCTTACCTAAACAAGTCATAAAACATATACTTTATACTAACACATTTTGGTTTATCCATCTTACCCAAACGGGTCATAAAACATTCTTCATATAACACATTTTTTGGTTTATCCCTCTTACCCAAACGGGTCATAAAACATTCTTTATATAAACACATTTTGGTTTATCCCTCTTACCCAAACGGGTCATAAAACATTCTTATTATAAACACATCTTGGTTTATCCATCTTACCCAAACGGGTCATAAAACATTCTTATTATAAACACATCTTGGTTTATCCATCTTACACAAACGGGTCATAAAACATTCTTATTATAAACACATCTTGGTTTATCCATCTTACCCAAACGGGTCGTAAAACATTCTTATTATAAACACATCTTGGTTTATCCATCTTACCCAAACGGGTCGTAAAACATTCTTATTATAAACACATCTTGGTTTATCCATCTTACCCAAACGGGTCGTAAAACATTCTTATTATAAACACATCTTGGTTTATCCATCTTACCCAAACGGGTCATAAACACATTTTGTCTAACACACTTTGGTGTTATTCATCATTGACCCAAACAAGTCATAATCATTCTTTAGTAACACACACTTTGATTTATTCATCTTTAACCAAACGAGTTCTTAAAACGTACTTTATGTTAACACATATCGATTTATTCACCTTAACCCAAACGGGCCATAAAGCGTACTTAATATGCACACTTTGAATTATCTATCTTACCCCAAATGGGTCATAAAACATATACTTTATATAAACACTTTGAATCCATCTTACCCAAAACGGGTCACAAAACATACTTTATATGCACACTTTGAATTATCTATCTTACCCCAAATGGGTCATAAAACATATACTTTATATTAACACTTTGAATCTATCTTACCCCAAACGGGTCATAAAACGTACTTTATATGCACACTTTGAATTATCTATCTTACCCCAAATGGGTCAGAAACCATACTTCATCATTCAACTTATGTTACCGATCACAATATAGGCAATTATAATGCTCCAACTAAATTTATAGTCTCACTTGAGATCAAACTACTTTATAGCATACTTTGTAACATAAGACTATAACAACTTATGTGTTACCTCGAGCTTTCCATTTTGCACTTCTTTAATGGCATGAACTCCCTCCTTGATCACCTATAAGTACTTAAGCATTTAGCTTAACCATTCGCAATAAGATCATACATGATTCTCAAGTACCTCACTAACTATATTTAGACAAAAATCCATACTTTCAAGCTCACTATTTCTTTGAGACATTTTCACAAACACTTGGTGTGCATGAAATCACCTAAACTATCGCATTGGATTTTTAACATACTACTTTACTCCATCTTCACATACTAGCCTTTCAAATTCATAACTTATGCTAAACTAACAATATTATCACATAACCAAGCATACTTAGTGTCTAAATTAACCAACTAAACCAATCTCCATGAACATGCATCGAATATAAGAAGTGTGTTAAACCCACTTTACATCTTTCACAAAATCAAAAGAATATGTGAATGCAATCTAAGATTTATGCTTCATTAACATCTAGCATGCTCTTACAACTGATTTCACACCTCAATTTAACGAATTTAGAAGTGCCATACATGATCAACTTAGAGAAACATAACATACCTAGCATCCCAAATCAAGAAATTAAGGAAGAAAAACGTGGAGAATGTCTTCTAAGGCTCCAATTCGCCAAAAGCCCCATCAACTACACTAGATTTGAGCTTGAATCATAAACTTGGCTCAACCTAGTCATCTCCCCTCTTCCATACGCATTCTGCGTTTTTTCTCAAGGAAGAATGGCCATTTTTTCTTTTAATCACAATTTTTCATATTGCCCCCCTCTATAATAGTTCTTTTGTCAACTTTGGCCATTTACTTATATTTTACACCTAACACCCTCATCTTCCATGGCATTTCTATTAGCTACTTATAAGTTTAGTAACTAAATAAAACGTCCATTATTTCGCATTGGGTCATCCATTGAAACATAACCACAATATCCTTAAAATAATCCATTTAACTTCAAAACAGGTTTTGAGATGTTACAAAGATAATATGTATTATCTCAGGGGAAGTCCTTAGCTGAGGGGAAGTAATCAGCTAAGGGGAAGTCTTTAGAGGTCTTGGGTTCAGGGGAAGTTTTATAGAAAACCCGTAGTCTATATTAGGGTTTTTGGTTTGAATTATGTTAATTTGAATCAACTGAACAGATGATAATTACTTTCTAATCCAAAGACCGGTCATCAAATGTCTGGTGGAGTATATTTTTTCAAATGTTTTTCAGAAAGGTTGATGATAGAAAGATGTTGTTGATGCTGCTGCTGCTCAAAGTTAAAGACCCAGCCGGACAAGACTTCCATCTGGAAAAGCAACTGTTCAGGGGAAGTTGTTGGTGTCTTTACAAGTTTTCAAAAGCTTCAAAAGAGCTTCAAAGAAGATGTTCACATGTTTAGGGGAAGCTGAAGATTTCAAGTCAATCTTTGATAAAGAAAATGATACAGAGAGCAGTCAGAGATCATGAAGTTTGAAGATCAACAATCAAGTTCTTCACAGTTAGAGGTTTTCAAAATTTTACCCTCTAATTTTTGGAGATTCAAGACAGTTACCGAAGATTCAGCAAGAACCAGTTCTTTCAATAGAAGCAAGTCAATCAGAATCCTCCATCTCATTAACTTGTTCATTTCAAGAAGTTCGAGCTGATGCTGATCAAGAGGAAGTCCCAAGTGCCCGTCATGAAACCCATTGAAGATTTCTGCGGAAAGAATCTTCATCAACATCTTTGCCAGCCAGTCAAGAAGAAGAATTTCAAAGATTGAAGACATTGAATATCACAAGCCTAGGGGAAGATTTGAGGCTTGTAATATTAAATTAGTTTTGATGGGCTTAGAGGGTTTAATTAGATTAGTAGACTAGTTTACTATTAGATATGGGCTTGGGCTTGGGTTTAAGATCCATAAGGGCCCAATTGTAAACCCATTGGGGTGCCTATATAAACCCCAATGGTTCTCCTCATTTAGGGTTGCTCGATTACGATTTCCAAGAGGAGCATTGGTGATTATGATCGTAAACCCGAGGAGCTAGTTTACGATTACGATTTTGTACCCGACAAGTTCATCTTGTGTGCAATATCAGGTTTTTATCGTTGATATTCATCGCATTCTTAGTTTTCTTCTCATCTCTTTCTTGAATCACTAATCTAAACGGATTCCGCACGTTTAGATTAGATAATATCGTGAACGGTTGTTGATTCTGGACCAACAATGGTCAAATGGAGCATTAGGAGACACCAAAGGCAAGGACCCGTCTTAACGGGTCAAACGGGTACAATAACCCAAATTGATAGTGACTCCCTAAAATTTAATTGATGCTTGAATAGGATGTCACATGAGTTTAGGATCATAACCCTTTATAAAGCAGTGTTATTACCAATAGTAACATGCACGCGAAGTGCATAGAATCCATGCAGGCTAAAAGAATGTATTTAACTCATGGAATTGAATGATCTTTGATGAATGTCAATGGTCTATGGTAAGATCAGCTTGCACATTAGGGCAAAGCATTAGCCTTAAGGTAATGGGTGTCCTAACAGGTTAAACGGGTCGATTAAACCCGCTATTACAAAAGGTGAATTTGATTTAGTTGAGGTACGTTAATATTCATGTAAGCATGTTTTGAAAATGTTTTTGTGAGTGTTAAAACACTTGAGAAATGGTGGAAAACCAGGTGGTGAAATCTGGTAGAAAACAGGGGAATGAAAGCCAAAATTTGGCTAAGTATAGAACTGGCCGGATTTGGTCAAATCCCTGGAAACTTGGCTCTAAGCATATCGCTTGGAGCTTACCATCTTACAGGCGATACACCTACTAAGCTAAGCGTATCGCCTAGAAGCTAGGCAATGCTAGGCAATACGCCTGGAGACCCCAATGTGATTTTTGTTGTTTTTCTTCATTGCAATTATTATTTTTACATGTTTAGCAATAGAAACTCACCAGTGAAGGTGAGTGAATTGCAGGTAAAGGGAAAGCTTAGAGGTGATCTCATCAAGCCACGAAGAACCAAACACGTGAAGATTGTTTAAACCGTTCACCCCTTTGGGGGTAACAAAACTATGTAATTTGAAGTTTAAGTATCTTGTGGATGTCAACCCAGTAATTAAAGTATTTCGTAAAAGGTAGCCAAATAGTGGCGTTTTATGATCATTAAATCATAAGTTTTGTACAAAATTTTCTGGGACCAAATTTTAATGATGTAAATTGTTAAGTTTGGCATCAAATTTGTATACGGGTGTTACAACTGAATTCTCTTTCATGACTTTGTCGACCAATGAGTGAAAACCTTAGGACAATATAACACCCGTCTTCACTCCCTAGAAGGCAAGTGGGGCTAGAGCAACTAGCCGGGGCAGGGCTTGTCAGATCCAGTAGATCTACTAAATATTTCCCCATTATCAAACCTTTACGGCATGTCTTCTCCCCCAAAAAGTGAAACAGTAAAAAGTGGGGCCATAAACTCACCTTAGGGTGCAATAAGTTTTCAAATAGTAAACGCTGGACAGAGTAGGTGAATTCCTCCTAGACTCCACCTATGACACGCAATCGTGTGAGTGTTGATTTATGTTGATTAAGAGGCTGTTTGTTTTTTCAGACAAAAACTGTCTGCAGTCTGATTTCATCTGATTTCATGTCTGCAGCTGAAGATGTGGTCTGAAGATCTGTAATATGAAAATATAAGACTGTTTGTTTTATAAACTTGACACTGTCTGTAAAAGCTGAAAAACAGATAACTGTCAAACTTATCTTACTAAATAAAAGTCATTTGACGTTCAATTACAATATAAATACAGTAATAAAAAGCAAATATCAATAATATAAAAACATTGGTGGTGGTGAACATAATTCACGATACTTAGCAGTTTTCAGTTTATCACCAATGTTTCGAGACTCCGACTTATGTGTGATGTTTGTGAAATGTTTTAAAGCTACTAGACTCTTCTAATACCTTAATTGACATACTACGCCTATATACGCGACTCCCGGTTTGTTGGTAGGGGTGTGCATTGGGACGGAACCGGCCCGATCCGGACCGACCCGGCCCGAACCCGATCCCGCCAATTGTCCCTAAACAGTCCCGAGTCCCGACCAATGAATTAAAATTCGGTTCGGGTAATTTCACGGGAATCCGGTCCGGTTTAATGGGACGTCCCAAGTGTTCCGAATTTTTATTAGCCCAAAAAAGGACCAATTCTTTTGTCCGAAATTAGCCCCCAAAAAAAAGACCAGTTCTTTTGTAAACAATCCCTGCGCTAGATGTTCATCAGCAAGAAATAAACATATCTTTCAGTTGGACCTGGATTAATATGTAAACTCACTAATGCACCATAAAGTTTAAACCATCTAAAAACAAGTCTAAACCATCAAAAAACAACTCTAAACCATCCCAAAAACAATTTAAACAATAAAAAATAATTCAAAAACATCTAAAAGAGTAATTAACTATTAAAATTCGGAGACCTATTTAATTTAATTAAGTAATTAACTATTAAAATTCGGGATTCACGGGACAGTATCTATTTTCATGGGTCGTACCTGTACCGACCCGAGTCCCATGAATGTTAAAATCTAATACCCGAGTACCGACCCGCCAATTGAAATCCGGAACGGGACGATCCGGTTCGGTTCGGGTTGTCGGGATTCGCGGGACATTCTCGGTTTCTGCACACCCCTATTTGCTGGTTATATCAGTTTTATCCGTTTCTAAGGCTCGGGGCCCACCCGAAGGGCCAGAATGTCACAGCAGAGATCATCAAACCGATAACACGTTGGGGCGATTAGCGAGACACTTGGATATTACTTTCAAGATTACCCTAATAAGTCCCATCAGACGAAATTCTTTTGGTGAAAGGGGACCATTGTTTTTTAAAATTAGGGATATAAATGTGCAGTAGCAACCATTGCTGATTACACCATTATCATAGAAATGGTCCATCACCTCTTTGAAATCCTTGCCAAGTACATGTCAAAAATGTTTAATGAAGGCAAAGGTAAAACCATCCGGATTCGGAGCTTTATCAGACCCACACTCCCAAATTGATATTCGAATTTCATCCATGTTGAATCTTTGAATAAGCCACCGATTTTGTTCACTACTAAGTTTTTCCAAATATCTATCAAAGTATAAGGGCCTATGCTTCATGGGCTCTGTGAACAAGCCCTTAAAGTAGTTAAATATTTCCACCTTTACTTTTGAAATATTAATGTTCCATTCACCATCTCTTATCACACCATTTATTCGATTTGAGCTAGAATGAATCTTGGCTGCCTTGTGAAAAAAATGTGGAGTTTTCATCTCCCTTGATTGCCTAACGAACTCTAGCCTTTTGTTTCGAATCAAGCGTGATTGTGTTTTCAATTTCTATGATTTCTTTTTTAGCTTTCAAATAATTCTCCAATTCACCATCTAATCATCTAAGGATCCATCTTCTGCCTTTTGAATGATTTCATTGACATAGTCCTTTAGCATGTTAAGTCTTCCCCAAACCGCCTCCTTGTGATCTTTATACCATGTAACACCTGGAATAAACGAGACACGTGGTTGGATTATTTTCACAAGAAAAGAAAGAAAGAAAATGGTGTAAATAATGCTTAGTTGATCATTAAAAAAAACCTTATCTTTCTTTTAGTGACATTACATGTGGATTTTAACAATCCCAAGTTTCACCTATTGGACGAGATTAATCCCACCTTTCGAAACTTTTCTCACCGAGCCCAAGTTTCAAACTATTTTCTCTCATTGATCCCAAACTAATGGAACCCTAACGGTCTTAAGTTTGGGATCAATGAGAGAAAATAGTTTGAAACTTGGACTCGGTGAGAAACATTTCGAAAGGCGGGATTAATCTTGTCCAATAGGTGAAAATTTGGATTATTAAAATCCAATTTCCTTTGTTTTTTACTAGAACACAACTCTATATATAAAAATAAATTTTAGGAATTCCACCATATTTTGAAAACGTAAATAACTTTTTTATACACTAATATTATTTTCCTTAAAATATGCCATAAAATAGATTATTTTTTATCTTTAATTTGAGTATAGTATTGTTATATAAAAAATTTAAATAAATTTTTTATTTACTTTTTGTAACGGGTGTCAATTTTAAACATGGTGTTTAAATTTTGTCTAAGTGTGTTAAATTGATTCAACATATTGTTTTTTTTTAAGATTAAACATGGTCGATTAAACCTAACGCATCGTCCACACAAACCTAGTACATGCTGCACATTCTATTTGTGTTTATTAAAAAGGGTTGTGAGTGTAAAATATGCTTGATCAATTTTATTGAAACATGGACTTTTTTTTACACTCATAACTCTTTTTATTACACACAATTAGCATATGCAGTGAGTTATGATATATTGTGCAATGTGTTAGGTTTGTGTGGACGGTGTGTTAGGTTTGATCGATCACGCTTAATCCTTAAAACGCTATGTGGAATCACATTAACAGACTTGGACAAAAATAAAACACAATGTTTAAAATTCATACCCGTTACAAAAAATAAATAAATAAAAATTTATTTATATTTTTATATAGCAATATTATACTCAAATTAGTAATTACAAAAATGATCGATTTTGTGGTACATTAAAAAAGAATATTAGTGTATAAAAAGTTATTTATATTTTAAAATTATGATGGAATTCATAAAATGTATGTTCATTTTAAATAGATTTTAAAAATTAATGATACTTAAATGGTGATACAAAATGACCTTTATACCCTTTTAGATTAATTACTCATATTAATTTTTTGAACGCATTTGTCTATTATTTTATTAGTTTCAATCTCTACCGTCTATTAAATTATTCAAAGACTAAAATCTCTTTCTATACTTCCTAGACAGTAAACCTTTTTATTGTAAAAACGAGTTAATTAACGAGCAAATCATGAGACGAGCTGCAATTAGGTTGAGTTCGGCTCGTTTACGAACCAAGCCGAGTCGCCTCGGCTCGTTTATACGAACCAATTTCAAACGAGGTTCAAGTCGTAAACTTTTCGAAAGGTCCTGTTGACCCTGTCGATGTTTGTTTTTGAAGAGTTGGTTGGAAAAACATAATTTATTCTAGAATCAGTTAAGTGGTGAATAAGAGAATTTGACGTACACTAAAAGGAGAAGCAAATACCTAATGAAGTGCTGGACCACTAGAGGCCTCGTGGTTTGTTGTCAAATTCAATGCATTGTTATACAACGACGACTTTTTTAGTTTTTTGGATTCCAATTCTAACCGTGGTGAAGGAAAGAAGAGATACAAATAACTATTAATTAATTAATAATTAATCTACTTTCCTTTATTTGTTTCCTCAATTGATATCGATGTTAAGATTAAACAAGTTAAAAAAATAGACCACTATAATATAAGGGTGAGGTTATTGTGAGAAGTTTAGTTTAGATAAGAAGGATAAGAAGGATTCATAGCCATTAGATCTTCAATTAAATGAAGATCTATGGCCTAAAATTTTCCTGTAGAATTAGAGAGAAAAACTAAATAAAACAATGCTCGTAGAATTAGTCACAGGTATATTGTCACAAGTATATTGTGTTTTTGCCATCTACTTGCGTATAAAGGTTAAAGATTTGATTTTTATGTTAGATTTGTTACAGATCTAGGTCATGCAAGCTATATTATGTATAGATCTAGTGGTTCCATGATGTAAGTTGTGATTTTATGATCAAAGCTTGAATCTTTATGAAGTAAATGGTAGGCCTTGCATGATTCATGTTAAAGGA
The DNA here is from genome assembly GCA_039602395.1 of Deinandra increscens subsp. villosa. Lineage (NCBI taxonomy): Eukaryota > Viridiplantae > Streptophyta > Magnoliopsida > Asterales > Asteraceae > Deinandra > Deinandra increscens. The sequence goes on from JBCNJP010000024.1 coordinate 39,363,698, forward strand.
TGAGTTGCTCTGCATGCATGTGGATAAAGTTGCAACCTTGATGATAGATCTAGGGTTTGCATGTCTAAAGTGGCAATCTTGATGTTAGATCGAGGAGTTGATTATGAAAAGCTGCATGATTGATGATGTAGGATCATTGGAAGTTAAATATCTACATTTATAAATAAAGGTGATAACCCGGTGGTAATACGTTTAGGAAGTCTATACATCTTGCATGTATTAATGAAAAGTTACATGTTTGATGATAATGATATGGTTAAGTCATGATCTTTAGTGGATTATTGCGTGCTATATAGTAAAGCTAGGCTTTGTCATAAAAATGAAGGTATATGAATATATAAATAGGGACTATGATTGACACTTGGTATGATCCTTGCATGTATGATATTGTATGTGATACACATGTATGATTGGATGCTTAGTGTAGCATATTCGTGCTCAAGTTTGATTCTAGATGATTTCATGAAAAATATATATTTAGTTTGCGATGAAAATAAATATCGATGTTAATATCTATATTGTCGTCGCATGATTAGGCGTCGTGTTTGGTTTATGTGTTAAGATAATGCGTATACGATCACTTAAATAAATCACCAACGAGTCGTCGAGTCGATTGTGTCACTATGAGTCATGGAATTTATTTATTTATTTTCCTATCTCGTTTAGTCGTCAAGGTCATCTTTGGGTCCAACCATCTCATTTTTGCGGTGTCATTCTTTCATTTTTGTCTCCATATCAGGTGAGTATTTGTGACACTTCGGTCAATCCGTTTGTAAATACCCGACCCGTTTTAAACCATGTTTGATAATCAATAAAGAATCATTTCTCATTTGATATTGTTATTTCACTTATTATATGATTAAACTCTTTAATCACAATATTTGTAACATTCGATGTATCAATTTAACGCAACTAGAATCTTTAACTCGATGGTTTTGTTATTTATGTAAAACCATAAAACTTGAGTATTCCAAACATGTATGATGCTCGTGGGTAATACTAGTCATACACTCAAGTAAATACATGTGAGGTTTCACGAAAGTTCGAGGTTTAAAACTAAAATAACTATACTACAATTTTACGTGTGATTTTGGTATGAACCGAGAGTCCCATGATTTATCAAAATTATTTTATCATTCAAAGATTAGAAATCAATTAATCATGTAAATTATCAAGTTCTAGGGTTCAAAATGGTAAATTATGAAAGTTTAGAGGATTATCATGCACAAAACTGAACTGCAGGGACCAAAACTGTAAATATTAAAATTCTGTCAAACATGGCGGCTAGGCGATACGCCCTAAATTGTATCAAATTTGGGATGTACACCCCAGACCCAGATCAACAGAAAATCGAGAGTTATCGTTTTAGGCGTCGAATTCAACGTGCTATGTGTCAATTTTGCTCGATTACTCACCTTAGGACGTGTCCTTACATCCCTGCGACCCTTACCCCTATAAATACTCGTTCCATACATCGTTTTTAGCTGTTAATTCCTTGAAACAAGTCCTAGAAAACCCTAAGACGCACTAGGAACTTCCTTGCTCAAATTCGATCAACTCGAGAGCTTTCAAGATCCCATCTTCTGCAGTCCTATGTTATTAGGTATGTAAATCAAAACTCCTCAATCAATTTCTGTTCATATGATTGTTTGATTAGAGTTCTTGAATTAACCTAAAATTAGGGTTCTTAGATATGTTTTGCTTAATTTGAAGAATCTGTAGTGAATCGGATCCTGAAATTTTGTATAGCACCATGAAATAACATAATTAAGAAAGCCCTAAACTAATTTAATGATTTGCAAAAGTTTGGTATTGATTTGAGAAACGAGTCAAAATTAGAGTTTTCTTAACACTAATTTGTCAAAAATGGGCATTTGGAATTGAATTAAGGCCTCATCTTCTGAAGTATTTCATAAAATCATATTATAAAAAAAAGCCCTAACTTTATTTTATATAATAACAAGATCTGATATTTATTTGAGAAAAATGACAAATTAGGGTTTCGAAGAATAATAAATTCAATAGTATCAATTTCGAGGGATTTGTAATATAATTTTCTGAAATCAAAACATGTTAAGATATATAATAAATATATATATAATAAAAAGTGAAAAAATAATAAAATATAAAAATACCTAGTTATTCGGATACTTAGAAATTCGTGCGGACCGGAAGGGTATGCGGCTGTACACTTGGGTTTCTGGCAAAGAGGGGGTGTCGCGTAAATCCCAACTGGGACTTGGCATACCTCACTGGCCGGCAATCCCAGAGTGAGCGTTTACCTATTGGAATGCGCGTCTTTATATTATCAAAAAACCTAATTTACCTATAAAGGGTAAAACACAGTAATTTCAACTCAATCGAATATAACCATTCCTAAAACTCCTTGAATACTTAGATCTTGATTCATTTTGATTTCTCCTATTTATTTAGTTTATTTGATTCATTATGATAACCTCAGAGTCCGTTGATACATGGTCCTTGATCGTCATGTGAAGTATCGAATACAAGACGAATCACACAAGATTGTTGAGGTCCGAACTTCCAGCGAACCTGGAGTTCGGACAGCTCCGAGCTTGTGGCCGAACCTGAGGTTCGGCCAGTCGTAGTTCAGCCTTATAAATAGTTGCATCTTGTGTTGTATCGAGGAATGATCAAAGCTTCCGTGTCATATTCTCTAAGTGTACTCTGTGGTTTACTCTGTGGTTAATACAAGTCATTTGTATTTACTCTTTGTGTTTTACACGTTTACATTGATTTCATCACGACTAAGTAGAAGATCCATACGCTCACGCACTTTCAAGTGGTATCAGAGCATTAGGTTTGCTCTACTAGTCGGAAATCAGTGTTTTCCAGAGTTGTTGAGTTCGAGTTCACGTTTTTGACTATCAAAGCTCGTTTTTCATTTTCATTTTTCAAAATCTTCGTTCAAAACTTCATTTACGTCATATATGTCTGTATTTGTTCGTTTTCAGTTGATTGAGTGTTCACAGCTCGAGAGGTGTCGATTTCAGTGAGTTTTTCCGAAGTTTTCGAATTTTCGCGATCGGCCGAACCTCAAGTTCGGCGTAACCGCTCCGAAGCCAATTTTCAGAGTGAAGTTCGGTCTGTTTTCCTGATTCGGTGAGAGTTCGGAGTTCAATCGGAGAGAGTTCGGTGGATATCCTGTCTCGGAGGGAGTTCGGACTAGGATCGGAGATAGATCGGAGTTTCTGAGTTCGTTGATACGTTCGTTGAGAGTTCGGACTTTTTGTTCTTAAGTTCGGAGCAGCTTCGGAGGGTATAGTAGGTTCGGACGAAGTTCGGAGTAAACAGTGTTCTGTTTTTCAAAAATGTCCGATTTCCAAGCGTTCGCGGCTATTCAAAATTCGGTTCAAGCTAAAATGCAAACAATGATGAATTATGATAATGAAATCGAAACAAGTCAGAAAGTTCCCAAATTTCTCAAATTGGAAGATTATCATAGTTGGGTTAAACGGTTTGAAGCGTTTGTCGATACGAATGATATTGATATGTGGTTAGCATTCACTGAGCAATATGTTTACCCTAAAGATGAAACTGGTGAACCTATTCTTCAAAGAAAAATGTCTTCTGAACAAAAGAAAGCTTATCAAGCTGAGAAAAAGGCGTATGGTACGTTAACGATGGCATTGCCTAAAGAGTTACTTCATCAATTTGCTGGTAACTACACATCAAAAAGTCTATGGGATGCGTTGGAAAAACGATGTGAAGGCAATGACCAATACAAGAAAAGTCGTCAAAAGGTTTTGAAGAAAGAGTTTGATAGTTTTAAGCATTATCAGAATGAAACGATTACCAATCTGATTGCAAGATTCGCTCATCTGATGAGTGAAATGCGTTTGGTGAATCTTACTAAAGAAGAGGTTGATATGAAAGAAAAGATTTTGGAAGCTTTGCCTGAAAAATGGGAGAATTATGTGATGATGATTACTCATGATAAAAAATTTTCAGGATTGTCTTTCAATGATTTGGTTCAAAGAATTCAGGCTCGGGATATGGAATTAATGGTGAATAAATCACTTCCTACACAAATTCAGAATCCTGCAGTGTATCATGGTGAAAATGACTCTACAATGAATGCTGGGAAGTCTAATAGTCTTAGTTCTGCTCCTCCTACAGCATTTCTAGCAGGTAAATCTAAAATTCCAAGTTATTCTTCTGCTGGTTGTACTGTATCATTTCCAAGTTCTTCGACTCAAAGTGCATTGTCTGTTCAAACTGTCGATGATTATAATGCATTGATGTCTGCATTAGTATCTTCATACTTTGGTGTTATCACTGGTTCTGTGAGTAATGTTGAGTTAGCAAATGAAGATTATGATCAGATTGATTATGATCATTTGGAGGAAATGGATCTCAATTGGAAATATGCTATGTTGGTTCGTCGAACGAAGAAGTTTTTCAATAGAACTGGTAAGAAGAGACTTAATCAGGAAGGAAAGATTGGATTGAAGAAATCTAAGGTGAAATGTTATAAGTGTTCTGTTTATGGTCACTTTGCTAGAGAATGTCCAAGTTCTGCAGAAAGTAAATTGAAGTCTGGTTAACATGCACATTTAGTTTTTCATCCTTCAGATAAGGCTGAAAAGGTCGATCAGAAAGCTGCTACTCTTGCTCGTGATTGGTCTAATACATTTATGCATCCAGATGGATTTGCCTGGAATGCAGATTCTGAAGTTAAAAAGAATCATACTCCAATCTCAATTGCTTTAATCGCTCAACATGCTGATGATGAAAGTTTTTTAACAGAATCTGATACTTCTTCAAGTATATCTTTGATTCAAGAAGAATTACCTAAGTCTTCTGAGAATTTAAAGGATGATGAATTTAACTGTTATAAATGTGAGAAGTTGCTCAAGAAAATTGCAAAGTTTGAACAAGATTGTCAAATGTCAACTGAAGAAATTGTGGTGTTAAAGAAGGAGTTGGACGATTTTCAAAAGAAATATTATGCATTAGTTCATGTTCATGAAGATGTTTTGAAGGAAAAGGCTCAATTGGCAGAAGAGTGTGAGAAAGCCGAAGCTGAAGCGTTAGACGCAGCTCAAGATTTTGAGAATCTATTGGAAAAGAGTTATCCGGTTCAGCAAAAATATGAAGAAGCTACTGCTCTTATAGCAACAACTGCTGTTACCGTTGAGAAGCTTCAAAACAAGTTCTCTATGCTTCAAGATGAAAATGTTCTATACAGAGACAAGAATGAAGTGTTAACAAAAGATGTTGAGATCTACAAACAAAAGAGGGAAAGTGTTCTTCAAGAATTATTTGCAGAGTGTGAGATCAGAAAGTTACAGATTTATGAATATGATGATCTCAATGCAAAGTTCATCAAGTCACAACAAGAAGTGTTTGAAGGTCAACAGAAAATTAATGACTTGAAATTGGAGGTTTTGGAGTTGAAACGACAAGTTAAGAATTGCAATTTGTCACCAACATTGCTTAACTTCTTATACAAGCAGGATCAGATTTCGGAAAGTTCTAAGAAGGATGATGTTCACTTGGTTCCTCAACCAGTGGATTTAATTGAAGTTACTACTGCTCAGATTGATCCAAAAGATGACTTGCATGATTATTCCAAGTTTGCCACTCCATCCAAGAAGAACAAGTCCAAGTCTAAAATGAAGGAGAAGCCATTGGGTGATGCTCCAAAATTTGTTTCAAAGTCTGTTTTGTTAGAAAATGAAAAGGTTTTTGATAAGGTTGTTTCAAGTTCTTCATCTGCATCCGAAGAAGAAAAAGTTTTGATTGAAAAGAACAAACTGAGAGATATCAAGGCTAAATTCACTAGTGAAGCTAAGTCAAGAGAAGCTTCAGGTTCTTCTTCAAGTTCTTCAAAGGTTTCAGGTTCCAAGCACAAAGGCTTAGGTTTTGTCGTGAAGGAAGTTCCGGCTGTTGCAAAGAAACCAGTGCAAGCTGACAAGGCTGTTAAAGCTAAAGTTACAAAGAAATTACCATCTCCGAAGGAATTTACTTATTATTCTGGAAGATCATCATCTTCAAGGAGTCCATCTCCTAGGTATGATTCTTCTGATGGTTTCTTTGATAACTTTCATTCTGACCATTCATCTGTGTCACACCCCCCTCCTCCGCACCCTGCCAGGTGTGGGGGAGGGCGTTGGACCGGCTGTCCGTATCATTACCCGAGATTACCAACGCTTCTAACAACAAACACATACACATACAACGGACATCCAGCCCACACATAAGAAAATGTTAGACGACTCATGAGCGAGGATGCACAGCCCTCTTATTCGATCTAACAGATTCAATAGCCACCGGATATGGCCTGGAACTGAATAAGGATACATATTCAAGGAAACATAGTCATAATCATGTCTTCATAGATCATTCATAGTTCATGGTTCATATTTCATAGTTCATACATGCCCAAATTCATAACAACAACAACAACCCAGCAACGTTCCAAGTTCATAATAGGTTCATTCCTACACTTGCTTACCTGCAACATAAGTCATTCATAACATAGTCAACAACAATGTTGTTGGTGAGTCTTAACTATTATCATATCATTAACAGTTTTCAAACACATACTGGTTATGAAATTATCAAGTCACACCAAAGGTCAAACTTTATGTACTCTACGGTACGTCGCAATCAGCCGTAACCATCAACGAGTAATTATTCATATTCAACATATAAGGACATATTCCCCCTAGTTTCTTAATCCTAGAGGATCCGGATGAACATGGATAAATCAACTATAATGGCCGTTATAATCCCATATATGCCTAGTGGCTCAACCTTAATGACCAGAAAGTATATAATAACCCACACAGGGCATTTCCAAACTAACAGTGCTTGACAGGATAAATTCATAACAGATATAACAGATACATCAAACAGAATTGTGATCTTAAACAGTTAATTTCATGAGAGAAGTCAGAGGACTCACACAAAGAAGTCAGAACGGTGGCTAGATAGAAGATCCGAGAAAGTATTCTCTCTTAGATTCCTAGCGACCTATCATCGTTATCATGTTCATATTTGTCATATACAAGGCTAATCATGTCCCATATCATTTTCTGGTTGAAGTTATCATAAATTACATTCATTGAATCAGTCTTGTTAAATTTTGGTTCATCCAAAATTGACCAAACATTCTGTCATTTTCCCTCATAGGCGTACCGCCTGGAAGTTTACATTTCTAGGCGGTACGCTTCAAGTGGTCGACTGATTTCCAAATTTTCATTTTCGGGCGTACCGCGCCTAGTCATATGTTTCTGGGCGGTACGCTGGAATCTGAGATTCCGGTTTCTGTTTTCCTTTTCTGGGCGTACCGCTCTGCATGCAGAGTTTATGGGCGGTACGCCCCCATCTGTGAACAGGGGCCCGACTATTTTGTCTTTTAGTGCCATTTTCATAATTTGGCGTTTTAAGTCCAGAATTTGCACTAGATCAGTTTCAAATCATTCTGAGGGGTCAATTTGGGGTTCATTTATAGTCTAAAACCTTAACCAAGTACAACCCCAATTCCCGAGCTTTCTAAATAAGGTAACTTTCATTGTTTCAACCCCCGTTTCTCACAGATTTTACTAGGGACAGAGTCCCTATGTCCCAATGACTCATTTCTTGATTAGATACACTGATCCACTCTGGATTCGAGTGATCTTTATTTGCAAAGTTTCTATTTATAGAAAAATCATCATGTATGCATAAAAGGGTTGTACCTTGTGCAAGGATCCTTGTACAACCGAGCTTCTGAAACTCTTGCTCCCTTGGCACTCCAATCCAACTCTCTAACACAGATTTGAGGCTGCATGTATGATCCATCACCATCTTATGAATGTATGATCTTAAACAAACCCTAATTAACCTTCTTAAGCAAGAATCAACACATTCTCACCTCGATTAACCTTGAATTCAGTTCCTACACCCTCTAATCATCCCTCTTTGCATAAACACAGCTGCAATCGCGAAGGTTTAGGCCTTGAGTGGAGGTTTCTTTAAGTAAACATGGGTTTAATGGTAAAAGTGATTGAATGAGAACTTACCATTGAAGAACACACCTCAAATCTAAGCCCCTTTGCTTGAAATTGGTAGAACAGAGGTCTGGAACACTATCACAGAACCCTTGGACGGATATATGCAGAGAGTCACAAGTTGGGAATGGCTATAAAGGCCAAAATCATAGTTCTTATCGAACTGGAATCGAGGCGTACCGCCCCAAAATACGTATTCTGGGGCGTACCGCCCGGATTTTGAGATTCGTACATACCAGAATCCGACGGTTGCCGCAACCCGACCCGTTTATCGAATGGGTCGCGTACCGCCTAGGATTTCCCCAACCTAGGCGTACCGCCCCAATTTGAAACTCAGAGACTTTTGAGAGTTTCTCATTTAAAAATTCCACGTTGGATAATCGTTTCGTCCACAAAGGTTACATTCTCTCCCCCTTAAAGGAATTCCGTCCCGGAATTTGTTAGTTGTTCGTGATTCGTTCCATTATTTCAATGGGCTGCTCGGTGAAGTTCAGCTTTTTATCAATCTTGATTTCTTTCAACGGAACCGCGAGAGCTTCATCGACCATGCATTTCCGTAGATATGACACATGAAACACGTCGTGAACTCCGCTAAGTTCTTCAGGCAATTCTAGCTGATAAGCCACTTCTCCGACTCTTGATATTATCTTGAAAGGTCCGATGTATCGTGGACTCAATTTCCCTCTTTTGCCAAATCGGATTATACCTTTCCAGGGTGATATTTTCAACATTACCATGTCTCCTTCTTTAAACTCGAGTGGTCTCCTACGCCGATCTGCGTAGCTCTTTTGTCGGTCTTGAGCGGTTTTAAATCTTTTGCGAATCTCCCTAACTTTCTCAGTGGTTTCCATTATCAGTTCAGGCCCTGTAAGTTGACCTTCTCCCACTTCAGACCAACATACTGGTGTTCGGCACTTTCTGCCATACAATGCTTCAAACGGTGCCATTTGAATGCTGGTGTGATAACTATTATTGTATGAAAATTCAGCTAGGGGAAGATGATCATCCCAGCTACCACCAAATTCTATGACACATGCTCTCAGCATGTCTTCTAGCGTTTGAATGGTTCTCTCGCTCTGGCCATCTGTTTGGGGATGATAAGCTGTACTAAATTTCAGTCTAGTACCCATCGCTTCTTGAAAGCTTTGCCAAAAATGAGAAGTGAATCTAGTATCTCGGTCGGAAATTATAGACTTTGGCACTCCATGCTTTGATATGATTTCATCCACAAATAGTTTTGCAAGCTGCTTCCCATTGTAAGTTTCTGCCATTGGTAGAAAGTGAGCAGATTTTGTCAAGCGGTCCACAAATACCCAAATGGCATCATGTCCGCTTCTAGTCCTTGGGAGCTTTGTCACAAAATCCATGGTAATTTCTTCCCATTTCCACTCAGGGAGTTCTATTTTCTGAAGACATCCAGCAGGTCTCTGATGTTCAGCTTTTACTTGCAAACATATTGGACATTTTTCAACATAGGCAGCAATTGCCTTTTTCATTCCTGGCCACCAATAATTAGCTCTCAAATTCTGGTACATTTTGTCGCCTCCTGGATGGAGCATGTACTTGGATTTGTGAGCCTCCCGGAGAATTACCTCACGTAGTCCTCCTTCTTTAGGCACCCATATACGTTTGCCTAGTCTTAGGATGCCATCCGTCTCTCTTGTTAGTTTTCTTACAACAGTCATCATCTCATCCCGGTCAACATTTGAGTCGGCCATTTGTTTCTTTTGTGCTTCGATGATTTTCCCAATTAGATCTACACTTACATTCAGTCTCAAGGCTCGAACTCGGAGTGGCTTGATTCTTTCCTTTCTGCTTAGTGCGTCTGCCACTACATTGGCCTTGCCTGGGTGATACTTGATTTCGCAATCATAATCACTCAGCACTTCCATCCAGCGTCTTTGTCGCATATTCAACTCCTTTTGACTGAACAAGTGTTGTAGACTTTTGTGATCGGAGTATACTACAAATTTGGCTCCGTATAAGTAGTGCCTCCATATTTTAAGAGCAAAGACGATTGCTCCTAACTCTAAATCATGTGTAGTGTAGTTTTTCTCGTGCTTTTTAAGTTGTCTGGATGCATAAGCAATTACTTTATCTTTCTGCATCAAAACGCATCCGAGTCCATTGGTAGAAGCATCACAATATACCACAAAGTTTTCAGTACCCTCAGGTAACGAAAGTATAGGAGCTGAGCTTAATTTCTGTTTGAGCAATTCGAAAGCATTTGTATGTTTAGGCTTCCAATCAAACTTCACATTCTTCTGAGTAAGAGAAGTTAATGGTGTGGCAATCTTGGAGAAATCCTGAATAAATCTCCGATAATAACCAGCTAGTCCTAAGAATCGCCGGATTTCGGTAGGACTCTTTGGTTGTTCCCATTTAGCAATTGCTTCCACCTTTGCTGGGTCTACCTGTATACCAGACTCACTGACAATGTGACCCAGAAATTGCACTTCTCTTAGCCAAAAATCACATTTAGAGAACTTTGCATAAAGCTTCTCAGATCGCAATAACTCCAATATCTTTCTCAAATGTTCGTCGTGCTCTTCTCGAGTGCGAGAATAAATCAAGATGTCGTCAATAAATACGATTACAAACTTGTCAAGATATGGCTTGCACACCCGATTCATTAGATCCATGAATATGGCTGGCGCATTAGTTAATCCGAAAGGCATAACTGTAAATTCATAATGGCCATATCTTGTTCTGAAAGCTGTTCTTGGGACGTCCTTTTCACGGACTCTGACTTGATGATACCCTGATCTCAAATCAATTTTCGAGAAATAATTAGCCCCTTGCAGTTGATCGAACAAGTCATCAATCCTAGGCAATGGGTACTTGTTTTTGATGGTTACCCGATTGAGATCACGGTAATCGATGCACATTCGCATCGAGCCATCCTTTTTCTTCACAAAGAGTACCGGTGCTCCCCAGGGTGATGAACTGGGTCTGATGAAACCCTTATCTAGAATTTCTTGGAGTTGATTTCTTAATTCTTGCATCTCGGACGGTGCAAGTCGGTACGGAGCTTTTGCTATTGGAGACGTTCCAGGTGCAAGTTCGATTTGAAACTCCACTTGTCGTTCTGGGGGCAATCCGGGTAGCTCATCAGGAAACACGTCTGGATATTCTGAGACAATCGGTACATCTTCCAATTTCTTTTCTTGAGGTGTCTCAACTAGATTTGCTATGTAAGCTTGATCACCCTTCCGGATACATTTTCCCGCTTTCAATCTGGAGATTATTCTCATTGGTTTCGTTTTTCTATCTCCAATGATCGTGTGAATCTTGTCGTCTGCAGACTTTAATTCCAACATCTTATCGGCACAACGAATCTTTGCCTGATGTCGTGTGAGCCAATCCATTCCAAGGACGATGTCGAATTCACTTAATTCCATAGGGAGGAGTTCAAGTTCAAAAGTAGTATTCTCATGCTCTAAGCGACAATCTCTAACTACGTTGGAGATATTAATCTTATGGCCATTAGCGGTTTCTACAACATAAGGTATATCTAACTTATGTGTAGTACATTTAAGTCTAGGGACACAGGTAGAGGATATAAAACTCCTATTAGCACCAGAATCAAACAAAATGCTAACAATCATATTATTGACAGAAAACATACCAGAGATCACATCATCATTCATACGTGCCTCTTCGGCGGTCATGATATAGAGTCGGGGTGTACCTTTTGAAGTTCCCACGCCTTTGTTTTGTTCATCCTTTTTCTTCTTCCCTTGCGGACACTCCCAACTCCTATGCCCTTTCTCCTTGCAGTAGAAGCATACTACTGGTGATTTACACTGTTGGTGCGTGTGTCCTGCTTTCCCACAGTTTCTACAAGTTTCAGCCTTCGTTTCTTTAAAATCCCTCCCATCATTCCTTCTGCCTTGGTCATTTCCTCCAAATCTACCCCTCTTAGAGTCATGACCTCTATCACCACCTCTTCTTTTATTTCCGGAGGTGTTTACTTTGATTCCCGCCGTCCGGATCCACTCATCTGCCAAGGTACCGGTCAGACTTATCGCAGATGCCAAGGTGTTAGGACGAGCGGATCTCACATTCGCTCTTATCTCGGGGCTTAATCCCCAAACGAACCTCCTGACTTTTGAAGTCTCCGTGTCTGCCATGTGAGGTACTAAGTTCAATAGTTCATTATACCTATTGATATATGCCATATATTCCGATCCATTCATTCTTAAGTTAATGAACTCATTTTCCAATCTCTCAGCCTCATTCTCTGGAATAAACTTTTCCATAACTCTTTCCCGGAACTCTCTCCAGCTCATTCGATATGCCCTATCTTTCCCAAGCCGATTCATTTCCACCTTCCACCAATTCAATGCCGCCCCTTTGAAAGATTGGGACGCAAACTTCACCTTGTCCCTGGTAGCACAGTTGCTAATATCCAAGGCTGCCTCAATTTCTTCTAACCAATTCAGGGCATCAGTAGCCCCTTTGTCTCCCTTGAAAATACCTGGCTTGCAGGCCATGTAAGTCTTATAAGAACATCCTCTTCTCTCCTCCCTTTCAGGCTTGCGTTCCCTGCTCCTTGACCTTCTTCTAATACGTTTTGGGCGCTCTTCATAATCAGGGCTAGGGCTCCGACGGTTTCGGATCCTGCTATGAGCTGATGAGTCCGTTTGGGATTCAGCTATTGGAGATCGGGTTCTTGCAGAGTCCCTGAGTCTAGAAACATCAGTTTTGCTTCTTTGCGGTTCGCTGGTTCTTTCTGAACCAACGTGTGTCTTTCCTTGTCTCTTCTCTTTAGCGACCAATGAAGGTAACGCTTTGGAGATCCCTTGAGCTATAAGCTCCTGGAGTCTTTCCTCATGTTCTCTCTGTCTCACTTGCTCGGACGTGAGGGGTTCTTCCCTTTTGCTATGAACGGAGCGATCATCACGATCATCATCTCCGTCATGGTCATCCTGACGAGTTCCGCTTGATCTTGCTTTCGACATTTCGCTGAAAGCAATACCAGATTAACAGATCATCATACAATTTGACTTAGTTGACAGGTATTCATAATTCATAATTCATATTCCTTTGCATATAACAATGCCATAGGATAATGTTCATATCAGGGTTGTTGTGTTATTTTGGGACTTTCCGGATCACCACTACGTGGTTACCGACATAATTATCATGAAATGACTATGTTTCAGAAAGAGTTCGCATACACATGAGTACTTAGGGGTGATCTAATGATCCAAGCCTCCTACAAGCACTATGTATCAAAACTTATCATAACTATTATAGTACTCCAATCATTATTGCAAAATGATAAACGGTTCTTTATTCCGTAACGATAAGGGGGTTCACATAGCGGTTCAACCGCTTACAATCATAAAAACACACAAACATCAACATGTTCAAACAAAGCTTCACGAAAATGAAATACATAACATGATAAAACACAAACAACATCCCAGTCTTCATCTTTCACGCCAATCGTCATGTCTCTAATCCCTGCGCCTTCCAAAAGATGTCAAATGTTTGAGATGGGACGATGCCTTCTTTGCTTCCTCAGCCAACCTCTTCTCTTTCTTTAACTGCTTTTCCAGTCTTTTCTCCAGCGCCTTGTTTTCCTCTCGAAGAGCATCGATGACTGGAGAGGTAGGTCCGGAGTGATCTGCATACGGAGTTGGGGCGAAAATTGGGCCAGGTCCTGAGTAAGATGACCTAGGTAGGTCTTGGTATGGCCCATAAGGTGCATAGGAATAGGCAGCTGGTGAATAAGGCATATAAGACTGCTGCATGGGTGGGGAGGTTGAATACTGGTATGGTGGTGGCGGGTAAAATGACGATGGTGGAGGATAAAAAGGTACGCCTGTGGCATAGGGATCCTGAACAGGTGTCTGGTACATTACAGGCTGTTGGTAGGATGACGGCTGCTGATATCCAGGTGGTGGCTGATATGAGGAATTCTGCTGGTATGCAGATGGCTGCTGGTAGGAAGATGGGGGTTGACTGTTGGACCTCAGCAGTTGGGGAAAGCTATAACGATCGGATACAGGGTGGTTGCTTTGACCCTGCATCATAGCTGCTATGTAAGGGTCTCTGATGTCGTGAGCTAAGGCTGCGATAGGGTCCTGGATTGGAACATCCCCAAAATTTCCCATTGGAGGGAAAGCTGCCATCGGATCCTGCTGCATGGGAACCGATTCCTCGGGTCCTTCCTCCACGTCGGCTGCGTAGGCTGGAGAAGCATATACATGCTGAGAATGATGCTCAGAATGATAACTCACTGTGTGCCCCGCAGACACCGCAATTACCACCTGTTGCACCGGGGTGGTCTCATCTTCTTCTTCTTCAGGTTCCTCCTCAGGGTCTTCATGATCCGTTCCGGCATCGCGAGCGTTCCAGTCGGATGGAGCAATGTGGATGGTGTGGCTCGGACGCACCGACATCCTAGGTTTTGTGCTCCTCTTCTTGGGTGGTTTTGGCATTTCCGTGGTCGACGTCGCGGGTGACGGAGTCTTCTTTTGCGTAGGCGCACTGAAGTACCCCGAGAGATCAGGGCTCATAGGTGGTGCCGGTTGGCTGGGTCCGCCTTCTTCTTTCTTGCCCTTGCTCCCCTTACTGCCTCCACTGTTTTTGCTGCCGGACTTGGAAGATTTGGTAAAGCTCCACATGTTTACAATGGTACCTGTGGATATAAATTCAACATACAATAATAATGTATATATAATATCAAATTTCTCAACTTATGTCGTGCTAAGTTCCATCATTTGAGTTCACTAGAGTACACATACAATAACCATCAGTATCCACGTATATATTAGACTTGTCATATCATGAGATACCTGTGGGTAACAATGACAGAGTGCACTTTCTGCAATTATTACCGACCTTACATCATGCTATGAGGAATCTAATATACCAATTTCAACTTAGGTTAACATTTTTCATAGGAAATCATTAGCATCAATGTGTCTGTTAGAAGTCACCGAGTCTTAGTGCACCTGTGGGTAGGAATGGCAGTTTGCAAGGCTGTAACTACTACCGACCTTACACTAAACCTCGATTACTCCTAACATACAAATTTCAGCCTAGATCATAATTTGGTTCATACAATATCTTAGGGGTCAAACTAGGTTCAAGCTTAGGGCTCTAAGAATGCCTAATTTGCTGGAACCTTTGGCTCTGATACCAACCTGTCACACCCCCCTCCTCCGCACCCTGCCAGGTGTGGGGGAGGGCGTTGGACCGGCTGTCCGTATCATTACCCGAGATTACCAACGCTTCTAACAACAAACACATACACATACAACGGACATCCAGCCCACACATAAGAAAATGTTAGACGACTCATGAGCGAGGATGCACAGCCCTCTTATTCGATCTAACAGATTCAATAGCCACCGGATATGGCCTGGAACTGAATAAGGATACATATTCAAGGAAACATAGTCATAATCATGTCTTCATAGATCATTCATAGTTCATGGTTCATATTTCATAGTTCATACATGCCCAAATTCATAACAACAACAACAACCCAGCAACGTTCCAAGTTCATAATAGGTTCATTCCTACACTTGCTTACCTGCAACATAAGTCATTCATAACATAGTCAACAACAATGTTGTTAGTGAGTCTTAACTATTATCATATCATTAACAGTTTTCAAACACATACTGGTTATGAAATTATCAAGTCACACCAAAGGTCAAACTTTATGTACTCTACGGTACGTCGCAATCAGCCGTAACCATCAACGAGTAATTATTCATATTCAACATATAAGGACATATTCCCCCTAGTTTCTTAATCCTAGAGGATCCGGATGAACATGGATAAATCAACTATAATGGCCGTTATAATCCCATATATGCCTAGTGGCTCAACCTTAATGACCAGAAAGTATATGATAACCCACACAGGGCATTTCCAAACTAACAGTGCTTGACAGGATAAATTCATAACAGATATAACAGATACATCAAACAGAATTGTGATCTTAAACAGTTAATTTCATGAGAGAAGTCAGAGGACTCACACAAAGAAGTCAGAACGGTGGCTAGATAGAAGATCCGAGAAAGTATTCTCTCTTAGATTCCTAGCGACCTATCATCGTTATCATGTTCATATTTGTCATATACAAGGCTAATCATGTCCCATATCATTTTCTGGTTGAAGTTATCATAAATTACATTCATTGAATCAGTCTTGTTAAATTTTGGTTCATCCAAAATTGACCAAACATTCTGTCATTTTCCCTCATAGGCGTACCGCCTGGAAGTTTACATTTCTAGGCGGTACGCTTCAAGTGGTCGACTGATTTCCAAATTTTCATTTTCGGGCGTACCGCGCCTAGTCATATGTTTCTGGGCGGTACGCTGGAATCTGAGATTCCGGTTTCTGTTTTCCTTTTCTGGGCGTACCGCTCTGCATGCAGAGTTTATGGGCGGTACGCCCCCATCTGTGAACAGGGGCCCGACTATTTTGTCTTTTAGTGCCATTTTCATAATTTGGCGTTTTAAGTCCAGAATTTGCACTAGATCAGTTTCAAATCATTCTGAGGGGTCAATTTGGGGTTCATTTATAGTCTAAAACCTTAACCAAGTACAACCCCAATTCCCGAGCTTTCTAAATAAGGTAACTTTCATTGTTTCAACCCCCGTTTCTCACAGATTTTACTAGGGACAGAGTCCCTATGTCCCAATGACTCATTTCTTGATTAGATACACTGATCCACTCTGGATTCGAGTGATCTTTATTTGCAAAGTTTCTATTTATAGAAAAATCATCATGTATGCATAAAAGGGTTGTACCTTGTGCAAGGATCCTTGTACAACCGAGCTTCTGAAACTCTTGCTCCCTTGGCACTCCAATCCAACTCTCTAACACAGATTTGAGGCTGCATGTATGATCCATCACCATCTTATGAATGTATGATCTTAAACAAACCCTAATTAACCTTCTTAAGCAAGAATCAACACATTCTCACCTCGATTAACCTTGAATTCAGTTCCTACACCCTCTGATCATCCCTCTTTGCATAAACACAGCTGCAATCGCGAAGGTTTAGGCCTTGAGTGGAGGTTTCTTTAAGTAAACATGGGTTTAATGGTAAAAGTGATTGAATGAGAACTTACCATTGAAGAACACACCTCAAATCTAAGCCCCTTTGCTTGAAATTGGTAGAACAGAGGTCTGGAACACTATCACAGAACCCTTGGACGGATATATGCAGAGAGTCACAAGTTGGGAATGGCTATAAAGGCCAAAATCATAGTTCTTATCGAACTGGAATCGAGGCGTACCGCCCCAAAATACGTATTCTGGGGCGTACCGCCCGGATTTTGAGATTCGTACATACCAGAATCCGACGGTTGCCGCAACCCGACCCGTTTATCGAATGGGTCGCGTACCGCCTAGGATTTCCCCAACCTAGGCGTACCGCCCCAATTTGAAACTCAGAGACTTTTGAGAGTTTCTCATTTAAAAATTCCACGTTGGATAATCGTTTCGTCCACAAAGGTTACAATCTGATTCTAAAACATCAAACCATTGTTCAAACAATTTTAGAGAAAGACTTTGTTATGTATGTCGTCAACCAGGACATCTAGCTGTTGATTGTCCGACGACTGCATATATCCACAAAACTGCTAAATATGTGGATAACAAAGGTCAAATTTTTGATGAACCATGGTCCCTAAAGCTTAAGTCAACTCGTAAATCGTCTTGGTCTAAATCAAGTACGTCGGTTGAATCTGATTCAGGTTCTGATAAAAAATTGCAACTTTTACAAATCTGGAAACCAAAAGTTGTTTCCAAGGCCAAGAAGGACTTTGCGAAAGACACCGGGCGACCCGACGCTGTTGCCTCGGGTCGATCCCAATGCAACTAATGTTTGATTTGGTGTCAAGCAGGTGTTTCAGGAAGACCTTTCGGTGATTGGAAAATTGCGGATTGTGAAATATCTGTTTTAATTAACTTGCATTTAAAAAAATCAATTTTGTTTTTCAAAAGACTAAACTGCTAGTATTCGTGTTGGTTGATCAATTTTTCTTGTTTTTTTACCTCGTCTCATTCTGAGGGGGAGTTTGTTTTTGCAAAAATACAAAAATAGTGTTTTGTTTTTCAAATCGTAAAAATGAAAATCTATAAATAGAGTTGTCATTTTTCGGGGGAGAAATTTGGAAAAGAAAAAAAACAATGAAAAGTGCAAAAAGCCAAAAACATTGAAAATGAGAAATCGTATCCGACATGTTTGAGAAATGATGGTACATTGGCTGACATTGTCTGACTCATGGATAAAGTAGATGAACAAGTTATAAGACCATTTGATCGATGTGTAAGGTAGGCTCGGCAAATCAGAAAGTATACAAATGTGAAATACACTAAATCTGATGCTTGACCTAGTGGATAACATCTTGATGCATATCTCATGATATATCAAGAAAAAGATATGTGAAAAATAAAATAAGAAGTCACTGTGTATACATGTGTTCATTTTGCAAAGATTTAAACTTGTTTTATTTTCTTTATTTTGTCAAAATGATCGGACATTCTCTGCGTGTCGAAAGACCGACCTGATCGTTGTTCGTTTGACGTTCTGCTTTATTTTCTTTGGTGTTTCGTATAACTCATCGGACTTTCTCTGCGTGTACGGGAGTACCGACCTGATTGTTGTTGAGTTATACAACTTCAACTTGTTTTATTTTCTTATTTTGTTAAATCCGAGGCCTTATCTGCGTATCGAAAGATCGACCTTAAGGTAGACGATTTAACGTTCTTATTTCTTTTTGCATGGAACACAGTTGACTAAATCATGGTTACAATCATTGTGTGATTACAATCACAAATGAGATCACAAAATGTGATGAACAAAAGCATATCTGAGTATGTCTGATAGTGTGGGGTACACTGATCAATGCAAATTTAATCAATACCTTAACATATCCTAATGTTATGAGTACAATTCTGCCAGAGTTTAAAGTTGGACAAACCATATCTACAATCGGCATGGCTTATGTGCTGCAATAATCGAAATTGAAATGTAGTTCAGCATGTTATGATCAATATGATCCCAGGTTGTGATCTTTCTCACAAAAGACAAAAATAGTGTCTAATTCAGTATTGTGTTACTTTTCTTATCAGAAAATACCAAAAAGATTTTAGGTGTGTTTTGATATAAAATTTTTAAAATTCAAAAAGATTTTGTTTCTTATTTGTTTTCGATTGATCAACACGAAATACAAAAATCAATTTTCAAAATCAATCTATCTTGGAGTCTCGAAGAGACATTTTGCACCAAGAATATTTATGTTGGCAGGTTTCTAAGTGGAAGAGAACATCACAACTTCAAGTCTTCTAAAGTTTGTTGATAAAGAGATTACTCACGATGCAATATCAAGTATTCAAGATTGAACTCATTGTCAAGATCGAGGAAGAGTTTGATTGAAGATACAAGATACAAGTTTGAATAGAGAAGATGATACTGCACATGCTGAGGGGGAGTTTGTTGACACATGGTCATTGATCGTCATGTGAAGTATCGAATACAAGACGAATCACACAAGATTGTTGAGGTCCGAACTTCCAGCGAACCTGGAGTTCGGACAGCTCCGAGCTTGTGGCCGAACCTGAGGTTCGGCCAGTCGTAGTTCAGCCTTATAAATAGTTGCATCTTGTGTTGTATCGAGGAATGATCAAAGCTTCCGTGTCATATTCTCTAAGTGTACTCTGTGGTTTACTCTGTGGTTAATACAAGTCATTTGTATTTACTCTTTGTGTTTTACACGTTTACATTGATTTCATCACGACTAAGTAGAAGATCCATACGCTCACGCACTTTCAGAGTCATTTAATCTTTCGTAATTCGGCGTTATCTCTCGTTTACAATCTTCATATCAAGTGAGTATTCATATCCCCTTCTCTTTTAATACTTTGGGGTGTAACATGTATCTCTATCTCAACTCAAACCCTATATATGTTTCTTTAAAAATATATGCGACCTCTATGCTCGTTATGTGTGTTCTAAGTGTGTTGAACTTGTTTGGACTATTGATGTTGTTGTGCTCAAACTCAAACTCGATGCGTACTCATTAACATACGGAGCCGGGGTAACAATAATAGATCTATTGGTATGACGACTCACCCGGTATATTAAAAATGTATTTTCAATGGGTGATTGGAAACCTAATTGTTAAGGGTTTGATACGCTCATCTTATTTACTCTCGTTTAGTTACTCATTTATCATACTATATGAATATTCACTTAACACATAGATCGCATGTTTCATAAATAATGATATACACAAAACCTATGTTTACTCACCAACTATTTTTGTAGTTGACACTTTATCTTATACATGTTGCAGGGAACAATGCTTGAGCCTTTTTATGATCATACTAGGATGCTGGACCTAGTTAAAGACTTAAATCAGTTTTATGTTGTCTTATCATATGTAATTATGTTTGTAAGATGTTCTTGAATGAATAAATGAAAATGGCATGTTTAAGCATATTGCAACTTAATTAGTTTTCATGAGCATTAGGACAATCATCATGCCCCGACAAATTCCATCGTCGGTTGGGGTGTGACAGATTGGTATTAGAGCCTTGGTTATAGGGATTTAGGTTATTAGAACTGGATAACCTAGACTATGCCTTAGGTGTCCCACATGATTAACTCATGTTTGCATGCATATTATATTATATGGTGTCCTTATATGCTAATTAATTATGCCTTTCTCAAAATCTTGTCTCTCTGTTAAACACTTGACACACACAGACTCTTCAGGCTTCCTAGCCTAATTCCTTAGTAATAGCACCTTACGTGCCATCTTAGGAATTTGATTTTAAATCCGTCGGGGTTAGGTTTCTAGTAGTAAACATGTACTAACTGGAAGGGGGGAAACACCAGTAGCTAGGGGTCTATCCAGGCAGGCATTGCGTATAAATCGGGATCAGCCGTATGGACTTGGATGCCTACTTGGAAGCCATTGGTGAGAGTGCCGGAACCTATTAGGCCAAAGCATGTCTCATAAATACTGCCAAAGACCATTAATAACTTCGACTAGTCATGGTTGTAATTTCCCAGTCGGGAAATGAGAACCACTCCATTATATTTTATCAAAGATAAAATGATTCTAGGCTTTATGCATTATGATTTTCAAAGATCCTCGATATTCTATTATTATCTAATGATTTATACCACAATCACTTGTATTTAAAATTGATTATCAATCATGTCTTATTCCTGGTCTCACGAAATTTTTCTTTCTCTTTAGCATGTCGACTCGCTTTCGTGGTCACCGGAAAGGCAGCAAAGACCGCAAAATGGCCTCCTTAATTGCCAAGCAAGTGGCAACGGTCAACCTAATATGATGGTCAGCTTCAACAGAATCTGAATACTAATCACCACAAGCACGTTGCTGCTACTAATTGCTCATTCAAACATTTCAACTCATATAATCCTCCCAAATTTTCTGGATCTGAAGGCCCTACCAGGCTACTCCAGTGGTTCGAGGGTATGGAGAATACCTTCACCAATAGCGAGTGTCCTAAAAACTTGAATGTCTGTCGTGCTACCAGTTCTTTGACCAAGAAAGCTCTTACTTGGTGGAATGGAGAGAAACGACTCTGTGGTACTGATAACACACTGGCTTTACCTTGGATTCAATTCAAGGATATAATCAAGGAAAAATATTTCCCGTGTAGTGAAATGAAGATGCTTGAAGTGTTGGATATTAGGTGTCCTGACCCGACATTTAACGTAGCCGGCCCGATTTTGATCCGTAAGAGTTACACCGGTGTCAAAGACCTAAAATAATTAATTACCGGTTAAATAATTAATGAACGATTAAATAAATAAATACTTGTTATTTATTTATCGTAACGAAACGAAAATCATTCGTAAAACCGTTTATGAATTTCGACGGAATATTACTTAATCATTAACGGTTAATGATTAGAGTGGGTTTTATGTGTTTAAAAGCAATGTGGGCTTCTACTTGACTAAAAGCCCATAAGGGATTAGAAGGAGGATTGGGGCTGCAAAACCCTAATCGCAATTTCTCTCTCCTCCTCCTTTCTTGGTCGTCGCAAACAAATACTCTCCCTTCTCTATCTGATCTTCGACGCCACCCACCACCACCATCATTGTCGCTCCCCGCAAACATGGTGAAACATGATCCCCGTCTCGTTGCCTCCGCATTGAAATCAGAGACCACAGTCGCCGCCGCACGGGACGCCACCGTAGAGCAACGGGCTGCCGCCACCACCGCCACCACGGCTAGGGCCCCCATCGTCGTCGAAGTGTTTGAGGAGGACCACCGCGATGTGGTCCTCGCTCTACCTGCGCCACCGAGGACGATGTTTGAGCCGTCGCGCCGCCACCGTCGAATCCAGTGAAAACCCTAAGTGGTCGGCGCCACTTTATGCCGCCGCCGTTAGGCCACATCCTCCGCCGCCTCCACGCATGACGGATGAAACCGCCGTTGGATCGGTTTCGTCTTCGCGCACGACAGAAACCCTAGAATCAGATGTCATGATTTATGACATCATTTCGTAACCGCCACCACCGCCGATGAACGCGGCTATGGTGCCCGAGATGTCGTTTTCACAAGTGGTCGAAGACTTGACTCGCAGATTCAAGTCGGAGGTTGTCGTTCAAGCTAGCGCAAATTCGTCGAACCCCGGTGTCTCAAACAGATGTTCGTAATCCGCTAAGGTATATCTAACTCGCTTTAGATATTTAATTTTAATTAATTGATTTCTGTATTTACGCGTACACGGTGATCTAATCTTGTCTACGGTTTTATCTATTCGCGTTGTAAAATGATTTTCTATTGTGCAATTAATTTTGACCCGTAAATTTAGTCGGTAATAAATTTTTAACGGGAAACCCGGATACCCACTGTAAAACCCAACACGAAGATAAAATTCATGACTTGGATCAAGATAGTGGAGAAAGTCAAGCTTATATGGACCGTTTTCAAGAATTGAAACTACTGTTGCCTGATATGGCCTTCCCTGCATATCGATAAATTAAAATTACATTGGTGGTCTGCCTAAGATCATCAAAAATGTTGTCTGGGAAAGTAAACCCCCAACTCTTGATAAAGCCATGTGCCTTGCTGGAAGGTTGACTGATAACCACGTTAAGGTCGGGACCTTGACTTGGAAAGGGTGCAAGAAGGAAGTAAAAACCAAGAAAATTGGAAAGGAAAAGGAGGTTAAAGTTAAGTCTTCATCTACTAATGCAATCGAAAGAAAGAGGAAGGCTAAGAACTTCGTTGTAACCACCACTCGTACCACTGCTAGTCCTTCTAATCCTGTTGCTCCTCCAGCCAAGAAACCCTATACCGTACCTCATCCTCAATGTAACACTTGCAACCGCCATCACCCTACCACTGTTGCTTGCTGGAAATGTTTCAATTGTGGCCGCTTTGGTCATCTGATCAACACTTGTCGTTTTCTGATTCAAGCTCAACCTTTGATGGCCCAGCTCGTGGCTCGACGACCTACTCAGCCTCTAAACGCTCTAGTTCCAAACATCCGAGCCTACTACAATTGTGGAGACCCTGGTCATCTCCGCAATACATGTTCCAGACTTGCAATCACAACCTCCAATCAACAATAATCGTGGAGTACCTGTTCGTGCTTTCAATCTAAATACTAACCAAGCTCAAGTTACTCAGGAAGTCGTTAACGATACGTTCCTAGTTAATAATCGCTATGCTTCTGTTTTATTTGATTCTGGCGCCGACGTGAGTTTTGTTTCCTTGGACTTTGAACCTTTGCTTGCTATGCCTCATACTATACTTAAGCCTTCCATTTCGGTCGAAGTTGCGGATAGAAAACCAGTCACTCTCAATTCTATTATACATAATTGCACACTAAAATTCAAGGATCACACCTACCCTATTAACCTAATACCTATGCTTCTGGGGAGCTTTGACATTATCAATTGAATGGATTGGTTATCTAGACATCATGTGGAACTCGTTTTCTTCGATAAAATCATCCGTCTTCCCTGTTCGGATTACCAAGTCCTTATAGTTCATGGCAATAAACCATCAAGCGGGCTAAAACTTATGTCATGTACTAAAGCCCAAAAGTACTTACGCAAGGAGTATGTGGCCTTTCTGGCCCACATCATGGAATTTCGGGAAGAAGAGAATCGAATCAAAGACATCCCAATTATTCGAGGCTTTCCTGAAGTCTTTCCTGAAGACATAAAAGGTCTACCTCCCGTTCGTCAAGTCGATTTCCGTATCGATCTTATTCCTGGTGCTACTCCCGTTGAAAGTCACCATATCGCTAAACGCCCTCGGAAATGCAGGAGTTATCTAAACAACTTTAGGAACTTTCTGACAAAGGCTTCATTCGACCTAGTTCCTCACCTTGGGGAGCACGTGTTCTATTTGTCAAGAAAAAGGATGGTACATTCTGAATGTGTATCGATTATCGTGAACTCAATAAACTTACCATAAAAAATTGATACCCATTACCACGAATCGATGATCTTTTTGACCAACTCCAAGGAGCTAAGTGTTTCTCAAAAATTAATCTTCGTTCTGGTTTCCATCAACTTCGTGTCACGGAGGATGATGTACATAAGACTGCTTTCCGCACTCGTTATGGTCATTTTGAATTCACCGTTATGCCCTTTGGGTTAACCAACGCACCTGCGGTATTCATGGACCTCATGAATTGCGTTTGTAAACCTTACATGATAAATTCGTCATCGTCTTTATTGATGATATCCTCATTTACTCTAAATCAAAGTCTGATCACGAAGCCCACCTACGTCTTATTTTGGAGCTCCTAAAGAAATAACAACTTATGCCAAATTCTCTAAGTTTTAATTATGGCTAAAGGAAGTCCAATTTTAGGACACATTGTTAATGACAAAGGTATTCATGTTGATCCTTCCAATATCCAAGTCATAAAAAGTTGGAGTATTCCAAGTTCCCCTACTGAAATCCGCTCATTCCTTAGACTTGCAGGTTATTACCAACGCTTTATTTCAAACTTCTCCAAGATTGTAGTACCACTCACTGCCTTAACAAAAAAAGACAAATTATTTGAGTGGCGTCCTACTCAGGAAGAGGCGTTTCAGACTCTCAAGCAGAAGTTGTGCGATGTTCCTATATTAGCTATTCCTGATGGTAACGACGACTTTGTCGTCTATTACGATGCTTCAAATCAAGGCATCGGTTGCGTTCTAATGAAACGAGGAAAGGTAGTTGCGTATGCATCAAGGCAACTTAAAATTCATGAAAAGATTTATACAACGCACGATCTCGAACTTGGTGCTGTATTTGCCCTGAAAATTTGGAGGCACTACCTTTACGGTACCAAATGCATAATATATACCGATCACAAAAGCCGCTAACACATTTTTAATCAAAAGAAACTCAACATGTGCCAACTTCATTGGATTGAACTCCTGAACGACAAGAAAACGGAAAGGATTGAGGCACTCATTCAAAATGAAGATCGATCTACGACAACTCTATAGTTTTCAGAAGAAGATTTTAGACAAGTTATCGATCTCAAAGCACCAAAAAACCCTACAAACCCTCCAAACAAGAGAGAAATTATTAAGGTCAAACTCTTTAAACAAAGGCACAAGCTTCACCACTATCTCAGGTATAAACATCAATCATCTAGAGAGAAAGTGGAAGCTAATGATGCACACCCTCATCTATAGCCTGACTTCAAAAGTTGGATCATCAGATCAAGCCAGTGAGTCCGTATACTCCATAGTGATCGCTCTAATCCTAAACAGAATGGTGGATTATGGAGCAATATCCTGGAAGAATCTAAATAAAAGAATTGAAGGCAAGCAAAAGAAAATGAAAGAAACATCTCATATTCCATTCATTAGATTTCTTTCTTTGCTTATTGTTTTGGCTAAAAATTACTTAAGCTGATTTAGCAAGATTTGAACCAAATAAGATTGTGAGGTTTGGTGCCTAGGATTAAGATATGAAAACCGTTTGCAAATATCCTGGGACAACAGTTGAATTCCAGGGACAAAAGTCAAAATCCTGGGTAAAAATGTAAGTTTGATTACGAAATTGATTAAGAAACTTAGTAACACAAATGAAGCCTTGAATGAAAGTAAGAACACCGAGAATTTTACTAGGGAAATGCCCTTAGCCCTTAGATGTCTCTAAGGCGCCGCCGGCATAAAAACCCCGGGGAGCGATAACACACGCTTCCAATTTATTGATCACGTAAATGTTTGCGTACAGTGAGTAAACAGAGAATTGAATACGAGAATACAATGAGTAAAGCTCGAGTGAGCTGAATAATAAGTCTAAATGTCCTATTTATACTCCTAGCTCTTCAACAACTTGTCCGATATTCCAGGGATCTTCTCTTCAACGTCTTTTTCAGTTGGTTGACCGAGTTTTTAGCTAACTTCCTTTGACCACGTGCGAAATAAGTCTCCAGCTCATCCCATTCGACCGTTGGTAGACTTCGTCAACCTGTCCTTGATCAGATATAGGCACAAAATGCATTAGTAACAATGTCCTAGCTTGCAGGGTCATTTCCACATGCTGGGTCATTTGTACAATAACAGTGACCCTGGATTATACTCATCCTGGGTCATAATAATGTATGACAAAAATAAAATAAATATAAACTTCCCTGGATTACGATGACATCCTGGGACATTACCTCAGTTCTGATATATTCAGGGTTATTCAGCGTTACCTGTTAAATTCTGGGTCATACAATTCCTGGGTCAATCCTGCCCTAAGCCTATACATGTACCCTGGATTACCAGCCGAAAATTCAGGGTATAACACTTATCTTCAAAAAGACACAAGAAAATTTAATAGCTCTAACAGGAGTTAAATATGACTCCACCATTATGGAAGTATTGAAGAAATTTGAATCAGGTACAACTCACTCCATATCATCTGTTCATTCTTCATTACTATCAAACATACCAGATGGCTCCCTATTCCTCATAGAATACAAACTGTGAATAGAATCCAGGAGCAGAACCCATCTGAACAAGAACAACCAATCCACAAACACAGCCCACAAGGATCCCACTTTTCTGAATCAGTCAATCTGAACAGAAACTCACCAAACTCTCCCATATCAAATTCCTCCACCCTTACCTACAAAGATTTCAACCTTAGTCCATCAAACTCTCCACCTCACATCCACATCCACGAAATATCCACCAACCCAGCCTATTTGATAACTCTGAAAGTCATCAACAAGCACCAACAAGTGGAGACTCAATGAGTCAAGGAAACTTGGAAAGAATTCATTGGGATTGGTTCCCTGTGGATTCGACACATGAATCTTCTGAAAAGAACATTCATACAACACACGAGTCTGATTCTTCTAAGAAGAAGACAATGAATGTGGAAGACCTGGGAACACCAGACATATCTGGTTCTCTAGGCACTAACAAAACTCTCAACAGAAAGTTTATTTGTAAAACTGCTGGACATGTGTCGTCCACTGGAGTGTTAGACGGAGAAATAACAACTGTTGATCGCTCTCTGAATTTACCCAGTACTCTACTCAAGTCTGATCTCTTAAAATTTTCTCGGACAATTAGAGAGAAAATCTTTAATTTTAAAAGAGAACAGCTGGACATGTGTTGTCCACTGGAGTGTTAGACGGAGAAATATTAACTGTTGATCCCTCTCTGAATTTACCCAGTACTCTACTCAAGTCTGTCCTCTTAAACTTTTCTCGGACAATTAGAGAGAAAATCTTTAATTTAAAAAGAGAACAGAAAATTAACCTTCATGAGCTAGGAAAAATCAATTCTTCAAATTCGGAAAAGCTCAAGAATGTGGAAGGAGAAACAGCTCAAAGCACTAATCAACTAACAACTCTAGTGGATGAGCTAAAGACCTGGAAAGGAGAACTTAGAGAAGAGGCTAACCAGATATCAGAAGAAATTAATAGATGTCTCCAAAACTTGCCATCTGTAGACACAAGTGTTGATGAATCAATGATCAAAAACATGTCTATAGAACTAATGAACAAGAAAATGATTCTGGAAGAAATGGGCAGAAATCAAACAAAGGAAGCACAGGAGATAATAAATCTTCTCAGAAGCAACCTGACAAGAAATCATATGACTTCTGTAAATCTGGACATCAAACACTCCTTCCAAGAAGATAAGATGAGGGAAATTGAAAGAGAGTGGAAACAGAAGATAAAAGGCATAGGTGAGAAAAGGAAACAAATCACAATCTCTGTTCAACCATCATCAAAGAAGATAAAGGTTCAAGGTGAGGACTCAGATGAACAAGGAGAGGATGAAGAACAACTCAAAAGAAAAAAAATTAAAGAAGATGCAGACCCACACCTCAAACTTCAGAAGGTATGCATCCTCCTCCACCTCCTCCTCTTCCTACTCAATTGCCATAAAAAACAGGTGCGAAAATAAATCCCTCTCAACCCCTCACCTCTGAAGCAACAAGGAAAAATTCAAAGAACATAAACAAGGGCAATCGTCTTCATTAGCTGGATCTTTCATATTTGGGTCCACTTTTGAAGATGACTACACTGAAAAATAACATATGCAAAAAGTAATTTGGGAAGAAGTTAGAGAGCTACAGGAGAGACTGCCCAAGAAAGAAGAAGATAGACCTTCAATAAGTCATCTCTCAAGAAAGGCATTTGACAGAAACCATCGGAAGTCAAGTTGAAGAAGACCCAACATATACAATGCCAACAAAACTGAATTCATAAGGATCAAAGCCCAATCAATACCAAGACTTCTATGCGTAGATCACTTCAACTAGTACAGAGTCAAGACACTTGATGGAAGCATAAAGGAATTCACTGATAAATATATCGAGCAATTTAACCCGATTCAGTTGATTTCATTCATAAGGTATTTTTCAAATCAACCCTAAAAACTGAAAGGGTAAGCACTGCTTTATACAAATGAATTGAAGCTGGAAAAAGAATGTTCAGAAGACAAGCACAAGTGGATGTTCAACTAGCAAAAGACTCTGACATTCCTTTATCGTTCCTAACAAAGCCAAACAAAAATATTCCTCCTGGAGTCTCATGGAGAGGATCTGGAACAGCGTTTCTTGGCCAAATCCCCGGTATCTGCTTTAGAGACCACTCTGAAGAAAGAAGATTATTTAGGCTAGAAGAAATACACAAATCTGGGCTTAGATTTATTCTTATTTATCTTAGAGAAATGCAGAACAAATAAAAGTGGAGCCAAGGAAGTTATTAAAACTGGAATTAAAGCTGTAATGAAAGAGAGGACGGTCTTTCGAACCCTGCTGGAAGAATGCACTAAAGATTACAACTTTGAAATTAACTCACTCACTGGTAGGGCAAAGATTAGAGAAGACTTGTAAATCCTTGTTTATTATTCCTATAAAATGATCAATGAGAATGATCAGTGCACTTTATTATATTTCTTTTCTCTTTTCATTTATTTTGTTCAAATACATAGGGGGAGATTTTTAGAACACAATGTAAATGTGACAGAAAACTGTTAAGTATTAGAAGAAAAGATAAGATATATCCTCAAAATAAAAAATCTATGAAAATATGTACGATATACAAATTTCTGTATTCGTACAGAACTACTCTGAAAATTCTGAACTAGTTCTGTACAGACCAGATTCTACAGAAATCCTCATTTCTGTAGAAGGCTTCTAACGGGAAGCATTTATAGTCTTCAAATAAGAGTCCTGAAGGAATTCTGGAGTATCAAAAGATGAAGCTTACGAGAAGAACAATTCTGCCTTTGTGTGAAGAACAAGTAAAGTGAATACCAACTTGGCATTTAACAAGAAAGTAGTTGAAGACCGTTGAAAAGAGATAAATTGAATATCCTCAATTTATCTCTATATACTCTGACACACTCCAAATTTAACCGTCCTCAACTACTTTATCCACTTGAAACTTGCCACTACTTCCTATAAATAGCAAGCGGACTTCACCAAAGAAAGCAAGACATCAAGTACACAATTCATAAGCTTCTCAAAGTAATTACAACTTACTCCCATAGAAAAGTTCTTTTTGTTGATATGCTGTTATATTATAAACTCATGTGAACCATTATTTACATTTGAGATATACAGAAAACCCCTTTTATGAATTGTTGTCTTCCAATTTGATTTACTTTCCTCAACTTGTTAATCTTGTTTAAATCAAATTGTGCCAATATTGTTAAAGAGCACCTCGCGAGACCCCAGCACCTCTAGAGCTAGCCAATGTTCATTCTACCTTTCATATGTAAAACCTTTGCAAGTGTCTAGATGACGAGGATCTCCATGTTCCACCAGATGACATTAATATTGACGAATCCATGCATTTCAATGAGAAAACTATAGAAATTATGGATCGAGAACTCAAACAACTCAAACGCAGTCGCATACCCATCTTCAAAGTTTGTTGGAAATCTAAACATGGACAAGAATTTACCTGGGAACGTGAGGACCAAATGAAGATCAAGTAGCCGCACTTGTTTAAGCGGTCTTCTCAAATTTAATTTCAGGACGAAATTTCCTAAAGTAGGGGAGACTGTGACACTTCGGTCAATCCCTTTGTAAATACCGACCCCTTTTCAACCATGTTTGATAATCAATAAAGAATCATTCCTAATCACCGGTATATTGTGTTCTTTCCATCTACTTACGTATAAAGGTTAAAGATTTGATTTTTATGTTAGATTTGTTACGGATCCAGGTCATGCAAGCTATATTATGTATAGATCTAGTGGTTCCATAATGTAAGTTGTGATTTTATGATCAAAGCTTGAATCTTTATGAAGTAAATGATCGGCCTTGCATGATTCATGTTAAAGGATGAGTTGCTATGCATGCATGTGGATAAAGTTGCAGCCTTGATGATAGATCTAGGGTTTGCATGTCTAAAGTGGCAATCTTGATGTTAAACCTAGGAGTGAGTTGATTATGAAAAGTTACATGTTTGATGATGTAGGATCATTGGAAGTTAAATATCTACATTTATATATGCTTGTTTATAAATAAAGGTGATAACCCGGTGGTAATACGTTTAGGAAATCTATACATCTTGCATGTATTGATAAAAAGTTACATGTTTGATGATGATGATATGGTTAAGTGATGATCTTTAGTGGATTCTTGCGTGCTATATAGTAAAGCTAGGCTTTGTCATAAGAATGAAGGTATATGAATATATAGATATGGACTATGACTGACACTTGGTATGATCCTTGCATACGATATTGTATGTGATACACAAGTATGATTGGATGCTTAGTGTAGTATGTTCGTGCTCAAGTTTATTCTAGATGAATTCATGAAAAATATATATTTTAGGTTGCGATGAAAATAAATATCGATGTTAATATATATATATTGTCGTCGCATGATTAGGCGTCGTGTTTGGTTTATGTGTTAAGATAATGCGTATACGATCACTTAAATAAACCACCAATGAGTCGTCGAGTCGATTGTGTCACTATGAGTCATGGAATTTATTTATTTATTTTCCTATCTCGTTTAGTCGTCAAGGTCATCTTTGGGTCCAACCATCTCATTTCTGTGGTGTCATTCTTTCATTTATGTCTCCATATCAGGTGAATATTTGTGACACTTCGGTCAATCCGTTTGTAATTACCCGACCCGTTTTCAACCATGTTTGATAATCAATAAAGAATCATTTCTCACTTGATATTGTTATTTCACTTATTATATGATTAAACTCTTTAATCACAATATTTGTAACATTCGATGTATCAATTTATCACAATTTGAAACTTTAACTCGATCGTTTTTGTTATTTATGTAAAACCATAAAACTTGAGTATTCCAAACATGTATGATGCTTGTGGGTAATACTAGTCATACACTCAAGTAAATACAAGTGAGATTTCGCGAAATTTCGAGGTTTAAAACAATAATAACGAAACTACGATTTTACACGTGATTTCGATATGAACCGAGAGTCTCGTGATTTATCAAAATTATTTTATCATTCCAAGATTAGAAATAAATTAATCATGTATCTTATCAAGTTCTAGGGTTCAAAATGGGAAATTATGAAAGTTTAGGGGATTATCATGCACAAAACTGAACTGCAGGGACCAAAACTATAAATATCAAAATTCTGTCAAACATGGCGGCTAGGCAGTACGCCCTAAATTGTATCTAATCTCGGCGGTACCCCCCAGACCCAGATCAACAGAAAATCGAGAGTTATCGTTTTATGCATCGAATTTAACGTGCTATGTGTCAATTTTGCTCGATTACTCACCTTTGGACGTTTCCTTACATCCCTACAACCCTCACCCCTATAAATACTCGTTCCATACATCATTTTTGGCTGTTAATTCCTTGAAACAAGTCCTAGAAAACCCTTGCTTACTAAAATTCGATCAACTCGAGAGCTTTAAAGACCCCATCTTCTGCAGTCCTACGTTATTAGGTATGTAGACCAAAAACCCCCAATCAATTTCTGTTCATATGATCTTTTTATTAGAGTTCTAGAATTAACCTAATATTAGGTTGCATAGATATGTTTTGCTTAATTTGAAGAATCTGTAGTGAATTGGACACTGAAATTTTGTACAGCACCATGAAATAACATACTTCAAAAAAGCCCTAAACTAATTTCATGATTTGCAAAGGTTTGGTATTGATTTGAGAAACGAGTCAAAATTAGGGTTTTTTTAACACTAATTTATCAAAATTGGGCATTTGGAATTGAATTAAGGCCTCATCTTCTGAAGTATATCAAAAAATCATGTTATAAATAAAATCTTTAAGTTTATTTTATATAATAACAAGATCTGATATTTATTTGAGAAAAAAACGTCAAATTAGGGTTTAAAAAAATAAAAAATATATAGATATAAATTTTGAAGGATTTGTAATATAAATTTATGAAATCAAAACATGTTAAGATATATAATAAATATAAATAAGATCAAAAGTGAAAAATAATAACATATTAAAATACTGAGTTATTCGGATACTTAGAAGTTCGTGAGGACCGGAAGGGTAGACGCCTGTACACTTGGGTTTCTGGCAAAGCGGGGGTGTCGCGTAAATCCCAATTGGGACCTGGCATACCTCACTGGGCGATCCCAGAGTAAGCGTCTACCTATAGTAATGCGCGTCTTTATATTATCACAAAACCTAATTTACCTATAAAGGGTAAAATAGTAATTTCAACTCAATCGAATATAACCATTCCTAAAACTCCTCGAATAATTAGAACTTGGTTCATTTTGATTTCTCTTATTTATTTTGTTTATTCGATTCATTAGGATAACCTTAGAGTCATTTAATATTTCGTAATTCGACGTTATCTCTCGTTTACAATCTTTATATCAAGTGAGTATTCATAGCCCCTTCTCTTTTAATACTTTGGGGTGTAACATGTATCTCTATCTCAAACTCAAACCCTATATATGTTTCTCTAAAAATATATGCGAACTCTATGCTCGTTATATGTGTTCTAAGTGTATTAAACTTGTTTGGACTATTGATGTTGTTGTGCTCAAACTCAAACTTGATGCGTACTCATTAACATACCGAGCCCGGGTAACAATAATAGATCTATTGGTATGACGGCCTACCCGGTAAATTAAAATGTACTTTTAATGGGTAATTGAAAACCTAATTGTCAAGGGTTTGATATACTCATCTTATTTACTCTAGTTTCGTTACTCATTTATCATACTCTATGAATGTTCACTTAACACATAGATCGCATGTTTCATAAATATTGATATTCACAAAACCTATGTTTACTCACCGACTACTTTTGTAGTTGACACTTTATCTTATACATGTTGCAGGGAACAATGCTTGAGCCTTTCTGTGATCATACTAGGATGTTGGACTTAGTTAAAGACTTAAATCAGTTTTATGTTGTTTTATCATGTATAATTATGTTTGTAAGATGTTCTTGAATGAATAAATAAAAAGGGCTTGTTTAAGTATATTACAACTTAATTGGTTGTCATGAGCATTTGGACAATCATCATGCCCTGACAAACTTCGTCGTCGGTTGGGATGTGACAGTATTCATAGCCCCTCTTTCTTTTAACGTTTTGGGTGCAACATGTATCAGTATTCAGAACCCTAAGCTTCTGTTATTTCAAACTATTATGCAATTCTATGTTGTGTTATGTGTGATATTCTATTATGTGAAAATTGTTTGGATCCTATGTTGGGATATTCGCTAATCGTTAATCGCTAGTCGCTAATCTCATGTGTACCATTAAGCATCGGGTCGTGGCAACAATGATAGATCTATTGGCTGACAAACCGCCCGGCCCTGCCATGGTGTTTGGCAATGGGTGATTGCTCCCTTACTGTCTAGGATTGGTGCATGTGACAACCTGTAAGTTTTCCAAGTCGAATTATATAAATTACTGTTTAATTTACTGATTTTACGTGCATAAATTTGTGTTTGAATAACATAGATAACGTATTATGCAACTGCCTGCTAGTCTTGGCGTAACCCTACATTATCATTTCTACGATCGACCTTAATAAAATGATATTATATATATGTTCGATGGAATTTTAACAGTAAGAAACGTTTCACAAAAACATATGTATATAAAAATAAAAATAATTTTTATATTATCTCGTCACCTTTGTAATATTTATATAATACGTACAAAGTCTGTAATATTACTGAAACATAAAAATAATCCACAAACAATAGCGTTTATTTATTTATTTATCGACTACGTCCAATAATAAAACGTTCTAACGTTTAACATTTTTTTAACGTGAAATCTCAAGGTTTTATATATAACAATTAACGTAAACATTTTATCATTATTCGATGCCATTATTTTAAAACAAAGACTTGTATCATTCGTGTTTTCTTTGTATCCAACTCGTCACCCTAGACCCGACCCGTGAACCGCTTGCGCGACCCGCCATGCATGTCCACACCATGCATGTTCAAACCCGTTGTCACCTTCGAGCCCACTGAACCCGTCCCCCTGTATCACGGCTCGAACCCGACACCTGAACCTTCCCATCGGTATTATTAAACCACACCACATAACACTTAGATTTCCTAATCATCAACCAAAAGAATCTACACTATTCAACCCAACCTCATCATCAACCTACTAATCCTTAAACCTGTCATCACCTTTTCATTTGTACCATGCACCACCACCCTACACCCTAAGGATGTGTACCACCCCTTTGACCCCCTTCCCTCACCACAGTGAACCCCATGCTCCTCCTTCCTTCTCGGCTCAACACCAAACTCGCCACCACCTCCCATGTTGTTAACCAAACACCCCCTTTTCTTTTGTGTGTACGATCATATATAAAGAGTTGACACTAAATGAAAGAAACCCTAAACTCTCATTTGCCTCCCACCACAAAACACATACTCTTTTCCTCTCTTCCCCCAAGTGCCCCCCCCCCCCCCCTCCTCTCTCTCTCTCTTGTTTTTTCTTCATCCATTACAACAATACTTGAAGACCAAGGCTTTAGAAAGCAAGAAGGAAGCATTTTCCACCATCCTTTGTGGCATTTTCGAGCTCCTTCAAGTTAGTAGTGTTCATCTCTTAACTTTCTTTCTAGTTTGTATGTTAGATGACCATATGATGTTCATTATATACATCTAGCACTTCCTTTGACAAGTCTTGGCAATTTATGGTGATGTAAACTTATATTTTCCTGAAAAACCATCTATGATGTAAGTAACCTAAATGTTTTTTCATATTCTTGTTAGATCTAGTGAATGACATGTTTTTACTAGTGATTTCATGTATCATGAACCCCTCATATGGTACATTATATGGATCTAAGTTAAAACTTATGTTATGATGCGAGTATATGTACAAAATGCCATGGTTTTGGGTATAGATTACTAGATACGAAAATATTGACTCTTTTGACCCCTTGGGAACTAATTTTGACTCATTAGAAAGTATTTGGTGGAAGAATCTACTTAGAAATGTGTTTAAAGGCCTAAACCATGAAAATACCTCACTAAAAAGTCTAGATTTGCATACATAATTACCTACCCTTTTTGGATATAATGTTAGAGCTTCATTACTGAACATATAAAGTATGTTTTTATCCATAAAAACCTTGGTAAAAGATCCCCCCTTGAAAATAGCTAAATTTGGGGAGAAACCGGCTTAAAGACGGGCACTTTACGGACCCAAAAACCCCATTTTTATAAAGATAGGTAAAAGATGGTTACAACTGACTTGGAATACTTTTATAGGCCTAAAATAACTTAGGATAAGTTTATAAAGTGTTTTGGTAAGTTACAAAGTCTTAAAACGAGTCACGGAATCAAAACCAGCTAAATCGGACGCGTACCGACAAAACCAACAAATTAGGAAAATAAATTTACGAAATTGTATTATCTAGTTTGTTATGATTATTATGATGAAAATAACTATATAATATTTATTTGTATGGTCATATGCCTTAGTCATTTTTAGAAATACTGCACGATATGGCTAAAACCGGCCAAAAACGCGTATTTTGGACTTTAATTGTCGAAACTATCGATCGTTTCTTTAAAAGTATACTAAACCTATATGATAATTATTTGAGATAATAAACTATTTCTAAACCAAGAATTATCATAGAGATAACTAATATTTTATCAATCGCGCGATAAATATTTATTTTTAATAAATATTTCCTTAAGGTCAATAATATCCTATCATATTATCAGGTTACCATAATGCCAAGACTTGATCAACCAAATTGGAGTTACTTAAATGTCAACCCAATTTCTATATCCTAAGATGTTGCCAAGACTTGATCAACCAAATTGGAGTTACTTAAATGTCAACCCAATTTCTATATCCTAAGATGTCTTATAACGTTGTATAGGACTGCTTAGTTGTTCCTATCTTACTGTCTGAATCACTTCATTCAGGTGAGTTTTCACTGCCTCTTTCTTTTAACTGTTTAAATACTTGGGGGAGAATTCATATATCCATAATCATTACCTGATAAATAGAATACTCGTTACCTTATTATTTACATGAGCTTTTCTAGTCCAAACCTTATTGTATAATGTTTGTTCATGCTATGATGAATCCCCACTATTAGTTGAATCCGATTAAGTTACATACATAAACGATGACTCGTGAATAGATCTATTAGGTTAACACCCATGTCCTGATTGGTCGCTCTAATCTTGACTTTCGTTTATAGTCAGTAGGGTACATACAGTTATATTGGCATGCGGTATTGTTGGACATAGTACCATGAGTGGGTAATTAGTTAGTTTCGGTATTCTATGTTCAAGTTAAATTATAAAACCGTATCTAGATGAAATGTCAAATGATGGACTAGTACGGGCTCTCCTTACTACTTGTTTTCATTTGCGATATATATTTACAAAATCACCAGGGTAACCCTTTACCCAAAAAAAACTGTCAAATGATGGAATGATTTAATCAAACTTGTACATGCATGCTATCTAAACATGTGAACTCACCAACTTTATGTTGACTCGTTTTAGTATATGAATTATAAGGTGATTGATTTCTGTTGCATGCTTGGACTATCTTATCATGTTAGGACCTGCATTTTGTCTTGTCTAGAGTCATGGTCAAACTAGCCGCGTTTTTTTGGAAAATTTCACTGCATAAAACCTGAAGGTGTCATGTCCTTAAATCTTTTTGAATGGAAATTGTTTTGTAACAATTAAGACAACATACTTTCACTACTTATTCCACTGCTATTTAAATTAAACTCCATTTTATGACTCAACTTAACTTTTCAAACGGCTCTAGTGGTTTAATCATCCAGAGATCGTTCTGTGTAACCTTGACTGTTATCAATCACACTCGTGCCCGATATAAAATTTACAGGGTGTGATAGTGCACATCACTTATATGACTTATTGATTACTATTGAATGGAGTACTTGAATCATTGAATCACAATGTTTTAATCTATATAGTATACTAAACCTATATTTACTCACCAACTATTCATAGTTGACATTTATTTTATACATGTTGCAGGTTCGCTGTATGATGATGATTATGTGATTACACCTTATGATGCATGCGGACTTAGTATGACCTAAAAGAGTTTAATCTGTATTATTTGATGTTTTAATTTGGATTGTCATGTATTACCTTATTGTTATGGAAGGGGTTGATTAAGAATATCGCAACATTTAATAGTGTTGTGTGCATCTGGACGATCATCCACCACGATGTTTTCCACCGCCGGTCGGGGTGTGACAACCAATATGAGTTTTTGAACAGTTAAAACTCCTTCGGTCCATTTCATATCTCACTTCTTATAAAACCCAAAAAAAATTCAAAACTGATCCATAGGTCGAAAACCCACAACAGATTCTTCATCGATATAAGATCTGAGTTTTTGAAAACCCAAAATTGAGTAAAGTTGTTGCATTTTTTCAGATCTGGAACTGAAGACCATCAATTACCATAATACCATCATTTAACCTTAAACTCTCCTAACCTTATACCCACCCACCTAACCACTTTTTGGTCATTTCACATATAAAAACTAAACCGTTTTTTTTTTTAAACAACTTACTGACTTTTGCCATTACAAAATCTAAACCAGCCATTTTTTAAAACTACTTTTGAAGAACAATAAGTCAATAAACATTTTTGTTAAAAACACTTTATGTTTAAAAAAAGCAATACCGAATAACCACCAAGAGAAAAAGGATACCTAGGATGGAATTGGGTGCCTTTGGATTTCTAAGGAGGTGAAATGGATATTTTGGGGTAATAACGAAGGAATTAATTAAAAAAGCATAAATATACTCATCGGATGATGTTTTTGAATAATAAGAATTGTGAAGATGTGTTCGTGACGGTGCAAACATCTAGAGTTACAAGGAGGAGGATGGATTTTTTTTAAGGGAGTATAATGGTTTTTTATATTGTTTTAACATAAAATTTTAATTGACGTCTATAAAAATGATGAAAATTGTTATGATTTAATAAACCTTTGAACCTTAGTTGTAACTTTTTAAACCTAAAAATGAAATATAAAATTCATACAAACAAATAGACGATTCTCATAATTTACTCTTCAAATAATTTAAAGTAATCTAAATCCCTAAATAATTAACATTTTATAGGGTTTTAGGTTTTCGTTATGTTCTGATTATCAAACTTAAATTAAAAGTGTATATTAACTGTTGATCGAAAATCATGAAGGTTTGCGATTCTTGCATTTCAGGAATTTCATTCATGATAACGTTATCAAAAAGAAAGTTGGAACTTGGAAGAGGCGACGACACCAAATTCTGTTTCGATTCTTGGCTTGATGATTCCCCTTGATTTCACCGTTTCCCTCGTGTTTTTTCTCTTTCTTGAAACAGGGATGACTTAGTGTCTTAGTTCGTGATTTTTTGGAATAATGACAAATGAGAGTGGAAGTCGCGTAGAGATATTTGTGGAGGTGCTGAAAAGGAATAGTTAGAGATGATTTTGGACCGGCTCGCTAATGTTTATTTTGGATGGTGTCAACGACAAATGGCTTTGGAACTTAAATGACGATTCCGAGTTCTCAGTGAAAGCTATAAGAAAACACATTGATGACATTCGTCTTCCGATTGGTGACTTCGAGACAAGATGGATGAAATACGTTCCCAAAAATGTCAACATTGTTGTTTGGCGCATCATGTTGGACCGCATGCCTACTCGTCTAAATCTCTCCAAACGTGGCCTTAAAATTGACGTGATCACTTGTCCTTTTTGCAACTCTCGTCCGGAATCCATTAACCACATCTTCAGTGATTGTTCATTTTCTGTTTTAAAGTATGGAACGGATCAAGTCCTGATTGGATATTGCGTGAATTAGAAGATTTGTTAGACTGATTGGATGATTAATCCTCTTTTATAACTTTGTTTTAACTCTTTTAAGCCCGTTTTAATAAAATTTTACTGCATCAGCTACATATATAGTTTTGTGTTCATCGACCTATTAGTTTATAGGGTTTATATATACAACTAGCTAGTTAGTTATATGACTATATCAGAGACTTACTATTAGTCATAGAGACACGTGGCATTTAAAATTATTTGAAAATATTAACACACTTATTGTAAGGTACGTAGTGGAAACTGTTTCCAGCACGAAACAGTTAACGAAATACACTAACCTACTCATTCTTATCTGTCCAGATGACACGTTGTCAACTTTCCGCCCACCATTCTACTTTACACAACAAACTTACACTTCCTCCTTCACAATAAACTAATAAAAAAAACAACTTTAAAAATATTAAAAACTAAATATGTTATCCGTTCATTGTAACAAAGATAACATGAATATATATAAAACAGATGAGTTGTTACAAGATATCCTAATAAAAATAAAGATTCAAAAAAATTGTGTAAGGGCATTAGTACTAGAGATAAATACTTAAATTATCGAACTTAAGATGTAAAACTATTTTGGGTCCCAACTATTTTACATATCTGTATCGATTACATTATTGGCTTGCATGCTAAATATGTTAATGTTTAAATAAAAAAATTAAGATACGTGACAACCACTTCAAGCCGAAGCCGTCATATATATGGAGCAATGGTATACAATTACTCTTCCTATTAATTTTAATTTGAAATTGTTATCAGTATATATATATATATAATATAATAATAATTTTAAAAAAGATAAATGGAGGGGGAACTTTATGATTTAGCGATAAATCGGCAGCCTTGAATTTGGGGTTATACATGTGCATTCGGGCATGAACCACATGGGCGGTTTCAATACGTCTCCATTTGGGTGTTAGGGAATGTATCAAATTAGATCATCTTACGTAACGATAGGATAATTAACAGAAAATAAAAACAAATCTCCTTTTATTATTATCAATTAATGAATGAAATAAATAAATGGTATAACTAATTAATACTAGCTAGCAACTAATTATAAATAATTCAACATAACACACAACTGTAATTATCTTCTATGAACATCGATCTCTATCCATTTGGCTAAATTCTTGATTAATCCGCCATAGATAAACGTGGCTTCTTCTTCATCGGGAGTGGACTTTCAACTTCCTGTTCCCGTTGACTTTTATTCCCAGAGTCAACGCTCGAATCCATCGGGAAAGCCGCCGGCAAGTTGAGGTCAAAATCACGCGCTCCGTCGGAGCTTCCGTGGTTGTTACCGTCGTAGTGCCGTCGTTTATGGCCACCGAGCGCCTGCCCGGTGGGGAAAGACCGATGGCAGATTGAGCACTCGTGGGCTTTGCCACTCGGCTTCAAAACGGCGGCGGTGGTGGTGGCGGAGGAAGATGCTGCATAATTCGGGTGGTTGTCGGGAACGTTGTTTTTCCGATGACTAGCTTTATGGCCGCCAAGTGCTTGATAAGAAAGGAAGCGCTTGTTGCACACGCTACACTTGTAAGAATTATTATTATTATGTTGTGGCGGGGAGACGGCGGCGGAGGGGTGGCCGCGGGCGAGTAACATCAAGCAAAACGCCAGGTGTTCCTCCTCGGTTTCCATGCGTGGGTCGAGGTGGTTGTGGCGGAGAGACGGCGGTGGT
Organism: Deinandra increscens subsp. villosa; assembly: GCA_039602395.1. NCBI lineage: Eukaryota > Viridiplantae > Streptophyta > Magnoliopsida > Asterales > Asteraceae > Deinandra > Deinandra increscens. The sequence goes on from JBCNJP010000024.1 coordinate 39,405,209, forward strand.
GCGGCGGAGTTGAGGGCTTCAAGTGCCATTTTGATTATGATTTTGGATTTTTGATTATGATTTTGTTGAGTGAGGAGAGTGAGGGTGTATATATATACAAGAAGAAGGGGGTGGGGTGGGGGGATGGGATTGAAGTTGCGTGAGGGGTGGCGGTGGGAGTGTTGTGGAGGTTAATCTTAGTTGGATGGAATATTGGTAAACTTATAGAAATATATTATAATAAAATAATAATGATGGAATATTGGTGAATTATTATAAAAGGAAAAAGAAAAAGAAAATGAAATAAGAGGAGGAGGGTGGGTACACGTTGAGTAGTTGGGTGGTGAAGTCGGTCAAGAGTGGGAGTGGAGTAGAGAAGGGAAGGGGGCTAGGATAATATTATAGGGAAAGGCGGTGTTTTTATAACCGGGCCTGTGTGGCCTAAAAGGCAATGTTTTTATAACTGAATTGGACCGGACCGGACCGGTTTAATCGGGATTCGGATCATTTTTATAACCGGACTGGATCGGACCGGCCTAAAAGCTAAAAAGGGGCTAGGATAGTAGTGGTGTTATCCTTGTAATTTCTCTCTAGGCTATTCATAATGGGGTGAATCACCGTGACACATACATAACCTAATAACCCCCAACCAACATAATTACCCTTGTTAAAAATGTTTTTAATTAAGGCTACGAAATTCATAATCTCAGCACTCCCCTTAAGTACAATGTGCGTCCATGATGTTTGTTATTTTTAACTTTTTAAGTTTATTTTCTGTATTATTAACAAATCTCGACTGAGGTTTGTTTTTCGTTGCAAATCTAATTCGAATTTTGCATTTTGTTGTCAATTGAGTACCTTAAACTAACTGAGTTAGATTTTATTTGTTAAAGGCAAAGAGTATTTCAGTCAATATACACATAGGAACTAGTTATGTAAGTTAATAAGTTATAAACAAGCAGGGATTGTTTTTGTAATTTTTTAATTTATATAATTAATAAAAGAAAGTTAAATAATAAAAGCTTATTTATATCTTTAGTCTCCGACCCTAATTTTTAAGAAATCAATAACGCCGTCCTCCGATCAGCAGCCACCTCCGACACCCCTTCGTCCCTCGATCAGAAGCCACCTCCAACAACCACTTTGGGACCTACGAACAGAAACTTCTTCAACCGTATTTCGGTTCAGATTTGTAATGGAGGAGAAATAAACTCAGTTGAAATCAAGCAAAGAAATCGACGTGGTGGTGGTCAAATCGATGATTCCAAGTCTAGGGTTTCTGCTGGAGAAGAAGAAGCGTAACGACATCAACATCATAAAAGGCAACCTCCGGTATGTAACCGAATGGAAGAACTTACCCCCAAAATGTGATTTAGATCTCACCGTCGGTGCTTGATGCGATGGTTAACCCCTAAAAGAATAGAAACCCAGTTAATTTCTGGATACTAAAGAATCAAACCCAGTTAATAAATTTCCTTCTTTTTTAGATCTCACCGTCAAACTTTCGAGCGACCTCCGTTTGCTGCTTTAAGGGCAGATATGGGGGAATCAATTGGATTATCGACACTCACGTTCAGATTTGAGGCATCAACCATGACTGGAGCAGATGAAGGTGATAGAACACAGAGTTGATTCGACGATTTAGGTAGTTTCTGATACAAAGGAAGAAGCAGCTTCTTCTCCTTCGGCGGTTAATTCACCAGAAAACTGGTTTAATCCAACAAATCAATATAGTTTTCTCATACAGGTGCTTTAGCAATACA
>JBCNJP010000024.1:39407450-39433349 GCA_039602395.1 Deinandra increscens subsp. villosa
TGGTATCATCCTTCCTCTCCTCTTTAGAACCCTAAGTGTAAAACCGAGATACGATCTTACTACTGCATGCATTGATCAATCTAGTGAACACGAGAAGTAAATAAGCTTTGTTCTTATTAATCACTTGAAGATTACAAGAAGTAAGCTCTGGTTTCTCTCTCTAGAACACACACAGAAAGGTGTAGAAATGACAGAAGTTCTAAGCTATCATTCTAACACACGGTATTTATAGTTAGTGACAATCTGCCCTGCGTACCAACTGGTGGACCAATTGGTACGGGCGTACCAATTGGTATGGCGTACCAGTTGGTACAGCACCATTGGTATTGCAACTACAACTCACAGACTCGCTCTAATCTAGATACAATACACGAGACACATTGTAGCATATGAATATGCTCTAACAAACTCCCCCTTAACGTGTAGTGTATCTATTCTCTAACTAAACTTCAGTCTTCAATCTTCAACATAGCTGCATCCTATCTTTGATTTGAAATCTTGTCAGAAATAGAGCTTGCATGGCTGGATCACTGTAGAATCATCTTTGATCTTCAAGATCCACTTGTGAAAGATACTTCAAACTCCCCATTTCACCATGCTTGAGTCATGACACACATAACCTGCAATTTCAGAAGACAGAAATGCGGTTTCCTTTTTCTTTTGAAAATTAATTTAATCTTTTTTTGGAAACGGCCAAATTCATTAGAAACAAACTAGCAAGGAGCTAGTAAAGAGGGTACAAAAGAACAAGGAAAAACAAATGAACAAGACATTAAAAGACGGAAAACAAACCCTTATCCCGCCAAGTATGGAGATCCAAAGTGTTGAACTTACTCCTATGTTTACACCAAAAATACGTTAGCCCCTTGATTTCTTCCACCATTTGATCTTCTGCCCATTTTTTATCATTGAAAACCAATCCATTTCTATGTTTCCATAAACACCAAAGGGTAGTGTAAATGATGTCCAAGAGCAGAGTTTTATGATCTTTGTCATAGTTCCACCCCCTAATCGTCGATATTAACTCATTCACTGAACAAGGGATGCTAGCCGGAATTCTACACCAAGCAAAAACATGGGCCCAAATATATCAGGATGAACTGCAGGTCAACAGGAGATGGTCTGTGGATTCTTCAACGTCCTTACATCTTAAACACAATTCGTTAACCACAATACCGCGTTTGATAAGATTTTGCTTGGTAGCAATTCTATCAAGGGAAGCTCTCCACACAAAAAAAAAACCCACCTTGATGGGAACCACATTTAACCCACCAAAAACTATGCAGGAAAGAGGGGAGGGTCTTGACTTGAATGTCCTTCCTAGCAGTTGCAACATCAAAATCCCCACTTTTACCAAAGCTCCACTGCCAAATGTCTTTGTTGTTCTTAAATTCGAACTTTGCCATCAAACCCCCACAAAAGTCGGCCCACTCAGTTAAAGCCTCTAAGTCGATCTCCTGTCTCCATTCGCCAATCATTAACAGCCTTCCATCTATGAGTTTAAATCTGTCCGAGATATTGCATTTCGGATTTTTATCCAGCGATGAAAACAGCGTCGTCGGCATAAAAACAGTGGGTCAGAAGTGGTCCTCCATTTGGTAGCCGAATACCATGATAACAATCTCTAGTGAAAACCCGGTTTGATTCGAGAATCCAAGATATAGATTTGAAATTTGATTTCGTATCACATGTCGATCGGTCGAAAACAAATAAGAAATAAAATCTTTTTGGCTTTTTGAAAATTTATATCAAAACACACCTAAAATCTTTTTGGAAATTTCTAAGTTTATGCTAAAACACACCTAAAATATTTTTGGAATTTTTTCAGATATGAAATATACATGCAATACAGAATCAGACACTATTGTTGTCTTTTGCAAGAAAAATCGCAACGTGGGATCATATTGAACATAACATGCTGAACTACACTTCAATTTCAATTACTTCAGCACACAAGTCATGTCGATTGCTTGTATAATTTGTCCATATATTAAACTCAGGCACAATCATACTTATATCATCTGGATATGTTATTGTATTGATTAGATTGCATTGACCAGTGTACCCCACACTTTCAGACATACTCAGATATGCTTTTGCTTTTTATATCACTTTGTGATTTCACTTATGATTTTACACATAGTGATTGTATTTATGATATAGTCAACTGTGTTCCATGCAAAAAGAAAAAAGAACGTTAAATCGTCTACCTTAAGGTCGATCTTTCGATACGCAGATAAGGCCTCGGATTTAACAAAATAAGAAAATAAAACAAGTTGAAATTGTATAACCCAACAACAATCAGGTCAGTACTCCCGTACACGCAGAGAAAGTCCGATGAGTTATACGAAACACCAAAGAAAATAAAGCAGAACGTCAAACGAACAACAATCAGGTCGGTCTTGTGGACACGCAGAGAAATTCCGATCGTTTGACAAAATAAAGAAAAACAAACAAGTTTAAATCGTTGCAAAATGAACACATGTATACACAATGACTTCTCATTTTTCTTTTTTCACACATCTTTTCACTATCTTGATATATGCTTCAAGATGTTGTACACTTGGTCAAGCATTAGTATTTAATATATATCACATCTGAATACTTTCTGATTTAATGCCGAGCCTACCAAGAACATCAAACAATGATCTTATGGCTTTTTCATCTAATTAATCCAAGAGTCAGACACGTAAGCCAATGTACCATCATTTCCCAATCATGTTGGATACAATTTCTCATTTTCCAATGTTTTTGTATTTTTCTGTTTTTCAATGTTTTTGTATTTTTCCGTTTTCTCCCCCCTTAAAATGAAAACTCTATTTTTGGATTTTCATTTTAACAAAAACACTAAGACACTATTTATTGGTATTTTCAATTTTCTCCCCCTTAAACTACAAACAAAAAGCATTAAAGAAAGAAAATTGATCTTTCGACATGGATACCTTTCCGATTTAGATTTCAGAAAAAATTCAGTTTTTGAAATTTAATGTCACGTGTAATTTAACTTAAATCAGCAGAATACTCCTCCATCAGCAACTGTTCAATCACCGATAGGTCTTCTAGAAGTATCTGCACACTGGTCAAACACATCAGTTCATAAATGACCCGAAGCGAATTGCTTCTGGTCGACCAGTGTCTTGGATTTCTTTTGAAACCACTTTAGGTTTCCAAATTTGTTGTTTTGGTAAAGCAGTATCTGATGAACCCGTCACAGTAGATTGTGACGAACAACCGACAGATGAATCATTTTGAAATTTAGGTAAAAACCTTCTTTGATGTTTAAAATATGTCGGTTGAAATTCATCAAATACTCTGCCATATTCATCAATAAATCTGTATTTGGAAGATTTACCAACATAAAGAACTTGTCTTTTCCTTGAACTAGAAGCAGCAGTGATAGGACAATCATGTGCCACATGCCCTTTTTGTCGGCAATTGTAACACAAACGATTGTTTACATTTTTCCTCTTTGGTCTCTGCAAAGCTTCACAATATATAGCATCTCCAAAATGATCAAAATTATCGAATACCTGAAAACAATGATCATTTATCCATTTTGATGTCGGGCTTTTGGGAACAGAATTTGATCCTCCAGAAGAATATGTAGCAACTTGTGGCTTCTTGCTCTTCAGATCAACATTCTTGACAAAAACTTCGGATCAACATTCTTGACAAAAACATTCTTGACAAATTCAGAATAATTACCAGTTTCTTAAATGTTAAACCAGAATTTGCTGATGATGCAGATATCCTACCTCCAACTTCCTTACAAGCCACCCTCAATAACCGATAAAGTTGCCACCAAACTCTCAAACCCAAAATATAGAACCAAAAATTTCACTCCAATCATTCCTTTCGAGAAGAAACCTGCCCCTACCATAGACTTTTCAGATATCTTCCCACCAACTCCTCCCACTAGCCATGCACCTGAAGTAGTAGACCACCACCTCAAACATCCTTGCCACCTCTTACCATAAGGGAACCCTCAAACACCATTGCTCCTACCCCACCAACTGATGCCCAACCTGGTCCCTCTTCTCCCTCATCAAAGGGGTAAAGCCCCGATTGAAAACGAATCAGTTGATGATTCAAATGAGAAAAAGAAGAAGAGAAAGAGGAGACTGATGCATGCCAAGAGAAAGAAAGAGAAAAAGCCAAGGAAGAAAGGCCCACCCAAACAGAATAAAATTATCGGGTGGACAGCTAATCAAGACAACTTTGACTTCAAATTCCAATTTCTGAATGGCACTTCCAGAGTGGTAAATGCTCATTTTGTCACTAGAATGCTTGATATCTTCCAACTGACCGACATCTATGTCAAACTGGGAGAAATTATGAGCCCAACCAGAGCCGAGCATCTGCTAAGAATGAGCATAGAAACTAAAGTGCTCAAGCATGAGATGCCTTCTGTATCTCAAGATAAAGTTGATGATAAAGAAGAAGAGCCGGTCAGTCATATAAAGTTTGTTATTTGGGAAGAAGAAGAAAAGCTATTCTATGTGCACAGGGCAGATATCACATATACCACTCATGAAGCAATCAATGTTTAAGATCAGTGGAGTGAACATGATAGGGAAGATCTCAAGCATGTAAAAGTTACAATGACAAACATGAGTGTGCTTTTTTCAAGATGTGAATGTTGGCATCAAGTCTGTTGACAAGTAGGTCAAGGAGAAGACTCTTTTGGGTACAAGTCAATTTTTGGAAATAGCTTCGAGTTGGAAAATATTAATCTGACAGCATCAGCTTAGGGGGAGATTGTAAGGATATCGCTTTGAAGATTTCCGGCTGAAAGCCAATTTTGAGCAGTTCCGGCTGAAGTTGAAGTTCGAGCGAAAGTCTCAAGTTCAAGCGGAACTGGCAGTTCAACCGGAAGAAGCCATTTTGTCTTATAGCGAATATTCCGGGTGAACTCGATTATCCACCAGATAATGACACTACTAGAAAAAGGGACTTTCTTGACGCGCAAACAATGACGCGCATTTTGCGCGTCATAAAATTTTTGTCAAAAATTTAAAAAAAAACACGCGGAGTACACATTAAAAAAATGCGCGTCATCTACAAGTGTCGTCTTATATTTTTCATTTTCCCGCTAAGTTTTTGCCCTAAAATTTCATTCCCGCTTTTCTTGACCTCCATTACTCACTTCGTTCTCCAAAAATTTCATCCACGCTTTCTAATTGATTGCCTGCAGCCCTAATCTCCACCTCGCCCTAATCTTCATCTCCACCTACGATTCTTCCCCTAACACTCAATACCGTTTCATATCCACTTTCGCCCTAATCTTCATCTCCACCTACGATTCTTGCCTTAAGACTTAATACCGTTTCATCTCCACTTGCGATTCTCGCCCTAACACTCAACACCATTTCTAGGGTAGATTTTCTTTGCTCGAGCACGATGAACAGAGGGGATTGAAGCCGGAACTGCGCCGGCGAAGAAGTTATTGTTGACCTCATGATTTGCTACAACAAAAAAAGGTGAGCAATCTTCATCTTCTTATGAAATGTTTATTGTCTTTCTGCGATTCGTTTTCTGATTCTCCTTCTCCGCTTTGTTTTCAAATTGTATTTGTTAAAGGTCAGCTTTTGTGACCTGTTGTTTGTAAGTAGGCTTGAGAATCCACCTGTTGCTTAGGTATCATATTTGTTGTTCTTAGTTACCCATATCAATCCATTTGAGATTATAGAATTCACTTGTGTTTTTTATGTTATCTTTTGCCTTAACTCACTGCGATTAGACTGCTAATGTACCAGGTGTTCCTATAACAGTATGAAATTACCTTTCTAAATGGTTAAATCATGTTGTATGAGCTGTTTACCTTAGTATTTTCCGTGATTTATGTAATGCTCTCTAATCTTGTTTGATGAGGAACGAAGAGCTTGATGAGGCTCTACAGGTGTTTGAATCCATGAAATTAAACGACAGAACAAGTGGACATAGTTACAACTTGATCTGCCAAGGGGTTGCAAAAGCCAACCAGAGGCTTTGAAGCGGCATTCCAGGAGATTGTTACCCATGACAAGAATAAAGTCGATCAAGTTATGTTCAACATGATGCTGCTTACATAATTCCGTGACAACAAAGATTGGTCGAAAACCGAGTTCCTTTGGAAAAAGATTAACAACTGTGTCTTCGGGAACTCCGTAACTTATCGGTTACTCGTTATGACATTTCTCAGGTCTAGTCAGTACGGGTCGGCCTTGAAATGGTTCTAAACGGGGTGGAGCCGAATACTCGCACCATGGAAGCTGTTACATCGCGTTTGCGAAAGATGGGAGATGGGATCTCGCGCTGAGTGTTTTTCACGTTATGATAAAAAGAAAAGAGAATCCCAACATTGTCGTATTCAATGCATTGATTTACTCACTCGGGAACAATGGTCAGGTAAACCTCGCGTTTAAAGTCCATGATCGCATGAGATCCTTAGGTCACGTTCCTACATCATACTCATGGAATGCGCTGCTTGTTGTGTTATGCAGAGTCAAGCAATATGGTGATGCGCTTCAGCTTTTTGAAAAGGTCCAACAAGAGACCCCCAGGTTGCATCTGTATAACACGGCACTAACGGCCTGCAAGCAGCTTGGTGCTTGGAGAAGAGCTTTGCAGATTCTGTGTGAGATGGAAGGTTTAGGATTATGCGTTCCCGTTACGTCTTATTGTTGGGTGATTGGAGCTTGTGAGCGTCGGAAACGAGCCGAAAGTTTCATTGCAAGTATCACACTTAAAAGTCAATAACTAGCGCCACCTAAAAGTCAATAACTTAAGTTGCTACAACTTAATATCTAGATGAGGCAAAATGTGATTGTCATTCTAGTTGAGTAACGAGTCAAAAAATGGGTTGAGTTGAGAAAGTTATTTTTACATTATTGGTAACCCGTTTCTGGTATAACATTTGAATGGATCTTGTTTTTTCAGCATAAATTATCATCACTGCGGGGCACCAAAAACATGGTATGGAGTTCCTAGTAGTGCTGCTCATGAATCATGTTGTACACTAGAGAGTTTTTATCCACTAATGGACCAGATGAGCCTTTGAGATACTTGCAGAAAAACAACCATGTTTTCTCCAAAGATACTGTTGCAAAATCATGGTCCGGTTTACAAACTCGTTCAATTACCAGGGGAGTAGGTCGGCCTTCTGAATTTACACTTACCTAGACTTGCAACCTCAATTATTTTTCATGAATCCTTATAATATTTTCCGACACGTAAATAGTACAATTTCAAGCCTTTTCTTCTGACCACTGTATGTTCGTGTAAGGTCTGGTAATCTATTTCTGATTTTTTTTCTTAAATTCATTGCGTTTATCGTTGGTGTATGTTGACGAAACAAGCCTTTAGCTACGAATCTGGTACTATCTCTGTTAGATGTATTAAAGGTGCATCATTATAGGTGAAAAGATGTCAAATTTGAATTTGGTATGTCAAATTTGAATCAATGTGTTGACATCCCTGTTACCACACCCCAGCTTCATGTTACTCAGATTTATTTATATGAGCTTCAATAACATAAATCTTCCTAAATTTTTAAACCTTTACTCTGACTGTTTTTTAAAATAACTTGAAACATCTTTTTCATTAAAAACTTATTTGATCCCTAGATGAGCTCCTAATTTGTATAACTGTACTTAGAAACTTGAGTAACTTTTATTCAGCAATGGATAAAGTAGAGATATATCTATAATTGTATCTTTATATAAATAAATATAAAACCTCATTATGTTTTTTGCGCCAAGAGAAATTTTTGTCAAGCAGCAAAATTCAGTTGTTTTTAAATATATTTGGAATTCACTTAAGTAGTTTAACATAAGGTTGCGAACTGAAAACCATGTATTCAATCAAGAAGTTGTATTTCTTTTAAGTGGGCACGTTGAATAATAGTTTACATTATTATATTATTTCATTGTTTGGGTTTAACTCTAAATACAAATGCTTTGCAACCTCTACTATATTCACAAATGTATGCTATATAACGATACATATTAGATAATGAACCAATATTTGAACTTATTGCAGATTAGGGAAGGGCTTCACTATAATCTATAATTTCCTGGGGGAGTTATATCCATCCCCAAAATGCTTAATGATGGTGCTGTTGAATATGAAGACGACACTCCAGCTACAAAGGACCAGTTTGGTAAAAGGATGCTTTTATTTGTCTGTTCTCATGCTCAAATTTAAATCTGTTTTGTATCTTCGTAGATGGGAAACGATGTCGTCTCATTTTTGAGTTGGGCTGCAGAACCAGAAATGGAAGAAAGGAAACTGGTATGAATCCTTCAAAACCTACAATTTTAGTCTTGCAAACCAAAGATGCGGGAATCCTTCTGAGGCCAAATCAACGAATTTCTACATTACAGTCGGTTTTTAACAAGTTTCTATATCACACTAGTTGTCAAGGTCTCTGCAACATTCCTACTTTTCTTCAAGATAAATCATATACAAATTTTAGCTTTTTGGATGATTAGCTCAACTGTTTTCCCTCATTAAGCAGTTTCCTATAAGAGTACTTGAATTATTATAAGCGATCGGGTCATGTCATGTAAATACATATGCATAGTCAGAGTCAGGGTTTCTAATAACTCAATAGTTGAAAATATTGATGAAATGGCAGGCTGTTTTTGGGTTACTAAATCTGTTGTATTAAAGCATTAGACTATAATTTTATAACAGACCAAGCTTATGCTGATTTATATGGGTTATAAACATTTACAGCCTCTTTTTCCTGGTGAAAGTGGTGTAGATCAGCTGCTGATTTATGTTAACCTGAGTGACTTCTAGGCTTATATCCATGACATTGTTAGAAAGTGTTTTAAGGTTATTCATGTTAATGTTAGAAGACCAATGTCCAAGTATAAAAAACACATTTTTTTCTATGGGGTGTTTGGAGGTGTAAAATCAAATTTATTAGAAGCTATTTTAACTATCAAAATTACATAATCAGTTAATCAGATTGTTACCAACTTTATCACAGATTGCATTTACTGGAAGCAGTGCCACAGGAAGCAAATTTATGACTTTGGCAGCTCATAATGTTAAGGTATTATCAATTATCATTCAGAATCTATTCAATTCGATTTTTAGTGATAGCGTGAAGAAGAATAACCTCACAACTATAAGAATTTCTACCCTAAAAGCTAAACACATTAAGACATTCAAACAAATATATTAAAGTGGTAAGTAGATGTTAATGTTACTACCCATAAATAATTGTGCATGTTTGATTTCAGAAACTAAAATTTTATTTCGTCTCAGTTCTCGAAATGGATTGGAGCAAACGCCCTGGAAATTTAGAACCTCTGAACAGAGTTAATGCTTTTAGGGAACAACAGGTTTTAGACTACAATAGTTTTGTTGTTATTTATGGAGCAGATCAGTTAAGTAGTATGTTTGCTAGTTACTGATTCTATGTGAATTATGTTTTGGGTTTTCAATTCGCGTTCGTGTGTCTCAGGCCCTTTTGGTTACTTTCAAGCTAGCAATTCAGGTGTCCGTAGAAGAGGAATGAATCAGCCTTTTGTGAAAGCTGGGTTTGTTGCTACTCGAATTTCGGTAAGCTCTACTGTGATTGAAACTTGATCTTCATTGACTTTATATTAGGTTCTCTTATATGTGTTTCTTGTTTTATTGTCTCTGTTGGTTCTCGATTTTATTAGGTGACTTCTCTCAATCTAGAAATAGTTAGAGCACTTGCAAGAGGTAGAATTGTCAGGATGCATATAAAAACCTTTATGAACTTGTATAAATTGTTTATAAAATATTTTTCCTGACAGCTGCTGCTGTTTTTCCTTTCCTACTTTTAACCATCTTTTTTCCTTCTTGTAGATGGGCTTGATAATGCAAGTATTGAGATTGGAAGATGCTAAGGTTTCATGTCGCATTGCATTAATGTAAATTAATGTTAACTTTGTAATGTTTGCTTTATATATGAAATTTATTATTTTGCTATAAGTGTATTTTATTTTGATTAAAAAGTTAATTGTCAATAATGTGGAAATTAGTGAATCTACAAAAATAAACTTTTTTTTTTATTTTTTTGTAAATTCATGACGCGCAAAAATGCGTGTCATAAGCAGATTATGACGGGGCCTTCCTTGACACGTTTTTTATGACACGCATTGCGCGTCATAAAATGCGTGTCATCGTTTGCTCGTCAAAAACGGGATGACGCGCATTTTGCGCGTCAAGAACCTTCTTGACCCTGCCTTCCTTGACGCTTTTTTGCACGTCATCTGGGCCCTTTCTTGACGCGCAAAAAGCGTCAAGAAAGGCATTTTTTGTAGTAGTGTGAGTTCAACCGGAATTTTCCTGAGAAGTCTTTTTAGTCGTCCAATCCTGCAAAAGCTTCTCGGTTGCTTCCAAATCTATCAAATCTGCTCTCCTGAAGTAGTATGTTGTTGATCACACGCAAGATATTCCATATGTCGAAGTTTATTCTTTTGGTAGTTTGTATTTGACTTTTGTTTAACGATTTAGATTAAATCGTTTGAGATCAATGGCTGTCATTGATCTCATCAGCACTATATATAGCTTAGTTAGCTTTCAGTTTTACACACAGTTCTCGATCAACTTGTAATAGTGTAAACTTGAGTTAATGCAACTAGTGCCGAGTATTTCTTACTTCGTTGTTACTATCCTTATGCAATCAAACACTTACATTACACAAGAGAACTAAGACTTGCTTAAGTAAAGTGAAATATAACTTTAATTCCGCAGGGTTTTATTTACAAGTAGAGGGTTTCTTGTTAAGTTAAACACTAATTAACATCGATCCTATAGAGTAGGGGAATATTCATCTGGTGAAGCTTTGAGTGGGGACAAGGCGATTTTTCCTCTAGTGAAGCTTGAGTAGGGGAATTTTCCTCTGGTAGGGAACGTTTTAGCTCGTCTTCTTATGAAACCTATAAAAAATTAAATATAACTAAATAAGAACTAATTCCTAAAAATATAACATGAAAAATCGCTTTAAATGAGGGACAATGCGTATAATTTATATGTATATATTGTGACACATCAAACATCCCCACACTTAAACATTGTTTGCCCTCAAGCAATCTCTCAAGCAAAAATTCAATAAAAGTCCCGATGGCAATAAAAGAAGAGTTGAGCAATCCATAAGCAAACTAGAGATCCAAATGCATAAATGAATTTCAAGGCAATGTAACAATTGAATCAAGACAACCAAATGAGTCAAAGTGATAATAAATATTTTTTTTCAAAACATGACAATATCCACATAAGTGTAACATGCCTAATCGAATTCCTATTATGCATGAGCTTACATCCCTCACAAAGATACACTCAATACTCGGTTTATTTATATGTATAAGTGTATATATGATCACTCAATGCCAAGAGATGAAGCAACCATTATCATAAGCTTGTATAGAAATCAAATCTCCACCAATTAACATAAGAAAATGCACATATCAAGAGGACTTTAATAGGGTTGTAACGTGGTTTGGGTTATGGGTATGGAATTTGGATATAAAAGTGGCCAAATGGTTAAAAATCCGGTGTAGCTAGGGGCTAATCATGATAGACAACGAAACACAAAAAAGATGGACAAACTAGACATAGCTTGACATAAGCTTACTTCAAATGAGCTACTAGTAGGATATACATTCCGAGACACAAATTACTCAACATTTATATATTCTGACCTAAGATGAGAAGATAAAACACTACATAATGCCTTCTTTCTTTCTTTTTTCTTCTTTTTCGTTTTTTTTTTTTTTTTTTTGTATAGAAGAACTAAAGAGTGAACATATACAATGATTAATACATAATAGGATACAATGACAATGAACCTAAACACATAAACTAGATAGCACAAATTACACTTCAACTACAACCGGAAGTTAACATATAGGTTTAAAACAAAAAGGCTAATTTGGCTAGTAGGTTTAAGATGTGGGTAAAAACAAGTAAACAGGATAAAGTTCAATGGGGCTACTAGTGGTAATGATCGGGTTTGATAAAATAAAGAACAAAAGAAAAGGCTAAACAAAAGGGTTTTCCTAGTGCCTCTATCATTTTCATGCAGATTCTCAGTTATGATCTTGAAATGCATAACATATACAAGTTCTAAAATGAATGGAACACCCGGCACACTTAAACGTCCAAAAAAATGTGAGCAAGCAATATAACACGATGTGAAAATGCTCATGCAGGCTCAAAATATGTTCACGGAAACGGAAGTGATAGGGTAAAGATGTAAATTCATTTATAATCATCATTCTTTCAACTTGTAACGCTTGAGATATTCCAAAAATATTTATTAACACTCAATGGTTTCTTTTCGATTTCGCAATACTAAAAATAAAGTTATGCATAAGGATCTAAATATATGCAACAAGGGTGGCTTTCTTTTTTCTTTCTTTTTCTTTTTATTTTTTTTTTTGCCAAAACGGTCTTTCCAATCATATACACAAGGATGCACATTTGTTAACAATTCTAAATGCTCAAATCTCCATCCACCATTCCTAGTCAAATGCCATGAACATACATACTTGCATATATATTTTCATGAATAAATACCTTAACACATATGGTTTTCCAACATGATATGGTCAAGATATCCACGAGATTAAACATAAAATCAAGTCAAACAAACACACATAACCATTGAAGAACATTCATAACATTGTTAAGGTCCTCAGCATAATCATCACCAAAAAAAATATATGTAGATCATCAAAGTTTATCTAGGATTCATCTCATCTAAGTGAATCTAGAGTTTAGCTCATACTAGCTACAAAAACACCCAAAAGACAACTTACAAAATCGGAGAGAAACATGTCTAGCGATAATGAATCGAACCGAAATCAAAGTGTAGATGGGTTAAGAGACACTTGAATCTCCTTCCGAGATGACGATCTTCACTTTTTATTTATGAAGCTGAGATGAGATTAAACTTGAGTTTTAGGAGATGGAGTATTAGGGTTTTTGTCTTCCCCCAAATCTGCTTACTGCTACGGTCCTCCTCTCTTTCTCGTTTATACTCCTCAAGAAGTCAAAATAATATATCCCTCCCCCCAAGAAAATATGTGGCTTTTAAATCTCTTATCCTCAAACCATACGGTTGGCAAATCAAATGGTACACCAACCAAAACCAACCCCACTTGGGTATTAAATGAGTAGAGGATAAATCCTCTAGTGGGGGAATAAAGGAAACATAAAGGGGACTAGAGGAATTTTCCTCTAGTGAGGCTTGAGTAGGGGAATTTTCATCTAGTGAAGCTTTGAGTGGGGAAAAGGGGATTTTTTCCTCTAGTGAAGCTTGAGTAGGGGAAATTACCTCTGGTAGGGAACGTTTTAGCTTGTCTTCTTTTGAAACCTATAAAAATTAAATATAACTAAATAAGAACTAATTCCTAAAAAATATAACATGAAAACTCGTTTAAATGAGAGGCAATGTGTATAATTTATATGTATATATTGTGACACATCAATTGTTTCCCTCTTGTAGATGCTCCATAGCTACTATAAGGTATTCCAACACCGACAAGTCATGTACAGAAATAAACTCATCAAAAGAAATTTTTCCATATGGTACCAAAACTTGAGAAAAGTAAAAAGGAAATTTTGATGTATGTATTAAACATACCACTGGACGATCTCCCACCGATGGATGACACTAAATCCAAATGGATGGATCATTACCATGACTCCACAAAAGTGTCATAAATGATCCTATGCACTGTTAGTGAAGAACTCCTAAATGAAATCGGGGATGATTTCAAAAGCTTGTACGCCTATAAAATGGTCCAAGAGTTGGGACATAGATATCATACTAAACAAGTTTGGAGTTTAGCAATCACTAAACGGATAACTAAACCTATGAAGTTTAGTTAGAGTGTGGGAGATCACGTAGACCGAATGGTGAATTACTGTAGGAAACTTGAGTAACTTGAGTTCCCCATACACCCAGTCAATGCTTTGAATATGATTTTGACATCCCTACCGAGCGGATATGATACATTCACGAAGGGATACATCAAAAGCAGGTTTGATGGGTCGATACCAGCTCTGAGAGAGATGCTCATCGCTGAGGAACAAAAGCTCAATTCAGTTAATAAATCTATGGCCGCGAACCCTAATCAAGAAACGAAGAGAGTCTGAATCTTTGATGATGATGCTTGATGTATCAGCGGCAAGCCGGGCCACCTGCTATGCTCGGGAAAAGTTCCCAGACTGATTAGATCATATGCCTCACAAAGTGTTTATGAGGTAATATTCGTTTTAGCATTTTTCCTATCTTGAAATCACCAAGTGTATAGACACTAACATAAAGTATGTTCACATTTTTTATTTGCACGATGTGGAATTCAGCGACGATGAGGAAAACGATGAAGAGTGAGGTGACTTGAGAAGTCAACAGCAGCTGAAGATATAAAAGATAGTTTATTTCTTCCTAAAAACAATTTATTTTGTTTTAACAGACAACGTTTGGTTATACTTTTGTTTTGCAAATATTTACAATATGGTTTGAGATTTTATTATTTCTGCTATTTAATATTTGTTTGATACATTGGGCAAATCTATGAGATAGATATCCTCACAAGTTACGAATATATGTTGTCTTTTATGCATGAATGAGATTCAAGGTATTAAAAGTTTTGTCATACTAAAACAAGTGTTAACACGTTAGAGATTTTCTGAGGAACTATTTTCGAGGGAGATTACTAAGTGTGCAAACATAGTTTAAATATGACTAACTAACAACGAAATTGATTGAAAAACAAATTCGTTGACACATGCATGAAGATGCAGCAAAGTGAAGACAATAATATAAATATAACTTAATTGATCTCTTCAAGAGACATCAAAGAATATCAAGATTCTTATGAATTAAGTTGAATATACGATCAGTCAAATGAGACACATTCCGATGTGATCAGAAAAATGTCTCAGCTTGAATACTGGACGAATCATAGATGAATATTCTTAAATAGCTAAAAGGAAGTTTTAGTAAAGAAAGATATAACTTGCAGAAGTTAAACTAATGATAAAAGGTATACAAGTAAATCCAGGATTCACGCTCATCATTCCATAAGATTAGATTGAATCTTAGAAAAGCCTGAAACATCACAGAAACTAACAAGAAGTTGTAGAATTTCTAGATCCAGCAACACGATTGCAGATATCTCATAAGGTAATAATCTTATGATTAAAGATAGAATATCTTTGAAGGTGTTGGATATGGGATATGAACCGAATAAAGGAAATCACACTTAAGACGAGAGATGAGTCGGGTGATTTGTCTCTTAACAGTTCAAAAGGATTCCCAAACTAACTACCGTACTTGACAAAGTATAAGTAGACAATCCTTGAGATAAAGGATTACAGAAACGATGATAAGGCAAGTGGGTGTTCAGCCACAGATCTGGATAAAGAGAGATGAAGTCATAAAAGAGTTTATGACACATCAGAATCTTAAACTAGACAACAGTGAATGATTGAAGGTATAGAATGCTTAATCATCACACATCCTCGGACTGTATGATGAGATCTAAAACGGATCCATAGATAAGTTCATAACGAAGTGACGTTGATATGAGATGTCAAGGTCAAGAAAAGATTATGAACTTTGAAGAGGATGATCTTGTAGAAGATCAGTAAAACGGTATGTCATTAATAAGATAAAATTAAGGAGAAATCCACAGTTATACAAAGCAAGAGAAGGGATAGAGTGATCTCTATAAACCCTCTTGCAGATTCATATACCAAGATGGATATTCAGATATCAGCACCTCTAGGAGAATTCAGATAAATTAATTAATCTCATAATGGTGTTTGAGAGTACATGAAGTCATGGGAACAATCCCTTGAGGTTTTAATCGATAAAACATTTTTTTTAATGTGAGATAAGATTCTGAGGATAAGTAGAAGATGGAGATCAGTATTAATTGAGAGCTCATACATGACTCTGTTACTGAAGATTGTCAGTATAATTGTTAAGAGACAAAATTATAAAGGATGTAGTAATTCATCCAGGTACATCACTATCACAAGAGAATACCAAGTGTCTGGTATGCGAATCGAGACTGCGAAAGACAAGGTTACATGTCGACTATGATGCATAATCACAAATGTCAGAAGAAGTTAATCTGACGATATCAGAAGAAGTTAATATGATAAGAATGTCTTGATATAGCGAAACAAGGATGTCTTTAGCAACAGAAGGATTGTATCTTTCTAAGAAAAATATGCATGACGGAATGCGATCACACGAAAGTTGCTAGAGACGATCCAAAATTAGTATCTGGTGTTTTTGAACGACACGGCCATATAGACTAAACCATCTAGAATAAATGGTTGATTGCTACATAGACAGTGGACTTGTGTTCAAAATTTAGTACGTTTTAGAAATCCATGAATATTGTATTCTAAAGGTCTATAATCGATTAAAAGTTGTTGGAATGAATTTCGAAGAAAGATTGTTGTGATTTATAATCGTTCATGAAGATGAAAGCTCAAAAGGGTTGAGGTTTATAATTCACAGATATGCATTAGAGTAATGATATTGGACGTACGCTTCAAAACTAATTTCATGGATCAAGTCATAAGTAGTTTTGAAAAAGGTATGATTGTCACATCCTTAGACCTGAGAAACATATATAGACTAACATTAGTGGAGGATCGTTCTTTGATCTTATCTAAAGTTGGATCTTAAACGTATAGTAATAAGGGTACTTGATTGGGAACGAATCTGAAACTAAGTGTGAGTTGTATGTTGTCAAAGGGATTATGTACTTCTCAAAATAAGAAGATGAACATCCAAGTGCCTTCGTAGGATCAAACTAGTGAATAGTGTGGCACACTCAAACTAAGTGGTAGTTTATCATCCACTTTTGAGTCTGATACGAAAATAATAATGGTTGGACAAAATATAAGAATGATTACAAATCCATGTCTTATGTTCAACTGATGTTCTAAACAGAAAGGAAGTACAATAAGGTTACCACGGCTTAACTCCACAAAAACAGTAAAATGCTTAAAGAGTTTGGAGAAAGAAATCACGTCATACCTTAATGATCGCAGAAAGATAAAGCTAGGTGTCCACCTCTGCGAACGTTGTAGTCTTAATTGATAATCGTCCAAGTAGGAGTTTGTTGGATTTTGATATGTACGACTATCGATTAGTCAACATAATCATAGAGGTATGATCCAAGAGTTACAATCTGAACGATGAACAAGTTATAATATTTGAATAATATATATTTAAAAATTGTTGATCACAGAACGAACATTAGGCGAATCGTTGTTTATTGAAACGGTGATTGTAATTTAATTGTTTGGATAAATAATTAAATAAGTCAAAATAAAACGGTGATCATTTAAGATGTAAACGATGATAAAATTGTTAAAGCGGTTAACAATTTAATAAGGAAAATAATAGAGACGTTATTTCGATTATAACGTACACAAGGATTAAATTTATAGTGATAAATTAAATATCAGATAAAGAAAAATTATTAAGACGTTAATAATTGTTATCCGGATAAAAAAGTTTTAGATAAATTAGTTGACTAAAACATAGAGATTGATTTAATATATCTATCAGATATATTGAGTATGTTTCGAACATATAAACTATCCCTGATAATAATTGTATTAACCGTTATTATTAGGATGTTTTCTTTGGAAAAAATACAGTAATTTAAGGATCATACTGTAACTTATCTTCCTATAAATACAGGTCTGATTTCAACCCTAATTACACAATCAGAAGCCTAAAAGTTTAACCCTGAAATCTCTTTGGTTCTCTCCCCTATGCAGCCCTCATGCGACACCACCACCACCGTCACCGGCCACCTCCGTTCACCGTTGGACCGCCGCCGTCCACCACTAGATCACCGTCGCCGTCACGTCGCACTGTCGGTCGTCGCTGCTCCGGCGCCGCCAATTCCGTCGTCGTCGCCAATGCCGCCGCCGCCGCCAATGCCATCACCGCCAATGTCGCCGCCGCCAGTGCCGCCGCCGCTGTCCCGTACGGTGACCCGTGCGATTATTGTCTCATTTTCTCGCTCGGTGCTTTGACTAGCTCGAGTGTGATCGGTTCGGGTTGTTCAAAGTTGTTTGAACAAGTGATCAAACGATTACTAGCGGATCCGTTTGTCAATTCAGATTGTCTCATCTTGGTATCGTCAAGGTCAATCTCTAAAGACGCTATGGTTGTTTATATATACACACACACACACACACACACATATATATATATATATATATATATATATATTTATATATTTATCTTAATTTATTGTAATTGGATCACTGGTGTGGAATACCTGACTCGAGTTAAGAATGTTTTGAAATTCACCGCTTCTGCATTATTTATTAGTTGTAATCATATTTGATAAATGAATAAATATAAAATAGGATTTTATATTAAAAGTCAAAATTTTAATTTTGACCTAAACAAGTCGTCGATTCCCAACAGTTGGACGATGTCAAGATAACCTATTCTAATCTCGGGAAGGTTATGTATCTGATATTCTTACACGTGCCAACATGCAGGATTGCAAACCTTTCGCTACCCCGTGTGACACGGATTCTAAATTAAGTGTAACTGCCAAAAATTTGATGGAAGATGGCACGTTATATCGAAGCTTGGCAAGGGGGCTGCAATACTTGACCTTTACCAGACCTGATATTACTTATGCGGGGCAACGGTCTGTCTCTTTATGCATGCCCCACGTAAATTCCATTTTGACTTCTAATAAAACGCATCTTGCGTTATTTGTGTGGTACTGCTTCACATGGCTTATGGATCACTCCCTCCAAGTTAGGGGTGATTAACCTGCTATGCCCGGCTCGACTTGGAAAAAACCCGACCCGAGACCCGAAAAAGGGTATATATGAGGCCCCGAAGACCGGACCAAGTGGAGAAAATCGGGTAGCGGGTTTTTATCAATTCGGTCCTTCGGTCCTAGATCAAAGTCCGAGACCGAATTTCGCAACAACTCCGATAGCTTATGTTGCATCTCTCACTTCACAAATCAGTCCTCAACAACTCCAATATTCATCAGCTTTCAATTACTCATCATGCTCTAATATCCCTAAATGACTCGAACATTTGCCATACTTTACGTACGAGGGTTTCTATTTTGAAATTTGATATCTGCAGTTCAATTTCGAAGAGATTATCGGGCTGACAGTGAAGAATGGCAACAGATTAACTTCTAGCAATTCCGATTCGAAGTTTGCATATACGGCAGGATGTGTTGTGGTAGTTTGCGATGTTGATTTAGGGACTCAATCACACCTTATGGCTTCTGATCGCTAGCCCAAGCCTTTGAGCTGTGTTGCTGTCTCTCAAGATGGAAGCCATATTACAACCAGAGAGGTATATTTCTAAAACAATTGTTTCATTAATCATCACTGTGATTGAGTTTTGCTTATGTTAGTTTAAGCGTTTGAAATAGATCTTCTTGTTGTTTGACTTCTGTTATTAACTAGAACATTTGTTAAAATGAAAAGATTAGGGTTTAATGTTCAGGTATAATATTATTTCTAGGTATTGAGTTGTATTATTTTTTCTTAAAATAATTTAAATATCGGGCTTCGGTTTTTTTTTTTATTTCGGGTAAAGCTCGGGCCCGGGCCCGAGCCCGATTTTTAGTGAATTCTAGCCCCGAGATTCTCGTCGATCAACCCGATTTTTCGGGTCGGGTTTCGGCTATTTTCGGGTCGGATTTCGGGTATTGGACGGGCTACCCGATTTTTGCTCACCCCTACTCCAAGTCCCATACCCTCACAGCATACTCTGACGCTGATTGGGGTGGGTGTCGAGATTCTCGTCGATCAACCTCGGGATATTGTGTCTTTCTTGGAGACATTTGGTCTCATGGTCATCTAAACGTTAACACACGGTGTCCCGATCCAGCGCTGAAGCAGAATGCCGAGGGGTTGCCAATGCCACTGCCGAAGTCACCTGGTTACGTAATCTGTTGCTTGATCTTTCAGTTCCTATTCGTGGTGCAAGCATTATTTTTTATGACAATGTGTCGCAGTTTATCTTTCCGGTAATCCAGTACGACACCAGCGTACCAAATATGTTGAATTCGATATTCATTTTGTTCGTGATAAGGTAGAGTTGGTGCCATACGTGTCCTTCACATCCGTGCCGATTATCAGTATGCGGATATCTTCACGAAAGACCTACCTAGAGCAATATTTCAAAGATTTAAAGACATTCTTCGCATTCTTCCCATGTTTGGACTGCGGGGGCGTATTAGTTAATATGTTATTTATGTATACTATTAGGATGTATTTATTTTATATCATTTCCTATGTTAGCTCTAGGTTTGTTAGGCATCTTGTATATATTCTTTGTATATGATTATTCTGAAAATCAATTGAGATATTCCACTTTACACTTTTTTCTAGTAGTAAGCAGCCATGTGACAGACACTGTGAACCTTCAATTTTAAACATCATGATATTACTATTAATTAAAATTTAGAGCATTCACAGCCAGTTTGGTATAATTTTTGTGCGTGTAGTTCTTAAAATTTAAGGTTTAGTTGCAAGTAGTTGTGAGTGGATGACAGAGACAAGATATTGAAAATCTGTATATTTTACAAAAAATATGGTGAATTCTATAAAATTTGAGATATGGTTGTGAGTGGAAGAGAGAGAAAATAGTATAAAAATGTATTATTTAATTGTGGTTGTGAGTGAAAGAAAGAGAAAAAATAATAATAATGGTATAAATTATAAGGATATGGATAAGAAAAGGGTTAGAGCATTCACGGTTTTTCATCCCCATCCCTATAATTTATTCTTTTATTATTACTTTTTCTCTCTCTTTCACTCACAACCAAAATTAAATAATATTTTTTATACATTTATTATTACAATTTCTCTCTCTCTTTCAATTCTCAAATTTTAGCAAATCACCAGTTTTTTGTCATATATGCAGATTTGCTAACCTTATCTCTCTCCTTTACTCACAACCAAACATCAAATTTTAGGGTTTACAATCACATATTTTTTAGGATGCCATGAATGCTCTTAAAACATCAACTTAAAAAATAGATAATTCCATATCATCTTATATATATTACCCTTATTTTAACCGCAAACAACGTATAAAAGTGTCCCTTAAACTAAACATCAAGTGCTGTAGATAACGTATGTCATAGTCTTATAATGTATAACGTAGATAATGAATGGATTTTTCAAATGTGTACGTTTATAAAGTGGGGTTATTGTAAGAAGTTTAGTTTGGATAAGAAGGATAAGAAGGAATCATAACCATTAGATCTTCAATTAAATGAAGATCTATGGCCCAAAAATTTTCCTAGGTAGAATTAGAGAGTAAAATAAAGAAAACAATAGATAGAATAGTATTTTTGACTATTTATCAAATTCCCCCCATTTTTTAAACCTTCATAACTCTTATATACGTCATTATTTTTTTTAAAAAAAATTACACCATAAAAACGAGTGTTTTTTATCTTTAAAATGCGTACAGTGTTGTTATATAAAAAATTAAAAAAATATATATTATTTCGATTGTATCAAAATGTTCAGATCATTGTGTCATTTGTCAAAATGTTTAGATCAATATGTCATATTGTGTCAAAAATGTTCAGATCATTGTGTCATATTGTGTCAAAATGTTCAGAGCATTGTTTCATATGTTGCCAAAAACCAAAAGAGTATTTAATTTTATATATAGCAACTCTATATATACTTATTACACGATGACACAATGACACAATGATCTGAACATTGTGTCAAAAATCGAAAGAGTAATTTTTTTATTTATTTTTTATATAGTAACACTATACGCGTTTTAAAGATAAAAAATGATCGTTTTTATGGTGTAATTTTTTTTTAAATAATATCGTATGTGAAAGTTATGAATGTTTAAAAAAATGGGGGAAGTAGTTAAAAAGTCAACAAAAGTGGCTTAGACTAAAATACCCCTCATTCCTTTTTTATTAGATCAAGATTCAATGGCTGAAATTTTTTCTTATCCTTCATACCTAAAACAAACTTCTCATTTGAACATCTCCCTACGTTTAGAGTACGTTTATATGTGTACAACTATAGGAGGAGATTCAAAATGAAAGGCTAAAAAAAGTAAAATTCGTAGGAACCGGCTCAAACAAAGCCTAGTTAAAATTTTAGTGGTTAAAATTCTAAGCTTGTGGTTGAAGAGACCCAAGTTCTAGTCTCACTCACACCACTTTGTGAGATATTGGTGGGCAATGAAGGATTGAGCTTGCTTGATCCTGAGTCACAAGGGAGGGTTTATGGGCTTGCCCGGTTCCCGCCCGATGGTGCAAATGGGGGGCGCTCCCGGGTTCCCTCGCTATGAGGTTTGGACTCGGGACAGTGGGTAGGTCCAGGGTAACCAGAGTCCCGATACACCGCTGAGCCAAATTGCCGTTCAAAAAAAAAATCATTCCGACGACTTTAGAACCGTCTACTCGAATCAATATTAGATTTGTAATAAATTTATTCCTTATGATTATAAAAAAAATAATAACATGGTCGCGAGTGTTTGCTTAGTGTATGCGTCATGTTCATATACGATTTTATAAACTAACTAAGTTAGTAACCCGTATACTACATGGGTTTAATAAATATTTATGAGATAACTATAAAAAATAAAATTGATATGACTTAAAAAATATGAATGATATAATTGTGAGATCATATCAAATAGTTATTTTATAGTAGTCAAGTAAAAAATATATTTTTATAAAATATAGTAATCTAGAGTATTTCGTATATCACAGTTGGAAAACAAATTGGTTAATGGTTTACTTTAAAGTGGTGTTGAGAATTACAATAATAAAAGTTATTATTATTTAGGATTACTTGAAATTTCAGATTATGATAAAGAATAATTAGAACATGTTAAAGATAATAATTGAACTCATAAAAGTTATTTTTCAGAATATAAAAGGGTGTTTGACATTTTAATATTTTAATTGAATAAATCAACCACCCTAATATATAATATTTATAATTAATAAATATTAGTAAGTATTATTAAAAATATTAAAATTGACTGTTATATCTCTTAATATTAGAAAATTCAAATAACTTATGTAAATTTGGTAAGTTAGTTAATAGATAACTTATGTCAGTATATACTTAATAGATATTAATAACAATTTATAATTAATTTTAATTAAATGTAATGTTGAATTTTATATTTAGAAAGTTGAAATATTAGATTTGGAAATTTTGAATTCTTAAATGAAGAAATTTTGAAATTGAGTGAGGTGTTGACAAGTGGACAAAGCTTAGGTGCAGGCCCTAGAAAGATGACATGTGGCACCCAAGTTACTTCTTTATTAGAAAAGTAAATTACACCAGAGGTCCCTGAGGTTTACACAAGTAATAAAAGAGGTCCTCAGAGTTTTAAAAACATTGAAAAGGTCCCTAACGTTTGTATTAGTGTAACGAAAGAGGTCCTCCATTAGTTAACCCCATTTGTCCTTCGTTAGTTAACCCTGTTTGTATTTAACGGGGTTAACTAACGGAGTGACCTCTTTCGTTACACTAAAACAAACGTTAGGGACATTTTCCATAATTTTAAAATTTTAGGGATCTCTTTAATTACTTGTGTAAACCTCAATGACCTCTAGTGTATTTACTAGTAAAGTTTTAAATGTAGATTGAAAATATTTTCTAAAAAGATTCTCTATTGTTTAAAAATAAACAAAATAAAACAAGAAGATTTAAAATAACATCGACTAAAGAATTTAAAATATTGATTTTTTTTTAAAAACAAAACATGAAAAAATAAATATAACATTGACTAAAGATCTTAAAATATTGATTTTGTTTAAAAAACAAGACATGAAGATTAAAAATAACGTTGACTAAAAAATTTAAAATATTGATTCTTTTTTTAAATAATAACAAAACAAAAAAAGAATTTTGAGCAAAGAACTTAAATGAATTGTTTAAAAAAAAAACAGCTATATTTAAAAACTGAAGTTATAAAAAGGTGCGATCTGCATGTAAATATGAAAATGTTTATTAAATAAATTTCTCAAATTTTTTTAAAAATCATTTTTAAAACATTTTCTCTAACTAGTATTTTATTTTCTTATAAACACATTTAAAATTAATTATAAGCCATTTTTATAAAAATAATATATAACAAATTTTGTTATTTTCTTTGAAAAAATGAGGTTTGTAGTTTTTTTAAAGGATAAATTAATACTTTCTAAACAAAAACTTTCTAAGGCTATGTGTAGTGGTTTGGGAGTGGAGTCGGGGTTTATGCACCATGTGACGGATGACATGGAAATGGGGGGTTATGAGGTAAGGGGTGTAGTGGGGGGTTATAAGGATGGGGGTTATGAGGTATGAGGTGTACCAATAGGAAAAAAGGCAAAAAAAAAAGAGAAAAAAAAACATGAGAGGACACAGCGCCATGAACATAGCATGGCGCCCCGGGGGGCGGTGCGGGGCGTTTAGGAGCACCATGTTATAAATTTTTGTCTCATAACGTCCCATTACGAATAGCCTAAGAAGGTGAATACTTTCTAAACATAAACTTATTTTATTTTATTTATAAAACCAAAAAAATTGCTGAATTGTATTTATTGAAGAGTTAAGAAAATGATGCAATAAATAAATAAAAAAAGAGTAAATTACAGCAGAGGTTCATGAGGTTTACACAAGTAACGAAAGATGTCCTTAGAGTTTTAAAATTATGGAAAATGTCCCTAATGTTTGTATTAGTGTAACGAAATAGGTCCCTCCATTAGTTAACCTCGTTAAATACAAACGAAGTTAACTAACGGAGGGACCTCTTTCGTTACACTAATACAAATGTTAGGGACCTTTTCCGTAATTTTAAAACGCTAGGGATCTCTTTCCACTACAACAAAAAGGGGTTTTTAGGACCTTTCGTGTGGGACGCTATTAAAATAGTGTCTTAAAAAAGTATCTAATAGGACAAATGAGTGTTCATGGTCCTATTATACTATATGGAGTTAAACCGGTGTCCTAAAAAACTATGTAATAGGATGGATGAATATTTAGGGTCCTATTATCATATAACTTAATAGGACGCTTAGTATTTGGGGTCCTAATAAAGTACATTATAGGACGTTTAGTAGTTAGTGTCAAACGCTATGTATAGCCCCTGTATCTCCGCCATTCTTGATGTATCGTTTTTTCTTCGTGATTTTGTTGCTATTGTATGAATCAAGCGCAAAATTGATTAGGATTTTTGTACCAATTTACCTTCAAAATTTTTGTTACCTTTGTAAATATTTAGTAAGCTTGATCTGATTATCAAGTTTTATGTGGGAATATTGGGAATACACAAAATAATTAGAGTTGAGAGGTAACCAGTTTGCAACTTCCATTATGGTGTAGTGGTAAGAAGCCTGTGTTCTCTACTTGAGACACAGGTTCGATTCTTACGGGCAGCACTTTGGAAGGGGCATTGGCGATGAGGGGAGACTTGGGGCTGAAAGGTCACAAGTTCGATCCCTGAGCTCCCAGGTTTTACCACCCGACCGCTCGCGGAGGTGGATTTTCCCTGGAATGAGCTCAACTGGTGTAAATAGTCCCCGGGTTTTCCGGGGCATTCGTTGGCCGTTCAAAAAAAAAGAGAGGTAACCAGTTTGACTGCTAAAGTCAAAGGATGATATTTGTGAGAAAAAAAATGAGGGTTTGTTGTTCCTAAGGTATCATTATTGTTGCTGCTGTAACCAGTTCCACACACTACGTCAAAAAGTGGCTTTGGCCACGGTTTTTTTGATAACGCATAGCCACTGTTTTGAAAAAAGCGTGGCCAAAGGTAAGAAATTCTCGTTTTAGCCACACATATTTTGTACCCGTGGCCAAATATATAGCCTTTGGACCCTTTTAGCCACGTATTTTTTTGTTTATGTGACAACA
>JBCNJP010000024.1:39433849-39461187 GCA_039602395.1 Deinandra increscens subsp. villosa
ATTACTAGATTCCATTCCATTACTAGATTCGGTATTGTCGTAATGGTTACACTTACACGTAAAATTGTCGTATTGTATAAAGATATTTAAAAAAAAGGTTTAATAACCAAAATATTTAAAACAAAAAACAATGTTACACTGCTAGTGTACATAAGGAGACCTATGTACATCTATTACACCGGTGTAAAAACACCATTTCCTTAATTTGCCAACCTCAAAGGAGTCAATTAAAAATAGAAAAAAAAACTATGTTAAAATTGGAATCTGAACGCTCAAAGGGTTTAGCCTATAACCTAAAAGTTATATTACATGACTATACTCATTACACCATTAGTTTATATGCTAAACTCACCACGTTCGGATAAAGAAAATGACAAAATGGTAAACAGAAGCAAATAGCAAAATGATAACTTTTGCCAACTTCATATTTAAATATAGGGTATATAATTTTTTTTAAAGGCTATCTCGGGTCACGTCTAGCAATAGCTTCTAGCTTAAACTCACTCTAACACCCCAGAGGAAACCCACAACTAAATAAAACCTTCCACATCTTAGGCTTTGGGACTCGAACCCAAGACCTTCCAGTTATAGTGGTCTCGAAGTACCATTGGGCCAGAAGGCTGATGGTTATAGGGTATATAATTAGTTGATATATCGAGCTAACAAGTGTAAACTTATATACACTTATTTAATTGTTATATATCTGCAAATATCTTGTGTACTTTAAAAATAAGTGTAAAGGAGAAGTGTTAATATGTATGTGGGCGTTACCTCACTTCTACTATTACACTCACATCACTCGTGTCGACAAGGTATATTTATGTGAGCATTCACAGCCCATTCTTCATAAATATGTGAGTGAAGACCCTAAAATTTAAGGTTTGGTTGTGAGCGATTATGAGTAGAGGAAAGAGAAAAAAAATACTATTCACCTCGATATTTGATTAAAAAAAACTTATTGATTCTCTAAAATTTGAGTTTTGTTGTGATTGAAAGAAAGAAAAAATGTAATGGTAGGGTATAAAAAGTATTATTTAATTGTGGTTGTGAATGAAAGAGATAGAAAAAATAATGATAAATGTATAAATTATTAGGATTAAGACGATGAATGGGTTGTGAATGCTCCGAGTGAGAATGTTATTTTTGTTTTTATAAATCATTTTAAGTTAGAAATTAAATGGTGGAAAGAAAACTAATACATTTAAGATGATTGGCTCCTAAGAGATTAGGTTCTTCTTTACGTCCATGAGGATGCTCACGGCTGGAATATTCACACAACTTTTACATCAAATGGGAATTATGTGCCACGTCATGAGAGGTCATCACCCCTCTCATGGTGGTATACTAGATGCCCTAAGAGTTAGGTGGCGTAATGGCTGGGGTTTTTACTTTTGTTACACTATTCGTCGAGATAACAAGTTTAAACATATGTAGGGTTATGTTATTAGTTGAGCTAACAAGTGTAAACTTATATAACTGTTATATATAAATGTAAGTATGTTGTGTAGTTTAGAAATAAGTGTAAGAGAGAAGTGTTACTATGTGGTGTTACCTAACTTCTACTATTACACTTACACCCATGGGCGTCTTAAGGGTAAATGAAATGAAACTAGGGCATTAGATCCCCACTTTAACAAGGCCCCACTTAATTTTTTTTTATACATATACATGTTTTTTTCAGTTGAATTTTGTATAATGCGACAGCCATAAGAGCTGTATACGTTTCAATTCGGGCCCTACAACTTTAGTTCGCTTTGAGCCTCCAAAACGTTTAAGCCGCCCCTGCTTACACCAATGACATGAAGAGGGTATACCCATGTTATGAATGAAAATTCAAACAGGTTTTTCAAAGAATCTAAACTAAACAAAAGAAACTCAATCAAAATATCAAATCTAGAGTCTGAAAATATATGCAAACGAATAATCAGAACAAATAGATCATCATTATGATGATCTTTAATATATGAAATGCACACACTCAAACGTAAGGCTCTCATTCAGTATAATCGAGAGTAAACATAATCTCAAATAATTTTGGAAAGAGAGAGATGCAACACCCCAATTCAGGATGGGATAACTTGATCAAAATGTCGGGTGATTGATGAGAATTATGTAGAATTTTAGGATTTTAATGTTAGACCTAACTTAGAATCACATAATATCCCGAAATCCTAATATATATTAATATGATAAGTTTGTTAAAAGTGTGATGTTACTAAATATTACACTTGTAAAAATAAACAATACATGTTTATGTGTGAAAATAGATGTTTATATGAAGATTGGGGTCTTGTATGAAAATTCTTTGACATTAGAATTAGAGTGCATAATAACCAATAATGGAGGGACTAAAAATGTCAATTGAAAAAGGTTAAATTAGACAACCACAGAGAGATGGAGAATAAGGGCATGTTTGGTTATTCATTAGAAAATGACAGAGATGCTCCTTAACCTCGTGAAACCCTCCTCACAAGAACAAGATTTCAAAATTTGTAATCCAAGGAGTGATAACTAGTGAATTCAACTTTGGAATCACGAATTAAGGGTTCTAAACATCATCATATCAAACCCATCAGAGATTGTTGGGTAAGTATCCTCTCTTGGTTGCATGCCTAGGTTCGCTTTGTGTTCATGGAATCAGGTGAATTGATGCTGAAATCTCACCTTGAATGTTATAATAGATGCTTAATACATGATTTATGCCTAATTGTTCATGAAATCGACCTAGACATAAAAATTAGGTATTAAACCCCTAAATTTTCGATTCTATGACTTTGGGAATTGAGGAACTAAGAGCACATGATTCTATTTGCTGAATTTATGTGATGAATGTATGTTAAATGACGTTTCTACACACAAGTGAGTGACGAATTTTAGTGAATTGGGTAATTCCTCATATGTAATGGGTTGGGAAATGAATATGAACATTGATGCATACCAAGTGTTGGATGAAATGTCATGAAGCTAGACATTTGAGTTCATGAGAAAATATAGTATAAACACTACTAGGGAGCTCTAATGATATAATTAGTATTGACCATTGACAGGCTAGGTGACACCTCTTTAATTTTAACGTAAGAAACCTTTATCCAACCCTCATATTCCTTCTTCTCCGGCGTATTTTGCCCTTTGCCCACGACACTCCATCTACTCTCTCTTTTCTCCCTCATTGTTATTCAGACCACATCCACATCCTATAAGCTAGTTTTAATTAAGACGTGATTTAACACAGGACAACTCAATTTAAACAACCTTTCATGCGTTTTATGTGCACGGCAAACAATGTGACATTGCTTGACATTTTTGTATACATATTAAATGTCACGTTTCTTTATTAATGTGGTCCAATTTGAACTGCGTTAGTTATTATTTATTTAGGATAGAGAAGTCGTAAATTAAAATTAGTTATGGGTGTTCTTTATTTGTTATAATAAAAGAGAAAATTAGTTACAATCTTTCATTCTAATAATAAGAGTAAATTATACCAGAGCTCCCTGTCGTTTACACAAGTAACGAAAGAGATCCTTAGCGTTTTAAAATTATGGAAAAGGTCCCTAACGTTTGTATTAGTGTAACGAAAGATGTTCATCCATTAGTTAACTTTGTTTGTATTTAACGAGGTTAACTAACGGAGGACCTCTTTCGTTACTTGTGTAAACCTCATAGACCTCTGCTGTAATTTACTCTTTTTTTTTTAATTTATTTATTGCATCATTCTCTTAACTCTTCAATAAATACAATTCAACATTTTTTTTGGCTTTATAAATAAAATAAAATAAGTTTTTGTTTAAAAAGTATTTACCTTCTTAAAAAGTTTTTGTTTAGAAAGTTTTTTGTTTAGAAAGTATTAATTTATCCTTTAAAAAAACTACAAACCTCATTTTTTCAAAGAAAATAATAAAATTTGTTATATTTTTTTTTATAAAAATGGCTTACCATTATTTTAAATGTATTTGTAAGAAAATAAAATACTAGTTACAGAAAATATTTTAATAATTATTTTTAAAAAAATTTTGAGGAATTTATTTAATAAACATTTTCACATTTACATGCAGATCGCACCTTTTTCTGAAAACTTTAGCAATTACATATAGTTGTTTTTTAAAACTTTTTAAGCAGTTCATTTAAGTTCTTTGCTGAACATTCTTTTTTTTGTTTTGTAATTATTTTAAAGAAGAATCAATATTTTAAATTTTTTAGTCAACGTTATTTTTAATCTTCATGTCTTGTTTTTTAAACAAAAATCAATATTTTAAGATCTTTAGTCAATGTTATATTTATTTTTCATGTTTTCTTTTTTAAACAAAAATAAATATTTTAAATTCTTTAGTCGATGTTATTTTAAATCTTCTTGTTTTATTTTGTTTATTTTTAAACAATAGAAAATCTATTTAGAAAATATTTTCGAACTACATTTAAAACTTTACTAGTAAATACACCACAGGTCACTGAGGTTTACACAAATAATGAAAGAAATCTCTAAAGTTTTAAAATTATGGAAAAGGTCCCTAAATTTTGTATTAATGTAACGAAAGAGGTCCCTCCGTTAGTTAACCCCGTTAAATACAAACGGGGTTAACTAACGGAGGACAAACGAGGTTAACTAACGGATGACCTCTTTCGTTACACTGATACAAACGTTAGGTACCTTTTCCATAAATTTAAAACTCTAGGGGACCTCTTTCATTACTTGTGTAAACCTCAGGGACCTCTGGTGTAATTTACTCTTCTAATAAAGCACTAACTTGGGTGCTACATGTCATCTTTCTAAGGCCTCCACCCAAGCTTTGTCCACTTGTCAACACCTCACTCAATTTCAATATTTCTTCATTTAATAATTCAAAATTTCAAAATTTAATATTTCAACTTTTTAAATCTAAAATTCAACATTACATTGAATTAAAATTAATTATAAATTGTTATTAATATTTATTAAGTATATATTGACATAAATTATTTTTTAACTAACTTACCAAATTTACATAAGTTATTTTAATTTTCTAATATTAAGAGATATAACAGTCAATTTTTAAATTTTTAATAATAGTTACTAATATTTATTAATTATAAATATTATATATTAGGGTGGTTGATTTATTTAATTAAAATATTAAAATGTCAAACACCCTTTTATATTCTGAAAAATAACTTTTATGAGTTCAATTATTATCTTCAACATGTTCTAATTATTCTTTAACATTATCTGAAATTTCAAATAATCCTAAATAATAATAACTTTTATTATTGTAATTCTCAACACCACTTTAAAGTAAATCATTAAGCAATTTGTTTTTGAACCATGATATACGAAATACTCTAAATTACTATATTTTATAAAAGTATACTTTTTACTTGACTACTATAAAATAACTATTTGATATGATCTCACAATTATATCATTTATATTTTTTAAGTCATATCAATTTTAATTTTTAATAGTTATCTCATAAATATTTATTAAACCCGTGTAGTACACGGGTTACTAACTTAGTAAGTTTATAAAATCGTATATGAACATGACGCATACACTAAGCAAACACTCGCGACCATGTTATCATTTTTTTATAATTATAAGGAATAAATTTATTACAAATCTAGTATTGATTCGAAGAGACGGTTCTAAAGTCGCCGAAATGATTTTAATGGGGCTTTGTTTGAGCCGGTTCCTACGAATTTTACTTTTTTTAGTCTTTCATTTTGAATCTCCTACTATAGTTGTACACATATAAACGTAGGTAGAGGTTCAAATGAGAAGTTTGTTTTTGGTAAGAAGGATAAAAAGGAATTTCAACCATTGGTCTTGATCTAATAAAATAGGAAGGAGGGGTATTTTAGTCTTAGCCACTTTTGTTGACTTTTTATCTATTTCCCCCATTTTTTTAAACATTCATAACTTTCACATACAATATTATTTTAAAAAAAAATACACCATAAAAACGAGCATTTTTATCTGTAAAAAGCGTATAATGTTGCTATATACAAAATGGAAAAAAAATTACTCTTTCGATTTTTGACACAATGTTCAGATCATTGTGTCATTGTGTCAAAATGTTCAGATCATTGTGTCATTGTGTCGTAGTGTCAAAAGTATATATAGTATTGCTATATATAAAATTAAATACGCTTTTGGTTTTTGGCAACATATGAACCAATGCTTTGAACATTTTGACACAATATGACACAATGATCTGAACATTTTTGACACAATATGACATAATGATCTAAATATTTTGACACAATGACACAATGATCTGAACATTTTGATACAATCGAAAGAATTATTTTCTTCTAATTTTATATATAACAACACTACACGTTTAAAGATAAAGAACGCTCGTTTTTATGGTGTAATTAAAAAAAAAATAATGTCATATCTAAGAGTTATGAAGGTTTTAAAAATGGGGGGAATTTGATAAATAGTCAAAAATACACTTCTATCTATCGTTTTCTTTAGTTTTTCTCTGTAATTCTACCTAGGAAAATTATGGGCCATAGATCTTTATTTAATTGAAGATCTAATGGCTATGATTACTTCTTATCCAAACTAATATTCTCACAATAACCTCACTCTATAAAATAACCTCACTCTATAAACGTACACATTTGAAAAATCCATTTATTATCTACGTTATACATTATAAGACTATGACATACGTTATCTACAACACTTGATGTTTAGTTTAAGGGACATTTTTATACGTTGTTTGCAGTTAAAATAAAGGTAATATATAAGATGAGATGTAATTATCTATTTTTAACGTTGACGTTTTAAGAGCATTCATGGCACCCTAAAAAATATGTGAGTGTAAACCCTAAAATTTGAGGTTTGGTTGTGAGTAAAGGAGAGAGATAAGTTTAGCAAATCTGCATATTTGACAAAAAAACTGGTGATTTCCTAAAATTTAGGGATTGAAAGAGAAAGAAAAGATAATGATAAAGGTATAAAAAAATATTATTTAATTATGGTTGTTAGTGAAAGAGAGAGAAAAAATAATAATAAAAGAATAAATTATAGGGATGAAGATGAAAAACCTGCCGTGAATACTCTAAGAGCATTCACAACCCATTCCTTATCCATATCCTTATAATTTATACCATTATTATAATTTTTTCTCTTTCTTTCACTCACAATCATAATTAAATAATACATTTATATACTATTTCTCTCTTTTCCACTCACAACCAAACCTCAAATTTTACAGAATTCACCATTTTTTTTGTAAAATATATAGATTTTCATATCTTGTCTCTCCTCCACTCACAACCACTTACAACTAAACCTTAAATTTTAAAAACTACACTCACATAAATTATACCAAACGTGCTGTGAATGCTCTAAGTTTTAATTAATAATATTATCATGATGTTAGAATTTAAGGTTCACAGTGTCTGTCACATGACCCCGTGCCTGCTTACTACTAGAAAAAAGTGTAAAGTGAAATATCTCAATTGATCTTCAGAATAATCACATACAAAGAATATATACAAGATGCCTAACAAACCTAGAGCTAACATAGAAAATGATACAAAATAAATACATCTTAATAGTATACATAAATAACATATTAACTAATACGCCCGCAGTCCAAACATGGGAAGAATGCGAAGAATTTTTAAATCTTTGAAATACTGCTCTAGGTAGGTCTGTCGTGAAGATAACCGCATACTGATAATCGGCAGGGATGTGAAGGACACGTATGGCACCAACTCGTACCTTATCGCGAACAAAATGAATATCGATTTCAACATGTTTGGTACACTGGTTTCGTACTGGATTACTGGAAAGATAAACTGCGACACATTGCCACAAAAAAATAATGCTTTCACCACGTATAGGAACTGAAAACTCAAGCAACAGAATACGTAACCAGGTGACTTTGGCATTGGCATTGGCAACCCCTCGGTATTCTGCTTCAGCGCTGGATCGGGACACCGTGTGTTAACGTTTAGATGACCATGAGACCAAATTATCTCCAAGAAAGACACAATATCCCGAGGTTGATCGACGAGAATCTTGACACCCACCCCAATCAGCGTCAGAGTATGATGTGAGGGTCTGGGACTTGGAGTGGGGGTGAGCAAAAATCAGGTAGCCCGCCCAATACCCGAAACCCGACCCGAAAATACTCGAAACCCGACTCGCTGTGTATATAGCTAGTTGGGCTTCGGGCCTAGAATTCACTTAAAATCGGGCACGGGCTTGGGCCCGGCCCGGGCTTTACCCGAAATAAAAAAAAACCGAAGCCCGATATTAAATTATTTTAAGAAAAGATAATACAACTCAATATCTAGAAACAATATTATACCTGAACATTAAACCCTAATCTTTTCATTTTAACAAATGTTCTAGTTAACAACAAGAAGATCTATTTCAAACGCTGAATTAAACTAACATAAGCAAAACTCAATCACAGTGATGATTAATGAAACAATTGTTTTAGAAATATACCTCTCTGGTTGTAATGTGGCTTCCATCTTGAGAGACAACAACACAGCTCAAAGGCTTGGGCGAGCGATCAGAAGCCATAAGGTGTGATTGAGTCCCTAAATCAGCAACGCAAACTACCACAACACATCCTGACGTATATACATACTTCGAATCGGAATTGCTAGAAGTCAATCTGTTGCCGTTCTTCACTGCCAGCCCGATAATCTCTTCGAAATTGAACTGCAGATATCAAACTTCAAAATAGAAACCCTCGTACGTAATTTATGGCAAATGTTCGAGTCATATAGGGATAATAGAGCATGATGAGTAATTGAAAGCTGATAAGAAAAAAAAATCGAAGAATATCAGAGTTGTTGAGGACTAATTTGTGAAGTGAGAGATGCAACATAAGCTATCGGAGTTGTTGCGGAATTCGGTATCGGGCTTTGATCTAGGACCGAATTGATAGAAACCCGCTACCCGATTTTCTCCACTTGGTCTGGTCTTCGGGGCCTCATTTATACCCTTTTTCGGGTCTCGGGTCGGGTTTTTTTCGGGTCAGGCCCGGCAGAGCAGTTTAATAACCCCTAACTTGGAGGGAGTGATCCATAAGCCGTGAAGCAGTACCACACAAATAACGCAAGATGCATTTTATAA
The DNA here is from genome assembly GCA_039602395.1 of Deinandra increscens subsp. villosa. Taxonomy (NCBI): domain Eukaryota; kingdom Viridiplantae; phylum Streptophyta; class Magnoliopsida; order Asterales; family Asteraceae; genus Deinandra; species Deinandra increscens. Next base: position 39,442,935 of record JBCNJP010000024.1, read on the forward strand.
GAAGTCAAAATGGAGTTTACGTAAAGAGACAGACCATTGCACCACATAAGTAATATTAGGTCTGGTAAAGGTCAAGTATTGCAGCCCCCTTGCCAAGCTTCGATATAACGTGCCATCTTTCATCAAATTTCCGGCAGTTACACTTAATTTAGAATCCGTGTCACATGGGGTAGCGGAAGGTTTGCAATCCTGCATGTTGGCACGTGTAAAAATATCGGATACATAACCTTCCCGAGATTAGAATAGGTTATCTTGACATCGTCCAACTCTTAGGAATCGACGACTCGTAGGTCAAAATTAAAATTTTTGACTTTAAATATAAAATCCTGTTTTATATTTATTCATTTATCAAATATGATTACAACTAATAAATAATTCGGAAGCGGTGAACTTTAAAACATTTTTAACTCAAGTCAGGTATTTCACACCAGTGATCCAATTACAATAAATTCAGATAAATATATATAATATATATATATATATATATATATATATATATATATATATATATATATATAAACAACCATAGGGTGTTTAGAGATTGACCTTGACGAGACCGAGATGAGACAATCTGAATTGACAAAGGGATCCACTAGAAATCCTTTGGTCACTTGTTGAAACAACTTTGAACAACCCGAACTAATCACACTTGAGCTAGTCAAAGCACCGAGCGAGAACACGCGACAATAATCGCGCGGGTCACCGTACGGGACGGTGGCGGCGGCGCCGGCATTGGCGGCGCCGGAGCATCGACGACCGGCAGTGCGGTGCGACGACAGCGGCAACGACGATCCGGTGGTGGACGGCGGCGGTCCGACGGTGGACGGAGGTGGCCGGCGACGGTGGTGGTGGTGTCGCAGGAGGTCTGCACAGGGGAGAGAACCAAAGAGATTTCAGGGTTAAACTTTTAGGCTTCTGATTGTGTAATTAGGGTTGAAATCAGTCGTATTTATAGGAAGATAAGTTACAGTTTGATCCTTAAATTATTGTCTTTTTTCCAAAGAAAACATCCTAATAATAATTGTTAATATAATTATTATCAGGGAAAGTTTATATGTTCAAAACATACCCAATATATCTGATAGATATATTAAATCAATCTCTATGTTTTAGTCAACTAATTTATCTAAAACATTTTTATTAGGATAACAATTATTAACGTCTTAATAATTTTGCTTAATCCGATATTTAATTTATCACTATTAATTAAATCCTTGTGTATGTTATAATCGAAATAACGTCTCTATTATTTTTCTTATTAAAATTTTAACCGCTTTAACAATTCTATCATCGTTTACATCTTAAACGATCACCGTTTTATTTCGACTTATTTAATTATTTATCCAAACAATTAAAGTATAATCATCGTTTCAATAAACAACGATTCGCCTAATGTTCGTTTTGTGATCAACAATTTTTAAACATATATTATTCAAATATTATAACTTGTTCATCGTCCAGATTGTAACTCTTGGATCATACCTCTATGATTACGTTGACTAATTGATACTCGGACATATCAAAATCCAACAAACTCCTACTTGGACGATTATCGATTAAGACTACAACGTTTGCAGAGGTGGACACCTAGCTTTATCTCTCTGCGATCATTAAGGTATGGCGTGATTTCTTTCTCCAAACTCTTTAAGCATTTTACTGTTTTTGTGGAGTTAAGCCGTGGTAACCTTATTGTACTTCCTTTCTGTTTAGAACATCAGTTGAACATAAGACATGGATTTGCAATCATTCTTATAATTTGTCCAACCATTATTATTTTCGTATTAGACTCAAAAGTGGATGATAAACTACCACTTAGTTTGAGTGTGCCACACTATTCACCAGTTTGATCCTACGAAGGCGCTTGGATGTTCATCTTTTTATTTCGAGAAGTACATAATCCCTTTGACAACATACAACTCGCACTTAGTTTCAGATGCGTTCCCAATCAAGTACCCTTATTACTGTACGTTTAAGATCCGGCTTTAGATAAGATCAAAGAACGATCCTCCACTAATGTTAGTCTATATATGTTTCTCAGGTCTAAGGATGTGACAATCATACCATTTTCAAAACTACTTATGACTTGATCCATGAAGTTAGTTTTGAAGCGTACGACCAATATCATTACTCTAATGCATATCTGTGAATTATAAACCTCAACCCTTTTGAGCTTTCATCTTCATGAACGATTATAAATCACAACAATCTTTCTTCGAAATTCATTCCAACAAATTTCAATCGATTGCAGACCTTTAGAATAAAATATTCATGAATTTCTAAAACGTACTAAATTTTGAACACAAGTCCACTGTCCACGTAGCAATCAACGATTGATTCTAGATGGTTTAGTCTATATGGCCGTGTGGTTCAAAAACACCAGATACTAATTTTGGATCGTCTGTAGCAAGTTTCGTGTGGTCACATTCCGTCATGCATATTGTTCTTAGAAATATACAATCCTTATGTTGCTAAAGACATCCTTGTTTCGCTATTTTAAGACATTCTTATCAGATTAACTTCTTCTGATATTGTCAGATTAACTTCTTCTGACATTTGTGATTATGCATCATAGTCGACATGTAACCTTGTCTTTCGCAGTCTCGATTCGTATACCAGACACTTGGTATTCTCTTGTGATAGTGATGTACCTGGATGAATTACTACATCCTTTACAATTTTGTCTCTCAGCAATTATACTGACAATCTTCAGTAACAGAGTCATGTATGAGCTCTCAATTAATACAGATCTCCATCTTCTAATTATCCTCAGAATCTCATCTCACATTAAAAAAAATTGTTTTATCGACTAAAACCTCAAGGGATTCTTCCCATGACTTCATGTACTCTCAAACACCATTATGAGATTAATTGATTTATCTGAATTCTCCTAGAGGTGCTGATATCTGAATATCCATCTTGGTATATGAATCTGCAAGAGGGTTTATAGAGATAAATCTATCCTTTCTCTTGCTTTGTATAACTATGGATTTCTCCTCAATTTTATCTTATTAATGACATACCGTTTTACTGATCTTCTACAAGATCATCCTCTTTAAAGTTCATAATCTTTTCTTGACCTTGACATCTCATATCAACGTCACTTCATTATGAACTTATCTATGGATCAGTTTTAGATCTCATCTTACAGTCCGAGGATGTGTGATGATTAAGTATTCTATACCTTCAATCATTCACTGTTGTCTAGTCTAAGATTCTGATGTGTCATAAACTCTTTTATGACTTCATCTCTCTTTATCCAGATTTGTGGCTAAACACCCACTTGCCTTATCATAGTTTCTGTAATCCTTTATCTCAAGGATTGTCTACTTATACTTTGTCCAGTACGGTAGTTAGTTTGGGAATCCTTTTGAACTGTTAAGAGACAAATCACCCGACTCGTCTCTCGTCTTAAGTGTGATTTCCTTTATTCGGTTCATATCCCATATCCAACACCTTCAAAGATATTCTATCTTTAATCATAAGATTATTACCTTATGAGATATCTGCAATCGTGTTGCTGGATCTAGAAATTCTACAACTTCTTGTTAGTTTCTGTGATATTTCAGGCTTTTCTAAGATTTAATCTAATCTTATGGAATGATGAGCGTGAATTCTTGATTTACTTGTATACCTTTTATCATTAGTTTAACTTCTGCAAGTTATATCTTTCTTTACTAAAACTTGCTTTTAGCTATTTAAGAATATTCATCTATGATTCGTCCAGTATTCAAGCTGAGACATTTTTCTGATCACATCGGAATGTGTCTCATTTGACTGATCGTATATTCAGCTTAATTCATAAGAATCTTGATATTCTTCGATGTCTCTTGAAGAGATCAATTAAGTTATATTTATATTATTGTCTTCACTTTGCTGCATCTTCATGCATGTGTCAACGAATTTGATTTTCAATCAATTTCGTTGTTAGTTAGTCATATATAAACTATGTTTGCACACTTAGTAATCTCCCTCGAAAATAATTCCTCAGAAAATCTCTAACGTGCTAACACTTGTTTTAGTAAGACAAAACTTTTAAATACCTTGAATCTCATTCATGCATAAAAGACAACATATTTCCGTAACTTGTGAGGATATTTATCTCATAGATTTGCCTAATGTATCAAACAAATATTAAAAAGCGGAAATATTAAAATCTTAAACCATATTGTAAATATTTGCAAAACAAAAGTATAACCAAACGATGTTTGTTAAAACAAAATAATTTGTTTTAATGAAGAAATAAACTATCTTTTATATCTTCAGTTGCTGTTGACTTCTCAAGTCACCTCACTCTTCATCGTTTTCCTCATCGTCGCTGAATTCCACATCCTGCAAATCAAAAAAGTGAACACACATTCTGTTAGTGTCTATACACTTGGTGATTTCAAGATAGGAAATATGCTAGAACGAATATTACCTTATAAACACTTTGTGAGTCATCTGATCTGATCAGTCTGGGAACTTTTCCCGAGCATAGTAGGTGGCCCGACTTGCCACAGATATAGCAAGCATCATCATCAAAGATTCGGACTCTCTTCGTTCTTTGATTAGGGTTCGCGGCCATAGATTTATTAACTGAATTGAGCTTTTGTTCCTCAGCGATGAGCATCTCTCTCAGAGCTGGTATCGACCCATCAAACCTACTTTTGATGTATCCCTTCGTGAATGTATCATATTCGATATCGGCAGGGATGTCAAAATCATATTCAAAGCAGTGACTGGGTGTATGGGGAACTCAAGTTCCTCAAGTTTCTTAAAGTAACTCACCATTCGGTCTACGTGATCTCCCACACTCTGACTAAACTTCATAGGTTTAGGGGTTGTTTGATAGCTGCTAACTGGGTAAGAGCTGATTGAGTAAGAGGTGAATGAGTAAGAGCTGATTGAGTAAGAAGCTCTAGTTGAAACTTGGGTGTTTGATGGTAGCTGACTGGGTAAGAGCTGACTGAGTAATGTATATAGCTATTTTTTTTTATGTAATAAAAACATTTTATAAATAATAAATTAAAATAACATAAAAAAAAAGAAATTTTGAAACAAAAAATCAATACAATAAGTTTTGTTGCACGTATTAAAAAAGAAATGAAACACGTATTTTATAATAAAAAATATTCGTTTTCATTAAGTGAAAATACGTCTTTTAAAGTTAAAAACCATAATTGTATCTTTATTTATAGAAATGATAAAAAAATAATAAACAAACTTTCTTTTTATCTTGTGTTCAGTGATGATTAAAAATAACCAACTTTGAAACACAAATAATAGCTTAAAATTCAAAGTGTCATACAAAATCCAAATCAAGCATAACTCATACAAATTTAACTTAAAGCACTTGAAAACAATTGATTAACAATCTGATTACGCAAAAGTCATATATTCAACGCCTTATGAACCCCATTTTATGTCCTCACTTCCTCACCTTGCACATTAGGAGTAACCATAGTGATCTCTTCAAAGTCCATAAATAAGTCATCTTTAATATTGTATTTTCGTATAAAATTATGGACTGCAAATAAAGCTATGACATCGTCTCTCTGTATTGGAAAAGGATAAGGAGCCATTTGTTTTAAGATTAGAAATCTCGTCTTCAGTACACCATAAGCATGCTCAATAACATTTTTGAGTTGGCATGGGCATGACTGAATCTTTCTTCCTTAGTTAACGCTCGTCTCCAATGGAAATCGGCTAACCAATACCTCGTATTGCAGTAAGGAGTCATAAATCCACGAGTGTTTGTATATGCAACATCACAAGAGTAATATTTACCTATAAATGTGAGTGTAACATCTATTATATATATTTACAATAACAAAGGGGGGTCATACACTCATTTACTACTATTCATATGTGCACTAATAGGAACATGACACGTGTCATGTTCCACCACTAATAACATGACACGTGTCATGTTAAATCGATAATAGATTGGTTACGTGGCCTGACACGTGTCCACGTGTCATATGTAGGTCAATGCTTTTGCGACACGTGGTCATGTGTTAGGTCACGTATGACGATACGTGGCTACGTGTCAGGCCAATGTTTTTACGACACGTAGTTAACTTTTAATTCACTTTTAGAGTTTTCGACTTTGACCACGGCGTATAACATGACACGTGTCATGTTCAATCAATAATAGATTGGTTACGTGGCGTGACACGTGTCCACGTGTCATATATAGGTCAATGCTTTTGCGACACGTGGTCATGTGTTAGGTCACGTATGACGATACGTGGCTACGTGTTAGGCCAATGTTTTTACGACACATGGTTAACTTTTAATTCACTTTTAGAGTTTTCGACTTTGACCACGGCGTTTCGGAAAATGGGTGGCCCACCGCGATGCGCGGGCGGGTCACCATCTTGTTATATAAACAATAAACGTAATATATTTAATAATAAAAGTTATAATCAAACTTGATTTCACTTGGTTTGCAAGAATATAAGAACATCTTGTTTAAAGTTTTTAAAAAGTAATATAGATGGTAAAATAGAAATTTCCAAGATCCATATTCTAGTTCCATCAAGAAATGCACAAACAACACATGAAACATACCCTATGATTTCATAATCACCAAGTATTATTTTGACTCTTGAAGTCAAAGTCCAAAAACTTTAGGAATCCATAACCAACATGATATTACTTTAATTACAAAGATAAAACCTAGATTAATGTTAGCCATTGATATATTATCTAACATGGACCCCCTTATTCAGAAATAACAATTAAACAGGTATCAATTTGGGAATATAAGCTAACTAATTTGAAATATTTTTTGAAGATCTCAAAAGAAAATAGATGATTGAATATATATTTTCAAGATTCAAACTCTAGTTTCTACGAAAATGCACAAGCAAGCAAACAACACTTGAAACATACCCCACGATTTCATAATCCACCACGCATTCATTTTGACTTCTGAAGTCAAATTTCAAAATCTTTAACATGATAAAACTTCCATTACAAAACAAAACCTAGATTAATGTTGGCCCTTGATATGTCATTTTACATGGCACCCTACAAGTCAGAAATAACAATTAAACGCAAAACACGTATAAGTTTAGGAACATAAACTAACTAACTTGAAACATTGTTTGAAGATCTAGAAAGAAACTAGATGGTTAAATATATATTTTAAAGATTCAGTCTTGTTCTTCATTTGACTTTTGAAGTCAAAGTCCAAAAACCTTAGGAATCCATAATCATCATGACCTCACTTCAATTACAAAAATAAAAACTAGATTAAACATTAATGTAAGCCTTAGATGTATCATCTAAAATAGCACCAAATTAGTCAGAAAGAACAATCAAACACATATCAATTCAAGTTTATGAATTTACAACATACCCTCAGTGGTGAAAACCATGTGCCAACTTTTTCTTTATGTAGTCAATTCAAGTTAATGAATTTACAACATACCCAATTCAAGTTTTTCTTTATGTTTATGAGAACTTAAAATTAATGAAAAATACACATGACATAACACATATAACAAATCAATTCTTAAGCTCCTATTTCTAAAAGAACATCCTCTAATGACATCATAAACCAAAATCACAAATCACAGTTAATTTCAAGTTCCTAACAATACTACTCTCAAGAACAAGCCATATCATAAACTAAAGTCACATACTCAATTTCAAGTATAAACTAAAACTGGGTTTTAATTTTTATTAGCTTAAGGGTTCAAAACGGTTCAAAAGCATCATGCTTGACTTTATAATTTTAACTAGACTCTGGCTTATAAATGAGCATACCTAAAGCATCTATTTAACTTTATAATTGTTTTTTTAAGTATTCATACGTTTTTCTTAAAATCAATGTGATTATACACTATGGAATCAGAAAATGAAAGGAATCAGTGAACATTTGATGCTGAGAATCATAAACCCATATTTTTTGGGACAGAAATCAAACAAGTAAAACAAGTAATTGCTCAGAACAGGAATAGCCCACGAAATTATGCAGGAAATATGATCAATTTTATAAAAAATCAATTTTATGACAGAAAACTAACCTTAAATTGAAGCAATCGAGAAGAGGGGCGGAGGAGGCTGTGAGCGGACAAGGAGGAAGAAACCGTCGTAGGTGGAGGACGAGGTCACGACAGCGGCGAAGGAGGAGCAGATGAGCGGCGGAGGAGGAGCAGACGAGTGGCTGAGGAGGAGCAAATGTTCGATCGATGAAAAGGGGGAGCTCAGGGGTCGCTCTGTGCATTTTAGGGTTAAGGGATGAAAAAATGATTCGGTCAGTGATGTAAAAAAGAAGGACTCGGTCCGGGGAGGGCTAACTCGGTCAGCTCATAACTTATAGATATCAAACGAGCGGACCACTTACCGGGTCAGTGGTCAGCTCTTACTGGACCCGGTAAGAGGTTATCAAACACCCCCTTAGTTATCCGTTTAGTGATTGCTAAACTCCAAACTTGTTTAGTCTGATAGCTATGTCCCAACTCTTGGACCATTTTATAGGCGTATAAGCTTTTGAAATGATCCCCGATTTCATTTAGGAGCTCTTCACTAACAGTTCATAGGATCATTTATGACACTTTTGTGGAGTCATGGTAATGCTCCATCCATTTGGATTTAGTGTCATCCATCGGTGAGAGATCGTCCAGTGGTATGTCTAATACATACAGCAAATTTTCCTTTTCTTGTACTTTTGTCAAGTTTTGGTACCATATGGGAAAATTTCTTTTGGTGAGTTTATTTCTGTTCATGACTTGTTGGTGTTGGAATAACTTATAGTAGCTATGGAGCATCTACAAGAGGGAAACAATTGATGTGTCACAATATATACATATAAATTATACATATTGTCCATCATTTAAATGAGTTATCATGTTATATTTTTAGGAATTAGTTCTTATTTAGTTATATTTAATTTTTATAGGTTTTAAAAGAAGACAAGTTAAAACATTCCCTACCAGAGGAAAGTTCCCCTACTCAAGCTTCACTAGAGGAAAAATCCCCTTATCCCCACTCAAAGCTTCATCAGATGAAAATTCACCTACTCAAGCCTCACTAGAGGAAAATTACTCTAGCCCCTTTATGTTTCCTTTATTCCCCAAGTAGAGGATTTATCCTCTACTCATTTAATATCCCAAGTGGGGTTGGTTTTGGTTGGTGTACCATTTGATTTGCCAGCCGTATGATTTGAGGATAAGAGATTTAAAAGCCACATATTTTTCTTGGGGGGAGGGATATATTATTTTGACTTCTTGAGAAGTATAAAGGAGAAAGAGAGGAGGACGGCAACAGTAAGCAGATTTAGGGGAAGACAAAAACCCTAATACTCCATCTCCTAAAACTCAAGTTTAATCTCACTTCAACTTCATATATAAAAAGTGAAGATCGTCATCTCGGAAGGAGATTCAAGTGTCTCTTAACCCATCTACACTTTGATTTCGGTTCGATTCATTATCTTTAGACATGTTTCTCTCCGATTTTGTAAGTTGTCTTTTGGGTGCTTTTGTAGCTAGTATGAGCTAAACTCTAGATTCTCTTAGATGAGATGAATCCTAGCTAAACTTTGATGATCTACATATATTTTTTTGGTGATGATTATGTTGAGGACCTTAACAATGTTATGAATGTTCTTCAGTGGTTATATGTTTTGTTTGACTTGATTTTATGTTTAATCTCGTGGATATCTTGACCATATCATGTTGGAAAACCGTATGTGTTAAGGTATTTATTCATGAAAATATATATGCAAGTATGTATGTTCATGGAATTTGACTAGAAATGGTGGATGGAGATTTAAGAATTTAGGATTGTTAACAAATGTGCATCCTTGTGTATATGCTTGGAAAGGCCGTTACACTCGTTGTGAATCCCTTGTATCATCGTGTATGTGCGATTATGGTTTACTAGCGTAAATTCATAGTTCATGTATTCGTGATAAAATATTTACAAGTTGAATAGCCTCATGATATTATTTTCATTACGTGATTCGAGGTGGGTAATATGTGTTCATCGTATTAGCTTTCCAAAGAATTATGGGTTTAAATAACCTTGACAGGAGTTTAGTCCATCTTTACAATCAACATAATTATATCATTGGTAGTTTATTGCATGACTTTAGATGGCTATTGTGTGTTTATCGTTCTAACTATCCGAACAGTCATATGATTAGATAGCCTTGACGGGGGTCTAGTCTATTCCCATGTTTCATGTGTTGAAAATGATCTCATCAGAAATATATGTATGTTGTCATTGTCCGGCTAGGTGGATTCAAGTCTAAGTGATCTCTTTCTTTATTGATCATCTTCACATTTGTTACTTGCTTTGTTTAGATTAATTACTAGTAATTTAGTTAAAAACAACTGAAACAATCCACCATCTATTATCGGCTAGACAATGATAAAAGTTTAGTACCAGGAGCTCTCGCGTCTTTGGATTGATACTTGGTTCTTACCAAAGCTTTATTACTAATCGATAGGTACACTTGCCTATCCGTGTGTGGTTTAGTTCCGAGGTGATAATCATTTTTATAAATTTAAAACCAAAGTGTGAAAAACCTATTGAAACATATATATACACTCACACGCTATCAAGTTTTTGGTGCCGTTGCCGGGGACGCGGCAATTCTGAGAAAGATTCGAGTAATTGATTTAGCCAATTTTGTTTATATAATTATTTTACATTTATTAGTTTTTTTCTTTCTGTTTACATTTTGTATATATTTCACATCTTTGTATATACTTTAGTTCTTTTTACTTTATCTTTTTGGTGCCCGTGATCTTTTTTGCTTGAGTGTTATTTGTAGTATTTCTCATGGATCATGACTACGAGAACTACTGTGGAGGATATCAATTTGATCAAGGGGATTCTTACGTGGAGGTTCAGTGCGAGATATGTGGAGAACCCCATTATACACGAGATTGTTATTATTATTAAGGGCAACCCACATATCAGTATGAAGAACCATATCCTTATTTGCAACCATTTGAGGATCCTAGCATACCACCATCCCCACCTAAGCCTAACCCATCGTTATATGAGATGCTGCAACCAAAGGTGCAAATCCCAAACCGGTTCTTAAACCGGTTCTCAAACCGGTTCTTAAACCGGTTCTCAAACCGGTCAAAACCGGTTTTGACCAACCCGGTTCCCAAACCGGTCAAACCGAACCGGTTTCTATCGGTTAGGGGGTTTTGTGAAGAAACAGGTTTTCAAACCGGTTTGGCCCAAACCGGTTTGAAACCGGTTTCTTCACATCACTTTAAGCAACTTTTCTAGCCGTTTCTAGTCGATTTGAGCCTAAAAATTGGTATATATACCCCCTTTATGTGTTATAAACATTACCCCACTTCCCAATCTCTAAAAAAACTCTTAAATTTACAATAATGCTTAAATACCGGTTAAAATAATTTGTATTTTCTTTAAAATTAGGTACTTTTGCAATCGTTTAGGTGTGAACTTATTCTCTTTTGTAATGTTTATGATTTTTTTCAATAAAAAGTATGTTTTTTTTAGTTTTTTTAAAGTTTAAAAATATATATATATATATATACAAAACCGGTTTGAGATCCCAAACCGGTTCGGTTTGAAACCGAAACTGGTTTCATCGGTTTCCAGTATTCGTGCTTCAAACCGGTTTGAGAACCGAACCGGTTTGGCCTCAATCCGGTTTTGACCAAAACCGATTTTGGTCAAAACCGGTTTGAGAACCGAACCGGTTTGGATTTCAAACCGGTTTTTGCACCTCTAGCTGCAACAAGGAATCGATTTGCTTTCACATCCATAACCAATGATCACTTATAGCAAATACGTGGTTGAGCATGGGGAAATCAGTGTAAGGGAATCCGAGGAACAACTCCATAGAATATAGACAAAAAACATCGTGATCAATGATCTTTGTGCTACATATCAACAAGAAAGTTTGTCTTGCAACACGAGTCTCATAATGGATAGAGAACACCACGATGAAAGCCAAGTAGAACATACCCTATCCTTTAGTGTGTTGAAGCAAACCTCAGAACTAGACACGATAATGGAAGAAGTGCAATTTCCAAGCTCACAAAGTACAGCACAAGGCCCACCTCTAGTTCAACATAGATTTGATCTTCATGAGCCCCAATTCCTTGACCCTCACAGGTTAACCAATTTTGAGTTAGATGTCGAAGTGGTGCATCTACCCAACCTTGAATCAGATGATATGATGCAAGATCCACAAAGGAAAGAAAAATAGGAGAACGAGTTTCGGGATGAGTTGTTGGTCATACTACTCAAGGAGGAAAAAGAAGAACAACATGACCTGGTTGGTGATCTTGACGAGTTACAAGGATTGTTATACGGGAAGCCAATCGTTGAAACCAAGGAGGAAGTGCACCAAAAAGATGAACCGCAAGTGGATGAGTTCATCAACGAACCAATGACTATGGTGACACCTTATCCACCACTTCGCAAGAAAGATAGCCGACTTGTGATTAAGCATGATGATAATTTTTCATACAACAACTTGGAAAGCACGACAATTGTCCATCAAGCATTGCAATACAACAACATCTTGTTAGGATAATCGCCTCCTTCATTACTTAAGTTGTATAAAGTTTGGCCCGGGAAAGTACAAGTGTTGGTGGCACGACCCATTTATATTTTCTAACTCTTTGTTTTCTTGGTGATAATTTTATGGTTAGGGATGCGTGGTGTGACTCGGGCATGATTCGTGGTGAGATTTAGGTTCTGGACTTTATCGGAATATCTTCATAGGAAGCGGCACTACACTTTCTTTTGGGATCCAATCACCCGTTCCATCATTTATTAGCCAGGGGAGTTTTTCAGTTCTCTTTTCTTATCGTTTTCTTTACTCTTGTGTACATTGGGGACAATGTACAATTTAAGTGTGGGGATGGGGTATTAAAGGGCTTAGAAACTCTCATATTCTCATAGCATATCTCTCTACACATGAAACCTCTTCCTTTTGGCAAAAAAAAAAAAAAAAAGAAAAAAAGAAAGGCACCCATGTTGCATATATTTTAGATCCTTATGCATAACTGTATTTTTAGTATTGCGAAATCGAAAAGAAACCATCGAGTGTTAATAAATATTTTTGGAATATCTCAAGCGTTACAAGTTGAAAGAATGATAATTATGCATGAATTTACATCTTTACCCTATCACTTCCATTTCCGTGAGCATATTTTGAGCCTACTTGAGCATTTCCACATCATGTTATATTGCTTGCTCGCATTTTTTTGGGACTTTTGAGTGTGTCGGGTGTCCATTCATTTTAGCACTTGTATATGTTATGCATTTCAAGATCATAAACTGAGAATCTGCATGAAAATGATAGAGGCACTAGGAAAACCCGTTTGTTTAGCCTTTTCTTTTGTTCTTTATTTTATCAAATCCGATCATTACAACTAGTAGCCCCATTGAACTTTATCTCGTCTAGTTGTTTTTACCCACATCTTAAACCTACTAGCCAAATTAGCCTTTTTGTTTTAAACCCATGTGTTAACTTCCGGTTGTAGTTGAAGTCTAATTTGTGCTATCTGGTTTATGTGTTTAGGTTCATTGTCAATGTATCCTAATATGTATTCATCATTGTATATGTTCACTCTATAGTTCTTCTATACAAAAAAAAAAAAGAAATGAAAAAAAAGAAAAAAGAAAGAAAGATGGCATTATGCAGTGTTTTATCTTCTCGTCTTAGGTCAGAATATATAAATGTTGAGCAATTTGTGTATCGGAATGTTATATCCTACTAGTAGCTCATTTGAAGTAAGCTTATGTCAAGCTATGTATAGTTTGTCCATATTTTTTGTGTTTCGTTGTTTATCATGATTAGGCCCTAGCTACACCGGATTTTTAACCATTTGACCACTTTTATAGCCAAATTCCACACCCGTAACCCAAGCCACGTTACAACCCTATTAAGTGCTCTTGATTTGTGCATTTTCTTATTTTAATTGGTGGAGATTTGATTTCTATACAAGCTTATGATAATGGTTGCTTCATCTCTTGGCATTGAGTGATCATATATACACTTATACATATAAATAAACCGAGTATTGAGTGTATCTTTGGTAGGGATGTAAGCTCGTGCATAATACGAATTTGATTAGGCATGTTACACTTATGTGGATATTGCCATGTTTTGAAAAAAAATATATATTATCACTTTGACTCATTTGGTTGTCTTGCTTCAATTGTTGCGTTGTCTTGAAATTCGTTTATGCATTTGGATCTCTAGTTTGCTTATGGATTGCTTAACTCTTCTTTTATTGCCATCGGGACTTTTATTGAATTTTTACTTGAGATATTGCTTGAGAGCAAGCAATGTTTAAGTGAGGGGATGTTTGATGTGTCCCAATTCTCAACACCATGAATGTTGGATTACTCTATTCCATATGATAGTACTCTGAAAATGGTGAACGCGGGTGAAAACTGCGCGTAAAACCGAGTTTTAATGAAGCGGGAATCGCGAAAACAAGTTTGGTGTTAGATGTTGATTTCATAGTCGCGACCTCCTCTTTTAAACCCATCCCACATCGCCCCAAAAACATATTTTCACTCAATTTTTTTTACCTATAAATACCCTCCCTTGATCCCTAATAGCTTGAAACTCCTAGTTTGAGTATAAACAAGTGAAATAACCAACTTTTAACGGTTCCACAACTACAATACCCCTTTGGGTGTCGTGCTTAGTAGTTTTATGCTCTCAGCGAAGAGGTGCTGCCTTTCAAGCTCGTTTCATTTTTGAAAAGCTTATTTGAAGGTAATTCTTCTTCTTTTGCTTTCCTTTTTTTCTTTCTTCCTTTTGTTATTCGTTTATTTATCTCTTTATTAGTTTAATTAGTTTAGTTTAGGTTCTTAATTAAGTGCTTTAGGCTCGTTTTGGTAGCCTTGCTAAGGCTCGTTCTTAGAATGCCTAGCATTGCTGAGGCTTGTTCTTTGGACGGCCTAGCTTTGTAAAGGCACGTCATTAGGATGTGTTGCCTTGCTTAGGCCGATTTAGGCTTACTGTAGCCTTGTAGAGGCTTGTTAGGCCCAACGAGTCTAAACTATCATGTCCATGTTCATCTATATTCTTCTAATCCAAAAGTCAATGTTTTATGCATGAACATATTGGTGATTAAGGCTTGTTTTTCACATATCAACAATTAAACTAATTCTTAATCATTATATTATTCAGGTTGTGAACATAAACTATTTTTTAAGAACTTCAAATAACTTCGAAATCGATCTCTATTTAACAACATATTTAGTGATGGTACTTGAGACATGAATGACATGTAGTAACTGGAAGGGTGAAAACACCGGTAGTTGGGGTCTCTGTCAAAAGATAAGTGTTCGCATAAATCCCATAGTCGGACCTGGATACTTACATGAGATGCCCCGATGAGAGTGTCATAACCTATTAGGCCAAAGCATGTCTAGTAACGTTTAAGTTATTGTTACTCTTAAAAGTTAACATGTTTTCAAACTTCAATTTATAACATTAAAACCCATTCCCCAAATATAAAAGCTTAGAATCCCATATTCCAATATTCATGTCGTCCCCTTCTATTCTTTTAGGATGAATCTTCGGGACTAATCCTTTCACCTTCACTTTTCGCTTCGTGGACTTAACTTCTAATCCAAGTGAGTAATCCTTGCCCCTTTTCTCATTTTCTCATTTTTGGGGTTGCAACATGTATCCTATTTCAAAGTGTTGTCTTTCAAGTTTATCATTTACCATGCGTATGCGATCTATGTGTGAATTATGTGTTATGTGACTTCTAGAATGATTTATCAATATGTGATTTTCAAAGGATTTCATGTTTATCATTGGATGTCAAGTATGTCATGGTTGTCATGTCTGTCATGTTTTTCCTTTGGCATAAACATTAACGTAAGGCCTGGGGTAACAAAGGTAGATTTATCGGTTGACAACCTACTCAACTTGACCGGTTTGGCGTTGGGTGTTTGGAGCCTATTTCATTATTTCATATAGTTTAACCGGTGGGTTAGGGAATCTATCATATGTCATAGAGGTTTGTTTATGCCTAGTCTTTCATGTTATCATTTTATACTAGCAATTTTGGTTATGCCTAGTCTTTCATGTTGTCAATATCTTCTAGCATGTTATATTTTACTTATTCTATCATATGACACATAACACATGTTTTTCAATATATGTTATGTATCAAACTTGTTGTTACTCACCAACTATTTATAGTTGACCCCCCTTTATTTTATACATGTTGCAGGCTATGATGTTGATGTTTCAAGATGCTATCACATAGGGCTTCTAGACCTAGTTTAATAAAGAAATTGTATTTTTTTTATCCAAATGTGTGTATTGTCTCATTTTCCAATGTTATCAATAAAATTCATTATTTAACTATTGTCACTAAATTAGTTGTCATGAGCTTATGGGCAATCTAATCTTGCCCCGATGTTTTAGCCGTCGGTTGAGGTGTGACAACAATATACACATATAAATTATACACATTGTCCCTCATTTAAATGAGTTTTCATGTTATATTTTTAGGAATTAGTTCTTATTTAGTTATATTTAATTTTTATAGGTTTCATAAGAAGACGAGCTAAAACGTTCCCTACCAGAGGAAAATTCCCCTACTCAAGCTTCACTAGAGGAAAAATCCCCTTGCCCCACTCAAAGCTTCACTATATGAAAATTCCCCTACTCAAGCCTCACTAGAGGAAAATTCCTCTAGTCCCCTTTATGTTTCCTTTATTCCCCCACTAGAGGATTTGTCATCTACTCATTTAATACCCCAAGTGGGGTTGGTTTTGGTTGGTCATGTACCATTTGATTTGCCAGCCGTATGGTTTGAGGATAAGAGATTTAAAAGCCACGTATTTTTCTTGGGGGGAGGGATATATTATTTTGACTTCTTGAGGAGTATAAAGGAGAAAGAGAGGAGGACGGCAGCAGTAAGCCGATTTGGGGGAAGACAAAAACCCTAATACTCCATCTCCTAAAACTCAAGTTTAATCTCATCTCAACTTCATAGATAAAAAGTGAAGATCGTCATCTCGGAAGGAGATTCAAGTGTCTCTTAACCCATCTACACTTTGATTCCGGTTCGATTCAATATCGTTAGACATGTTTCTCTCCAATTTTGTAAGTTGTCTTTTGGGTGTTTTTGTAGCTAGTATGAGCTAAACTCTAGATTCTCGTAGATGAGATGAATCCTAGCTAAACTTTGATGATCTACATATATTTTTTTGGTGATTATTATGTTGAAGACCTTAACAATGTTATGAATGTTCTTCAATGGTTATGTGTGTTTGTTTGACTTGATTTTATGTTTAATCTTGTGGATATCTTGACCATATCATGTTGAAAAACCGTATGTGTTAAGGTATTTATTCATGAAAATATATATGCAAGTATGTATGTTCATGGCATTTGACTAGGAATGGGGGATGGAGATTTGAGCATTTAGGATTGTTAACAAATGTGCATCCTTGTGTATATGCTTGGAAAGGCCATTACACTCGTTGTGAATCCCTTGTATCATTATGTATGTGCGATTATGGTTTACTAGCGTAAATTCGTAGTTCATGTATTCATGGTAAAATATTTACAAGTTGAATAGCTTCATGATATTGTTTTCATTACGTGAGTCGAGGTGGTTAATATGTGTTCATCGTATTAGTTTTCCAAAGGATTATGGGATTAAATAACCTTGACAGGAGTTTATTCCATCTTTATAATCAACATAATTATATCATTGGTAGTTTATTGCATGACTTTAGTTGGCTATTGTGTGTTTATCGTTCTAGCTTTCGAACAGTCATATGATTAGATAGCCTTGACGGGGGTCTAGTCTATTCCCATGTTTCACGTGTAGAAAATGATCTCATCAGAAATATATGTATGTTGTCATTGTCCTGCTAGGTGAATTTAAGTCTAAGTAATCTCTTTCTTTATTGATCATCTTCACCTTTGTTACTCGCTTTGTTTAGATTAATTACTAGTTAATTTAGTTAAAAACAACTGAAACAATCCACCATCTATTATCGGCTAGACAATGATAAAATTTTAGTACCAGGAGCTCTTGCGTCTTTGGATCGATACTTGGTTCTTACCAAAGCTTTATTACTAATCGATAGGTACGCTTGCCTATTCGTGTGTGGTTTAGTTCCGAGGTGATAATCATTTTTATAAATACAAAACCAAAGTGTGAAAAACTTATTGAAAAAATATATATACACTCACATGACATCAACAATATTTTAGTATTTCATGTTACTAGATAACCTAATTAAATATATAGACCTAATGACATTA
>JBCNJP010000024.1:39461687-39618085 GCA_039602395.1 Deinandra increscens subsp. villosa
GTCCGGAAGTGGGCGCCACACATGGTTTTCCTGGGGAACGTCCATATGCCGCACACGACCCCAGCTGAGGCACGGTTAGGACACTCATGTCTGGCTGACTGTGGGGTGGACCCTTATCTCCTCCTCTACGGAGGTAAGATAGGTGCGCGATGTCCTAACCCATCGTGACCAACATCGCCGTTCTAAAAAAAAAAATATAACACATATGAAGATATTGTTTGATTTCATATTAATAATGTTAATTCATAAGAAAACCAAAAGTGTAGAGATCCTCACACCTCAAATAATATGACACAAAAGAATCGATCACTTACAAATATGATCTTTAAGTCAACTTTTTGAAGATAGGGAAAAAGAGGCGGCTTTGATCATGGATGAGATTAAATATATGTCTATTTTGTAAGCAGGAGTAAACTAGATGGGATTGAATGGAGTTCGTGATGTATTTTTTTCTTTTCTTTTTTCATGTAATCATAACATGTTGCTAGTTTCTTTTTAATAAGTCCGGCCGTTCCAAAAAAAACATACAGTAACTAAAATTTGTATTAGTGTACAATCATTTGATTGCTACAAATTGATAGAACACTATGTGATCCTTAATATAAGCAAAATGATGATCTCTTTCCAGTGTTGGTTTGTTTTTAAAGAAACCATTTTTCTCAAATGGATATTTATACATTACTTTATAGAAAATCAAGAGTAAATATGGACCTAAACATTTAACCTTTACCTTAGACAAAGACGTTTGACTTACAAATTTTAAAATAAATGGTGTCTTTAAGTCAGTTTTTTCAAATGTAATTTTTTTTTCTTTAATTTTTATTTCTTAGTTCACTTTTTATGAATTGTTTCATTTTATCCATCAACTTTTATTTCGTAAAAGTTCAGTTTGAAAAACGGATTCCACCGATTTGCCAATAGATCAATTTGAAAATCTCAATACTCAATTCAGTTCGGTTCAAAAATTTATTTCCAACATAGCATATAGAAAATACAAGTGTTAAAAACAAGTCACCACAAAAACAATTAATGCTACCGCCTTCTATAAATCAACGCTTCCTCCATCTTAGAATAATTACATCAGACTCGATTCACAAACAGAAGTGCTATAATAGCATTATACTAAGTCATCACGGCGCTATCCTCCACCACGAAGCACATCACGGTTCGGAACACCGCTTCCCTTCTGCGCGAAGGGGGTGCACGGTGGTTTCACGTGCATGAAGGGACAAAAAAAAGCCGTTGAAAGGCTATATTTTTAGCCGTTAAAAGGCTATATTTTTAGCCCTTGGCTATATTTAAAAAAAAAAACTTAATCTTAGTTATGTAATTTGGTTTTTATCTTCTTAAAACTCTTGGGTGTATGGTTTCTTCGATACGCTTTGTAACTTGTTATTATGTTTTTGTTGACCGTTCAAAAAAAAATTTATTTAAATTAATTCCAACCTTATTTAATCATCATCATTTTACCATATTTTCATTATTCATCACAACTTTCATTCCAAATACTTCTACAAACCGTGAAGAGGGCCACTAGAGTTTTATTAGAGATTTTTTTAATGAAAGATGCATCTACTCCGAAAAAGCGTTTCACCGACGTTTTCATATGAGTTGAAATTTATTTTTTAAGAATAGTGAACGACTTAGAGAGAGAGGAGTCATGGTTCACACAAAGGACTGATGCGAGAAGTAGGATAGGTTTTACTCCTTTATAGTGCACTGCAGCATTTCATATGATGGCGTACGGTAGTTTAGGGGACTGCTTCGATAAGTATTGGAGAATGTCCGATCGGACATGAGGTTGTGCTTGCAAAAGTTTTGTAAAGGAATTATTTAAGATGCGTTTGAGACTTTGACATTTTCTACCCTTAAACTTTTACACTTTGTTTTCTTTTCTTGCTTTTATACATTGGTCACAAGAGTTTGAGACTTTGACATTTTCTACCCTTAAACTTTTACACTTTGTTTTCTTTTTTTTTTAAACGGAATAGTGAACTTTAGATTTTCATAGTTTAGCGACATATGTTTCATACTTTAATATTTTCTACCCCCTAACTTTAAAAAAAAAAGTTTATTTAAGTTTTGTGGTCTTCTACTTTGGCCACAAAACTTTTACACTTTTACGTTTTTTTCTACTTTCGTTTTCACATATGTTTCATACTTTTACATTTTCTAGTCTCTAACTTTTAAACTTTTTTTTTAAGTTTTGTGGTCTCCTACTTAGGGGTGTGAATTTCGACACAAACCGATCCCGGAATTTGCAGGTTCGGGTCTAGTATAAACGGGTTCGGGTCAGCTTCAGGTCAAACCCGCAGACCCGTTTAGCTAAACGGGTCCTGTTCGGGTCGAACTCGTCGGTTTAGCGGGTTGACCCGTTTAACCTATTTGTTTAATATTTTATACTTTTATATGTTTATATGTTATAAATTAAGATGTTATTATATTTAGTATCAAAGTTTAAAACTTAAAAAGAGAACTTTACATAAGTTTTTATGATTAAAATATAATTATTTTATGTACATTTTTAATTTTTGGTATAAAATTGTAATTTTAGAGCAATAATATTTTAAAAAAACTAAACGGGTCCTGTTCGGGTCGAATTCGTCGGTTTAGCGGGTTGACCCGTTTAACCTATTTGTTTAATATTTTATACTTTTATATGTTTATATGTTATAAATTAAGATGTTATTATATTTAGTATCAAAGTTTAAAACTTAAAAAGAGAACTTTACATAAGTTTTTATGATTAAAATATAATTATTTTATGTACATTTTTAATTTTTGGTATAAAATTGTAATTTTAGAGCAATAATATTTTAAAAAAACTAAAAAATAAAAAATTCGGGTCAAACGGGTCGTGTTCAGGTCAACCCGTTAATATTCGTGTCGTGTTCGGGTTAACGTGTCTCATATAATTTTCGGGTTCGTGTTAATTTTTTCGGGTTAGGGTCGGGTTGACCCGCGAACACGACCCGTTTAGCACCCCTACTCCTACTTTGTCAATGAAACTTTCATTATTTTTCCATTATTCTACTTTCGTTTTTAGTATACGCAGTACCAAAAAGTGAGGCTAATGCAAACCTTTTATTGACATAAATGTTGCATTAGCTGAAGTTGCATTAGATCTAATGCAACTTTTTTGTTACATAATGCAACCTTTTATACCTAATGCAACATTTTTAGGATGCAACTCTTCCTTTAACTTTTCTACTTTCGTTTTTTAGTATACTTTTATAGTTTTATATTTTCACCATTAGACTTTTGAGCTTTTACGCTTTATACCCCTTAATTTTTTTACTTTCACTTTTTGTTAGACTTTTAGAGTTTTCGACATTGGCCACGACTTTTTTATAGTTTTATACTTTGACCACATTAAAACTTTTCTTACTTTACTTTCGTTTTTTAGTATGATTTTTATACTTTTACACTTTGAACACGAAAGTTTTAGACTTTTACGTTTTATAAACCTTAAGTTTTTTTAATTTAGTTTTTTAGTATACTTTTAGAGCTTCTGACTTTTTGACTTAAACTGACAGGTAAATGGGTGGCCCGCCGCGAAGCGATGGCTGGTCACCAACTTGTTGAATTTAATTACTAGGTTTGATTCTTAATGCATTTAAATATTAGGTGTGTACAAGTTATATCAAAGAAAATATTTACGACGATCTACCGCAAGCGTCATTAAAGTTTTATGAGTTCAATGAAAACAAATGGGTTTTCGTGGAATGCTTGGTAGCATTAACTGCACACACTAGGAGCGAAAATTTTAGACTTTTACATTTTATAAACCTTAAGTTTTTCTAATTTAGTTTTTTAGTATACTTTTAGAGCTTCCGACTTTTTGAATTAAACTGACAGGTAAATGGGTGGCCCGCCGCGAAGCGATGGCTGGTCACCAACTTGTTGAATATAACTACTAGGTTTGATTCTTATTGCATTTAAATATTAGGTGTGTACAAGTTATATCAAAGAAAATATTTACGACGATCTACCGCAAGCGTCATTACAGTTTTATGAGTTCAATGAAAACAAATGGGTTTTCGTGGAATGCTTGGTAGCATTAACTGCACACACTAGGAGCGAAAGAACTGTCTCAACGTTTGGAGAGCACGACTTATGCTTGGGAATCACAATCATCCTACCATAATGCTCAAAGTCGTTGCTTCATACAACATGTGAATTTTGCATCAATATTTTGGTGTCACGGGGTCCCACAATGATATCAATTTTTGGATTGATCACCCATTTGAGATGATATCTACAAGCGCATTCGACCCTTTACACAGGGGTAGCGTCCGCGAGCCCTGAACTTGCACCGCGATATGGAAAAAAAATTAATGTTTTCGGTATTTCGTTACCCATGAAACGGTTTTTTCGCTACCCTTGAAATTATTTTGCGCTACCCTTGAAATTATTTTACGCTACCCCCTCGAAGTTTTTTATGGTTTTTATTTAGATCCCGACGTTAAAATATGGTCAAAAGTCCATTAATAAATTAAAACCGAACAATTAACAAGTTTGTGCAATTAAAAAAAAATCAATTTGTAAGTTTAGGGGGGTAAAGTGAAACAAATAGAGTGTATAAAACCTTTGAAAATTGACACATTTTGGTACCTCAAATTTTACTTAATGCATTTTCAGACCAAAAATTCTGATGCACTTTTAATGAAGGACTTTTGTCCAAAATTATCGACCCCAGCCAGGGGCTCCGCCCCTTGGACCCCGCCAGGGGCTGCCGCCCCTTGGACCCCGCTTCTCTCGGGGGCGCTGCCCTTGAACCCTCATTAGTCCCAAAAAAAATAAATTTTGAACGCTACCCTTGAAAATTTTTTCTGAATCCGTCTCTGATCATATGTTGAATTTGAATACATGTTTGGAGTACTTCGGAACACAAACCATTTTGACTATCTTCAAATCTATATTGTTTTCCCCAATACAAAATAGATGGAACCCAAATTAACCCATCTTTCTTGCATAGAAGAAGAAAGATAAATGTTATTCATTCATGATCTTCTAACTTCCTAGCTCACAACATAGACATTAGTACATTACATTCAAACATGTATTTTTTTCTAAAAGTTACAACATCTCCATCATGTGTACATGATTATAACTAACAATTAATAGTCAAGAGTAGTAAATTTAGAACTGAACATTAATCCCACGTTTTGTCATTGAAAATGGAGAGAACTTTAAATTTTAAAATATCAAACTTTAAGTGTTAATTTTATAAATAATCGTCTCTAAAATAAAAATATGATTTTTCTATATAACTCTTTAAGCTTCAACCAGTCATGAACAAAATATATTAACCATCTCAACAACTAATTATTTCTGTTTTAAATCTTATAATTACTTGTGGCCTCTACTTGGGTATTAACATAGTGATAAGAGGCGTATCAGCGTATGTCTCTTTAATGAAGGTTTAAAGAAAAATTGGAATTAAATAATCCAAGTTATTGGGTATTGCCGTATTGGCGAATAATAATCCGAGTTTCAATATTGGCCTACAATAATCCCAATTATTTGGGTCTTGGAATTCATTGGGTCGCCGTTAATTTTTCACTAACTCCGTTAGTTGTGTGCTGACGTGGCACATGCCACGTCAGCAAGTATGATGCCACATCAACTGCCAAGTCAGCAAAAATGATGCCACATCACCTGCCACGTCAGCAAGTACTAGCGGAGTTAGTGAAAAATAAACTGCGGCCCTATGAATTCCAAGACCCAAATAATTGAGATTATTGTAGGCCAATATTGAAACCCGGATTATTATCCGCCAATACCCAATAACTTGGATTATTTAATTCTAATTTTCCAAGTTTAAAACTCGATTGTAGTATTAACATAGGTAAAGTAGGAGAGTAGTAGTAGTGTAATTTGTTGTTTAAAAAAATTTAAAAATTGAAGAAAAAAAAAATTGTGGCCTCTACTAAAAATTCAAAAATTGAAAAATAAAATTTGTGGCTTCTACTAGCTATGACACATTCAGATTAAATATAACACAAAAAGTAAAAAGTTTAGTTAAATGTAAATTCTCCACTTACCTATTTTATTTATTGTTTTTGCCATTTTTTAGTTAAATAAAAATAAAAATGGCAAAAAAATGGAAAAGGTTAGTGGAGAAAGGAGGATATAAAATAAAATGGAATGAAAGTGAAATAATGAGTAGAGGGTAACGGAAGCATTGAAAGAAAGGGTGTTAACTCTACATGCTCTCCAAAGGGCATATCTTCCGTCCTTTTTTAATACTTTATTTCATTACAAAGACGATGTAGCCTTTTTAATATATACAATGCAGTTGGGAACAACATAATCTGTTAGCTTATTTGAAATATTATATAAAATTTAAAAGTTTAATAAAAATTTATAAAATTAATATGAAATCATATAACATAAGAACAATTTTAAGAATATAGTTAAATAGAAAATTGATTTTTACATAATTATATTACTAAAAGAAATTCATTATTAATTTTTTAATTTAATCGCATAATTGACAAAGATAGATTTGCCCCTTTGAACTCTTAAAGATACTAGAAAACCACAATATCTTAGTAAATTGCAAATTTAATCCTTACGGTTTGGTCAGAATTACAGATTGAGCCAATTCTTTTGTACCCGACTCACTCTGATTTAAGTTAAGTGCAAATTCAGTTTAGAACACTAATTTAGTTAAAGAACTTCTATTAAGTCTAGGTGTATTTTAGTCTTTTAAACTAAGATACAACTTACTAATGCTAGTACAAGTTACTAATGCTAAGTATATATTTATTAATTAAATAACACTAACATAAAAAAATAATAATAATAAACAACATTAAAAATCAAAATAATCTCGTCCCTTTTCAAAGTCTCCACAACCAGTGACCGCCACACCACGACCATCGTCATAGGTTCTCTCCTTCCCACCATAATCATCCACTCATTCGTTCTTGCATGCAGATAGGATCTCAGATAGGTAACCACACCACCATCGTAATCACCACCGCAACCACACCACCACCATCGTCTTGCATTCAAAGACGATAGGTAGCTATAAATTAATCTCTCCTCTTGTTTGCACTCAAATCCCATACTATAAAATAATCTCTCCTTCCATTTACATTCAGATCCCATATGTAGTGTTTCGAATAACATATTAGAGATCCGATTCGATAGGATCCGCCCTATCATCTTTGATTTCTATACTTACCTTACGAACAAGTGTGTATGTCATCATGACTTCTGGTTTGAGTGATTTCTAGTGGAAGTTGGCGATTGAACGTTACGGGATCTTCGCATGTGATTTGTGTCACACCCCAACCGATGGTGGAAGATGTCGAGGTGTGATGATTGTCCAGATACACACACCACTATTTAATATTGCGATATTCTTAATCAACTCATTTCATAAGATATAAGTTACACATGATAATACAAAAGAAATACATCAAATTAACAACAAGTATTCTTGTTAATTTTTAGGTCACATTATGTCCGCATGCATCCTAATGTGTCATCAACAGGCTAAACATCATCAAACGACAAGCCTGCAACATGTATAAAATAATGGTCAGCTATGAATAAATGGTGACTAAACATGAGTTTAGAGTACTACATAGATTAAAGCATTGTGGTTCAATGAGTCAAGTGTCATATGTAATCATGATCCACAAGTATAAGTGATGTGCATCAAACCTAGAAAATAAGGGAGCAATCACCCATCGAAAATAAGAGTACATTTCCAACATCGTGGGTGGGCTATCAACCAATAGATTTATCATTGTTTCCACGGCTTGCTGGTTAATGGTACACATAAGATTAAAAACTACCAAATACTTCCAAAGACTTCCAACCAAGACTTCCACACATAAAATCAAACAAGTATCACACAACTAGCATATTACACATAGAGCATCATGAGATCACATATAGTTTTGTATAATCAAGAATTAGGGTTTTGAATTTGGATACATGTTGCACCCCAAAACATTAAAATGAAAGTTGGCTATGAATACTCACCTGATATGGAGACACAATTTGAAAGTATGACACCATTAAACGGTTAGACTCGAAGACGACCTTGACGACCATATGAGATAGAGGAAAATGAATAAAATAGTAAATAAATATTTAAATAGGTAACGTTCACAACACAACCGAATCGATGGCTCGTTAGTGACTGGATGAGGTGATACATACATTATGATAGATGGGTCAATCCTAAAGCTAATGGTATAATCATAGGATTCAATATAAACGTCAACATAAGTCAAACTAATTATCAGGCATCAAGATATATCATTTTAACGGATTAACCCTAGATCTATCATGGAAATCTTAGATCTAAACATGTCACATCATGGAATTAATGGAACTAGTCATGTCTAAGCATTCATGGCATGGATGCATACATACCTAAGCATACATGACATGGATCTATACATATCTAAGCATACACTACATGGATCTATACATCTCATGGCATGAACATCTACACTTACTAAAGAGAAGTATAAATCTTGTCCTAAATATCATTCATGATATAGGTGAGCAAAAAACCAAAAAAATCAAACCAGAACCGAAAAAACCTCAAAAACCGAACCGAAAAAAACAAACCGAAGTAATAACCGGAAAAAAAGCGAACCCAAACTTATGGTTTGGTTTCGGTACTGGATGAGAAAAAACCAAAAAAAAATGAACTGAACCAAATCAATAATTTATATAAGTTTTTAAGTTTATATATATATATATATATATATATATAATAATTATATATATATATATATATATATATAATTATATATATATAGGGGATGGTTATGGTGAAAACCACTCCGAGTTGAGAAAACTTTGAAAACTCTTCAAAAACGGGGTTAAAAAGTTTTTTATTTTCCTTCAATTTTTTATGGTGATTCTTTACGTTATAGGCTATCCATAGATGGAAAAAAATCAAAAAAAACGCCTCAGGGATTTTTTTTTAAAAAAAATGTAACAAGTTTTGTTGTTACATATGTAACAAACATATATACAAAGTGTTACATATGTAACAAGAACGTTTTTTGAGATTTTTTTTAAAAATATCCCCGAGGCGTTTTTTTTTTGTTTTTTTCCATCTATGGATAGCCTATTACGTAAAGAATCACAATAAAAATTTGAACGGAAAAAAAAATTTTGACCCCGTTTTTGAAGAGTTTTCAAAGTTTTCTCAACTCGGGAGAGTTTTCATTTTACTCTTCCTCTATATATATATATATATATATATATATATATATATATATATAGGGTAGGGATCCATAGAAAACCCAACCTTTTTGGAAAACCTGGAAAACCATCTTTTAACCATTGATTTTGAAATTGATGGTTTAGATTAAATGAGGGCAAGATTGTAAATATTATCATTTAATGAAGGGCATAATGGACATACCAAAATTTTATTAATAAATTTTTAAATCAATTTTCTCTCTCCTATCTTTTCTTTCCTAAAATCTCCCTCTCTCATTTAATTTTACAGGTCAAAATTTGGAAAAAGAAAAAAACCAAACCGATTTTTACAAAAGAAAAAAAATCGTTTATAAGCAACATAAAACATGTACCAATTTTGTTACACCTATGTAACATGAAACATGAACCCTATTTTTCCCAGCGTAACGATTGTTACAAAGTTGTAACAAATAACTTCATGTAATTTTTCCAAGAAATAAAGATGTAATATAGTAAAGTGATAAGGGCAACATGAAACTTGTACCAATTTGTTACCCCTGTGTAACATCTTTACAAGAAACAAAGATATAATATAGTAAACTAATCAATGTATACAAATTTTGTTACAACTGTGTAATATATCTTTACAAGAAACAAAGATGTAATATAGTAAACTAATCAATATATACAAATTTTGTTACAACTGCTTAAGATGTTACACTGGCGTAACATCTTTACAATTCTGTTTAATAACTGACAAAGTATGATAAAATATAAAACTGTTACATGCTTGTAACAAAAACAAGGTGTTACATCAATGTAATCTTCATCATCATCGCGTTCTTCACTGATCTTTGTTTCCTCGCTCGTCTTTGTACGGGATTCGATAGTGGTTTAACAAGATGATTAAGAACAAAATCAAAACATCAAGAACCTGCAAAAAAATAAGAATGGATAGTGGATTAACAAATGGGTTTTTACAAAAATCAAGAACCATTGACATAAGATTACAACATACTTGATTATGGTTGGATCTCAGGAGCGTCTGCCATAAATAATAGAGATATAGAGAAGAGACCTGTTGAATCTGAAAATATAGAATGGATTGTCGGATTGTAATCGAACATTCGATTCCGTCAACTGATTCATGATCTTCACTATGAATCGCAAAGTGGAAGCCATGATTTCGTTCCTTCTCAATTTGATCGTCAGGCGTGATTTCAACAATCAATATTGTGAATTCGTATTTAGATCTGCAGAATTTCCTGGGGAATGAAAAAGAATTGATATTGATTATGATTAGGGTTTTGTAGAATTATTGTACGTGAGATTTAATTTGATTAGGATCCTGTATGTAACTTATTAACAAGATCCTAATCAAGATCCATGAAAATAGGGGTTATGGTTAAAGGAAATTAAAACAAAAATAGAATATGGTAAGTTACAATCTTACCCTTATTATAAAATAAAAAATAAAAATCCATGGAATTTTGTGATTGGTTGGATAGGGTTTTCCAGGTTTTCCAAAAAGTAATGGGTTTTCCATTGATCTCCTTCCTATATATATATATAAGTGTACATTAATTAACTTTAATTGCAGTTATTTACAATTTTTGTGTATCTCAGTTGATACTTACCTTTGTAAACCACCAAGATGCCTCAAGTTCGAGTCTCGTCTCAATATGTTATTTCATTTTTAAGTTAAAACTCCTCTTCTTACCATCAAAGACTATGGAGATTGGGGTCAAGATCTTTAGTGTTAAAAACTTTTGAATTTAAAACCATTTTTATTTTGTATGGTTACACGTGTTTTTGTTTTTTTAATTTTATGGTTATAACGGTACTTGTTTATTACTATTAGCTATTTATCTTCTAAGAATAGCCATTTAAAGTTTAAATTAATTTAATCACCTATATACAAAACAAAAAAACCGAAGCCGGAAAAAACCGAAAAAAACAAATCGAAAAAAAACCGAAACCGAATGGTTATTTTTCTAGGAACCGAACCATTCAGTTTTCTGTTTGGTTTTCGCCAAAAACCGAACCGAACCATGCTCACCCCTAATTCATGATATAGATTCAATAATTCTATAGCATAAAAAATCCAAACTTGATGTTTAATTTCATAGATCTAGTCCTAAATAGCATGTATATAAAAGATCTAACCATTTCAAAGCATAAAGATCAAACTTTGATGATCAAAACATATAGACCTAGCCCTAGATAGGATATATGATGTAGATCTAACCATTTCAAAGCATAAAAATTAAATCTTGATTATCAATTTTATAGATCTAACCCTAGATAGCATGCATGATGAAGATATAGCATTTCATGGCAAAAAAAAGGTCTTTGATGAATAACCCTAGATCCACAACATAATCGCCTTAAAATCACAGATATATCCTAGATTCATCATAAAATCCAATCTTGGCGTGGGAAATCAAAGATCTATCATTTAAGAGTATATACAATAGAGATTAGCTCCTAATTCCTCATAAAAATCAGATCTTGATGCATTCAAAGCAAGTAAAAACAAGAGCTAACACATACCGATAATGGAGGATGAAAACCAATGATTATTAGAGCTTGGATCTCTACAAATTTAGCTCCAAAGCTCCAAAAATGATGATCTTGAGGTAATCCAGCAATTAATGGCCGTTTTGGGTGTTTTAGGGTTGAAGGAAGGGGGCCAAATGAAGATATGATGCTTATATAGTGCAGAACTAGAATTCTACTGAAAAAATCATTCTAGGCGCATCGCTTAGAGCATATGGTTTCTCTAGGCGTAGCATATAGAGCTACACCGAAACCAGACTTTTCCGGTTCTCCAGTTTTTGCCCCAGTTTTTTTCGTTTTTTGACGTTTTTGAGTCCCTTCTTTTACGTTTTTCACCATTTTTCATCCCCCATCATATCAAACATATTTAAGCCAATAAAATTGAATATAAAATGTCATATATTGAATTATGATCAAACAGTTAAATAACATAACACGTTTTTGGCGGTTTTGGCGTACGTATCGATTTTGGGCAATTCACCAACGTTTCGCGACTCGATCAAGTGTGTGATGACTCGTGACATGGTAATTGATTATTAGACTCATAAAAATGTTGAATTTGACATACGATGACCAAATATGAGATTCCCGGTAAACGACGAATCGCATACCGAAATCGCGTAAAAACCGGAAATTGCTTTATTTCAGTTCGAGAAGTCCAATTTGATTCCAATTGGTTATTATTAAGTATTTTGTTTTAAAAGATGATTATAAACCATTTAGAACCATTAATAGAGGTATAAATACCAGAAAATTCTTATGGTACTCAGTAATTTGCAAATCGGTAAATCACGAAATTTCAAAACGAGACGGATTTCTCAGTCGGGTAAAAAATTCAAATGTCACAATTTAAGCATGTTATGTGGCAGGCCGCATAGACAATTAAAATTAGGGATTTACGAAGATAGAGGATGGAGAGAATCTAAAAAGGTTCTTTTTTTAAAGTTGAAATCTGCCCATCAACCAAGTTGATCACCTAGCTTCGAGTTTGACATAATCCGACTATTATCACCGAGTTGGAGGAAAGCGTTTTAGAAATCCATGCGAGTACTCGGCCACCTAGATCAAGTTTTACAACACTATTAACGAGTGAGACGGTAGACTTTTAAACTAAAAATATTCCTAAAAGAAACATAGTTTAATATAATACCTATTTATAGATGAGACTAGGGATGGCAATGAGGCGGGTTTGGGACGGGTTTGAGTAATCCCAACCCCATACCCGGTTATAAAAGTGTGTCCCATACCCGGTCCAAAACCCGTCGGGTTTTTAGCAGGTATATACCCATCGGGTATACCCGTGGGTTTCGGGCATACCCGTGGGTGTATATCGGTTAACTATAAATTTAATTTATCATAATTATAATAAAAATATATCAAATAACTAAATATATATAGGTTTAATAATATGTAAATCAATGTGTAAAAACAAATAACTTAGTATTATTTATAAAAATAAAAAATAGATAAATAAAAATCATATATTAAATAATTAAAATAAATAAATAAAACAAAGAAAAATATAGCGGGTATATATTATCGGGTAATCAAACGGGTATAGTATCAAATCCCATACACGTCCCATATCCATGAAAAATTCAAAAGTAATCTAATACTCGGACCCATACCCAATTACACGACCCCATACCCATCCTTTATGTGTCGGGTTTGGGTTTCATTGTCATCCCTAGATGAGACCTTATGGGCAAATAGTGTAATTTGATAAAATTGTAATATTTTAAAAATGGTTGTTTTTTGTGACTTTTAGCTCCTTTCTATTTTTGAAATGTCATCGTCCGAACTTAAATAATCTTCTATTGTTAAGCAAAAAAAAAAATTACGCTTGATGACTTAACTTAAGCACATATGAGTAGGGATGTAAATTTAACACGCGAAAGTGGGTATCCACGGGTACCCGACCTGAATGGGACGAGTATTACCGGTTTTAACGAGTATTGGGGCGGGGACGGATATTATTTTTCAAACCTTAAGCAGGGACGGGTATGACACTACCCGCCCCGTTTAAAACCCGAAATATAATGTATATATGCCAGATATATATATATATATATATAGGGTTAGGTTCAAATGAGAACTTTTTAGTTTGAGAACTTTTGAGAACCATTCTGAGCCACTAATTTTCAAGGGGGAAGCATTCAAATTCATGAGGGGGATTTCCTTATATATAACTTGTGGCTCAAAATGGTTCACAAAAGTTCTCAAACCCAATTGGTTCTCAAATGATCTTCTCCCTATATATATATATATATATATATATATATATATATATATATATATATATATATATATATAAAGAAAAAAAATAAAAAAACAAATTAATCACAACCATTAGATCAAGAGATCTAATGATGAAAAAAGGTGTCTACATGTCTACACTTATGAGGGTGTCTACAATGAACTTTTCACTATATATATATATATATATATATATATATAGGGAGATGATCATTTGAAAACTAACTAAGTTTGAGAACTTTTAAGAACCATTCTAAGCCACCAATTTATATATATGGAAAATCCCTCATGAATTATAGTGGTCCCCACCTGACATTAGGGGTGTTCAAAACCGGATATCCGGAATTTCGGATATCCAAAAATTTCGGATATCAATTTTCGCTGTCCAAGTTTCGAAGTCCGAAATTTCGGATATCCGAAATTTCGGACTGGACTCGGATAGTTATAACGGATATCCAAAAATCATGTTTTGTTTAAAAAACCACAATTTAGCAAAAAAAAAAGACAAAACGACAAAATAAATAAACATAGTCCAAGTCTTCAAATACAAATAAACATAAGTTCGACCTAAAAAAAATGACAAAACATATAAACATAGTACAAGTCTTTAAGTACAAATCAAATTAACCAAAAATATATTTAATTTATTTAAATTTTTCGGATATCGGGTATCCGAAACTTCCGAAAATTTTGGAAATTATTCTCCAAGTCTAAGTCCGAATTTTCGGATATCCGAGTTTTGGATATCCGAAATTCCGGATATCCGAAATTTTTGGATAATTCGGATACGGAATTTCGGATAATTCGGATACGGATTCGGACTCGGATATTTTTGAACATCTCTACCTGAAATTAGTAGTTGAGATTTAATTCTGAAAAGTTCTCAAAATAAAAAAAAATTTATTTGAACCTAACCCTATATATATATATATATATATATATATATATATATATATATATATATATATATATAGAGGAAGGGTAGAATGAAAACCAACATGAGTTGGGAAAACTTTAAAAACTCAATTTTGACCATTGATCACCATGATCCAATGGATGACATTTTATTTTGCTTTTTCATTTAATTTTAATGTAAATTAATTCACCCTTAGCTTTTGTCTTTAGTGTAGAAGGGCACAATGGTAATCTCCTCCAATTACCCTTTTGTACTTTTCTGATTACTTCTACACACTTTCTCATTCCCATCAAGTCATCTTCTTCACTACCTATTTCTCTCTCTACACAAAGAACCATCATAACCATTTGAACTTGGTTTTCTCTCTAGCTCTTCTCTACAAAGAATCACCAGCCATACATCTTGATTCTTTCTTTCCAACTCATTCATAAAGATCTCGTCACCACCCGTTCACCCCCATCGTGGTTCTTCTACTCTAGTTCAAACCTTCCATAGTTCTAACCCGGAATCCCTTTAATCGAATCAGTTGGATAGATCTGAAACAAGGAAGCGGGTTGCGATGGTTGAAAGAAGCAGGTTGCGATGGTATACGGTTTCAACTACATGTATCTTGATTCGAAAACGAGATCTAAGTTATCGTTGCTCCTCCGTACGATTTCACCGGAGAAGATCACTTTAACCACAAGTCGACGCATGCTTTGAGGTATATACTAAATTTATCTGTTTAGTTAAGGATTAAACACAAATTTGTTGTTCAAAAAAAAAAAATAAGGAATGAGAAATTTCAAAGTCTATCCATATTCTAGTGGGTCATTATTTTCAACTCCACTTTATAATTAATATGTTTATTTTTTGGATTGAAAATTAGTATAGTAAATATTTTTTAAAATCTAGACTATCTCATGTGATCTTAAATCTTTAATATGTAGAAATTTTAATATTTTTAGTTTTAATAACTAAAATGTTCATGCTTGTAATTATTCTATATAATGACTTCCCTTGTAATTATTTGAAAGGACTTTAAATATTTAATATCAAGGATATTTTTGTTAGTTGATGAACTTAATTTCGCTAACAGTGGCATATTATCGTTTGGATTTTAGTATCTTAAATTCTCTTAATTTACAATGACAGTTTTTTGAAGAAGCCATGAAACCCGCAAATCAAAAGAAAAGATGAAGAAGGAAAGGAAAGTAAAGGAAAGTAGATGAGGAAGAAAGTAGGTTGGACCTAGGAAATTGTTTTTGTCAGAATTTTTAACGATGTTACATATGTAAATTTATCTATATACTTATTGTAAATCTTGTCATAAATTTTAATAATTTTACATATGTAACATGCTACATCCCGTTATCTATCTAAGTTTACATATGTAAATGCATGTACTTATGTAATTTTTACGAGTATTAACTGATGAACTTGTTTTGAGGGGAGGATATGGTGGTTTAAGGGTAGAGAAACATATGTAAATTGATCTATGTTGCATATGTAAATTTACCTATGTACTTATGGTAAATCTTGTCATAATTTTTAATGATGTTACATATGTATTTTACTTATGTAACACATGTAACGATGCTACGTTAATAATTTTGGAGGGGAGGATATGGTTGTTTAAGGGTTGAGAAACATATATATAAATTTACATATGTTACATATGTAAATTTACCAATGTACTTTTGGTAAATCTTGTCATAATTTTTAATGATGTTGCATATGTATATTACCTATGTAACATTGTAACGATATTATGTTATTATATTTTTTTTGGAATGGAGGATATGGTGGTTTAAGGGTTGAGAAACGTATGTAAATTTACCTATGTTACATATGTAAATTTACTTGTACTTTTGGTAAATTTTGTCATAATTTTTTATGATGTTACATATGTATATTACCTATATAACATATGTAACGATGTTATGTTATTTATTTTGGAGGGGAAGATATGGTTGTTTAAGTGTTTAGAAACATATGTAAATTTACCTATGTACTTTTGGTAAATCTTGTCATAATTTTTAATGATGTTACATATGTATATTACCTATGTAACATATGTAACGATGTTATGTTATTTATTTTGGAGGGGAGGATATGGTGGTTTAAGGTTTGAGAAACATATGTAAATTTATCTATGTTACATACGTAAATTTACCCGTGTAACATAAGTAACATGTTAACGAAGTTACATATGTAAATTTACCTATGCACTTATGGTAATTCTTTTCATAATTTTAACGATGTTACATATGTAATTTACCTAAAATATTTAGCTCATAAAATTCGAATAAATTACTTATGTTCCACTCCTTTTAAATTTCTAGTTTTATTAAGAAATGGCACAACGGTCCTTTTAATTCATTACGAGTCTTTATTTTCTGATGTTACATAAGTAAACTGTATATTTAATTCATTATTATAGTCGTATGATAATTTTGTTACGTTTAATATTAATTGTAATATGTTCTAATAAATTAACTGTAATGGGTTCTAATAAATTAATTAAAAAATGGGTTCTAATAAATTAATTGTAGTTGTATGATAATTTTGTTACGTTTAATATTAATTGTAATGGGTTCTAATAAATTAATAAAAATGTCACTTTTTGTTATACATATTCGTGTAATTAAAAAAGTAAAAATAAGAAATTAAAAAGTATGATAAATAATAATAATATGTTTATACAGAATTAAGAAAGTGGTATAATAATAATATTATAAATATTAGTAGTTAAGAAAGAGAATAAGAAAATATGTATTGGGAAATGAGAGAGGAGATGTGACATGAGAAAGGAGAGAGGAGAGAGGAGACATGTGAGAATCTTTTCCATTTCATCGATGCTGCAGACCTCTTTTTACTTTGTGAGTATGAAATCTCTAATTTGCCCTTTGAAAGATTTAGTCATTTGATGATGTGGTTCAATCTTGGCCATTGAATTGGTTTTGAAAGTTTTCTCAACTGGATTGAGTTTTCATACTAACCATGCCCATATATATATATATATATATATATATATATATATATATATATATATATATATATATATTATTGCTAGGTGCACATTCAAATAAAGAAAAACATTTTGCAAATTTGAAGTTATAAAAGACGATGAAGCGGTTCGTGCTTCGTGAATTTTGATATTTAGTTTTTTTAACAAACTTGAGAACGTGGTGATTGTCTTTTTTACTCTTATTAATGTAAGATTCAATTATAAAACTTGAATGTTTTACTTATTATAGTTATATTTTTCTGACTTATTAAAAAATTGGACTTCTTTTACTTAAATGGGTACCCATCGGGTTCCTAGTATCCGCCAGGTTTTTTTTACCCGTACCCGCCGGTATTAGGCGGGACAGAGGCGGGGATGGGTATGAGGATTTAGTTCAGGTACGAATACGGGTAATAAAGTCCCTACTATTACTCGCACCTGTTTGCATTACTATATACAAGGACGACCCTAGGTTGTCAAAAGCATATATCTAGGAAAATTCGGATAGTTGATTTATTATTTGAAATTTTGAAGTTTAAAAAATCTGCATGTTTCATTCAAAAGTTCAAGATTAAAAAAAAAGAGCGTTCTAACTATTACATGGGCGGCTCATATGGTTAAACATCTCAAGCAAGGACTTGAGGTTTTTAAAAATTTAGGGCCTACTTTTTTTTAAAAAATCCATATATATTTTCTTTCCAGGCTTCTTCCCTTCCCAATGTCTAATCCTAGAGTTTATGGGTCTGTCATCATATCATATGCTTACGTAAGGGCATCCGCGATACCCCGTTATGGGGTGGCGTTATGAGGTTTAACGGCGTGAAACACCCCCCCCCCCCTCTTTGCGTTTTCCGTTGGCGTGATCCATTCCCGTGGAGAACTCCACGGCGTTTTGGCCAGGAGTGTTGTGGGCTACCTTCAATGAATGTTTACATGTATTTTTTTTTTTAAACCAATAAAAACAAGTCAACATCACACACCACATCACACCATGTATACCCCTATCACAACACCAAATGGTGTTATCCAGTCATCGTCCACGTGACACAATAACACCACCTTATAACACCATGTATACCACATGCCCTAAAAACGATAAAAATCTTCCCAAAGCATTGGCGTGGTGGACAAGAACAGAGCTTATAAGGTGCTCGTGGCGACCCCGATCGCTACGGATTTTTCGCCCAGGAGTATTGAGTATATACGTGTAGTTTGCCAAAACTTTTTATATGTATTAAATCGGTAGCTACTAAACATGTTAACCAAATGCTTTGTAGCTCAATGGCAAAAAGTGCGTTGTTCATTCTAAAGGTCCTAGGTTCGACTCTTACTCTTCTTGTTTTTTACATATATTTTTTTTTTTGTTTTTCTTTTTAGAAAAAAACCCTAAATGAGTACCTAAATAATACCCCCTTTAACCCCGAGCCCTCCAACTGCCCCAAATTTCCAATTCACGATTTCAAATTCACGACTTCATGTCCGACGGTCTGGGTTCTGACTCTCAAGAAGAGCTCGCCGATCCTCAAGCAACCGTATACCGTCGTTGGAGTTCTGTTCATCAAGTCCGTCGTTAGAGTTTTGTTCATCAAGTCGTTGATCCTAATTTCGTCTCCGCTATGGCGCTAGCTGAGTTTCTATAGGTTTAAATCTTACCTTATTTTCACTTGTACCTGACCAAGCATTGTTTACTAAGCTTTTGTTTCATATCAACGCTCGTTTTTGTGTATTATAGATTTACTAACCATTGATTTTTATCAATTTTATATTTGTTCTCATTCATGATTATTCCTTTCGTTCTTTGTAAGTATGTATCATAGATTTTATGATTTCAGCAGTAATTAATCAACAAAGCACAACCAGTGCTCAACTTGTATAAAATAATATGCACGAGTAGTTAATGATAAAGAATGGGATTGGGGCCCAACATAAAGAATGCTCAATTGCGCAAGCTTAATATATTTATGCATAAGTCTTTAATACATTTACGATTTGAGCAATAGTTAACCAATACTATGATTTGAGTAGTAGTTAACCAATGCTCAAGTGCTCAAGTTTAACATTATGTTTTTTTATGTGGCTTATCTAATAGTGGAGTTAACCAATGCTACTCCATCTAATGCATCAACCACAACTAGACAAGAGGCGAGCAAATTGAACCAACAAAATCAATTTCTTTTCATTCAAAAAGTTTGATTCGACTATATAGTTATGATTCTTCTTCCACGTACTCACCATTTCTCTCGCATAATCATAAACACTTTAAATCTT
This sequence comes from Deinandra increscens subsp. villosa, assembly GCA_039602395.1. Taxonomy (NCBI): domain Eukaryota; kingdom Viridiplantae; phylum Streptophyta; class Magnoliopsida; order Asterales; family Asteraceae; genus Deinandra; species Deinandra increscens. Next base: position 39,481,862 of record JBCNJP010000024.1, read on the forward strand.
TATTTGTTACAAAATATTTAGTTTTTTTCATTTATAAGAACAGTTATTTAAATTATGAAGAAAATTTAGATTTTTATAGTTTTTATAGTTTGACCTAACCCGAACCGGATTGCCGATCCGAACATATACCTCGAAACATAACGATAGATTATTTTTTGTGCCACATGACTTTCGATCACCATTAGAAAAACTTTCAAGCTTCGCCACTAGTGGTTGAACTCAATATGATCAAGTACAACCACCACCACTCTCTTTACTCATTATCACCATGCCTAACCACTCTCTTACATCAAATTTCCACCACCATACTTAGTCATCAACCACCATGGTTACATTGCCTCACCTTTACCATGCCACCACCATGTTGTTGGAAAGTTTAGTAAAAATATGTTTTTACTAATTTTTAGACACAAATAACAATTACTATATAAATGGATTTTAATAATACAAGTTTTGCCTTTTTGGCGGATAATAATACATGTTTCAAAATTTCCTCACAATAATACGAGTTTTTTAGGTATTGGATTGTACGATACACTTTTACTTTTTACTAGCGGTGTTAGTTTTTGCTGACGTGGCATACTATATGTTTCTTTTAACAAAGTAATTAAAATGGAGGGACTCTTTATGGAAAATCTATATATTAATAAATTAAAAAAAGTTAGAAAAAAGAAAAGAAGAACGGGAGAAAGGTCGGGGCTCCGACCACTGGCGTCCACGCCACCTTCCGGCGACCTGGTTTTCTCCGGCTCCTGTTCTCGTCGGACGCTCGCCGGCTCATCACGAAACTGCTCGATCCAAATCCGCACTGTTGGCTAACAATCTCTAAAATCACGGAATCTCCCTGATTCAAAAAGCAAAAACCTAAAAACCCTAACTTCTTGTTCGACGACGACGTAATAAATCCGAAATGCAAGGAAACCGACTCTAAACGTGTTTCACATAATCTCATTATCAGAAGGTTTCGATCTGTCTCCGTTATTCGAGGAGAAGAAACGCGAGGAGAAGCAAGAGATCTGATTCGCAACCACGAAGCCGGCAGAGATGGTGGTTTCGAAACTGGAATCGGTGGCGAAGGCGATGAAATTCAGCGTGAAGAACGGGGATGAGAGTAGTTTGAGGCTGCAGGGACATGAAATTGGGAGGAAAGAGAAATTAGGAATCGCGGCGGATATCTGGGCGGTGGCGCCGTCGTTATTAGTGGTGGAGGTGAAGAAATCAAGCGTGAAAAAGAAGGGGGAACGAGAGTAGTTTAGTCTTTTTTTACCCAAATCTTATAAGAATTTACAAACTAGTCCCTTTCTTTTATGACTTGGTTAAAACATGCCACATAGGATCCATGTCATGAGCCACGTCATCAACCACTAACACCGTTAGTAAAAAACTAACGGTGTATCGTTATAATCCAATACCTATAAAACTGGTATTATTGTGAGGAAATTTTGAAACTCGTATTATTATCAGCCAACTAGGTAAAACTTGTATTATTAAAAAATCCTTTTTTCCATATGTGTTTTATAATTAATTATTTTCGGGTTTTGGTTCTATTTTGTGAGAATATCACAATGAACTAAATGATGTCTAAAATAAAGCTAAGATGAGTGAAAAAACAAAGTTCAAAGTTGGTGGAATATAAAAAGGAAATGCTTGTTTGTTTTTAATTAAAAGCTCTTAATAGGCTCTAACTTTTTATTTGGTTAGACGTTGTAAAAGGAAGGGGCGTTTATTTTTTTACTTGATATTCAGATGATCTAATTCTAAATATCCTCTAAAACACCGAGACATAAAATTACCTCAAAAAATGTCTTAACCCAAAAAGAAAAAAAACAGCCTTCCTCTTCCCCTCTCCAAATATCATGTTCGCTTTTCTGGGCAAAGACCATCCCCACAACAATCCCCATCATGATTCAGATTTCAGACATTTAACATTTAGAAGTGATATTCAAATTCAGACAAAAATCTTTTACAAAAAACAAACGGGGCCGAAATGAATTTACATATGTGGTGCCATGGAAACCCATCCCACATTGGTGGGTAAACCAAACTTGGAAGGGTTTATTAGGATAAACACTTCTTAAAGATTGTTCTCTTTAGTAAAAGACATCTCATGGGCCCAATGGGTGTGCAACACCTCAACTCGCACTAGCACATGCGTGCGTGTGGCGTGGGAGATGAGCGCAATGTGACGTTTTGATGACGCACTTTGCACTTCGTATTCTTAGTATTTTTTACTTGGCGCCAATCTCTAATCATATGCGTAATCATTAACATCACCAAGCCTATGAGAAAAATGATAGATCTATCGGTGTAACGACCCACCTGATTTGACCGTAATTGGCATTGGCTGATTAGAACCTAATCATTACGATTTGCCCTTTGGGTTAAGGGCGCTAGTAAAAAAAGGTTTGCTTATGCAAAATCTATTGCATGAACTAATGCAAAGTCTATTTCAAAATTTATCAAAGTCTATTTCATAGTCTAATGTTTATCATATACTTATCATATGACATCTAATCACATGTTTTCAACTACTATGTTATATACTAAACATATCTTTACTCATAAACTATTCGTAGCTGACAATTTATCTTATACATGTTACAGAAATACTAGTTGATCATGATTAGTATGCTATATCACATAGGACATTATACCTAGTTATCATTTTAAATTAGACTATGTGTTGTGATTGCTTATTCTATCTTTTTTTTTTTGAACGGCCAACAAATGCCCCGGAAAACCCGTAGACTATTTACACCAGTTGAGCTCATTCCAGGGAAAATCCACCTCCGAGAGCGGGCGGGTGGTAAAACCTGGGAGCTCAGGGATCGAACTTGTGACCTTTCAACCTCAAGTCTCCCCTCATCGCCAATGCCCCATATAAAGTGTTGCCCATAAGAATCGAACCTGTGTCTCAAGTTGAGAACACAGACTTGCTACCACTACACCACATTGGAAGTTGCGCTTATTCTATCTACTCATATTCTCTATCATGAAATTGGTTTGATTTAAATACTGACACTCTAAATTAGTTTGTCACCACTTAAAAATTTATTCACCACTTAAAATTTAAGACAAAGCGTTACTAACATTTAAAAAACAAAAACAAAACAGAAAACAAAAAACGGCTGTAATATATGTTTTTTTATTTATCCCGAAATATCGGAATAACGTGTATATATAGCCGCCCAAAAACCTGTATCATCTCATCCGTCCCTCCCACACAATAGCTACCTAGCTACTACAAGTACTAAAACCCACAAATTAATTAACCTCTTTGTGTGGTTTTGTTGTTACATGAATTGAAGGAACTGAATTGAATTAAGTTGATGAGCATGAGTTGTAACGGGTGCAGAGTTCTTCGAAAGGGGTGCAACGACAGTTGCATTCTCCGGCAAAGCCTAACCGCCATAGAGACGCCTCAAGCTCAGGCCAACGCCACCCTTTTCGTCGCCAAATTCTTCGGCCGAGCCGGCCTACTCTCCTTCCTCTCCGCCGTCCCCGACTACCAAAGACCTGCTTTATTTCAGTCTCTTTTGTTCGAAGCCTGTGGCCGGACGGTGAATCCGGTCAACGGAGCAGTCGGACTGCTCTGGACCGGAAACTGGCACCTGTGCCAGTCAGCCGTCGCCACAGTGCTCCGAGGCGGAGCTGTACGCGCCGTGCCGCCGGAACTGGCGACGGCGACGGACAACTCCGATAATCCGTCGGAGTGCAGCAGTTTTGATGGCAGTAAAAAGGCGAGATTAATGATTAATCCAGAGGAGGATCTACAGCTCGGACTAATTACGGGATCTTCTTTCAAGAAAGTAACTAGAAGTAGAAGCAGCTCCGGCGACGACGGTGATGATCGGTGGCCGAAGAAACTTAGAACGGCGGTGACGTCACTGGAACTGTCTGAAACAACCACGTCGGAAAGCCGTACGGATTATTCAGCTTCTAGTGAAACAGCAAACATCCTTCTACTGAATCTCTTCTCGTGAGAATCTCAGACGACACGAGAACAACCGGTTTTAGTGAAGGTTGCCTTGTAATAATCTAGTTTCAAGATCTTAGTAAGGTTTTTTCATGTTTGTTATTAAAATTATTTTATCAACCTTTTTAACCTAGGTTTTACACCATATGTCTGTTTTGTTTTCACGCTATACCGTTTGTAAATCGTAAGAAATTAGTAACGAAAAGTAAAACATATTAAGAAAAAGGATGCATGGAGGATAATCTACACCGAGGTTGCATGTTGTGAATATATAAAACAGTATATGAATGAATCTAAACACGGTTCGGGTTTAAAGAAAATATAAACAGTAAACTTTAAAATTAAAACCAAATAGTTAAAATTAAACTATAAATTATAAGAATACATGATAATAACTTGATTTTTCTAGTGTATAAAAACAAAATATCAACAAGGACTATCATATAAAACAATAAAATTATATGACTAGAATAAGAAGAGAAAATTATCAAACGAACAAAGAAATAAAATTACATGTTCAAAATTTAAAACAAAAAATCAAAATCTCCTATTCTAGACCCATCACTTTCAAATAAACTTTAAATATAAACATAGTGTAGGCATAATGATTGGATTTATATTTCTTTTAAACATGTCACGTAACATTGGGTTTTTATAACCTTCCTTTTAAAAAAACAATATTTCTTAAATCCATCGATAGTTTTTTTTGAACGGTCAACGAATAAAATAAACCCAGGGACTTCGTACGGGGTGACCCAATGGCTAAAGGCCACCACCAGCTGGCCCAACCCAGCCGTACGGAGTCCTTAAGCGTCCATGTGACTCCAGTTCCGGGGGAAAACCCGCTAACCCGCCCGCCCGTAGACACGACGGCGAATTAACGGTAAAACCGGGTCGCCTCAAGGATCGAATCCGGGTCTCCCCGGATCTCCTATCATTGGCCTCCATACCAATGGACAAATAATGTCATTAGTGAGGATAGAACTTGGGTCCCTAGGAACACAAGTCAAAGCCTCAACCAACTCCACTAGATGCCATTGGTCATCGTTAGTTACAATATCAATTAAGAGTTTATCACATAACATGATACTTTTGTGTAGGGATGAGCATTTTTACTGTTTTTTTTTTTTTTTTTGCTAAATACTCATAACTTAACGAATTGATACAGACGAAACACTATCAACACATGTATTATTTGTTTTTATGCATGTTTTTAGTTTTGACACCCTTTAGTTTCGAGGTCTTAGAATTGATATGATGTTTAATTTATAATTCACTCGTTTTCCGTGTCGATTTTTTATATGATACCGGCCCTACTCTTGTGTTTACTCATCACTACTTAAAGATTCCCAAGTAGCCCTAGTTGTTGGGAGGGGCATAAGGGACAATATTCATAAATAACCATGGAGTTTATTGACCTTTGCATCCTTCGAGGAGTCAAGTGAAGACCGGATAGTGTAGAGTTTAGACCCTCCTCTTTCTCCACAAGACAAAAACATGGATGGGGTCATTTTGACTAACCTTGTGGGCCCAGATTCCTTTCTGGCTAACCCATTTGTATTTCTTAGAATCGCATAGCGGGCCTACATACTTTGGGCCAAGAAAACTACACCACATGAAGCCCAGAGATTACCCCTTCACACAAAATGTTGGGAACTAGTTGGGATACAAAGGTTTGACATGTAAGAAAAACTGGAAATTTGGACAGGAGGAAATTCACTATAGGTGAGAAAAACTCTTAGGTGGTGTTTGGTTCACGGAATGTAATGTAATTGGAATTGTAAGGGCGCGTTTGGTTGTGGAAAACATGGGGTGTTTTCCATTTCTGTTTTCTAAGAAAACATGGAAAACAGAAAACGCGTTCTAGTGATAGTTTTCTGAAAAAAATTTCCTAGAAAACAGAAAATACAGTTTTCCATTCTTTTAACTAAATTTGGAAAATAGTTTTGCATTGTTTTCCAATTTCCGTTTTCTATTTTCCAGAAAATGGAAAACACATCTTTTGGTTAGATCGCGTTTTCAAAATTTTCCAAGTGTTTTCTAGAAATGGAAAACCCATTTCATTTTCTAGAAAACTGAAAATGGAAAACTGAAAAACGTTTTCCACAACCAAACGCAACCTAAAGTTTTCCTTTTAAAGTTGTGCTTAAGTTGGGTAAGGAAGGAGTTTGGAATACAATGAATTCCTTTAATCAATGGAATTTGAGTTGATGTAACTTTACTTCGTTAAAGTGAAGGATTTCTAAATTCCATTGAGTAAAGGAATTCATTGTATTTCAAGCCCCTTCCTTACCCGACTTGAGCACAACTTTAAAAGGAAAACATTACAATTCCAATTACATTACATTCCGTGAACCAAACGCCACCTTAGTCTAACCTGAAATCCTATTTTTTTCTCTTTTATTTGTTTATTATTATTATTTTTGTTGTTAAAAGTGAGGCTTACTCAGCGACCTCTTATTTTTAATGTCTTTGGATATCCCGTCTTAATGAACTGGGCTAGGATCATTGATACTTAAACGGATTATTTAAGAACGAGTACGACTCACCGGCTTTTTGAGGTTTTATTGGGCCAACCAGTTAAAAAGTTGGTTATGGAATCATTTGATCGATTTATACGAAAAATTAGATTTTAATAATACTAGTCAATGGATTTTTTTGGTTACCAGTTTGGTTATTAAGCTAATCGGATATACGGATTTGGTTTTGGTGTCTCACAAATTGGCTGTTACCCAAACCGTTTTCTTCACTATGTTGACCAAACCCGGCTTGTTATTACCAAACAGGTTAACTGGAAGAAAAAAAATGTACACCTCTAAGTGAACTTTAACTAGAGAATATAATGATTGTTAAATTAAATTAGGACTTTTCAAAAAGCCCGTGGCTCGTGGCTCGTTCGAAGCTCTCTCGGAAAATAGCTTGAAAATGGCTCGCTCGAAAATGGCTCGGTTATAAACGAGTCGAGCCGGCTCGGCTCGGTTTGTTAACGAGCCGAGCCAAGCCTGAGGTCGGCTCGACTCATGGCTCGCTCGTTAAGTGGCTCGTTGGCTCGCTCGCTTGGATCGTGTGTGTGTGTGTGTGTATATATATATATATATATATATATATATATATATATATATATATATATATTATATTAAAATTATATTATGTATATATTTAATACATATACTATATATTAAACTTGGTTATGTGTGAAAGATATTTTATATTTCGTCTCGTTTAAAATTTGGATTACATGTGTGTTTTAAAGGTTATTTACTTTTATATATGGCCATTTTTTATATCAATCTGTATTTTTTTTTTTTGAAAAACGAGCTTGCTCGGCGAGCTACGAGCTGGCTCGAGCTTTTTACGAGCCGAGCTCGAGTTCAGTTTTTGAGCTCGTTAAAAAAAATCGAGCCGAGCCGAGCTGGCTCGTTTAGTTTCGAGCTCGAGCTCAACCTGGCTCGGCTCGTCTCGTTTACAAACCTAAATTAAAATGCAAGAGATGATGGATGACAAATAAGTTATATACATTCACATATATTAGGAAGCTACAAAACACAATAAACAACTCCTATATTTCGGCCAAAATATGAAAAGGCCGATAACAACAAAAGGGAAAGCGGAAAATCAGCTGCTTAGTCCATATTCTATTACCAACTTGTAAGTTCTGTTTGATGTAAGGTTAGTAACTTCTAACAGGGTAGCGCAATTGTGTGTCGAATTAGCATCATTTCACACGGCTCGTTTGTAACGTGTGTGCTCTCAAACTACAATCCTTCACCTGTCAGTCAAGGGTACTACTGTAATTACACAAAATAATGGAGATCAAGAAAGAAAATGCATGTTGGCTTATAGCTTTGTTTGAAGGCTATAGATCCCGAAAGAAGTCAGTAACATGAGAAATGTTTGAGGCCAACTGATTCACAACTTAGTGAAGCTTTTAAACATGTTTAACCTATCCGGTATATTGTATAAGTTTACCTTGAAGGCTGATAAAACGGATAAGAAATCTTTGCAAATCCTAAGCAGAGCCGTCTCTTTTGCAGACAATTTGGTGATTTCAGCCACCATTAAATTCACTTCTTCAACCTGATAATGAAAATCCACATCATGGGTTACCTTCAAATAACGGTCTATTTTTTCGAAATGATGTTTTTAAACCACAAGTAACAGTTAAAAGATCACAGGTGAAATACCTGTAAAGAAAGTGAGTTCATTGATGAACCCATTGCCTGCATCACATCGAGTGCTGAACATATGGCATCTTTTATGCTTTGGAGGTCAGCCTAACAAGATTAATAATTTAATATCATCATAAAGTTTTGGTATTTTGAGTTCTTGAAAAACACCATCATAAGGTACTGGAAGACGCAATCATAAAGTTCTGATCTTACTATTTTTGACAAAAATTTAAAAAATAATCATAAAGTTATGATCTTTGAGTTCTTGAAAAAATTCCATCACAAAGTTTTGATTTTTTTTTAGTTCTTGAGAAGCATATAATGATTAAGTAGAATACAAAAGGCACATACAGTTGCTCCTGCACCAACAGGAAGACGAAGAGTGCTAGCCTTCAAAGCTTCAATGGCTCCAAGCAATGATAATGAATGGTCTTTATCTAAATATGCCCAATCTTCAAGAAAAACCATCTAAATATTTTCAAAAAACCAAAAATTAGTGTCCAGCTCTGTTAAGCATGTTTACTTTGTTTTATATGGGCTTACCACATGGACCTTTCGTGTAATTAACTCTTATTGAATTAAAAAAAAAAAGTGAAAAAGTTCAATGCAACTAAACACTAGAAATTGGTTGAAATTTGGGTTATCTCCGACCTATCTAGATGATAGAAATTAAAAGAAACGAAAACGGGTCAAACAAATTGAAAGTCAGCCGGTGTGTAATCAAATGCAAACGAAATCTCAGATCTGTTTGATAGAAATTGTTAGATTGCTATTATGGTAATAAAGTTTTTGCAATCATATTAAATACATTAGTTACTAATAAAGTTTTACAAGAATGGACTAAAAAGTATCACTGGTCAAACCAACCCGACCCGTTAGTCCCTGCCCACTATGCCACCCCTAATTAGGATCTGCCATTACCAAAATAATAACTTTCAGAAAACAAAAATATCAACTACAAACATTTATTGGTCAACAGTTTGCCTAGAGCCACTATAGATCTAATGAGTGGTTCCATTTATATGAATATACCAACCAAAAATGGTTAAGACCCTAAAAGAAAGAAGTTATGAACCTGGCTGTCATAACTAAAGATGGCCATTTTGACTCGTTTAGTTCTGAATCAGTTGACTCGGGTTTTCTTGCATACCAGACAAGTCAAATAAAAAATAATCTAAAATGAACCGTGGCAAACGGGTTAAACACGTTTAAAGACGCTAATAATGCATATAATCTCCTAAATCACTTCCTTTAAATGTTTTAGATTATTATTGTAATAAAATAGTTTTTATAATCATGTTTGACACATTTACTTTTCCCACCTCAAGTCGAAACCAATTTCTTTTAAACCCAGTTGGATGAGAAAATCTTAAATATTGCAACCATTTTTGGGATGTCAAGATTTCAATTTCCAGAAAAAACAATTATATGAAGTTAAATAAAACTGTCCAAAAGATCTTCTTTAATACGAAAGCACAAAGTTATTTACTATATAGACATTTGGTTAATACTTGACATCATTAAAGTGCACTCAGGATTAAAAACTTAAAATTTGGAAAGTTGCATTTCAACACATAAAATGTATTAATAAACTTACTTGTTCCTTAAGAATCGATGCTAACTTCAGCTTTTGCCTCAGCAATTGCAACCGGTGTCTTTTTTTTGTCAAAGAATCACGCAGATCAGACGTTGTAATCCATGCATTCCATAGATTCTCCTAAACACAATTAAAAAGAACTCCAAATGAGTTTAAAAAAGAGTTAATCGATTTTGTAGGATTTTTACCATTTAGGATCAAAATGATTAAATTTGAGAAAATCAGATAGCTAGTAGATAACTTGATTAGTTAGGTGAGTGTACCAAACTGGCTAACTATCTCTAACTTAAATCAGCTGATTATTCTGATTCTGTTTATTATAACTGCTTATTAGCTTTGTGTTTGGATATAATAAACAGCGGTTTTGAGTGTGTTTGTGATATGCTTATCTGTCCGTAAAAGGTGGATTTGAGCATGCAGTTTGAAGTTGCTTATTTCAGAAATATTATTAAAAACAACAATCCATCAACATTTATAGTTTAACCTAAGTAATATAAGTTTTAATTTATCATACCTCAACACTATGTTTCTGCTTCGATACGATATCTTCATTTCTGGCATTTACAAACCGCCACTGCAAATGCCGATTGTATAAAAGCCTCAAAACGTGTGCATCAAAAAACCGATTTTCACCAACTTTTCCTCTTCTAACATCAACAGCAAAACTAAGTACCGATGGTGTCTCGCTAAAACTATTACTAGTTCCACAAACCGAATTCCTTCGAGGACTACTCGTTCCCCTAGACGGTGATGGTGTCATCATAAACTTACTTGGTGACGATGATCTCATTCTATTTTGCGAAGCCAATGTTTTTGGTGATGATGATAAAAAATTCTTTTGTGGGGTATTCGGTTTCGGTCCTGGGCTACTTGAAAGTGGTGAGCTTGGATTTTGCAGCCTCCTCATTCTACTATTAGTTTCTTGCCAAAACTTTGGAGACACAATAATCCCACTAGTCCCGATTCGTAAACGATTCGACGACCCATTTTCTTGAAACCCTGAAGTGCTACCAGAAGAGACACTATCCGTATCCGAATACGAATCTTTAACCAAATTCCCGTCTGAATTATGCTGATCAGGGCTCAAAGAACCGACAGAATTACTCGAATTACCGGAATCAAGATTTGATTTACAACCACCATCAAATGAAGCCCTTCTGCTGTCCAAATTCATACAATCCAAACTCAACCTTTTCGACAAAACAGTAGCGTTTGGTTGTCGAATCCTACCCGGCCACAGGTGGTGGTGATCCATGGGTTTAGTATTCTCAACATGATCTTCAATTTCAACATCAATTTTCCGGGTGAGGGTTCGTTTTCTTTCAGGGGTACCCCTTCGGATTAAATTAGGTGTCTGTGAGGGCATTTTCGTCTTACTAACTGGTAAAGAAAAGGCTTCACCTTGGAAAGAAACAGATAAACTTCTTGTAGATGTAACCAGAAGTTTATTAGCCGCCGACAACTCTCCACCACCGGCATTGTTGGGTTTTAGGGTAAGATCCGGTCTAGCCGGTCGCCTCCGGTCGACGGAAACCGACCGTTGTGCTACCGGAGTCGGCGAATTTCTTGAAATTAGGGGAGAAGGGGACCTTCTGATATTCGAATTTGAGGGGGAAGGAGACAGGTATCTTGAAGAAACCTGTCTTCCTTTGGGCCTGATCAAACTTTTAGGGGTGATGATGACGTCATCATCTTTTTCGGAGGGCAAAAATGGAGGTCGAATTGAATGGTTTCTGGTTGTTGTTTCAGAAACGGCAGCCACCATCATCGAAGTAACGACATATAAAAGAAACCCAGATGAAGTTATCAGGAACTCACCTCACATTGTCGGTCTAAGCCATTAAATCATCAAGAAAAATCCTATTTTTCATAACTTCCTGCAAAAAAGAAATCAAGAAATGCTGTTATGATGTAAATCCGCAACTGGGTGTGCGAAATTCCCCATCTTTTATCATAAAAATTAACTCCACAGCCACTCTCTATAGTAACGTCCGTACAGCTTTCAAGATTTCTAGAGAGAGAGTTTTATTTAGTTGTACAGAATTGAGGAAATGGTGTTTGGGGTTTTGTGAATCTTTGGAGAGACGTTATACGATTCCAGAAGCATGTTTTGACCGGTTATATTTAGAAACAAATCAAGAATCAACTTAAATCCTACCAAAATATACTTACGGAATATTGGTGTTGATAGCGAAATATATAAGTATTAAATGTTCGTTTACCTTTTATTATGAATAAATAAACAATAAATTGATTAATGAGTTAAAATGAAATTTAAAAATATGGTTTAAAGAACAAAGACGTGTTGCTTTTTAGCATTCGGTTGCATGTGATATGTCTAAAAAGAGTGCTGATAATGGTCCATATACGGTGCTTTCTTTTATCTACGCTCCGGTAAAATTATTTTTCTCTTTTTTGAATTATTAATAACTTTTATTTAAAATTACAATATTAAGGTTTCATAAGTATGGGGACATGCTTTCATTTGATTTGGAATGGTATTTCCACGTGTATAAATATGTTGTAAAAATTATCATACTTTGATTGAAAAGTAGATTTTATTATCTGTGTCTCGCGGAGATAACACGGATATACAATGTAGTGACATTGCTAAAACATAATAAAGATAACAAAAACATAAAAAGAAAAAGCAACGACATACATTAAAAACATAGTTAACTCTTTTATTGATGAAGGAAATTTAGTCGCTATTCCAATGGGTGGGTATTATTTTACTCGGGTTGATGCCAATTGCCGGAATGCTAGTAAGTTGGATCGCTTTTTAGTTTTTTCGAAATTCCTTGAGTTAGTCCCTAACATGGAGGTTATTGCTCTTGAAAAATCTATCGTCGATCATAGGTCTATTTGATTACGTCAATCTGTGGTTGATTTTGGTCTGATCCCTTTCAAATTCTATAACTCTTGGCTTTCTTGTGATGGCATCGATGAGTTGGTTAAAATTATATGGGCCGAGAATTCTTACATTAATCGAAATTTGTGTCCTTCAAAAATAAATTAAAACTTCTCAAGACGAGGATTAAAGATTGGAGAAATTCACATACGAATCCGAATGATGCTATTGATTCGATCAAGAAGGAGATTCATGATATTGATGTTCTTATTGATTCAGGTCTCGTTTCTAACGACTTGGGAGCTCAAAGAAGGGATTTAATGAAAATACTTAATGATGTAGAGAAGCCTATTTTGGAGGATTCGACTTAGAAAGCTAAAGTCAAATGGAGTATTGAAGGTGATGAGAATTCTAAATTCTTTCACGGGATCATAAACTATTGAAGGTGTTGTCGCGGAGATAACACGGATATACAATGTAGTGACATTGCTAAAACACAATAAAGATAACAAAAACATAAAAAGAAAAAGCAACGACATTAACATTAGAAACATAGTTAAATATAACACAAAAAAATAGATACCTAAAGATGCTCGATTTTAAACTAAAATTAAAACTAATGAAATAGCTTAAAATGAGTTTAAAGAATTAAAAATAATATAAATAAAAAATAATAAATACCATCAAACGAACTAAAAAAAATTAAATACTTAATTATAATAACGGTGTAAATCACAACTAAAAAAACATTTTAACTAAAACCAACAAAAACGCTTTAAAAACTAAAAAAAAATTAGTAAACAATAAATAAAATATGTCATGTGGTATCCATCCTATGAACACACGTGACCCAATAGTAGGGGTGTTCAAAAATATCCGAGTCCGAATCCGTATCCGAATTATCCGAAAATCCGTATCCGAATTATCCGAAAATTTCGGATATCCGGAATTTCGGATATCCGAAAATTCGGACTTGGACTTGGACAAGCATTTACAAAATTTTCGGAAGTTTCGGATACCCGGTATCCGAAATTTTATATAAAATAAAAATAAATTCTATATTAAAGAAATAAGGAATTATTGAATACTTGGACTATATTTATTTTTTTTGTCGTTTTTTAGGTCGAACTTATGTTTATTTGTATTTGAAGACTTGTACTATGTTTATTTGTTTTGTCGTTTTATTATTTTTTTTGGTTAAATTGTGGTTTTTTTAAAAAAAAAATGGATTTTCGGATATTCGTTATAACTATCCGAGTCCAGTCCGAAATTTCGGATATCCAAAATTTCGGATATCCGAAATTTCGGACTTGGACTTGGACAACGAAAACTGATATCCGAAATTTTCGGATACCCGAAATTCGGATATCCGAAATTCCGGGTATCCGGTTTTGAACACCCCTACCCAATAGGACGGAGACTAAAAACGGTAAACTCAAATGGAGCTTTATTAGTCCAACTATAATGACTTTGTCTATAATGACTTTAGTGATCTAGATCATCTAAGATAATAGAAAAAATTACATATTTTGTCTTTCAACTTTACCCATTTTTCAACTTTTGTCCTTTATCTTTTTTTGTTACACTCTTTGTCCTTTAACTTTTTTTTCTTTCACCTTTTGTCCTTTTTAACGGATTCCGTTAAATTCAACTGTTAAGTCAAGGGTATTTTTGTCTTTTTACTTTTTAGGGTAGAAAATATTACATATTTTGTCCTTTAACTTTGCATGTTTTGCAATTTTTATCTTTTATCTTTTTTTGTTACATCCTCTATCCTTTAACTTTTTTATTCTTTCACCTTTTGTCCTTTTTAAAAGATTATGTTAAAATCTACCGTTAAGTCAAGAGTATTTTTGTCTTTTTTACTTTTTATGGGTATTTACTGTACTTAAATAAAAAAGGAGGGTGTGTTATGTAAATCTGTATTTTTTTCCTTTATCACCCCACCCTCACCCACCCCTACTTTCGTTTCAGAGAGAATGCAGCATCGATCCCCGTCCCCCTTTCCTCTTTCTCGGTCGAATTTTCGGCGACCTCTCATCTCCGAACCCTCTCTGCCCCGACCAAACCTCCGACGACCCTCCACCGTCTCCTCGCCAAACGTCGGCGGTCACCAGGCCACCCCTGACAAACCCGATGTCAGGTCGATGGGAGGTCGCCGGAGGGTCGTCGACAATGTTCGATGGGATGTCGTCGGCCGACCGACAGTGGGGGTGAGGTTTTCACCGGTGATGGTTTAAGGTTAGGGTGGGGGTGGGGTGATAAGGAAAAAAATATAGATTTACATAACACACCCTTCCTCTTTATTTAAGTATAATAAATACCCCTAAAAAGTAAAAAGATAAAAATACCCTTGACTTAACGGTGGATTTTAATATAATCTATTAAAAAGGACAAAAGATGAAGGAATAAAAAGTTAAAGGATAGAGAATGTAACAAAAAAAAGATAAAGGATAAGAATTGCAAAACATGCAAAGTTAAATGACAAAATATATAATTTTTTCTACTCTAAAAAGTAAAAGGCAAAAATACCCTTGACTTAACGGCGGATTTTAACGGAATCCGTTAAAAATGACAAAAGGTGAAAGAAAAAAAAGTTAAGCGACAGATAGTGTAACAAAAAAAGATAAAGGACAAAATTTAAAAAATAGGTAAAGTTAAAAAACAAAATATGTAATTTTGTCAAGATAATATCATCATTACTCTCTAAAATTAAACTTATAACATTTTGGTTAAACACACCTTAGTTACCATCAAAATGTTAAATGTCCCCCTAAGAACTTGTATTTTTTAGATTTCAAATTTAGTTCACTAAACCACAATTGATACACATCACTAACGGGTTAAGAAAATCTATCAAAATCATGTGAATAAAAAATACACCGATTCATCCACTTCCTCTGTTCCTTTTTAGCTTTGAGTCTGTTTTCATCACTATGTTTTTAATTAATATTAGACTATTAGTAATGGATCAACTTCTTCGCTATTTAACTTAGTGTCACATCATATTGTACTTCATTTCACTATCATTCACTGGTGTATAGGGCTTAGGGACAATGAGTTTGTCGCGGGGCAAGCAGCGTTGAAGGCGAATCAGACAAAGTTGCTAAACACGAGAAAGTATGTCTCGAGAAACAACACGTGTTTATCCCTTTTGCTTTTGATACATTTGGGTTCCTTGCCCCGGAGGCGGTTGAATTTCTGAGTAGGGTTCAACGGGTCGTGCATAGTAATTTGCCGTCTCCTAAGACTCAAAACTTTGTCTTCAACAGGATTGGGTTTTCTATCCAATAAGGGGTTGTGGCGCAGCTTGTTACCTGTTTACCCGCCACTTCATTGTAAATATTTGTTTTTATTACTCAACCAAATAGAAGAAAAGATGAACATGATGTTCCACTCCCTCCACTCAGCCATATTATCACACTTTGCGTGGTAGCGTGTATCATACCACTAGTCTTATATGTTGTAAATATAGAGTAGAAATATAGTAGTCTCCAAGGAGACATTCCGTTGGCAAAGTGTGTACTTCAATCATCTTGTGGTAACATCAAATTTTACAAGATGTAAGTTTATGATGACTTAGAGCATTCACATTAGGTTCTTTAAGAAATATGTGAGTGTAAATATGTAAAATTTGGGGGTTGATTGTGAGTGATTTGAGTAAAGGAGCGAGAAAAAAGTTTAGAAAATTTGCATATTTGACAAAAAACATGATGATTTGCTAAAATTTGAGGATTGGAGAAGAGAGAAAAAGTAATGATGAAGCGAGAAAAGAGAGAAAAAGTTTAGAAATTTTGCATATTATTTAATTATAATTGTGAGTAAAAAAGAGAGAAAAAGTAATAATAAAAATATAAATTATAGGGATAAAGATGGAAAACTGAATTGATTATAAAAAACTTTTTGGATGGCAAACAAATATATTATCTACCTCACACCTACTCTACTTTCCAAAATTAGCATGCATAGACTATATAGGATTTAAACCTACACATTTTTTTTATTGCCACTTTATGATGAAACTACTCTTATAAAATTCTAGGTTTTCTGTTTGAAGATTATAAAAAAAGAAAAATTAGTAGGGTCTTTGTCTACGAGGTGTATACTATAGGGCTCTACAAGCAAAGTAATGGGAAAAGTGGAAAGAGGTTGAGAGTTGAAAGCTTACAGATTCCTTTTGAGCCATGGTATGTTTGCTTTTCTTAATCATTATTTAATCATAATTATTAGATACTTAGTCACCTTTTTATTAGTCTACTTTACTAGAAAAGTAAGATTGTCGGAAATAAACAAATATGATTTAAAATTTGGAAAATGAAAGACGAATGCATACAAAATGAATATTGTTAATATATTTCATAACATTTTTTTCTGTTTATCTATCGGTATCATTATTATCAACCACTCTTAAATTTTGTAGTACGTCAACATTCATTAATAGTTGACAAAAATCGTCGGTCATTTGTTAACATGTCCAAATACTAGCTAGTATATATTAAGCCTTATGCTTTTGTACATAAAAGAATTAAAGTTAATATTAATTCGATCCCTCAAACTTAATTTTTCAAGTAAAGGAGTTTTAAGATTTCTTCCGAACATGTAAAGCAACTAAAAAAAATAGAATTTCCGACCACTAGTTAACCATCGTTTTATCTGCAACACACTTCCTTATTGACCCGTCACATCTTAAAACTATTCTCGTTAAAAACTCCTCGATCTGCTAGTCACCGCCCCTACTCGCTACTACCTTTGCCGTCCTCCATAGTCGGCGGAAAATGATATATAATGATGATGACAACAACTTGCTTGTTAGTAAGTGGTGATGGTCGAGATAGCAGTTTGATGTGTTGCAAAAGACACTAGTTTGTTCACAATTGCTTAATTTCTGGTATTAAATTAGTTTTTTCTTAAACAAATTCTAATTTATCTTATGTTTAAATGTTGAGGGTTTTAATCTTATAAAGAAAGCATTAGATGGAATTTAAGGTGGCGTTTGGTTCGTGAAATTCAATAGAATTAGAATTGGTATTTTTTTCCTTTCAAAATTGTTCTTGATTGAGTAACAAAGGAATTTGAAATACCATGAATTTCTTTCAATTAATGAAATTTACTACTATTTTAACATTCCTTACAAATCCTTCACTTTAATGAAGGAAAGTTACATGACCTCAAATTCTATTGATTAAAAAAATTCTCCAAATTTATATTTGTCTATAACCCAACTAAGCACAACTTTCAAAAAAAATTTACAATTCAAATTCTATTGAATTCCATGAAACAAACGTCACCTAAGAGTACACCATCAATGGTGTACACCAGTACATGTGTATTGTTACAAAATATATATATATATGTTCTAAATTATTTCCATTACAACAATTAATCTAGCTCTCTCTATATGTAGCCGCATTGTTTATTATGATGAGAAGTAATTAGATAATTATTTTAGTATTATTATTAGACATGTGAATATAAGGCCGGCGGGTCACATTATATGGGATGGACCGTCGTTGTTTGTTGGCTTACAATTCCATTAGCTTGGCTTGCTTGCTTGCTTCCAACGTACGTATTCTTTTATAATTTGTTCTTTGCTGCTCCCACAATCTTCGGTCCCTTCTTTTCTTTCCTACATTTTGACCACAACCTTAGAAAACACCTCCACCTCACAACCTTAATTTTGTTCTTAGTTGTAGCAAATTTGTACTTTGATAGTAACATGTTGTTATTACTGGTGGGCTAGTTTGCTACAAATGTGTAAACATAGAAGTTCAAGCCAACCAATGATGATTATTGTAAATAGTCAAGAGACATGTTCTCGCGAAAAGTTGCAATAATCCATTGTGTTGATTCACTTTGTACATAAAGACGATTTTTAGTCTATAATTTCCATATTCGTTTTTGAGAACTTTTCTTTATTCGATCAAAAATTCATATGTATCTATTAAATATTTAAATCTTCTATTAAATATTTAAATCTGAAAGTGATATACATGATTCAATCAATTCGAAGAAGTTGCAAATCAAAACCTATATATCTATAATTTTGTCTAGATGCAAGTCAAAACCTATATCTATTACTAGTTTTACAAGCTAGATTACCACCAAGGGTTTGAACATGAGATTATTTATTCCAAAACTACATTCTTTTTTTTATTGTTGTGAAGCCTTACTTGGTCTCTTTCTCCAACCATATATGCCAATATATGTTCTACTAAGCTACTAACAAACATTGGACATATGACCTTAAGATCAAGGGTTAAATAAGCACCATGTTCTTGTATTGCCATGGGTAAATAGATATATGTTTTTTTAAGCAAGTCAATAAATAGATAGGTAGATAAAAGGGTTAAGGGTGGGTTGTTAACCATATGCAAAACCACTATTGCAGCAAATGATAAGAAAACAACACTTGAACTATAACCACATTAAGTGGCTTAAAGTTAGCTCTTATGTTGACATTATTGAATTTGATTTCTTTTCTAGATCAGGTACGAATACGAATTGGAATGTGATAGCTCTTGTTTTTACAAAAAATACTAGAACCAAACTCCCTAGCTATCTATGGTTTAAAACAAATACATGACAAACCGAACATTCTTGAACCATTTTTTTTCTTCCACAATAAACCAGATTTTACTAACCGTAAAAATAACACAGGTAAACAAAATAGATGTATCACAAAAAGAAAAAAAAAACGCAACAACTTAAATTATAAGTTTGGTCAAAAATAAGACTGTCTTTTTAATATAAAGGAAATACATCATATTCTTAAACCAGAGAGTTTCAAGATGATTTATAAACACGTGAATGACTAATCTTGATCATAAATAGTCTTTGATTTTCTTTAAAACAAAATGCCAATAAAAAAGTAGAGATGCAATAACAATCCATCCAACTAGAGTCAGTCATTCATTGTTATCCATAACAGATCAATTAAAAATACAATTAAGAGCACCAAAACAAGCTTTCAATGGGTCATTTAGTCCGGCATTGATAACCCGGTCCCTTCAGAACTCTTCCTTAGCGATACTGTAAATAAGATAGATAAATAGAAAGAAAATGAAACTATATTAATTCAAACGCCTTAAAACTAAAATGGCCGGCCCAATATGTGTTTGGGTTTGCCTAATAACACTGCTTATTGCTTTATAAACAGATAGGATAAAGTAACAATCCCAAACAGGCAAAACACAAAAGCAGGCAAGTGGTTTTACCCAGCATTCAGTTGGCACTTAGATGGTGTTTGTGATTGAGTTTCAAAATGACTTATTGTGTCTTTTTATCATTTTAACTTTTTAATAAGGGCCTAAAAGTTGTTTACTAAACGCCATCAAAAAAAGGTATTCTTAATAGCTTTTGGCTTTTTAAACCTACAATTACCAAACTACTGTTTGTTTTATAACTCTTTTGATTAGCTTTTGGCTATTTGGTCATTTTACATTAATAAGTTAAGCCAAACACTTTTTAGAAAACAATTTGTTTGACTTATTGGTTTTTCTAACCAAAAAAGTTAATCCAAACATTTTTTTAAAAACTCCTTTTAGAAAAATTACAAGTCAATAAACACTTTTGACAAAGAACACCTTTGCACTTAAATAAGCAATCCCAAACACCCTCCGAGCATAAGCGACATTTCATAACATGACAGGCAGAGAGGATAGCCCATAAGGTGTGGCATCTAAATGGACCAAATTAGAGGTGTGGATTATAAGGGGACCAAATTAGACGGTTTAAATGGATAACCCATAAGGAGGGTATGGGCCTCATTTGAAAAAAGCCCATATCCCTTAAACCAAACAGACTCAAAATACTACCAACTACTCAAAATCCTATCACTTGAGCCTAAACAGTTTGCATACCTTAATGAAGCCAATTTCTTTGGCATTGCTGTGGAAGCATTGCCTGCAGCACATAAGACCATATTTCCTGATCAAGCCGTGGGAATTCCCACACACACGACTGTCAAAAAAAGGTAGAGAAAATCAATAATCTGTAATTAAATAAGAAGACCAAAAATTATTTAAAACAAATACAAAAAGTTCATGAGAAAACCTTCATAACTAAAATTGATTAAGAGAAAATAAATTGTAACTAAAACTTCCAAGTAAAAGCTCTAGTTCAAGAAAGATGAGCTTATAAACCATAGATGCATCCAGTTTCTTAGAAAAAAACAACACAGGCTGCTGATAAATATATGTTTCATAATCATAAAATCAGAGTACATATACTTTGGTTTGTCATATAGAATGTTATTCCCCTTCAGATTTGTAAATAATTCAACACAAATAAGCTTATACTCAGTTGCACACAATTTATTGGAAATGTAAAAATGCATAAAGCTAACTGTTATATCTTTTATAGATCATGAAATCAAAGTATGAATATATGTTGATAAATATATGTTGCATAATCATAAAATCATAGTACATATACTTTGGTTTGTCACATAGAATGTTATTCCCCTAAAGATTTGTAAATTAATTCAATACAAATAAGCTTATACTCAGTTGCACACAATTTATTGGAAATGTAAAAATGCATAAAGCTAACTGTTATATCTTTTATAGATCATGAAATCAAAGTATGAATGTTGTAGCTTGACAAACAGATAGCTATGCCAACACACAAAATGATTAAAATGCTACTTTATTTCTAAGCGAAAAAGACGCAAACAGATAACATGCAACTTTAGATTTGTGAATTAACTTTTAAAACAATTAACATCCCTTGTTTTGTTCTTAGACACACACTAAAATCCCCTGTTTCTCCAGGGAGAGAAAACACACACAACCCCTAAGATCTACCGTAAAATTCCACCCGCTTTCAACAAATCGATCCTCAAATACGGTTTCATCTTCGATTTGTTAAAAGTCATTTGATTTGCGGCGATCGAATCGAACAGTTGGCAGGATGCAGTTTCTAATCCTATCGCTAATGAACTTTATCGATTAAAACGGTTGCTAAATCAAGCCACAATTCCATCTAACAATCAATCACGAATACAGAAAAATACAACGAAAACAAAGGTAAATGAGTAGAAATGGAGGGTTTACCAGGTGCGGGAACCAGGGCCGTAGGTCTTAGGGTGAGAGTTCCATACATTTGAATGCCCCATCTTAAGTGAATCAAAACCTTTAGATCCTTACGAACGCCGCGCCCTGTTTGTGCTACGTTTGCTAGGGTTTGGCAACTGCAACGAATAATTGTATTTATACTTGCAGGCTCTCGGTCAAAACCCTAGATTATTTCATTGATTTTTTTAATTTTTTCATTTAACGATAGATGACTAGATTTTTTTCTTTAACGATAATCAATCACTAGTCATGAGTCGCTTTTTTTTTTTTTTTTTAAAGAAAACTCATCCACTATGATAAAAGCCTTTAAAGTCGGGATTGAACTTAGAAACTCTCAATCGACTCAAACTTTATTATTTAGGGACTATTTGGTTAGAGCTATATAGCTTCTTAATGAAGAAAATGTATTTTTGAAAAATGTTTTAATCAGAAAGACTGTTTGGTTGAGACAAAAATGTCTTATCGGTAAGACAATTTTAACTTAATGCTTCAACCACAAAAACCTTTCTTAATCATTCAGCCAAGCCAATATTAAAAACAAAAACAAAAAAAGAACGGGAGTCTCATTCCCCTTTCTCCTCACGCTCACATCCACCGTCCATAACCCTACCTCCGCCTCCACGAAGCTGCTCCCTCGGTCCATCCTCCTCCGTCGCATCCACTTCCTCCGTCGAATTCCTCCTCTGCGCCGCCCCCTTTCTCAAAAAGGTAAACCCTAATTTTTTTTACTTAAATTTTGTTTGATTATCTATGTGTTTGATTATATCATTGCTTTGTATGGATTATATCACTGATTTTCTACACATAAATGTGTTTATGATGTGTTTATGTTTGAATTTTGCTAGAGAGCCCTATTTAGGGTTTAATGAGGCATGCTCATACATGAATGTTTTTATTGAGGGCTGTTTTATTGATGGTTTTATTGAGGGTTTGATTGTTTTAATGACAAAATGTACTCTGTTTTAACAATAGAAAACTGAAATGCTGTGTGTAAATATGTACAAAGAACTATTATAAAAACTTACTGGATGTGGTAAACCAAATAAACATATCTTTTTTAGTATGAGTATCAACTTTATTTAAGCCATTTGTTTATTCTAACTATATGAAAAAAGAAACATTAATCATTTTTATTTGATTATATTGTGCAGGTATTATTGCTCGTGACGGTGTTGCTGGCTTATACATGGGTTTTGTGCCAAACGCTTTGAAAACCTTACCAAACAGCATGTTTACTTCCAGCTTCCTCTTAAACACAATGTTCCTCTAGGAAGGTTGTAGATGTCATGAGCCTACCTATAAAAAAATTAAGTAAAAAGGATACATTCCTTTGTCTAATTTGACCACTCCTTTTGCTTTGTTCTTGCAGCATTAGGCTCAGTACTACATTTAATGCCATGAAGCGTTTGATTGCAGCGAGTGAGAAAGAGTTCCAAAGAATCTTGGAGGAAAACAGGAATGAACATAATTCCCCAAGTTAGTTATAGTTATTAGTTAACATATCCTACATTTTTGGTTGTTTGATCTATTCTAGAGAGATTATGATTATACGATTGTCGTTTTGGCTCAAATATCTGTTTATCACCGCTGATGCCTCTTGATTGTTGGTTATAGTTGGTGTGCTATTGGCTATAAATTTATTTGATTGTTGGTTATAGTTGGTGTGCTATTGGCTATAAATTTATCCAAGCAAGTTATGTTAATTTGGTTACTATATGATGGTTTGAGTTTATTTTTTTCTTTAATAATTATTTATCATTTATCATTCTGCTCAATAAATATAATTAAAAAATAGTTATTTTATACAGTCATTCAGATGTTCAAACAAACAGCACATAATGATTCACCACCTTATTGATTCAGCACTTCTTTACCATACAGACAGCTTATTCATTCAGTACCAAATGAAACAGACGAACCAAATAGCACCTTATTGTCTATACCATTCGAACAAATGACTGACGGTCAGTAGATAAATGACTAGATATTACAATTAGATTTAATGTATAAAAATTTTCAAACTTTAATTTATAAAGCTATATGCAAAACGATATTTATTCGTTAGCGCGATAAGAAATACCGTATGTATACAAAACACTTACCTAAGGTTATCATCCCACATGACAATTGTATTTAACATAAAAAGTAGTTGTTAAATTATAAAAAGAATCAATCAATAAAAGTCATCCACAACTTGTACTTTCTATATAATATTAGAGAAATGTTAAAGTAAGAAGTTGTATTAAGATAAGAAGGGGAAGAAAGTGTCACACCCCGGTTTTTCGAACCAAGATGCGACTAACTGGCATCACATTCAGAGCAGCGGAAGTCATCGGATCAACTACATAAGGACCATTTTTATTTAAATAGATAAGGCAATGGGTAGAACCCTTGCATGACATCAGAGTTAATACAAGGTTTTAGGAAATACAATTACACACGAAACATAAAGAAACATAGATTGTTTATTAATAGCGTAGAGGTCTTCTAGGAAAGAGGGAAGGTCTTCTAAGCGGGTACTCTAGCATCCAAATCTAGTCATGCCACCTAAAGTCCATAGCAATCGACGTCCTGAAACACATGCTCAAAATAATACGTTAGCTATAAAGCTAGTGAGTCCATAACTTGACACAACAATAGCCGGCAATAAAAGTAGTAGGTGTATATATAAGCATGTCACATTTGTATCCACCAATCAATCCGTCTCAAGGCCGCAGCCTCAAGGTGAGCAAATGTCTAAATGCAAACCCCGTTTACATTACACTTACTCGGCATACATACATGATGCAAAACGTGGTGTAAGCGACGAGTTAACCAACGTTAACTAAGTAGCCAAAAATCGGCCGATGGTCGAGTATTCCCTAGTTCACCTTAGGGGAAAGCACCGTGCAGAGGTGGGATTTTCCATGGTCCCAATGTCAAGTAGTACTACCCACATATGTATGTGGCTCAAAGAGTTAATGATTGCACAAAGTACACGTTAATATACACCATAAAAATAGTTTGACTCGTGAGCATGTATTTCGCCCCAAAAGTTTAAGTAAAAAGGGGAGTTTAGAGTTATGAGACTCACCGAGGTCTTGAATGAAGGCGGGAAGTGGCTAGATGTGGTCACCCTCTAAAAGCTTCCTAATGCACATGCCACATATTATTAAGTATAACGACGCTTATATGACATACATCCTAACCGTGTGTGTGGATAAATTAATTAAGTTACGGTTACTAATTATCTTTATTTTAGTTATGACATAGGTAGCACACTTCTTTAAAACTCATAATTATTATTCTTAAGATGTAAATATTATACCTAGAACTTTAGTATTTAATAGTTTAAATCTTAATAAATCTAAATAAGAGGAATCAAATTTTAGACTGTCTTGCGATAGGTCGCTTTCAACACTGTACGAGAACTTAAAATTTAAGTTCCTTAATTTATAATTTTGTATCACAAATGATATCTTAATAGTTTAAAATAAATATTTCATTCGGGTCACAGTTTGACCACCTAATATTTTGAACAAAATGGGGATTTGATTATCTCAAAAATTTTGTGGAGAGGTTATACAGTCCCGAATTGTCCATAACCCTATAATTATATAATTAGGGAAAAGAAAATCATATTATTTTGTGTCTCATCGTGAGAAACTAAAAAATATTAGTAGGTATTAGGGAGTTTTAGAATAAGTGATTGTACCAAAGATATGAGAGATGCAAGGACACTATTGAAAGATGGTGGGTCTTGATCTCTGGTTCCTCCTACTTGGTCATTCATAAGCTTCCATTACTTAACTGATTTTTCTTATAGTGAATAGATTGTTTCTTGTGGGGTTCTAGTGAAGAATGAAGTGGGTTTAAATAGAATGGAAACATATAGAGAGAGAGAGTGGTAGAAAATCTTATGCTGCAGAGAAGATATCTTACAAAGATTTAAAGGAGATTATGGAAGGATTTTGAAAGATATGCATATTAGAGGATTGGTTGTCCAAGATTATGGTGATTCTTCTAGGTTAGGTTCATGTATCAAAAAGAAGAAAGAAAAAAAAAGGAAAAATACAATAAAAAGAAAATGTATGTTTTGTCAGGTACGTTAGGGTGGGGGTGGAAAGTTTCATCTCTCAAACTTAAGTTTGATCTTATAATTTATACCATATATAGTTAATTACCCAAATTTTAGTTATGTTATTAACAAGTGGGTCAACCCGCGCTTCGCCGCGGAGTTGACCCGTTGGCATTTCTTATTGATTTTGTGCTTTGTAAAGGTCCTAATCTACCTAATTGTAATATACGATTAGTGAATAAACTGTAACATAGGTGACTAAGTTATGTTTATATAGAATATTGATGTTGAGGCAAACACATGATACAAAAGCGGTTGTGCAAGTGGATTAAGCTACTAAATTTACTACAGCTAGTGGCCCTTAAAAGTTAGCATTTACCAAATGAACAACAGCAACGAAATAGTTTTTCAAAAAGGGGGCTTCCCAATAGATGGTAACTAATGTTGTTAGGTAGCTATTCACAGTTCTTGCTTGAGCTCCGTCCTCGGCTTCATTTTTTTATTAGCAGTGGCCACCTTTCCAGTAGATGCAGGGGTACTTGATGCTGTGATAGATAGAAAGACAAACCATATAATTTAGTTGTTGCAGCAATGTGTAAGCTCAGTCAATGACACAGTCGTTTTCTCTATAGCAAAATATTGATAATGTATAAACCAAGCAGCAGGTTTATAGCCCAAAAACCTTTTTAATGTGAGAATCTCATGTAAATAACAACAGCTACAACAGGTTTTTCTTACCGTTGTTGGACACGTATTTTTAGCAGCAACACGCTAATAGTAGAAACATTATCAATAGTTTGCTATGGTGAGAGAAACACCTGAACTTATACCTATTATACTCAATTTCAAACAACAGCTACATGCAACCACAAACCAAATATACCTGCAGCCAGCAAATACAATAAACAAAAATCAACGAAAAAATGAGAAATTTTAAACTAACTTTAAATCTCTTCAAATCAATATAAAAAACACCTCAACAAATACATGCTTATTAAATCACACAACATGAACAGGGTCCTAATGCAGAAACAACTACATTAGCCAATAAAACTTTTAGGAGAAAATTAAGACAAAGATTTGAGTAAAATTAAGACACACCGGCTCACCTAAGATTAAGAAACTTAAGCAGGGAAAAACCCGTGACCTGCAATTGATAAGCAAAACAACATAAATGCATCAGATAAGAGAAAAGAAGAAACAATAGCATCTGTTAATGTGAGGAGCAGAAGATGGCAATTTGAGCCAATCTTTTCAATTGGATCTTCTATTTTATCTCAGTGCAGAGCTACAAATTAATGTGATAAGAAATTTATGGCTTTAACCCATTTGAGATATTACTCAACATGCCATATATTTTAATAGGATCATTTTAATTGTCTCTGAAAGCAAGAAATTCCAAAAGCGTTATGTTGCTATCATTTTCAAAGGACTATGAACATAAAAGAAACAAATGAAGAGGTGGAAGATATATAATACTAACAAACATACCTCATGAGAAACTAAATTAGCAAGCTACCTCATGAGAAATAACCAAACTCTAAGGTGGGTATATCTTAGATTGTTAGAACTTCATATAAGGAAATTACCTAGAACAGGTACATAAATTATAAAATAAGAGTTATAAAAATTACCTAGAATAGCCGGTTGACTAACACGCAGAAAGAAAATACCTGAAAAGAGAAAATGTGGATATTAGATAAGAAATAATCCTAGGTAGTCTTATAAAAGGAACTTCTTAAATCCAAACAACACCTTGCAACTTAAATAATTAACAACAGCAACATAAATTTCTTGTCCACATATTACATTAAATGCAAACAGCATCTTACAACTTAAACACATAACATTGTAAAACACTGGGAAGCAGGTTACATTCTTTGGCTGAGTACTGAGCTATCTGTGTAACTGGTAATTCACTGTCAGAAAATTGAAATAATAAGATTCAAGAGAGTAAATGCCATGATTTCATTTTAGTTACAGCTTCATATTTGAAGTTGATAAAAGAAAATTAAAATAATAAGATTCATGAGGGTAAATGCCATGGTTTCATTTTAGTAACAGCTCATATATGAAGTTGATAGAAAAGAATGATTATTAAAGTCAATAAACAAAAACAGAATTTACCCCAAACATGATTTTTATGTAATCTGTATCATAATTTGTGTTCATCACCATATTCTAATACCACTTTCTTAACTCCATTTGAAAGTTTCTTAAAAATAAGATTAAAGATCAAAGTAAAATCGTTCATGTAATTGTGTAATTAATACCATGAAAAACAGAACACGTTAAGTGAAGACCAATTTAGCCTCATCAAAAACAGAACACATTAAGTAAAGATCAATTTAGGTTCTTCTCTTTTATGAGGAAAAACGATGCTATAAAAACAAAGAAACTTAACCTTTGAAAATGAAATGAGGTTGCAACAGGGACAAAAAAGACAGACAACCTGCAGATGAAAAGTGCAGAAAGAATAAAAAATGGGTAAATAATTAAGAAAAATACACAATAGTAAGATGTTGCTAGTAAACAAAGACATTGCCTTAAAACTTGGCCCAACAAATATGGTTCATGAGGCAAATCTAATCACATAATTATTTACTTCTCCATCTAAATGCTAGAACAAACTTAACTCATATAAAAGTGATAACAATTCATGAGGCAAAGTTGATTACACTGTAAGCATTGCAAGAAGATATTTTAGTTTATTTACGGCCTTAAAAACACACTCAAACATCTTCTTAAACAACGAAAATAAAAGGGAAACAATGTAATGAAGAAACAAACTAACCTCTTCAATAAAAAGAACACACTTAAAGTAGCCTTTAACAGTTAAAGAGGACCAAGATTTTATGATTTTATGATTTTATAATAGGAAATTAGGAATTCAGCCATTTTATTGAGAATGAAAACAATAACTAATGACAAACCTATATGAGACTTGAAGGCAAACAAAATTGAACTCCTTAAGAAGCCATCCCAAATTGGCACCTAAGACCCAGAAGATATCCCAACCACCTGCAAAACAAATAAAAAGTCCTACTTGGTCAGTAATATGAATTTAAAAAAAAAATATGAAATACAAATGAAACAAAAGAACTTCATATATGTCTCATCACATAAACAGGGCTTGCTCAAATACATAAACATGACTTGCAAACAAAGATTTTCTATAAAGATAATTAAAATAAGATTTAAATAGTCTTAATGACAGCAAGCTTATGCTTTAACAAAACACATTATGATAGTAAGTAATGAAACTAATTCTTCATCATAAGAAAACCTAGTATTTTCATCTAAATTGGGTTTATAATGACTTTATTTTTCCCCTGGATAATGATAGAGACTTAATTGAATCGAACTTGTAATTTTATGAAGTAAAAGACTATAAAATCACAAATAATAATAAACAAAATACACATTGTTCAATCTTTGGTTATGAAATTCATTGTTCAAACCTGTTGCGTGTTTTTTGGTCGACATTACATTAACATCCTACAGCCAAAGTCTGTTTCTGCGCATCTGCGAGTCTGATGGAGTCTCATGCTTTATATAGTGCAGGTTATATTTAGCGCGATTCTTCTAGAACAAAAGATCAGGATTATCTATTTACATAGGTTTCACAATAGATCAGTTTATTTACAAAAGCCCAAATAACCACTTTTGAGAAAAAGGCTCATAAAAAAGCCTACACATACCAGCACAGCTTCAAAATACTAAGGCCAGCATTCTTCTTTGCGCCAGCTGCTTTACGGCTTGCAGATGACTATAAACATCAATCAGTCATTCAATTTGCACCTCGACAATATCTTTTGAAGAAAACCAACACACTTGCTGATGCAATACAAATATCCATTAGCTTTAAATCAAGTGAATAATACAAACAATCACAAATAATAAATAAACAAAAATTAAGAAAAAACCCAAACGCAACTAAATTATTACCAAAAATGATGATGAAGCAACGAAGACCAGCAATGGAAACATTCTTGCAAAACATAAAATTTACATTCCTGCAAAACATAAAATTTAGTATTAGCAACAGCAACCAACATCTTGTAAGGTTCAAAAATGGGTTCCAAATCGAGAATAGCAAAAGAAAGTAGGCTCAGATTAGGGTTGTGAAACCCATTTTAAAACCACAAAGCAAACTAAATTTTTAACCCAAATCCATCGGGTTACTCAGTCAACCGCCTAAACCCATGTTCTTAGAAACCACAAAGCAAATATCCACACACTGGCGCTAGATGGATTCGGGTTTCATCTGTAATTTATTAACCAAATGATGTACGTACATATAGAAATGAACAAAAAATTCTAACAAATCTACGATGAATGCCACAAATCAACCCATTTTCCATATCAAAATTAGGTTTTTACCAAATCAAAGAAAGAACACTACAAAAATGATGAAGAAGACAACATGGACTCGTCAAGAGCGGGGATCTAAGAATAAAGCATACCTTGTGAGATAATAAAGCAGTGAAACCTCGAAACGCAAAGAATCCATAGTCTCGGTAATCGAACTGACAAAAAATGACCATTGAGAGAGAAAGACGTTGAAGACTATCCAGCGCTTCTCTATCTGAAGACGATGTGCTGGAAGGGTAGACGACGGCATGACGGTGAAGGGTAGACGGCGGCAAGAACATAGGCAGAGAGGAGAGCATTGTGTGTAAAAAGAGGCGCACAAATGTTGTGTGCCCTAATTCTCACCAAGAAACATTTATATATGATCCATATAGATATGGATAGCCCACATGACCCGTTTGTAGTCCACATGACCTGCGTGTTTCAGCAGCCTCAACAACCAAATATCATGCATTAAGGGTTTGTAAGGTGTGTTTAAAAAGTGGTACCATATATGCATTAGAAGCTTGTACAACATGTTTTAGAAATTGTACTCTAAGTTGTCTTTTGTTAATATAGGATAATAACAAAATTACTACATTAAATTAGTACATACGTAAGTATATTATATTTACTCAACTTAAATAATTAGGTGGATCATTTAAATGGAAAATAGTAATTTAAGATGGTATTAGGATGTTTATTTTTTTTTTTTTTTACACTAGGTAGTGTAAGATCACGTGTCTATTAACTTAGTCGTAAGCTTTTTATGAACCGGGTGTCTTTCTTACCTAAGCCGACTAGGCTAGTGCTCACGGACGAAAATAATAAATCTATTCCTAAGAAAAAGTCTTAACTCATACGGGTCCAAGGCGGTAGTTTAGACGGAGATCGAATGATCATAAAATAAATAGATGATAAAAGAAAAAAAAATTAACCTGAAAATTCGGGGTTGTGACAGAAAGCCTCATGTGATGACACGTATCTTTTTATTTTATTTAAAGGAGAGTATTTTAGTGTTCGTCATCTTGGTTGACTTTTTCAATAACTTCCCCTATTTTTTAAGACAAATTGGATTTAAATAGCTTCAAGTTTCATCAATCGGCCGGCATTAATCCCAAGTAACAAAATGTTTCTTATCAAGCGTTTCTTTATCTCTAAGACGCGTACGGTATTACTATATATAAAATTAAAAAAAAAATACTCTCTCAATTTCCTAGTGCGTCATTGTGTCAAAGCTCGTCATTATATCAAATACTCGTCACTATATCAAAACTTGACACAGTGACGAGCTTTTGACACAATGACGAGTATTTGACAAAATTACATGAAATGAGTTAAAACATAAAACAAAATGATAAATACATATTACACATGACCTGAAACATAAGACATAATAATTTGAACATAAAACATAATGATGAGTACTAGACACAATGATAAATACATATTACACAATGACTAAAAACATAAGACACACTGATCTGAAGGTAAGACAGAATGTGTCTTTTTATTATTTAAAAAAAGACACAATAACCAACAGAAAGTCACAAATGACAATTAAAAAACACAATGTCAAGGATTAGTTATAATGATGAGTATTTGAAGTTAAAAGACGCGCGTTTTGAAGTTAAAAAACGCTCATTTTTGGATTGAATCTTTTATATTTTTTTACTTTTATTCTTTGTTCTTATTTTGAAAACTCGTCTCGATTTTTATCCTCTAACCTAACAAATAGTTAATACCGTTAAAATAAGGAATGTGTGTAACATGTTATGGATAAAAATGTAATTATACTTCAGTTTGACACATAAATTTTTAATTTAAAATAAATAATATTGGAATCGTCTCTTCCATTAGTAGCATCGATCAACTTATTTGGATAACAATTCTGAATTTCATCTTACTTTCATATGGGCAACTCGAAATTGATGTTGTTACGTTCCTTATAAGAACACAAATCATCATGGTAACCTTTTTATTATTTTTGTTGACAATGAATTTGTTTTTGACAGTGGGAATAACTATAGAAATGTTTACATATTTAATCATTTTGTATTTTGCAAATCGTTTCCTTGCAATATGGAACAAAGCAGGGTTGCATCCAACCATGTAATCACAATCCATTTTTCATAGCCAACTTCCTCCCCGAGATGACCTCATATTGGTGAAAAAAGGCTCAAATCGTTTTTTACAGATTGTAGAACAATATTCGACCAAGGCTTGGGTATCAATTTGTCACACCCCGTAAAATATGCGTCGGGCGTGATTGGATGGATCATAGTCAAAGTTATAAAAAACAACCTATGGGTGATTAAACAACTAGAGCCGTTCGGATTTGAAAGAGTTCATATTAATTAGCAGCGGGAAATCATAAATAGGTACATTGTTCAAGTTGTTTTACAAAACAACTGTTTCAAAAGATTTATAAGCATGACACCAAAAGATGTTATGCAAAGAAATCTCCAAAATCGATTTTGGCTGACTATGACTCTAGAGAATAAAAGACGAATGTCCTACATGATTAGTCATCGACACACGACATGCATTAATCAAGTACATGAGAATTAATACACTAAAAAGGGTCAACATAAAGTTGGTGAGTTTAAAGGTTTAAATGGTATGCAAGATAAGTGATTGACAACAAAGTTTGGTTTTCAGATCAGATAAACGATTTCATTGTTTGACATTTGATAAGATATTGTAATATTATTACCATGAACCTTGAACTCTGAAACTAAGTTTCCTACTCGCTACTCATGGTATTATGTCCAACAATACCAGATGGCTAATATAACTGCATGTACCCGGTGATTGACAACAAAGTTTGGTTTTCAGATCAGGTAATAAGGCTGCCTATATCCTACCCTCCTCAGACTCTACTAAAAGTACTTTTGTCCTTTTGGTGGGATTTTACTGGGTATGGCTGTTGTTGTTCTACTTAGAAAGTTGCTATCTATAACTCGAATAACATTATACGTATACAAATCGTTTATGGTCAAGATGCAATTTTGATTTCACTATCACACATACAAATTACAAAGAGGGTACATAAATATACAACCGATAGGCAAGAATAAAGGCACAAAATAGGCAAAGAATATTAGGAAAGGAGTAAAGGTGATGGACCAATCAATAAAGAGGCTTGACCAAGAAATAAATGGAAAGTCAATAATTCTATTACTCCCCCTCAAGTTGGAGTGTGAAGATCCCGAACACCCAACTTGCTCAATAACGAACGGGATTGTTGTGTGCTTATTGGCTTAGTCAGAATGTCGGCTATCTGTTTCTTGCTGTCTATCATCATAGGTTGAATTTCTTTTGACTCAACACGTTCCCTGACAAAGTAACAATCCATTTCAACATGTTTTGTTCGTTCATGAAACACAGGATTGTTAGCTATGTGTCGGGCCGCTTGATTGTCACAAAATAGATGTGTCGGTCCAGTAGGAGGAATTCCCAGCTCCTTCAAAAGCCACCTCATCCATATTATTTCACTGACGCTTGCAGCCATGGCACGGTATTCTGCTTCAGCAGAGGAGCGTGATACAACTGACTGTTTCTTTGATTTCCAAGATACGGGTGCTCCCCCTAGAAGAAGAACATAACCAGTTCTTGATCTTCGCGTAAGCGGGCATCCAAGCCAATCGGAGTCGCAATAGGCTGTGAGATTGGTGCCACCATCCTTAGGAATTAAAATTCCTTGTCCTGCTGTTCCCTTCAAATACCTTAATATTCGATTAGCTGCTTCCATGTGGTTTTGTCTCGGGTCACTGACAAACTGACTTATCACATTGACAGCATATGTGATATCAGGTCTTGTGGCTTGTAAATATAGAAGTCTTCCAACCAGCCGTCTATATTGACTAGCATCAACATGAGGTTCATTATCACCTTTGTTGATCTTTAAGTTGTGTTCCATTGGAAAATGACTTGGCCGACACCCTAGCATCCCTGCGTCTTTGAGTATGTCAAGTGTATATTTCCGTTGGCTCAAAACTAATCCTTCCTTCGTTCTTGCTACCTCGATTCCAAGGAAGAATTTTAAAGCTCCAAGGTCTTTGATGCTAAATTTCTTGTCAAGAAATCGTTTTGTCTCTTCAATCTTCCTTGTGTTATTGCCTACTAGAATCACATCATCGACGTAGACAAGGGCAGCAACGAAGACCTCTTTCTCTTTGCAAACTAGAAGGGAATGATCGGCTCCTGTCGGCTTGAAGCCAATTTCAATCAACGACTTGGTGAAAGCTCGGAAACCGAAACAAACTTTAAAGGAAACGTTCAAGAGGGCCCCAACATAACTAATGAGCAAAACTTTGAACTTGGGCCCAATGCCGAAGAGCAGCCGAACGGCAACTTAGAAAACGAGTCCAACGCTAATTTTATGAGATTTAGAGAATTTATTATAACAGACGTAATGAGTTAAAGGATGTACCGTCGAGGACGTTTGATCGGAGGGAGATTGCTCTTGGTCTATTGATGGGGGAAGGTGTACATGGTAGTCATCGAGGTATTTTGGTCGAAACCTGGTCCGTTTTTCTTTGATCTCTTGTCCTCCCTCAAAAAAATTAGCGTTGGACTCGTTTTCTAAGTTGCCGTTCGGCTGCTCTTCGGCATTGGGCCCAAGTTCAAAGTTTTGCTCATTAGTTATGTTGGGGCCCTCTTGAATTTCAAAGTTTGTTTCGGTTTCCGAGCTTTCACTAGGAGGTGGACTACCAAAATTCTCTTCTGGCTCAATAGAATTATTTGGTTCATTGGGTATATGACTTGTAGTTTGTTCGAGCTTCCCTTCGAGACCAGCTTCTTCAAAAAAAACTTTATCCTTTAGAATTTCTCTAGTGTAATTTGGAATCTCAAAAATCAATTCTTCCTCAACACTAGGTTTTATTTTTTGAAAAGGAAAAATGTTTTCAATGAATTTGACGTCTCTGGTAATAATAAATTTGTTTTGATGAAAATCATATATTTTGTACCCTTTCGTTCCACGAGGGTACCCCAAAAAAACCCCGGTTTACCTCTAGCCTCGAGTTTGTCTCCTTTAGTTTCCGTGCTCTTATAATAAGCAAGACAACCAAAAACCTTCATGTGATCGTAATCGGGTTTTTCGTTATATAGAACCTCATAGGGTGTCTTGTTTCCTATGACTTCGGAAGGCAACCGATTTATGACATAAGTGGCCGTAAGGATGCATTCCCCCCAAAACCTCGTTGGAAGATTTGCCTCTATTCTTAAGGCACGAGCCGTTTCCAACAAGTGTCGGTGTTTCCTTTCCACAACGCCATTTTGTTGTGGCGTGTGTGGACAACTAGTTTCTAAGAGAACTCCTTCCCTAGCATAGAAGTCCATCATCCGATTCGATGTGAATTCACCCCCATTGTCACATCTAATCCTTTTAATCCTTCTTTCAAATTGGGTTTGTATCATCTTATGAAATTCAATGACGCATGTGCTCGCCTCATCTTTGTGTTTGATTAAAAATACCCATACCGCCCTACTAAAGTCGTCCACAATTGTCAAAAAATAGTTTGCACGAGTGGTGGACGGTGTTCTATATTTACCCCATACATCACAATGAATAAGGTCAAAACATGCATGAGTTTTGGTTGTACTAGTAGGAAAAGGAAGCCTTGCAAACTTGGCTTTAATACAAGAGTCACAATAAAACTTATTGTCTCGAGGAAATTTTTCAAGAAAACTAACGTGAGCAAGTTTTGAATTAGAGGGATGACCTAATCTTTTGTGCCATACGTTAAGAGTTGCCATCATGGCCTTTCTCTCATCTTTCTTCATCCCCATTTTGTATAGACCTCCTTCGCAATCACCCGCTCCAATCAATGTCCCCGAACTCAAATCCTGCATGGTACAAAAATCAGGGAAGAAGGTTATAGCACATTTTAGGTCCTTCGTTAATCGATTAACGGAAAGCAAGTTACATTGAAAATCGGGAACGTATAGAACATTTTTAATTTTCATGTCGTTTATCAAGGTATAATCACCTTGACCCTTAACTGTTACCGAGTCACCATTAGGTATGGTGACCGGTAACTCATGATTTCTCTTAGTTTTGTTTTCAAGTAAGGACTCAATGTGGGTTATGTGCTCGGTGGCTCCCGAGTCGATGACCCATTTACCTTCTCCACCGAAAATACCTGCCATGTTTGCAACTGGGGCCTCTTCTTCCTTGGTCTTTTCTTTTCCAAGCAACTTCATGAGTTGTTGATATTGCACATCAGTGAGACCCATAGTGTTGCTTGTTTCCCCCTCAACGCAAGCAGCCTTGGGTTTTATTCCTTGCTTATTTTTGTTTCCCGGCCACCATTCCGGGTATCCAATGCGCTTAAAACATCCCTCCTTATTATGTCCGTCCTTGCCACAAAAGTCGCAATGTTCCACACGATCACCGCTACGCTTCACATCTTTCAGTTTGCTCCTGTTTTGCACCTGATTGTGATCTCGTTTCGCTGGTGCATGAACCTGAAAAGCGACAGCAGTGTCATTGATGTTCCTTTTTGTGCCTGTTATGGCTCTTTGTTGCTCATCATCGGCAACCATGTGGTAAGCATTCCGGAGTGTAGGAGTCGGCTGCATAGCAAGAATTTGGGTCCTGATCGTTCCAAATTCAGCGTCCAACCCTAGGAGGAATTCATATAGCCTTTCCTTTTCTTTTAGTTCAGTAAGCTTTTTCCCAATATCGCAAGAACAACCATTGCACTTGCACTTGGGAATCGGCAACACGGAGGTAATCTCATCCCATAACACTCTGAGTTTCGTGTAGTATGCAGACACAGAGGCTCCATCTTGCTTGGTAGTCGTCAAAGTTTGTTTCAATTCATATGCTCTAGGAGCATTATCTTTCCCGAAACGTTCCTTCAAATCCGTCCAGATTTCTTGTGCCGTTGTCGCGTATTTAACGCTAGTTCGAATCTCCTTCTCCATAGCAGTGTGAAGCCAACCTTTTATCATGGCATCACACCTCATCCATGCATCGTAGTTGGTTGATTCTAACTCCGGTTTCTTGATCGTCCCGTTCACAAAGCCGATCTTGTTCTTTGCGTACAGAAAATTCTGCATTTCCTGTGACCAATCGAGGTAGTTGGCGTCGGTTAGGGCCTCGATTACATGCATCTGCCTAGGGTAGTCCGAGGCATGAAGGTAATACGGAGAACTCTGATCGATAACAGCCTCTTTGTTCGTCTTGTTTTGGCTTACGTCGTCGTCTCCGGCCATGGTGATAGAGTTAATTTTGCGGAAGCTTTGTGGATGGAGATGAGATTAAACGATATGCTCTGATGCCATATACAAATCGTTTATGGTCAAGATGCAATTTTGATTTCACTATCACACATACAAATTACAAAGAGGGTACATAAATATACAACCGATAGGCAAGAATAAAGGCATAAAATAGGCAAAGAATATTAGGAAAGGAGTAAAGGTGATGGACCAATCAATAAAGAGGCTTGACCAAGAAATAAATGGAAAGTCAATAATTCTATTAATACGTCTATTATATATAAAAGAGAAAACAATAAGAGTCACGAATACTGGTGGAATTACACGCTTATGAATCTTCTATATCAGAATCAGACTCAGTAGCAGACTGCGACTCTACTCTTACTCTTCTGTTTGTGTTTGCCTCCAACGGGGGCATCCCATCATCATCTTCACTAGAATCCAACTCACTGTTTTCCTGTGTGGTTGAATGGTTTATCTGAGAGTTTCCACTCGAACTATCAACCATGACTGGTTTAAAGATTTCTGGCCTGCATAAATGGAAGAATTATGAGGCAACCCTTTAATACTAGCCTATAAAGTTACATTTTTACGCAAGCGTACATCAACGATTTCTACCATATTTTAATATTTGAAATTTGGATAATGTTTTAGTAACTAGTGTGTTCTTAATCCTGTCATTTTGGTTTGGTTATTTACTGAGGATTATAAAAGGAAGTAACTAAAACAGGGTAGGAATACAGGCATTTGCAGTGGAGCGAATAATATATAAACAATGGTGAACTAAAGATCTTGAAACCTATCGTTTATTTGAGGTCCAATGAAAAAGAAATAAAAATGTTTTGGTCGGTTAATATAAAGAAAAACTAACCACTCCAGAGACTTTTGCAACACTCTAACTTGTTCATGAAAAAGAACCTGATGAACCACACAGGCCACTTTTCTTCCAGACTCAATGGCCTCCTCTCTCCCACCATCATTAACCACAACAAAACTACCTGCAACACAACACAGTACATTAGTACAATAATCTATAACCGTTTACTTAATCTTACATTAATGGCAGCAACAATTACTTACGTTCATGTGTAAGTAATTACTGATTTTAAATTAATGGCAGCCACAATAATCTATAACCGTTTACTTAATCTTAAATTGCAACAAGTTATGGTGGTATCTAAGGGTTCCTATAGACAGACTTGTAAAGATTTAAGTAGATAGACAAAAATAACATCACACCTCGTTTGATCCACATGCTTTTCTGAAATTTAGCTGGGAAAAAGGCCAATGCTTTTTCTCCTTTGGCATCAATAACCTGAAGTTACAATGAAAGATATAAGTGATGAAGATTCAGATGAAGAAGCATGGAAGTAATGTTATTATAATACCTCAATGAGATTGGAGCCTCGCAGAGAAACAACTTGCATAATGCTTTGGGCTGGTTCAAGAGTTAACGTCTCATCGTTAACCGCCCTCTTCAGATTCTTCCTTCCACCTTTCGTTGCCATTTTTACAAATTAACTTCCTATGAGGAGTAGTAGTAGTTTGTAAGTGCCTAAAGTTGCTTGCTTTGGTCTATTCCACAATCATAAAAAGTGAATTATATATACTTGAAAAAAAAAACAGAGGAAGAACACACAAACAAAAAGTCAAACAATACCAGAAATTCAAATCGATTAACCTAAACCACCTCCACCCATCATCTTGTTTCTTGCGAAATCAGATTTGGGAGTAACTTTTGATTGAACCAGGGCCCATCTCAACTGAACGCCGCACCCTATCTATGCTATGTTTGCTAGGGTTGGCTTTGGCAACTGCAACGAATAATTTTATTTTTTTCATTTATTTATCTTTTGAAAATTTTCACTTAACGATAGATGACTAGATGATATAATTATTAGATTAAATGTATAAAAAATTTCAAAGTTTAACTTAATTTTTGAAGCTATATATATTTAATCGTCAGCGTACCGGTAGATGACTAGATGATATAATTATTAGTTTAAATGTATAAAAAATTTCAAAGTTTAATTAAATTTTTGAAGCTATATATATTTAATCGTCAGCATACCGTACATACACAAAATAGTTACCTAATGTTATCCACATGACAATTGTATTATTTAACATAAAAAATAATTGTTAAATTATAAAAAGATCTAACATATAAAAGTGGGTTGTCTAACATAGAGTTATTGTTTCTTGTTGCTTCCACTTAACTGGCTGTGATGGTAAATTTATACAAGTGGATGGATAAATGTATGTTTTGGCAGGGCAATAGCTTTTGCAGCCAGCGATGAGAATAATTTGTTTTTCTTTTTTCAGGACAATATCTTTACGGCCTGATTTGTTTTTCTATGAATCAATCCACATACATCTGAGCCAACTCATATTACTTTTTTTTCCATTGTTCATGTTTAATCCCCTGTTTTAATTATTTATTTAGCATCCATATTTACAAGAAGTATGCAAAGACGAATAAAGATGGTGGTGTTGGTACTATTTGGTGGCGACCAAGAGGTACTCAAAGTTCAACATAACCTATGTATTCATATTTGTATTTTAATCTTTAGTAACAAGACTAATAAAACAGAAAGTTACCAGAATCTAAAGGCTGTCTTTTACATATTTTCTTTTTAGTTTTAAAACTCAGAATTCTTAATAAAGTGTTGGTAATACATGTAAACTATGGTGGCATAACCTAGACGACGATTCATAAAATCAAATTCAGAGCTCTTAAATTACGGAGCATTGTAACGTGATAACAGAAGATATATTTCTAAACATTTAACCCGAAAAAAGTTTTGTAATTGTAAAAAAATGTAACATAGCTAAGCTAGCTGACTGCAGCTTCTTCATTTACATAATCCTCCCAACTTTCTTCAACCAAAACAGAGAAGCAAGCTCCTACTCGGTTCCTGCTTTCTCTAAGCTTGCCATATATGTCATGTAAACAGTCCATATATACGAAAATCCATTGCTCACAAGTGGCTGCAGCATTCTCACAGACATCAATCAATCAATAA
The DNA here is from genome assembly GCA_039602395.1 of Deinandra increscens subsp. villosa. Lineage (NCBI taxonomy): Eukaryota > Viridiplantae > Streptophyta > Magnoliopsida > Asterales > Asteraceae > Deinandra > Deinandra increscens. The sequence continues at coordinate 39,522,198 of JBCNJP010000024.1, forward strand.
CTAGCATCAGATTTTGATTATTTCAAACTTATAACACCTTTTAGTGGATTACAATACATACCTGCAAATGAACAGGGATGAATCTGAATGTGATGAAATCACAAAGCGGCCAGTACATAACACCATTGATCAATGTCGGGATCAAGTCTCGTTTCAATCTAGCAACAATTTCTGAACCACTTTCACCTAACATATTCCACCACGACTATGGTTACACACGTATTGTATTTAATTGCTTGCATTGACCACTGCCACAACGCTCACTCACTTGGCATGCATTATAACTAGTTAGGAGTGACCGGTGACAAGATTCTTTTTAAAAATTTAATTTGTTAATTAATTTAATATTAATTATTGTTAAACATAGAATAATAAAAATTGTAACTTTTTTATTGATTATACGGTGAAAACATAATAACGTTACTTTGAAACAACTCAGCTTTCATTAGAAAAAACTGTGTATTTTTTTTAAGGCTACTTTGTTACTCTCCCCCTCACGAGCTGCATGCTCTAACCAACTTACAACTAGTTACCATACCAATAAGTTGTTTAAATATCCAACATTTTTTTATAAAATGAAAGTATGCTCTAACCAACTAACAACTAGTTACCAATAAGTTGTTTAAACATCTAACATTTTTTATAAAATGTAAGTTGGTTTCTAAATCAAGGAAACGTGTAAAGTTTGTTTATGTTTCATGAAGTTTCTAAATTTTCAAATATTTGTACCTTGTAGACCGGCATTGACAGAGAAGAATACAACAGTCATAATAGGCCCAAATATGGCTTGCCCCATGAACATTTTCTTGAAAGTTGCAACTAGGTCCCTCTTTGGAAACAATCTCGACACAAAATTGAACCAATAATGCAATGACGGTCCTAATATTATCATTCCATATCCAGCCATGCGTATAGTTCTTACAATATCATATGGCTCTCTAGATGACCCTGCAATTGTCTAAATATAGGCTGATTATTATAGAGGATAAAAACCCAAATGTCACTCACAAGTCTTGTAAATGGATGATGAGTTACAAATTATCTCCAACTGGCAATACAAATGACCATGATGATAAATGATCTCTTTTCGGTAGGGGTGTCAACAAGCAAGCAGCTCGTGAGCTACTCAAGATTGAAAAGCTCAAAACGAGCTCGAGCACAAGCTCATGCTTAAAATTAAGCTCGTTTAATATATAAGTTTGAGCCCATGCCTCATTTATCGAGCTCGTTTAATAAATAAGCTCGAGCTCTCGTGAGTTAAAAGAGCAGAACCCGAGCTACGTTTTCACCCCTACTTTTTTTGGCAAAACAAGCAAATCATAGTTTCGGACCATAATGATATTCAACTCATTAGTTAAAAAGAATTCAAAGCAGTTTGACTCATTTTCATCCAGGGGTTGATTGGGATTGCTTAAAATATCTCAGATTTAGCTGAATTTGTAAAAAAGGCCACATTTTTCAGATATAAACTAGGAAAGATTAGCAAGAAACATTCTTTTATATTAGTAAACAAATACTGATTACTGCATTTTACCGGTAAAACAAACAATAATCTGAAAAATAAAGCTACTTGAGTTGAGATTGAGATAAACAGATTGATAGGTACCTACCACCAATTTGATTTCACAAGTAAATTACTATTACTATTTACTAATACAATCAATCAATCAAAGAAGATATAATGTGTTAGGGTACCTGAGAAGATAAATCAGCAGCAGTATAGATAAGGGCAGAGGTGATGCTTTTAGTAAGAATGGGTCGGGTCTTGATCATACCCAAATACCACCCAACAATCCCACTATTTGAAATGGCAGAAGAAAAGCCTTTGATGGTGGTACCAGCAAATGGAACGGGAAACTCCACCTCCTTGACCTTTCTTTGGGGGAATCTGGAGTAGGAAGCTTTGGGTTGTTCGAAATGGGGCCTGGTAATCGGAGCCCCGATTGAGTTGGAAATCGACTGCCTCTTCCATAAGGCGTGGATGTAGATATGCGATTTCGATTTCTTGAAGAAGAAAGATGAAGTCATTTTTCTTTTCTTCAGAAGATAGAGAAATCCCCAAATTGTGGGGTGGTTTTTCTAGGGTTTTTATGTTAGGGGAGGCCGGGGGGGGAAGAAGTCGGCTTCTTTTCAGATTTTTGTTTGGCAACAAACTACACGTGTCATGTACTCGAAACTTCAATATTTCTTTTTTATTAGCAGAAGGTAGTTCAATATCTACACGATGGTCCAGATATATATAATTGATTAAAATTCAAAGTCGACACACTCAATAAATGATAAAAGTTGTTTATGGTTTTACATGTTAGATTCAGTTGGCGCAACTAAATTACCAATATACTATGCATATATATATATGATTATCACGTGGTAACAAGAAAATAAACGATAAACGATATAATGGTTTTAACGTGGTTTGGTCACAGTAGAGGACCTACGTTCACGCGGTGCAACTAAGTTTTTCATTAGACAAACCACACATATTACAATTACAAGAATGAATATAAATAACAACAACATTATGGTTAACCAAGTAAAATGCCAAAATGGACCCATTAATAATGAACCGGCTCAAAAGGCCTTCACACCCAACAATCTTCTACTTGAAGGCCTTATGATGAACTCCAGCCCGCCATCCAAGCAAAACACAACACAGTCATCCAGTAATCTTCAATAACAGAAATCCTCCAAGCCTTCAGTTCCCAAGAACAAGCTAAGATTTCAAAACTAATCCAAATAGTCACAGCAGGCTTTCTCACGAGTAACCTGAAAGGTCCGTTGAAGCTACTAATAGCTCCAATACGGTCATCGCAGACCTAGTCATGAAGAAACCCGCCAATGACTCATCCTCAATCTCAACAGGCTCCTACTTATCATATCACCAGCTCTAGAGACTTCAGAGGAAAGAACATTATCCAATATGAGAAAGTATCTAGGAGAGATTTTCACATTCAGATCACAGGTCTTCCAAACCCTACGCCGTTTACGAACTGTGACGGAACACCCTTCGCGCTCCCACTGTTACTAAATCCTTGAAAAAGTTAAGACCTCCAAATACACTCTAGCTAACATCTATGTGCTCCAATATCACACTTGCAAAGTGAATCCATTTAGCACTACCTGATTCAACGAGTCAGACTCCACTGCTCGGAAGTTGGTTCACTTCTTCCATCGATACATAAACTCGTATCTTCTCAAAGTCTAACAAGAGATTCACCAATTCTTCATTGAAGTGGATAAAATGATATGAAGCAAATCATAATCTCAAACCCATATATTATCACCAACACATGATGCACACACGATTATCACGCGGTAACAAGAAAATAAACGATAAACAACACAAGAATTTTAACGTGGTTCGGTCACAGTGGGGGACCTACGTCCACGGACTGCAACTAGGTTATTTCATTAGAAAAATCGCAAAGATTACAATTACAAGAATGAATACGAATAATAGCGAGATTAGGTTAACAAACTTAAAGGCCAAATTGGACCCATTAATATTGAACCAATCCAAAAAGCCTTCACACCCAACATTTTACACTTCATTATATAGAGTCCAAATTCAGTTAATTAAACAAAAATATGTTATATATAAAGGTTCTTAAGTTGTTTATGTAATTTTTTGACCAAAAATGATACTTCCTTTACACCCTGTTATTTCTAATAATATTTCCGGTTAAAAAACTAACACCGTTAGCGTGAAGGACTAATAATGTCAATATTGAAACTTGTTTTATTTAAATAAACTTGAAGGATAAATAATGTCATTTACCTAACTTGTTTTAATAAAAAAAATAATAAAAACCCAAACCACCCCCCACATTTTCCCTTGGCAGCCCCGATCAATCACCGGCAACAAAACATCCTCCGGCAACCCCGATCAATCACCGGCGAGAAAACCTGCTCCGGCAACCCTGAGAAAACGAGCATTCCCTTCGATCTTCTTCTGAAACTCTTCGTTGCTAGCTTATCGACGATGTTATCCACCGCCCACCGATTTGCGATTTCCGTCCGATGAAACCCGATGTTATCCACCGACGTGATTCGCTGGGGTATCAAATTTTCGTCGTCCGATTTCCGTCTCCGATTTGAGAGTGGATTGTGCTCCGACCCGAGGGATCTGCGATTTAGGGTTTTGGAATCGTCGTCTCCGATCTGAGAGTGTAGTGTGTTGTGTGCGGGAGCCGTCGTCGTCTTCGTCTGCGAGGGATTAATTGAGAGAGAGGAGTTTGGCAGCCGGTCGCTGCTTGAGTCTCTGTGAGCTCCGGCGACGGTTAGGAACGGGGGAGATGTCGCCGTGATGTTGTTTACCGACAACGAGGGGAGGAGACAAAGGGTATTTGGATTTTTATTATATTAAAACAAGTTTAGGTAAATGACATTATTTACCCTTCAAGTTTATTTAAATAAAACAAGTTTCAATATTGACATTATTAGTCCTTCACGCTAACGGTGTTAGTTTTTTAACCGGAAAGATTATTAGAAATAACATGGTGTAAAGGAAGGATCGTTTTTGGCCAAAAAATTACTTGGGATTATTATCCGTCAATCGTGAATAGGTAGGATTATATATAGCCAATTTTCCTTCTATATATAAACTTACACCATATATGCGCATGCATAATGCATAAACCTATTATATATCATACATGTGTATGTTAAATGAACGGTATATGTAACTAGGGATTGGATCTCTTAAAAAATTATTTTGTCTAAATATACAAGAAAGAGAACCGTTCCACCTATTTTAAAAACCAAAATTGGTTTTTAAAAATAAATATCTTGAAAAAATATTGCAATTAGTGCACCTCTTTTTTTTTTTTTGAACAACTAAATTTTTTTACCAAATACCACCAACCTTGCATTTGCAAGGATTTGAACCCACAACCACTTACATGGAGGGGCAATCACCATACCACTAGGCTACAAGGCCATGGGTAGTGCACCTCTTTTACATGCTTTTTTTCGTCTTGACATATTATTGCATTATTATTGGTTTATCATTTTATTGTGCACTTCTGCCCATATTATTGCATAATCGATAATCGATTCTATAAGGTTTTAGGCCATAGAAAACTTAGGTCCCGATGGTCTTTATTAAAGTCTGGCCCAATAAAATAAAGTTATAAAAAGGTCTAGCCCACTTTCTAAATTGAAACCTATAACTCCATTATTCTTGATCTTGCTTACATTGTTATCTCTTCTTTGTTTGTTGTTCCTTTCAATTTATAGTAAGCATCAGTAAGGCTTGTCGTTTGTGTGTATATTTTTTGATTTCTTAGTCATGAGACATCAATACGGTTTGTGTGGTTTGTGTGAACCTCTTTTGATCTTCTCTTTATCGGTTATCTTTTTTTCATTTTCGATGCCATTCATACTATACAAAGTCACACCTTCTCTCTTCGACCCCTCGTGCTCCTTGAGGTCATCAATCACCATCGATCAAAACTTACTTTTGACCCTTATTGTGACATTACCAATGCTGAGGTTTAGCCTAGTTCACCTTTTTTTTTGAACGACGAGATTTTATTAACAAACGAACACACTAGCAAGACGCTAGCGGCCACACAAACACAAGAGCATTACATTACAAAGAAAAGGAGGACCAATCAAGCCAACTAACAGATTGGTAACATACACGATTAACATACCAAATGAAACTCCAATGTTTGATCTCCGTAATGACCCGCTGAATGGAAGGGGGTCTATGATTAAATATCGCCTTGTTTCTTTCAATCCATAAGCTCCAAATCCCAGTTAGAAAGATGATCTCCATAGCCTTGCTTTTACGAATTGACAGCTTGTGAACCTTGTGCCAATTTAGAAGATCCTCGACCCTGAAAGCATAGGGCTGAGACACCCGACACCATTGGGAAACAATGAGCCAAATCATATCCGTGAAGCTGCACCCGGTAAAGAGATGGGTAGATGATTCCTGAGCGTCGCCACAAAGAACGCACACATCGTTAGTCGCCGGGATGTTACGATGGATTAAACCATCTTTTGTGGGGAGTCTCTCGAGAATCGCTGTGACAACCGGTAATTTCCCAAGTTAACCCCGTTAATAACTTGTGTTATATTTTAATAACGTCCGTTACCTCAGTTAACTAGAATACTTACACGAACATTGCACATGAGTCTAGACGTCAGTTAACTTACTTGAACACTTATATTTTATGATTTTATGTAAATCATATTTTATGATTTCATGAAAATGTTTTGTCATTTTATGTGACGATTATATTTATCATTTTATATAATATATATGTGTATATACACATGTCATTTTATGATTTTATGTGACAGTGTGTCACGTAATCATACGAAATGTTTCTATAATTTTATAGGAATTTAAAAACATATAATTATGGGGTTATAACTATCATCTTATGTGAAATGTATATAAGTTATATTTTTATAAAACCTCGCTCGCTAAAGAAGTCATGACGTACGCCCGAATAATCGTCGCCTAGTTAGTCTTCGTTAGTCCCCGTTAGCGTTCGTTAGATGTGTCTAAACTTAGGGGGACCTAACTTGTAATTTCCCAAACTATTTAACTAAATTAAATGATAAACACTCAGGGGCTAGTTATGTCATTCGACCAAAGTCGATTTGGAACTGAAATGATAAAACTGTCGATCGTCTTTTCTCCTCCCGGTACTCGACAATCCCTTAAACCCCATTCAAACCTTGTCGGTTACATGTAATCTTCAATTGATCGGTCACCCTGTTTAATCATTAGGGGAAATTGAGTTCTCCTTGGGTCACTCACATCAAACACCGAACGCCCTTTTCTCTCTCGTTTTTCTTTTCCAGCGAACTCAAGAACTCCGGCCGAATCCCCATCGGAACAACACTATTTGGCGACCCCTGTGATCGCGAGTACAGTAGCAATCAGTGGAACATCATCGTTTGTCCCGATATTGAGTTCAAGTTCAAAGAGGGTTCGAGTTTCGGTTTCGTTTCGGCATCGAAAAACGTATCAAAACTCATTTTTGATTCGAGGTAATCACTTCTTTATGTTAGTCGCACGTTTATCTTCAGTTTGTCTCTGGTTCTGCGATTTTCCGGTGACCGGAATAAAACTCCGGAAGGGGGGACGGGGCAGAAAGATATATTTGTTCATCGAATTGGTTCACAACACGAACGGGCTTTTAGCGCAGCTGGTAGGTGCCTGTGCTGGAGACTGAGAGGTCTCGAGTTCAACTCCCGGCAACCCCAATTCTTTTTATTTAATTTCCTGTGAACTGTTTTCCCACCAGACTTAGTAGACAAAAGAATTCCTGGCATAAACTGTTAACAAAACAGCAACTTGCCCCAATGGTAAGTGTGCTGTGTTGCAAACCAGAGGTCACGGTTCGAGTCCCGTGACCATCATTTCTGCTGTTTTTTTTAAGGGATTTCAAACATTCTTTGATCCATAAACCAAAACTACTATCGCATGACCATCAAAGCCTTGTGAAGCTTCCATAGGCCTTGTTAGGATACTCGTTGAACGTTTACACATGAAAACATTACGGTTTAAATGAATCAAAATTTTATAGTCTCGTTATTATTAATAAAAAAATTACTTTTAAAACATATATATATATATATATATATATATATATATATATTTGTTTTATTGCCATGTACTTATATACATGCGTATATTTTAAAAATTTTCTTTAAACTCTTGAAAATTTTGACACGACATATAAATATAGATATTGGACATTTTATTTTTCACACTTTTGACCAGACATCGATATTTATATTTATGAATATATATATATATAACCCGATCATCTCTACATTTATTATTTAGAGTAACATACGCACATTGATTTTCATAAATCTTTGTGTCCTTGATCTAAATGTCATTTTGACTGCTTTCGAACAAACGATTTTTATTGCGTATTGAATTTATCACCTTTTGGAATTACTTGATATAATACCGTCGTCTAGGCTATGTTACTCATGTGCGGACACACACTTACGTATGTAAAATCGATAGGTGCTTGGTAGTTACGCAAGACTCGGAGTCTTACTAAATTGTAGCAGCGCACCCTAAGGTGAGTTACACAACCTTTTACGTTACGTCCGGATTTGGACGATAACACACGCAAACAAGTTACACCCGGGTTAGGGTGATAACATGACAACTACTATGTATGATTAAAGTAGAAATCCAGTATATATCACATGTTCACGTAAAATGCTTTATCTTTGAAAGTCCTTACTTATCGAACTGTTAATAGCAAATAGCGAGGGGATATTGGGTAGTACTACTGGGGTCTAACAAACCCCACTCAGCGGGCACGAGATGCACCACCCGACTGGCGGTCGGACTGCGACAATGTCAGCCTAACTTACCATGATCAAGTAGACACGGGGAAGGCAAAACACTTAAGGAATTATTACTACAACTAATTGGTCCGCTTCGGTTGCGAACGTTTTAGTGACATGAACTTAGGCTCGCTACCTACGATATAGATTGTACTTGTAATATACTTACTTACATACGAATAAAGACTGTTGTATTCGTACTGCATAATTATACTAGATATACTTATGTGCCTATGTGAACTCACCAACATTAGTTGACACTTGCTCTTATGCATGCTTTGCAGGACGCTAGGGGAATCTGATTTTTGGGCACGTATGTTGGCTAAAACCTTTTATTTGGGAATTTGTTTTCAAATCTTTTCAACTGGTATTTACTTATCGGGCATTTGTTTAGCGCAACATAACTTTTATGAGCTTCCGCTAAACTTTAACTCTGGTTTGATATTTCCCGTTTGGAAATATATTTACATTATGAACCCTTAACTTATGTTTGATGTAACTAATGACTCGGATCCTGGTCTGGATCACACCCCACATGGTAAAACTCCGTTAGTGGAAATTAAGGGCTTGACAGATTGGTATCAGAGCCCTTGGTTGCAGAGAACTAGAATTTCCAAAAATTCTAAACTGTAACTCTTTTCAAACATTAGTTACAACAATTCCCAAAAACATTTTCTTTTCGCGTGCCAAAAATTGATTACTCACATTAGGTTGTTTTTCTTTTGTTTGTGTCTGTCTGGGTTCTGACAGTATGGCACCACACGACAACACGAGGGGTAAGGGAAAGAAAATTGCCAACGAACAGTCATCATCCTCTAACCAACAAGGCTGAGAGCCTGATCAGCCTGGGTACACGATAATGGACTTCCTTCAGGATGAGCACATACGTCCTGATTGGTGTGCACCAGACGATATAGCTGGTTAAATCCGAGAACATATCGGCTGCTTGATATGTTTCATGTGCCGGACAGGGTTGACCTACCCTTTGATTTGAAGCGGGTCATTGCGGGACTGATAGCAGCCTATGACAACACCCTTGGAGAAACCAGACAAAATTTCATTAGCAACCGCACTCGCGACAGGGAACTCGAGCAATTGCGGGCTGATCAGAGGGAGCGGGATACCTAGCAATACAATTTGTCCCATGGGGTAATGGGTATCCCTAACAGGGTCACTAAGCTTGAGTCGCACCAAGCCCAACATCAGATTGTTGAGCTCCAACATTCCAATGCAGCACTTCAACACTCCAACGCAACACTTGCGGCACAGGTCGCCGCCCTCCAAGCTCAAATGGTAGCCCTGCAGGTTCAAGGTGCTCCTGTTCAGGAAGAAGAGGGGGAACCCTTCGAGGAAGAACCTTTTGAGGAGGAACCTCAAGAGGACATGGAGGAAGAACAAGATGTTATCGATCCTTGATCTAATCTGTCTTCTTTTCTTTTATTTTGTTACTTCGAATAATTGACTGGGTGTTCATTTTATTTTGAATGTTTCAAATACCAAGATGCATTATGGTTGGATTTTGAATTTTGTAGTGGAAATTACATCTTTATTTTTCCAATGCGTTTCTAAAAATTATGTCGTGTGATGGATGGATGCATGAATAATTGTTTAGTACTTAATGAAATTAATATTTGATATATTAATCATTTGATTGTATGCGTGCTAATGTATACAATGGAATCAATATTGGGTATATTAATCATTGAAATGTTTGTATGGCAAACAAAATCATGGCTGAAAACCTCACCGCAGCACAGATCCAAAATCTGATTGACCAAGGCTTTGCAGCAGCTCTAGCAGCGGCCCAAAATCAGCCAAACAACAACGGTGGTAAGTGAAAACAGACGAAAAATTGACTACATTTTTTCTCTCACTCTCAAAAATTATTCTCTAAAATAATTTTATGAAATAAATCCAGGCCCAGCTCAGTGCACTTTGTTGAGGCTAGATTATGAGGCTTGTAATATTAAATAAGTTGGGCTGGGCTTAGAAGGTTTCATTAGAATATATCGTAGGCTAGTTTGGTTGTTGTTTAGGCTAGTTTATGGTTGGGCTTGGGTTTACTATTGGGTTTATGATCCACAAGGGGCCCAATAGTAAACCCAATGGAGGGCTATATATACCCCACTAGACCTCCTCACTTAGGGGCCTTGGTTTATGATTTCTAGAGAGAGTGAGGTGATTACGACTTTGTAGAGAGAGAAGAAGAGAGTTTACGATTTCTGGTTTTGTACCCGACAAGTTTTCTTGTGTGCAAAGATCAAGTGTTTATTTGTTTAATCATCGTATTCTTCGTGTTTCTTCTCTTTTCTATCTTGAATCACTAATCTAACCGGATTCCGCACGTTTAGATTAGAAAATATCGTGAACGGTTTTTGATCCCGGACCAACAATTGGTATCAGAGCCAAGAATCACAGATTCGAGGTTCTCACGGTATTGGATTCAAGCTTTTTCCAAAAAAAAAAGATTTGAAGATCTGAAGATTTGAAGGTTTGAAGGTTTGAAGGTTTGAAGGTTTGAAGGTTTGAAGGTTTGAAGGTTTGAAGGTTTGAAGGTTTGAAGGTTAGGTTTGAAGGTTTGAAGGTTTGAAGGTTTGAAGGTTTGAAGGTTTGAAGGTTTGAGAGTTTACTATCGAAGTTTACTATCGGAGTTTAATATCGGAGTTTACTATCGGAGTTTACTATCGGAGTTTACTATCGGATTTTGTTTACTATCGAAATCGAGATTATGACCAGCATCTATCGGAATCAGAGTTTACGACTAGTGTCTATCGGAATCGTTGTTTACGATCGATCTTAATCGGAATCAGCATTTACGATCAGGAGTTTACGATCTGCTTGCGTGTTATAATCGTAAATGGGTGTTTACGATCGGAAACAGCGTTTACGATCGGAAACTAGTTTGCGGCAAAAAGTCACTATTTCACACTTTCACGGAAACATGCATAACTTTTGACTCGTTTGGAGTTAGAGGCTCAAATTTTAACACGACGTTCGTGACATCGAGCCCCAGAATTACCCCCGACTAACGTCCAGGGAAGCTCGTTTGGACCCCAAAATTCCACTCCGAAGGCCTCCGTTTTTCATTTTTAAGTTTTTGACACTATTCTTTGAATAGTAATTTTGCCATTTTTGCCGATTTTTCAAAATTTTCAGAAGCTGCATATCTAAAGAAAGAAAATGAGTTCAGAGGTTGAAGAAAATAATATGGTTGAGAACAAGGATGCTTTCGCAGCTGAAGTTGACGAAACTAAGATATGCCCCAATCCTACTTGTGCACGTTTAATTCCTGGACTTAGGCAAATTTGTAAAAATTATGAGATAGAACTGTTTGAGATAAAATGCGAAAGGAGTTCATTCAGGGGTAGATGGCAAAAGAATGAGGAGAAGGTAAAAGCTCAAAAGCTAGACATTGAGAAATATCGAAAGCTAGCAACGGAGAAGAATATTTTATATGATCGGGCTAGGATTGAGATATCTGAGCTGACACAGAAATTAACTGAACTGCAGCAAACATATGATGAGCTACAGGTCAAGTATGATTGCAATCAGGAAAGAAATCAGCGAATGCTCGATGCTGGAAAGGAATTGTCACATGTTGTTGTAACTGGTCAAGTTGGGACAGATAAAACAGGGTTTGGGTCAGAAAAGTCTGATAAGTCTCTGTCTGCAAACAACATTATTCCTCCACCAGTTCCCAGAGACATTATAGGAATACTTCTTAGTGAGGAACAAGTTAAACGAACCAAGTCTGATTATAAAGAAGCTGCTCCTCCTATTGATAGTGTCTTGGTTGGAACTACACCATTGACTCAAGAAGAAATTGATAATGAAGCAAACATGACTTATGGTGAAGGGAGAGTAAAGGATATATCAGACAATGATGCTAAGTGTCAGAAATATGACAGGTGTCATAACTCTAAGTCTGATGATGCTGGGATAGAGTTGAAACCATACCCTAAAATTGAAACCCCATGCTTCAAAGTAATTGACGAAGTCAAAATGGAAAAGGTGATCTTGACGAAACGGCTTGAGGGGAAGATCTTTATGACATCTGGATCAATGTTTGACCAAGAACCAGATGTAGGATATGAATTACCATCCTTCTCCTCCAAGTTCAAGGGAATAACCGATGGAGTGATAAGTGAATCTAAAGTTGAGAGGCCAAAGATCACCATCAAGCATCCGAGTATGAAACCAACAGCTGGAGTGAAGAATGAAAAACTCAAGGGAGTAGCTGTGTCTCCCATTTCTTCAGTTGGATCATGCAGTTGCTGTTGTAATTGCAAGAATGGTGCTTCAACATCAAAGAATCAAGGAAGCACAAAGACAGTAAAGACAGGTTCGACACAGGCTTCGACAAACCAGTAGAAAGTCAAATCTGAAGCTGCAGTCAAACCAAAGAAGCATACACAAGGCAAACCAGCTCCATATCAGCCACCGAAGACAAATGGGTACACGTCTGACTTCTATCTAAAGAAGCAGACTTATTTTAATTGTGGCATCGCTGGTCATATTGCTAGAAACTGTCTTTATCGCCCTTATGAACCCTATTATCCGAAAACTCAAAGGGTTTCATCTCAGGAGTCTGTGAAGTGTAAGCCGATGATGGTGCAGAAACCTAAGGCAATGAAGACTGTTACTCCTAAGGTTAAACCCTCTGATCAACATTGGGGTGCTGCCAAAGCTGAAAGAAAATATTTAAATCAAAACAACAGCTTTCCAAGTTACCAAAATTTTCAGAAAAAGGTGATGAAACCATTTTCAAAGCAATCAAAACTTGAAAAACCTAAAGTTACCCCTCCCAAGGTAACTAAAACTATTTTAAAAAAATGAATCTAAAATGAAGAAGGTTGAAATACCTAAAGTCACAACTCCAAAGGTGACTAAAACAAATGTTAAATCACCTGGAACTTGGAAACCAAAAATCAAGGCAGTTCCATCCCAACTTCCTGATTTTTCAAAGGGGATGTTCTTACAAGAAGTATCTTTTATTGATTCCTCAGGTGTACCCAGAAAAACAATGACCTGGGTACCATAACATCCCCACACTGACTCTTTTTTCGTCCTCGAAAAATGCTGCAATGGAATCATAACCAGGAAAGTGACTTCTCAATCTTTAACCTTTAATAATCCAACAACCACCATACAATTCCACATTCCATAACGTAATCACACACTAACTACAATTGCCGATATTTCTATCCGAATAAACCCAACCACCAACCTTTTCTTTCGCCCCCATGTGTTTATGAAATTACCAGATATAAATTCAGTCGCTTATGGATCCCACTAAAGAAAGCTCTAGTTCAACCTACTACCGAATCTTATTCAGTCAAAGCAAAGGGTAATACTGATTTAAAGTTATATATAGTCTCCAACCCCCCCTTAAACCAGATACTAAGATGTCCAAAGAATAACTAATTATTTATATGCAAAGTCTTGAGCATTTATTCTCTAAACTAAAATTTCTTTTCTTCTCCTCTTTTTTTTTCTTTTCTCATCTTTTTCATTTTTTTTAATTGGTTACTTTTACCTAAAATTACCAACGGACATCATCAGAGGTACTTTTTCACAAGGTCTTACCCCCGAAACCATACGTGAGTATTTTGCCCGCGAGATCCAGAACATCATCAGAGGTACTAACCACGGGATACTATCCTTAGTTTGTACATGAGTATTTTGCCCCTTCACTCTAATTCATTAACCAGTTTATTAACTACATGCTCATCTGAAATTCTAAGGACATAAGAGTATCTAGCCTAAAGCGGTCTCTTTCCTCCTAATCATCAGATTCAGAATCCCTATCACTCCTAAAATGGGAACCCACTAGCAGACTGATTAGCATATTTATACAACAATAAACACACAGGCTATTTAAGCTACTCCTAGGTCAGCTGGGTCTACCGACACATCATAGACTAGTAATGTTTTCCATTCTCACCATACTTTACCACATTACCAATTATTTATTATTTAACATTTAAGCACAAAATTAGACAATCAATTCCTAGTTTTACCTATCATTTTCCATTTAATTTCAGCCAGAATCTTGGACATTTTTGAACAATTTTCCAATTTTTTTTTCACATTTTTTAAAATTTTTAAAGACTCAATACGAAAGTATCCCATCCCCACACTTGAATTACACATTGCCCTCAATGTGTAATGGAAATAAAAATAACGCAGAAATAAAAGCACGAAAAAGAAAAATAAACAAAACTAAAAAATAAAACAAGATAAGTTGAAACGTGTTCACCCGAAACTCCAGAGACTTAGCACATCGACCGCAAACGAACCACCGCAAGTCCGGTAAACAGAAATAATAAAAATTGCAAATTGAAATTTTTTTTGACTTACCTCCTCCAGGCGTATCGCCTACATCCATGCATTTCCCAGGCGATACGCCTGGAACTGCATACAACCGGCCTCTTCATAACCTGCAGGCGTATCGCCTATAACCTACCAACCTCCAGGCGATACGCTTGGAACGTGATTTCCAGGGAATTTTTGGAACTTGACCCCAAAAATTTTCTATCTCTTTTCTCCACAGCAGGCCTATGGTCGAAATTTTCAGCAAAAACCTGCACTTTTGACCTGCACAACTCACATTTGCCAATCTCAAAATCTCCAGAATTACCTGTAAACACCAAAAACACAAAACCCAAAAGACGCAAAATGCACGAAAAACAAAAAAAATGCAGAAATTAAAAGACACAAATACAAAATATACAACCGGGCACCGCATCAATTAGCACAAAACTGAAACACAACCTCCCAAACCATCCGGAGGCTTCGATTTCACATCTCTAGTCACAAAACTACCGGTTTTCTCCCGGTTTTCTCCTGGTTTTTCTCTGTCCAACTTCCTACTAACTTCCCAAACCATAAAGCACTGAACTTTAGCAAATGAAACAATTGTTTAACTTTCTAATGCTTGAACCGACCCGGAAGAAATCTAATCTTCTCTAAAAAGCTCAACTCTGGGTCATTCTCACTAATAACCACAACTAACCTCCCCACACTTGGATTCAACACAATCCTATCATCAAACTCACCTATGTCACCAAGTGTGGCTCTGCTACAACCATTCTCAACTACCAAACATTCTCCAACCACTAACACATCCCCGGGTTCTACTAACGGGTCAAAATGCTCATTCTTATCAATTAGCTCCTCTAACCCCCCGGGATCTTCCCCACACTTATCCTCAACTATCGGTTCTCCTTCCAACCTATTCCCAACTACCAAATCCTCACCAGTGACATAACTAACACAACTATCCACCATAGACATGAAAGATCCTAGAAAGTACACGGACTCGTTGTTCTTGTCACTCGACCTACCAACCTTAAATTCTACCGACTCATCCACAACCCTCAAAGTGATGGTTCCCGCAAAAACATCAACTAACGTCCGGGCAGTCCTAAGGAAGGGTCTACCTAAAATCAAAGGGCAGCTAGCATCATACGCACTGTCAACTACCACAAAGTCTATAGGGAACAAAAATTTATCAACTTGCACAAGCACATTTTCCACTATTCCTTTGGGTCTAACTACCGACCTATCAGCTAAAGAAATTGTCATCCTAGTCGGTTCTAACTCGCCTAATCCTAAGTGCATAAAAACAGAATATGGCATAACATTAATAGAAGCACCTAGATCAGCTAAAGCACAAGTAACAGACGAATCACCAAAAGAGCAAGGGATTGTAAAGGTACCGTGATTAGTCAATTTTTCAGGTAACCTATTCTGGACTATAGAAGAACATTGAGCAACAAGTGTAACATCAGAAAAACTTTCAAGCTTCTTTTTATTTGTTAACATGTCTTTTAAAAATTTAGCATACTTAGGCATTTGTTTTATAACATCAGTGAAAGGTAATGTAATCCTAAGTTGCTTAAGAAGCTCTAGAAATTGACCATATTCATGCGCATTCTTCTGTTGGATTAATCGTTCAGGATAAGGCACCTGCTTCAAATCATCGGCCGTGATCGGTTGAGGCGCAAATCGAACTCTTTTCTTTTCTCTCACCGCCTCCCACTTCAGCGGCTTCTCTCCATCCGATGATCTCTTCACTCCTTCAGCCTCGACGTTTGGTGCGGTACTTGATGGCGTAACACTCTCATGCATCTCCCGTCAGGCGTCTCCAACAAAATCTCCTCATCAACCGGCTCCTCATCAACTACCGCCGGTGATGGACTCTGAATGACTCTCCCGCTCCTAATAGTAATGGCATTAACATTAGCATTGGGATTCTTGTAAGTACTACCAGAAAATTGACCTCCACGGGAATTAAGTTCCTTCAGTTGCTTCGTGATATCTCCCACCGAACGCTGCAAATCCAGGAACGAAGCTTGTTGATTTCTCAGTAACGTGTCATGCTCAGCTAGCTTCTTCTGCGTTCCTTCATCTCTCGTCACAATCTGCTGCAGGATCTGGGTCTGGTTAGCAATAAGCTCTCTGGTCTCCTTAAAACCAGCCCCGTCATCTCCTCCACCATAGTTATTCCTCGGTGGAAAACCAGGTGGGTTACCTCCCTCTCGCCATCCTGAATTCTGGCCACTCCTCCACCCAGACTGGAAAGAATTACCGAACTGGTTTCGGTTTCCAATGTAGTCCACCTGCTCAGCGGGGGCAAGCGGGCAGTCTCGAGTGTCATGAGCGCCTCTGCTCAACTCACATTTGGCTTTGATATGGAGTTTGATTTCTTCTAAAGTCCTATAAATATTCTCTAACTCCCTAGGTGGCATGGTTTCTGAGCCAATGTGATTGACACCTCGGGTAGATGTAGATGGTGTGAGTGATCTAGTCGGGGCCAAGGTGGCTCTCTGACCTCCGGGTGCCTGCTGTTCAGCAAGCGCGAAGCTCTCGAAAAGTGATTTGCATTCGTCAACAGTGAGCTTCTCCATCATATGTCCTCCAACCGAAATGTTAAACTCCTTCTGAACAGAATAAGTAAGTCCATTGTAGAACTTCTCTATGATCGCCGAGTCCGTCAACCCGTGTTGCGGATATTTGCTCAGGAGAGTATTGAATCGCTCATAAGCTACAGAATAAGGCTCGTCGGGATCCATGCGAAAGCTGTGGATTTCCTCCCGAGTACGCACAGCCTTGGCTGGAGGATGATATCTCTTCAGGAATTTGGCAGTCAGATCGTCCCAGGTGGCGATCGAATTTGGCGGAAGCGTCTCAAGCCACTCGGCGGCTTGAGACGTAAGGGAGAATGGGAACAGACGCAGATAAATGATTTCGTTCGCGACTCCCGTGAGTCCGAACGTGTTGCAAATTCGGGTAAAGCGCGAGATATGCGTCGGTGCATCTTCGTCCTCACGTCCATGAAACTGAATGGAGTGCGTCAAAGCGTTGATGACGTGGGACGGAACTTGCCAATTCGCGGTGTTGACAATATCAGGCTGAGCGATAGCAAACCGGGCCTTGGTGACTCCGGCGCTGGCCTGCTCGTGGACGGTGCGACGTGTCGCCATGGATGAAAGATCGGGGAATGGAATGGGTTTGGTGTCGCGTGTGGTTTGTGTGGAAGAAGATGGTTTGGAATGAGCGGTGGAAATGATGAAAGCCTCTAGCTCCGTGCGAAGAAGGCGAAACCGTTCACGAATATCCGCGTCGGGATCAGAAAGTGGTGAAAGCTCAGGAGGACCTCGTGAACGGGTGTGTGGCATAAAATGGGGAAACTGACTCAAAGAAAAATTAAAAGAAAAAAAATAAAAGAAAAATTAAACCTAAAGATCTAGACTCAAGAACGGAAATCCTAAGACTCTAGACACGGAAAAACCGAAAAGACTCAAATTTCCTAACGACGACCTAAGTTAATCTTGCTATTGCCAAGTGTCCCCGGCAACGGCGCCAAAAACTTGATGTGTTCGGAACGACTCTAAAAATACTAATAAAATAGACCTAAACCTAGACCTAAGACACACCTAATTTTACCGAAAATACCTAAACTAAACTGAACCCTAAGGCAAGTGTACCTGTCGGATTGTAGCTAAGCTAAGGCAAGACCGGGAATATCGAACCCTAGAGACACTCTATAGACAAAACTAACCCACTACTAGAAACAGGGCCTTTCTTGACGCGCGAACGATGACGCTCAGTTTTTAATGACGCGCAAAAACGCGTGTCATAAAAAATCTGTCATAAATTATAGAATCTTAAGAATAAATGACACGCATTTTTGCGCGTCTTAAAATTTCTGTCATAAATATTAAAAAAAACACGGAGTACACATTAAAAAGCGCGCGTCATCTTTAAACTGTCGTTTTATTTTTTTCATTTTCCCGCTAAAATTTTTGCCAAAAGTTATATTCCCCCGCTAAGAATTCTCCATTACTCGCCGCCTCTACTAAAAGCCATCAAAACTTTTGCCCTAAATTTCTCTGGCTCATCGCTTCAAAAATCAACGAACCCGCTACCTACATTCGATAACTTAGACGATTCATGGACAAAAGGCAAGCCCTAATCGGCTTCTGCTCCACCTATATTCAAAAATCAACGAACCCGCAACCAGGGAGGCGTCGTGGCTCTAAATCCCCAAATTAAAGACAATTTCTCTAAGGTGAAGCGAACCCTAAGAGAAACAGGTGCGCTGCTCATAAAAAAAGACAATTTCTATTCACCTACGGTTGCTCATATCTATATCTATACTTGCTGATTCACTGCTTAATTTAGGGTTTCTCAATCACCTCGAACTCGCCTTACTCATATCTGTACTTATCGTTCATTTAGGGTTTCACAATCTGGTGGTTCTTGATCCTGTATGCACACAGAATCACCCTTGTCCCTTTTGGTTTACTTTATCATAAACTAACATAAGCTTCCATAGTTCCATTTGCAGCTTGATTAAATCTCCTTGTGTGATTTTGATTGCAGGATATAAGGATTGTCTGCTATGTGGATGCTTAGTTTATTTCAGTTTATTCAAAACAGGAGTTGTATATTTAATCACATCATCAATCTGTATGAGGTATTCTAACTTTTTCCATCAATCCTATCTGAACATTCTGTTAGCATTTATTGTAGGGATATGATCATGTAATAGTAAGCGTATGTCTGGAAATTATTTAAGCCTACGGGGTCACACGTCTCGACACCAAATGTATTAATATTAATTAATAGTTAATTAATATTTATCACGAATTATTGAGGAGAAATTAATTAAAACTAATAGTTAATTGTTAACGGACCATTAGTTGTTAATTAAAGGGAATTGGGCTAGATGATTTAAATGACAAGTTGGTTGGAGCCCATATGGCTTGTACGGATTTAAACAAATTCGTGAAGCCCATGGGGGTTTAGGAAACCCTAGTCTTGTTCACCAAGTCATCTAATCCCTATAAATAGAACCCCTATGTTAAGGGTTTTATTGATTCCTTTAAAAAAAGAGATTAGAGAACCTAAACCCTAATTCTCTCCTCCACCTCTCCCTCTTCTAAATTCGGCCAAGGTTCCCTAAACCTTATTGAGTTCGAATTTGTGGTGTGACCAAGAAGAAGAAGAAGCTCGTGAGTCTTGCTAGCACATAGCATTGGTGTGTCGTGTGTGCGATCGTAGAGGGATTTACATCAAATCCTCCAAGAAGATCAAGTCTTGCCGAGCTAACAAGGTACATGATTCTATCCGGTTAGTTAGTATAATTCATAGGATTAATCCGCTGCGTACTCGTGTTAAAATTGATAAATCGTTATATAACCCAACAGTGGTATCACGAGCCACCTATGTTTTAACTAATTATCGGAATAAAAACTTGAAAGGGGGTAATCTAGATTCTAGCTTTTCGATCCACTTAAATCGATTTTACAATTAAAAAAATCGGATTTCGCAAAATTGGTAAAAAATCGCAAACCACAAAAATCGATCGTTAATGGTTAATGTTTCACCGGCTGTTCACGATCGGGAACCCTGTGTTCACGATCGTGAACCTGTGTTTATGACCCACATGATGCAAAATCGTAAACTTGAAGTCGGCGGATGTTCACGATCGGGAACCCTGGGTTTACGATCGTGAACCTATGTTTACGACCCATATTGATGCAAAATCGTAAACTTGTGGTAGGCGGCTGTTTACGATCGGAAAACCTATGTTTCCGATCGTAAACTGTGTTTATGACATATGATGCAAATCGTAAACCTTCGTTTACGATCGGAAACACTCATTCCGATCGAAATCATATATATATGGATCGAGAACCTCTTGAAAAATCGTAAACCCTTATATTTAGATCTAAAAATTCGTTTCCTGTGATCTAAAAATTATGAACCCAAGTTTTTATTTGTTGTACCTTATTTAAATGTTAAAAGGAATTAAAAACCATGAAGTTTCATGCAAATCGTTCATGGTTATTACTTATATCAAGAGATGTAATAAATTAAAATTATGTTAGATAATTAGAAACCCTAAGATTATGTGATTATTTGTGATAATTGTGACATAATAAAAGGTTTTATTGCAAATTTGTTTTATGAAAATCGAAATCTGTTTAATAACTATTGAAATATGATTTTGTTAATAAAATAAAATTTGTGTCTTAAAATTCAAAAGAAACACCGGCTCACCCATTCGAACACACTCTAAGAGAGGTATAAGTCGGGTCGCCATGCTTCCCTAAAGTGGGTAGGTTTTTAATTGCAAAAGTTGCAAACCTCACCCCTACGCTTCTTTGTGTGTTGCGAATGGAGCTACCGAGCTCTTTTGTTTTGAAAGACAAACTAAGAATTTTATAAACACATTATGTGGTGAAGATATGCATGAATCTTCACACATAACCTTTTTGATCACACATCAAATTTGTTTTGACCCAAACCAAACTTAAGTCTTTGCCACCCACCTTGAAAGGACACTTGAGGATGTCATCTTACTCATTGGTACACAATGGTAAAATGATATTCGCATGGCAAATTCCCACTCATTGGTACACAATGGTGGACAATTTGTGCGTTCTTGGTTGGACGACTTAAAGCGAGCCAGGCGGTGAGACCCTTGGCCCGTGGCAAAATATGGGATGAAACATGACTACAAATCACTTGGTGCAAGTTGTAGGTCCCATAAAATCTAGGAATTGTATTTGGAATACAATTATTGATCGTCACTTACCTGTTGAATGCATCATTTCTAGCAGATCAACTGATGAAATGATGGCAGGTCAATTGGATCCTAGCCTTAATAAGCTTAATTGTTTAAAGTGTTTAAACATTGGGTAATTAAATTTATTAAGGAATTAATTATCGAAAATACTGATTTTTGAACTTAATCTGTTTTGTAGATGGCGACAAACCCCACTCAAAACAATGTTGGTCATGCTTTTCGTCAAATGTTTGAAAGAGAAAAGCTGAATGGATCTAACTTCAATGACTGGTACCGTCAACTAAGGATTGTCCTTCGAGTTGAACGGAGAACTGATGTCCTTGAACATCATTGGCCGACCGAGCCAGCTGCTGATGCTTCTGCTGAAGAAAAAGCGTTCTACAATGCAGAGTATAGCAGATACGACGAGGTTGCTTGCATGATGATCTCGAGTATGACTCCTGATCTTCAGAAGCAATACGAGTTTCATACACCTTGTGATATGATCAAAGAGCTAAAGAAGATGTATGAAAAACAAGCTGGTGTCGAATTGTTCGACCTAGTTGTGGAACTCCATGACTTGAAGCTTGAAACTGGTAAATCGGTCAGTAGTCATGTGCTCAAGATGAAGAGCTACTTTGACAAACTGGAATCGCTCAATTATGGGTATAATCGGGCTGTTGCTGTTGGCATGATCCTCAAATCTCTTACGAAGGATTTTGAGGGTTTTGTGCGCAACTACAACATGCATAGTATGACTAAGACTATACCTGAGCTTCATGCTATGCTTGTCGAGTATGAAAAAACGATTCCTAAAAAGGCCACTGAAACACCCCAAGTTCTCATGATCAAAGGGGGTAAGATCCAAAAGGCTAAACGACCGTAAAAGGGGAAGGGCAAGATTGATGGCAAGGGTAAAGGCAAGGCTGTTGCCCATATCCCTAAAGCCAAGCAAACCCCTCCAGCCCTTAAAGAGCATCCGGCTAAGGACCAGATCTGTCACCATTGTGGTGAAGTTGGACACTGGAAGAGGAACTGTCCTACCTATCTAGCTGAGTTGATGAAGAAGAGAAAGAATACTAGCGGAGCTAGTACATCAGGTATCTTCACAATTGAATTATTTTCCTTTTCTAAGTGTGATTCATGGGTGTATGACACCGGCTGTGGAACTCACATCTGTAATTCGTTACAGGGTCTTAGAAAGAGGAGGAAACTGAAGCCTGGAGCTTTGCAGCTGTACGTGGGAAATGGTTTTCCAGCAGCAGTGGAAGCTATAGGAGAATTTCATTTAATTATGCCTTCTGGGTTAATTATTGTGTTAGACAATTGTCATTATGCACCTTCTATCACTAGAGGTGTTATTTCAGTTTCTTTGTTGAAAAACCAAGGATTTATTAATGAATTTAATAATATCGGTATTTCAGTTTCTAAAAATAATGTTCATTATTTTGATGCTATTCCTTGTGATGGTATTTATGAAATTGATATGCGTGGTTGTGACTCAAATAATTCAATGTTCACTGTTAGCAAACGAGCCAAAACTAGTTTGGACTCTACCTATCTTTGGCACTGTCGTCTTGCCCATGTTGGCAAAAATCGCATTGAAAGACTTCAACGTGAAGGGATCTTACAATCAAATGATGAATCATTTGAAAAATGCGTTTCCTGTATCTCAGGAAAGATGACAAGAAAACCCTTTCCGAACAAGCCGCAAAGGGCTAAAGAACTACTTGGACTCATCCATACTGATGTTTGTGGCCCATTTAGACATGTGTCAAGAAAAGGTGCTAGCTACTTCGTAACTTTCACGGATGATTTCAGCCGTTATGGTTATGTTTACTTGCTTAAACATAAACATGAGGTATTTGAAACATTCAAAGAGTTCAAAACCGAAGTAGAAAATCAACTCGGAAAGACCATCAAGATCCTTCGATCGGATCGTGGTGGAGAATACTTAAGCCAAGAGTTCAAGGATTATCTTAAAGCGTGTGGAATTGTCCAACAGCTTACTCCTCCTTACACACCTCAGCATAATGGAGTGTCTGAGAGGAGGAATCGAACCTTACTAGAAATGGTAAGGTCGATGATGAACCTTACAACTCTCCCAATGTCATTTTGGGATTTTGCTCTAGAAACCGCTGTACGCATTCTAAATATGGTTCCAACCAAGAAGGTTGAAAAGACACCATATCAATTATGGCATGGAGAAGTCCCTGTGTTGTCTTACTTAAGAGTCTGGGGATGTGAGGCACTTGTGAAGCGCGATACGCCTGACAAACTACAACCCAGAACTACTAAGTGCATCTTCGTGGGATACCCAAAGGAAACAATGGGTTACTACTTCTATAATCCTTCCGAAAACACTGTTCGTGTTGCTCGATATGCTGAATTCTTTGAAAAGAATTTTATAGCTCAAGAGAACAGTGGGAGAATTGTAGAACTACTAGAAGATGTGTCACGTTCTGAAACAACTAGCAATCATCAACTTGGGGGGGAAAATGTTCAAAGTGATGAACCTCAAGTCGATGATGTTGCGATTCCACTTCGTAGATCCGAAAGGATCGTACGTGAACCGGATAGATGGATTGGTCTAGTCGAATCCGAGGATAACGTATCAGGAGATCTCAATGAGCCTCCGAACTTCAAAGCTGCATTATCAGATCCGGAATCTGACAAATGGCTTGAAGCAGCGAACGTGGAAATGCAATCCATGCAAGATAACCACGTTTGGACCCTGGTTGATCTTCCTCCTAACGCAAGAACCGTTGGGAGTAAATGGCTCTTCAAGAAGAAGACCGACATGGATGGAAATGTACACACCTATAAAGCTCGTCTCGTGGCGAAAGGTTATACTCAACGTTTTGGCGTTGACTATGATGAGACCTTTTCACCAGTAGCAGACATTAGAGCTATTAGGATTCTCTTAGCCATAGCAGCGTACTATGACTTTGAGATATGGCAAATGGATGTTAAGACTGCCTTCTTAAATGGTTACTTAGATGAAGAAGTCTATATGGATCAACCTGAAGGGTTCATTGATCCAAAACATCCCAACCAAGTATGCAAGCTTCAAAGGTCCATTTATGGACTAAAGCAAGCATCGAGGAGTTGGAATAAACGGTTTGATGAAGAAATCAAAAAGTTT
The DNA here is from genome assembly GCA_039602395.1 of Deinandra increscens subsp. villosa. Taxonomy (NCBI): domain Eukaryota; kingdom Viridiplantae; phylum Streptophyta; class Magnoliopsida; order Asterales; family Asteraceae; genus Deinandra; species Deinandra increscens. The sequence goes on from JBCNJP010000024.1 coordinate 39,546,758, forward strand.
GGTTTCGTTCAGAATCCCGATGAGCCATGTGTATATCGCAAAGCTAGTGGGAGTAATGTTACTTTCCTTGTCTTATATGTAGATGACATATTGATTATAGGAAAACACATTCCAATGTTGCAAGATGTAAAATCCCATCTTGGAAAGTGTTTTGCCATGAAAGACTTGGGAGAAGCAGCATTTATTCTGGGAATCAAGATCTATAGAGATAGAACTAAGCGGTTGATTGGACTAAGTCAAAGTGCTTATATTGATAAGATCTTGAAGCGATTCAAGATGGAGAATTCCAAGCGTGGTACAGTACCTATGCAGGAAGGACTTGGTCTATCGGTCAAACAAGGTGCTTCTACACCTGATGAGGTGAAGCGTATGCAAAGAGTTCCTTATGCTTCGGCTGTAGGCTCTATAATGTATGCGGTGAGATGCACTAGACCTGATATAGCATTTGCGCAGAATATCGTTAGCCGATATCAACAGAATCCAGGTGAAAGTCACTGGACTGCTGTTAAGACCATTCTCATGTACCTACGAGCTACTAGAGATTTGTTTTTGGTGGATGGGGGAAATCCAGATCAAGAGCTCAAAGTGACCGGATACTGTGATGCTGGATTTCAGACTGATAGAGATGACACAAAGTCTCAGTCTGGGTACGTTTTCGTTCTGAATGGAGGCGCTGTGGATTGGAAAAGCAAGAAACAAACCACAGTTGCTATGTCTGCAACAGAGTCTGAGTACATTGCTGCTTCGGAAGCTGCAACGGAGGCTGTCTGGATAAGGAAGTATATTTGTGGGCTTGATGTGATCCCTACAAGTAACTTACCTATCGACATGTACTGCGATAACTCGGGTGCATTAGTCATTGCCAAAGAACCTGGAGTTCAGAAGGGCGCCAGACACTATGCCAGGAGATATCACTATGTTCGTGAACAGGTCGAACTGGGTGAAATCAGATTACTCAAAGTTCACACAGATGTTAACTTAGCTGATCCTTTCACGAAAGCTTTGTCAAGGCCGAAGCTTGAAAGGCATGCCGAGGGCATGGGACTTAAATTAGCTAGTTAAAATCATGTATGATGTTCGGTATTTGGATAAGGGATGTTAAACAATTTCTATTTGTATAATGAAATAAAGTACTTGATATGTTTGATTTCATTTAATGGTTAAGTTGTGTCCTATATTTGCATGTTTAATCCATGAATACTTACTAAGTATTCTAAATTGTCCATTGTCGATTAACTATGTGGGAGCATAGTTAAACTAAGACAAAATCTGAGTGATTGGTTAGGATGGTCCCACCAAACTCACATGGTATTCATTGGATGCATACTGGACTGACCCACTAACGAATTGTCACTTTATGGATCGACGTCATTAAGTGAAATTCGTAAATGGTTGCTTTACTTATCCTTAGACTTGAGATACAAGCAGGTCATGCATGTATGGATTGCACCTACTTGATATAGGTCTAACTATCCTGAATAAGGTAGTACAAAAGAGCTATTTTCAGTAAGTGTAGTGAAGTATGTGACTTGACATGTGTAGTCAAGAGGATTTGTTCCTTCGGCTTTGTGCTGAAGTAGATACCACTGGGCCCCTCATTGGACTAATTAAGATGTTTGCATGGCCGTGCCCAAAATGAAATCCAGAAATGTCTCGATTTGCAATTTGGTAATCTTAAGTTAGTTGTGAGAATGAGAAACAGAATCGTTAAAGTATGGAATGACTTCGATCCATATCCATATTTAACACGGTATCAGCAACAAAGGGATAGTAAATGACTAAACCATTTAAATACACTTTGAGAAACTGTACTTAAATATTTCTGGGAGCATTGGCGTGTTGCTAGACGCTAACCAATGTTATTACCTTTACTATTGCAAGCTCAAGTGGGAGCTGTAGGGATATGATCATGTAATAGTAAGCGTATGTCTGGAAATTATTTAAGCCTACGGGGTCACACGTCTCGACACCAAATGTATTAATATTAATTAATAGTTAATTAATATTTATCACGAATTATTGAGGAGAAATTAATTAAAACTAATAGTTAATTGTTAACGGACCATTAGTTGTTAATTAAAGGGAATTGGGCTAGATGATTTAAATGACAAGTTGGTTGGAGCCCATATGGCTTGTACGAATTTAAACAAATTCGTGAAGCCCATGGGGGTTTAGGAAACCCTAGTCTTGCTCACCAAGTCATCTAATCCCTATAAATAGAACCCCTATGTTAAGGGTTTTATTGATTCCTTTAAAAAAAGAGATTAGAGAACCTAAACCCTAATTCTCTCCTCCTCCTCTCCCTCTTCTAAATTCGGCCAAGGTTCCCTAAACCTTATTGAGTTCGAATTTGTGGTGTGACCAAGAAGAAGAAGAAGCTCGTGAGTCTTGCTAGCACATAGCATTGGTGTGTCGTGTGTGCGATCGTAGAGGGATTTACATCAAATCCTCCAAGAAGATCAAGTCTTGCCGAGCTAACAAGGTACATGATTCTATCCGGTTAGTTAGTATAATTCATAGGATTAATCCGCTGCGTACTCGTGTTAAAATTGATAAATCGTTATATAACCCAACATTTATTAAGGCGCCTTAAGTGTGAAGTCACATATGGAATTCGATGTTGATGGGTTAGGAATGGTAGAAACGTGAACTGAAACTTCTCTAGTTCTATTAAAGACAATAAATAATGTTGAACTCATTCTTATAATAGATGAAAGTGGGTCTAACTAGAAGTGATTGTAGAATGTTATGAGTAAGTGCACACCACATGTTTGTAGAAATGGTTAATTTAATCTATGATTGATAAACAGGATAGTTGCATTATAGTGGTTCTTGTGGTGAAAGTGTAATGCTTTATCATGAATGAACCTAAAAGTTGGTTGTGTGTTAATCCTTCTTGATGCTATGTTTATGGCCAGTTGAGACCCAGATCATTATGGAATGAGAAATATGATGGTTGTTATGTAAAAATAGAGTTTTATGATGGTACATGGGTGGTGGTATGATAATTTCCTTTTTATAATTTGTTTGAGCAAGAAATGATACGTAAACCAGAATCAAATGAGCATGATATCTTGGAAGCTCATGACTATAGTTGTAATGTTAAGTGTCTATAATGGCTGTGGAGACTTCTTGATCGGTCCAAATTGGATTATTGTTTATGAGTATAAATACAATATTAGTTGATCTAGTGATAGTCATAGGTTTAATTTCAAGAATATAGGACCATTAATGTTTGTTGAGGGCTGAGCTTTAGTAGGAACAGAGCTAATTAGTGGCCTAGTGGGTTTGAATTTAAATCCTGTTTTTGCCAATTTCTTTCTTGAATTTGAGGCTGTTAACAAGATTCTCATATTCAGTTCTGGAACTTCATACGATGACTTGCATAAAGAACATGAATCATAAGGAAAAATATGCTGCAGGTGTGTTTGGAGCAGGTGGCACTTGCGTTTAGTGAACATTGACAGGTTCGTTTTTGCTACAGGTGTGTTTGGAGCAGGTGGCACTTGCGTTTCTGTTAAGGCAAGTGTGCAACCGATGCGTTAGCGATCTCTATTGCATTGTCGGTGATGTTGAACTCGTGAACTTTTTTTGAAAATACCCATAATTAAGCAAACTGCAACAAACATTAACATCAACTAAATGCTAGCTCTTATAAGAGATCACCTAGATAAGTTATTGATTAAAGAGTAAATTACTATTTGCATCCCTGAGGTTTGGCTATTTTTGCCACCTGCATCCGATTTTTAAATTATTAACAAATATCACCTGAGGTTTGCATTTTGTTGCCATCTGAGTCCCTGGGACTAACGATAGTTAGATTTTCCTGTTAAGTGAAAGGGTATCTCAGTCATTTCACAAGTGAGGGACTGGTTCTGTAAATTAATAAAGTTTACTAAAGAGAAGGGGTTGTTTTGTAAATTATCAAATCCTTCTTAAAACTCTCCCCCTTTTATTTTAGAAGATCAGGTCTCACCCCCACCACCAAATCCGCCTCCCAGAACCACCACCACCGGCTTTTACTCCTCTTTGTAGTCGTGCTTCCTCTCTTCACCCCCAGCCGCCACCACCGGACTTTGCTTCAAAATGGGAACGTTTCGTCCCCCCCCCCTGCCTAGATATAAACCTAATTCCAAAACAGAACTCACCGATCCGACACATACCAGAACGAAATCATCAAATATCGTCAGATCGATCGCCACTTTGTCATCTACCGGCTACCGGAATCAGAAATTCCGTCGAAGATCAAACCGCCGGCGTCAGAAGGATTTGAAGGTGAGCCAATACAGCTCGAACTACTGTCTACTTTTCGAGATCCTCTGTTCTGCATCACAATGTTCGTCGCCTTCGGAGCAACAAAAACAGCTGAATTCACGATTTGGTTGAAGATCCTCCGCTTGATTTGACCTCGTCGCGACAGAATCGTGGTTTTTTTTCATGGATTTGTTGGATTGTTGAGACATATCAGAAGAAAAAGTGGTCGGAGGATCCCGAGAAGTCGAGGTCTGCGGCGATTTGAAAATCGCCATTGAAGATGGTGGGGGATAGCCGATGGAGTGGTTGATTCAGTTTGGTTAGATCAAAATCTGATTTAGTTTGTGCCTCTGTGGAACTTTAATTTGATTTAAGGCTACAAATTAAGCTTTGGATGGATCGACATCTGACAAGGGAGTTTTTCATGTGCCGAGGGAGGTTAATTGGGTTTTGATAATGTCGAGGGAGAAGACAAGTTTTTTAGCCGCCGTAGTTCTTAATCGTGTCACGGATCTCCGCTGCCAACTGGGTGTGCAGATTTGTTCCGGCGTGACCGATCCATTTCAGCGTGTTCGGAAACAAAATCTTGATCCCCAAATGTGTTGAAACAGATTGTGAACAAAATGTTGTGAATTGGCGGTGGTGGTTTTCTTGCTTGAAGAGATTGTTGGGTGACAGCGGTGATTGGTCCTCGGTGAAAATGGAGGTGAGACGTTGGTGGTTGAGGCAGAGAGACTGAGAGAGGGGCAAAGGGTTAGGTGAGGATGATTTATATTGTAAATAAATTATAAAAGGTATTAATTATTTAGAAAAATAACCCTCAACTTACTAATTTACATATATAGCTCTCTATGTGTAAAATGACTTAAATACCCTTTAACTTAACAAGGAAAATTTAACTCTGTTAATACGAGGGACTCATATGGCAACAAAATGCAAACCTCAGGTGAGATTTGTTAATAATTTAAAAATCGGATGTAGGTGGCAAAAATGACCAAACCTCAGGGATACAAATAGTAATTTACTCTTGATTAAAATTCAATACTGTAAAATGATCTTTTGCTTATTAGATCATAAAACTATAGTTTATTAATTCATATTTCTAGCCGCTTTCTTAATGAAGTGAGGGAGTAGTGTAAGCATGGAATTCTACTAATATAGAGATGGAATTGGTCGCCTGGCTTTACTCTTCTTGTGCTTAGACATTGGTATTACACAGTAACCATATTTGATATAAACCATATAAGTGCCAATGGAAACTGGTTCATAATTCTTTGAGTATTATATAATTATGTTCCTATAACATCAAACCATATTATTGACCAACTCCTTTGTTGTTTGATATAGGAGGCCTGGATGTGGAGGCAAACAACAACAAAACAGCAGCAAAACAGCAGCAACATAGCAACAGGGGCAGCCCTGTTGTGGTGGCAAACAACAGCAAAACAACAACATGTTTCATGTTTTGCTGTTCAGACCCATTACAGAAATACAACACCTGCAGCCAATTCAGCTGTTATCAGCTCTTCAACTACATCAGCTGCTGCCCCTGCATTGAGCTCTTCAACTACACAGTACCTGGAAATTGTGTAGAACCACCCCTATGATTTCTCAATACCTGTAGTGGAAACAATAGTCTCAGCAGCAGCAGGTGTTGAAAAGAGGTGGTGTTGAGTCATCGTTCCATCTGTGATTCTAGGTCAGACAACAAGTTGCTTTTCTGCTTTAAGAATACATGTTGTAACGGGTTGGATTATGTGCAAGTCCATTTTGTCGTTAACGCTTGCAGGTTGTTGGCCTCATCGACTTCCACTTTTCAAGTGAACTAAGGATAGTAAGTAGTAGTTTAGCATTGGTTTATTTAACTTATATTCCAGTTACATGTGATTATATTTATAAGATTCAAAGGCTGGATACACTTTAATCGTGACATAAATCATGTAACCCGTTTATTCAAACAACTCAAAACCAGTTGAGGGGTTGTAATCTCATTATATAACTGTCGTTTCTTTTCTTTGTTTCAATGGTTCCAGGTTTGCTTGTAGACGTAGAGGTATGTAAAGTTGTTATGATATACTCTAATTATTCATGTATGTGTTATTTATTGATATAGGTTCTGCTTATCAGGATACTCTCATTCTATGATCAGGTAAACATCTAGTGTGGTTTATATACCCGTCTCATTTTTTTTATAACCATGGTACTATATATTTTTCTAATATTTTGTAAGTTTATGGGATCTTGGGCAGCAGCGATGTGTGCACTCATATGCTGTTCATACAGATTCTGTTTGGGCACTTGCTAGCATACATTCAGTCATGTCTACAGAGGTGGGAGAGATCTTTATATAAGTTAGTGCAATGTAAACTAATGTTAACTTTGTAATGTTTGCTATATATATGAAATGTATTATTTTGCTACAAGTGTATTGTATTTTGATTAGGAGGTTAATTGTCATTAATGTGGAAATTAGTGAATCTACAAATTTTTTTTTATATTTTTTATTAATTCATGACGCGCATATATGCGTGTCATAAGCATATTTATGACGGGGGCTTCCTTGACACGTTTTTTATGACACGCTTTGCGCGTCATAAAATGCGCGTCATTGTTCGCGCGTCAAGAAGCAGATGACGCGCATTTTGCGCGTCAAGAAGATTCTTGACCCTGCCTTCCTTGACGCTTTTTTGCGCGTCATCTGGGCCCTTTCTTGACGCGCAAAAAGCGTCAAGAAAGGCCGTTCACGAGGTCCTCCTGACGGTGCGACGTGCCGCCATGGATGAAAGATCGGGGAATGGAATGGGTTTGGTGTCGCGTGTGGTTTGTGTGGAAGAAGATGGTTTGGAATGAGCGGTGGAAATGATGAAAGCCTCTAGCTCCGTGCGAAGAAGGCGAAACCGTTCACGAATATCCGCGTCGGGATCAGAAAGTGGTGAAAGCTCAGGAGGACCTCGTGAACGGGTGTGTGGCATAAAATGGGGAAACTGACTCAAAGAAAAATTAAAAGAAAAAAAATAAAAGAAAAATTAAACCTAAAGATCTAGACTCAAGAACGGAAATCCTAAGACTCTAGACACGGAAAAACCGAAAAGACTCAAATTTCCTAACGACGACCTAAGTTAATCTTGCTATTGCCAAGTGTCCCCGGCAACGGCGCCAAAAACTTGATGTGTTCGGAACGACTCTAAAAATACTAATAAAATAGACCTAAACCTAGACCTAAGACACACCTAATTTTACCGAAAATACCTAAACTAAACCGAACCCTAAGGCAAGTGTACCTGTCGGATTGTAGCTAAGCTAAGGCAAGACCGGGAATATCGAACCCTAGAGACACTCTATAGACAAAACTAACCTAGACCTATGAAATGGAAATACTGAGTAATTTGGGTTTTTGGAATGGGGAATTGATTTGATTAACTGAAATTAACTAACACTAACGTACGACAGAAAAACTAACCTTGAGAAGACTACCGAGTGAGAGAAGACACCACCTAGACCTTGAATCCCAATTAACATCTATGACCAAACCTGACCTTGACAATTCTGATGGATCCTAGTTCACCTTTTAAGTCCTTCCTAGTACTTGCTTCTAACGCTCGAACATGAGTTCACCTTTTAAGTACTTCCTACATCAATTAGACCTAACCACCTCTGAACCTAATCTCGGGCACCTTAGACCTAACAGGAGCTACCACTAACCAACGATAATGACTCGGAATAGCAGGCTAGACAAATAACCTAGGGAATTTCCTTTTGGGAGAACTCGATCCAAAGCAATTAACCAACCCGACTACCCGATAGCTATCACCCTTTTAAGTCTATTTAGCTAGCAACACACAAGATTCAAATAACCAATTATTAACTAAACCTATTACTTCAATTAAGCAATCATATCAAAGTGCAAGATCGACCTACAAGTTAACTACTTTACCCAAACCGAAAGACATCCGCAAGCAAAGCAAGATATAATCAATAACTAGCAATCCAATTCAAGTATATTCATGCATCATCACAGAAAATTAATGGGATTTAATAGAAAACAAACATTAATCAAATTGCCAAAGGTCAAGAATGGCTATAAATATTAAAAGTTCATCAATCGGTCTAGGTGGTGGTATAAAATTAGCCAACCACCATAATCAGAGCAAAATCAAAGACAAAGTCAAAAACTTTAACCCTAAACATGGTTTTTGAAATAATTGAATACATTAATCGAAAGAATAAACCAAACCGGATGATTGAATTTGTTGTAGATTAATGACTCCGGGTTGATCTCTCCTTGATTTCAACTTCTCTGCCTTCGAAAATCGCCTCTCAGCCTCTCTCTGATCGTATGCAGGTGCAGAATGACGAATACAAACCCTAAAACCGATTTTATACGGAATTTACTTCTTTTGCGGGTTTTAGACCTCCAAGCGTATCGCTTGGAGGTGCATCCTTGCTAGGCGATACGCCTACTGCCCATGTTGCGACAAAACAGTCGGTCAAACCGACTTATAACTTCTGTTGACTTCCTCCTTCTACGCGTATCGCTTGCCACTTCCAATTCTCCAGGCGATACGCCTGGAGACCAATCTTCAACTCTTCTCTTTATTTTCTTCTTCAAAGTTTATCATCTTCACACTCAGCCTCGGGATTCTACTAAACACCCTGTAAAACTTTCATAAAACATAAAAACGACCCAAAGACACTAACTTAACTAAAAACAACTAAAACTAATAGAAACCGACTCAAATTGACTCAATTATATAAAGAAAAGACCCCGGAAATGAGATGTGTTTGCAACACATCAGTACCATTAGCTAACTAATCTCTCACTCTGTGCAGGAACGATCAAGGAGGATTATCACTAACGTTTTTATTACTAATTTGTTTGTTGATAAGTGATTGTTCCAGGCACAGTTTAGGAGACGTATCTTCATGTCATGTCAAGTAATCTATACAATGGAAGGTATGTCTCTTTGAGTGGTAAAATGTCAAAATCATCATGAAAGGTACTGTTCTTAATTTGGTTGTTTGAATGATGAGGCAGCAAAGAGTCTTTTGAGTCAAACCTATTTCATTAAAGTTTCAATTAAGCTGTTGATTGATTATGTGTTTGACTTCAAATGCAATGAAGTGTGCATGTCATGAAACCCAATTTTCTAAAATTTTTAAATCAATACTTTGAAAGTTAGCTTGGCCAGATATCTTCAAAATTTTGTGTTTTGTTCTTTTAAGTGTGTTTGTGTGTTTTATTTTGTATTTAAAAAAAAACTGAAAAATGATGTTCACAAGATTGTGACATTAAAAATCAAAAAGCAAGGGGAAGAAATGTAAAGATGAAGAAAAAGTTGACCCCTAAAAAATAGTGTGCTTTTCAATTTTTAATTGTTTGTGTCATGTTTTTGAGAAGTTTAGGGGAAGTAAAATGAATGTTCGGGTTAGAGATGGCTGACACGCGTAAGGCGGAAGTGAAAGGCAAGCTCCACGGTGATATGCTCGGTAGGCTCGACCTAATCGTATGACCACCAATGTAAGTGCAATGAACTTAAAAGATATATATGTTTAGTTTCCCATCCCAGGTTGCATGGTTTAAAAGACTGAGTCCCGGCAAAAATGGGTTGAGAGTGGTAATTACCTATTTTCACTCTCTCACACGCCATGTCTCTGCTGTCATGACTACACCACATAATAAAAAGAAAAGAAAAGGAAAAGAAAAAGAAATGAAAAATAAATAAAAAAAATGAAAAAGAAAAGAAAATGAAAAATAATCACTCAGTTGGTCTTCTTTGCGTGCTTAGCGGCCGACCTGATCACCAACTGATGGTTAATAAAAATAAGTGGTAGTCATAGCCGTGGTGCATGGTTACTCAAGTTGGGGGTTTGTGAATCCTCAATAAACTCTGAGGTTGGGTAGGTTTTGCTGTGTACGCTTGGGTGTGGAGACAATTAAACATGACGGTAATATTGTACTATATTAAGCATGACGCATTCGGTTGGGATTAAGCGGGTTTGAGTTTAAAGCGGACAAACATACCGGCAATCACCTGGACTAGTTGAGTAACTAAAGCTGAAAAGGGTTCCTCAGTCAGATTCATGCGGTTTGATCCCTTGTAAACTTTCTCATGTTTGATATTGGTAAGTATTTGTTTGTTTTTATCTTTCGTGTGTGAGTCGTTAAGTTCCTTTTGGTGTGTTTTCGTCTTAGCCAGGTTGATTTGAGAAGTCAAAATGTGTTTTTCATGGGTTTTAATGCATGACAATATGCCCCCGACAGATCTTGCCAAATTTTTAGGGGAAGGAGAGGGGATGAGAGGGGATAATAAGTATTATCCGAAGGGAACTCGAGGATGATACTTATTATCTAATGAAAAGACTTCCATAATACATAGTATCTGAAGGGAACTCGAAGATAATATGTATTATCTCAGGGGAAGTCCTTAGCTAAGGGGAAGTTATCAGCTAAGGGGAAGTCTTTAGAGGTCTTGGGTTCAGGGGAAGTTTTATGGAAAACCCGTAATCTATATTAGGGTTTTTGGTTAAAATTATGTTAATTTGAATCAACTGAACAGATGATAATTACCTTCTAACCCAAAGGTCAATCATCAAATGTCTGGTGGAGTATGTTTTTTCAAATGTGTGTCAGACAGGTTGATGATAGAAAGATGTTGTTGATGCTGCTGCTAAAAGTTAAAGAACTAGCCGGACAAGACTTCCATCTGAAAAGCAACTGTTCAGGGGAAGTTGTTGGTGTCTTTACAAGTTTCCAAAAGCTTCAAAAGTTTTTTCAAAGAAAATGTTCACATGTTTAGGGGAAGCTGAAGATTTCAAGTCGATCTTTGATAAAGAAAATGATGCAGAGAGCAGTTAGAGATCATGAAGATCCAAGATCAACAATCAAGTTCTCCAAAGTTAGGGGTTTCAAGTTCATTTTTACCCTCTAATTTTGAAGATTCAAGACAGTTACCGAGGATTCAGCAAGAACCAGTTCTTTCATGAAAAGCAAGTCAATGAGAGTCCTCCATTTCATTGCTTGTTCATTTCAAGAAGTTCAAGCTGATGTTGATCAAGAGGAAGTCCCAAGTGCCCGTCATGAAACCCATTGAAGATTTCTGCGGAAAGAATCTTCATCAACATCTTTGCCAGCCAGTCAAGAAGAAAAACTTCAACGTTTGAAGACATTTAATATCACAAGCCTAGGGGAAGATTGTTGAGGCTAGATTATGAGGCTTGTAATATTAAATAAGTTGGGCTGAGCTTAGAAGGTTTCATTAGAATCATAGGCTAGTTTGGTTGTTGTTTAGGCTAGTTTATGGTTGGGCTTGGGTTTACTATTGGGTTTATGATCCACAAGGGGCCCAATAGTAAACCCAATGGAGAGCTATATATACCCCACTAGACCTCCTCACTTAGGGGCCTTGGTTTATGATTTCTAGAGAGAGTGAGGTGATTATGACTTTGTAGAGAGAGAAGAAGAGAGTTTACGATTTCTGGTTTTGTACCCGACAAGTTTTCTTGTGTGCAAAGATCAGGTGTTTATTTGTTTAATCATCGTATTCTTCGTGTTTCTTCTCTTCTCTATCTTGAATCACTAATCTAACCGGATTCCGCACGTTTAGATTAGAAAATATCGTGAACGGTTTTTGATCCCGGACCAACACACCTTGAAAACTTACATGGATTGTAAGCCGCTCATATTCAAGGGTGATGAAGGAGCCGTGGGTCTGCTACGATGGCTCGAAAAATCGGAAAAGGTATTCTCATTGTGCAACTGCCCAGTTGCGAGTCCGGTCAATTTCGCAACTGCTACACTCGAGGGAGCTGCCCTCACATGGTGGAACGCGCAAATCCAAATGCTAGGGCTCGACGCAGCGAATGCTATTACTTGGCAAGAATTCAAGGATGCCATCATGGAGGAGTATTTTCCTCGCGACCAAGTCAAAAGGTTGGGAATCGAGTTCCAAAACTCAAAAATGGTAGGTTCTGAGGTTGAAGAGTACTCCGCTTGCTACCACGAGTACGCGGTGCTATGTCCTACGATGGTCGATGCTGATTTCAAAAGGATAGAAAGGTATGTGGATGGGTTAGCTCCAAAAATCAATGGGATGGTTACTGCCTCAAACCCTACAAATGTGCAGAATGCTATCAGGTTGGCCCATAAGCTGACTGACCAGGCCATAGAGCAAGGAACTTTGCCACCCAGGAAGGTCCCCAAAACTGCCCTAGATGGGAAAAGAAAGAGAGAGGACGACTCCAGTAACAACAACAACAATGGTAGTGGAAACAACAATGGGAGATCCTCTAACTCTCACAATCAAAACAAGAGGTACAACAATTCCAGAGGTGACTATAACAACAGTAACACCAACAGTGGGGGCGGTAACCAGAAACGCAACGGTGGTAGCAATCAGAATCACAATGGGTACAAGGGACGAGCACCGTTCTGCAATCGGTGCAACCAACACCACAATGGGGCATGCAAGAAACTCACATGTGAGCGTTGTGGTAAAGGGGGCCATGAGGCTAAGAACTGTTGGGGTGAGCTACAAAACCGTCCCAATCAAAATCAAAATCAGAACCAGAGACAAAATAACGAAGGGCCGAGGGGGTGTTATGAGTGTGGAAAGCCATGGCACTTAAAGAGGGACTGCCCGCAACTTCGAAGAAACAATAACGATGCTGGCAACAACAACAACAACCACCATAACAACAATAACAACGGTGGTGATGGTGGTAGGAATGGTGGAGATGGCGCCAAAGGGAGAGCTTTTTTTTATAGGTTCAGGTGAAACGAGAAACGATGCCAACGTCATTACCGGTAAGTTTCTTCTAAACAACTACTTCGCAAATGTCTTATTTGATACTGGTGCTCAGAAAAGTTTTATCTCGACTAAGTTCTGTAAGTTGATTAAATCTACTCAAACTCCACCAAAAGCTAGGTACACAGTTGAATTAGCAAATGGTAAGCTTCATGACACCACTCACTTGGTTGAAAACTGCACATTAGAACTATCTGGTCATAAACTAAGTATAGACCTTATGCCTTTTACCATCGGTAGTTTTGACGTGATAGTGGGCATGGATTGGCTATCCAAACATCAGGCGGAAATTATTTGTCAAGAAAAAGTCATAAGAATACCCATAGCAGGAGGAGAAGTACTCTCAATTCAGGACGAAAAGGGAGGTGCTATCTCCGGAATCATATCATACCTTAAAGCGTAGAAGTGTCTTCGGAAAGGACACGTGGCAATCCTGGCCACAGTTACGGACCAAACCATGGTGGAGAAAAAAATCGAAGATTTCCCGATCGTACGTGATTACCTGGAGGTATTTCCTGAGGAATTACATGGCCTTCCTCTGCTTCGACAAGTAGAATTTGGGACTGACCTCGTTCCGGGATCAACTCCCATCGCGTGTGCACCATATCGTCTAGCGGTGAACGAACCGAATGAGCTATCCACACAACTGCAGGAACTGTTAGATAAGGGTTTCATTAGACCTAGCTCGTCACCATGGGGAGCACCGATATTGTTCATCAAAAAGAATGATAACACCTTCAAAATGTGTATTGATTACCGCGAACTCAACAAAGTCACTATCAAGAATCGATACCCTCTTCCACGAATAGATGATCTTTTTGACCATATTCAAGGATCCAGTTACTATTCCAAGATTGATTTACGGTCTGGTACCATCAGCTCCGAGTCCGTGAGGAGGACATAGAAAAGACAGCCTTCAGAACACGTTACGGCCATTATGAATTCTTAGTCATGCCTTTCGGGTTGACAAATGCACCAGCTGTGTTCATGGATCTCATGAACCGTGTGTGCAAGCTCTACCTGGATAAATTCGTCATAGTGTTTACTGACGACATCCTCATCTACTCCAAGACAAAAGAAGAACATTTGAGGAACACCTGCGGTTAATCTTAGAATTGTTAAAGAAGGAACAACTCTACGCGAAATTCTCTAAGTGTGATTTCTGGATCCGAGAGGTTCAATTTCTGGGTCACATCATCAACGAACAAGGTATCCACGTTGACCCAGCCAAGGTCAAAGCCATTAAAAATTGGTCTACCCCTAGAGCACCTACGGAAATTCGCCAATTTCTAGGTTTAGCGGGTTACTACCGTCATTTTATAAAGGGATTTTCTCAGTTAGCTCAACCATTCACCGCTCTTACGCATAAAGGGGTTCAGAACAGATGGGGTGACAAGGAAGAGGTAGCCTTCCAAACTTTGAAAGAGAAACTTTGTACTGCACCTATATTATCTCTACCTGATGGGATTGACGACTTCGAGGTCTATTGTTACGCGTCAATCCAGGGACTCGGATGTGTGTTGATGCAAAGAGGTAAGGTCATCGCATACTGGTTAAGGCAACTAAAGTCCCATGAGAAGAATTACACAACTCATGACCTAGAGTTGGGCGCTGTTGTATTTGCCTTGAAATTTTGGAGACACTACTTATATGGCACCAAGTGTACGGTATTCACTGATCACAATAGCCTCCAACACATATTTGAACAGAAGGAACTCAACATGAGGCAACATAGGTGGGTCGAATTGCTAAACGACTATGATCTAGCAATAAAGTATCATCCAGGCAAGGCCAACGTAGTGGTCGATGCCTTGAGTAGAAAGGAACATGTTAAACCTAGAAGGGTTCGAGCTCTCCAATTAACGATCCAAACGGGGCTACCGGATAGACTCCGGGATGCTCATAAAGAGGCTCTAAAGGAGGAAAATATCGGGGCTGAATCATTACGTGACATATATGGAACTTCTGAAGTTAAGTCTGACGGACTTCGTTATTATAATGACCGTATATGGGTACCTTTGCATGGAAATCTTAGATAACTGGTGATGGACGAGGCTCACAACTCCCGTTATTCGATCCATCCAGGTTCTGACAAAATGTATCAAGATCTAAAGGGGTTATATTGGTGACCCAATATGAAAGCTAACATCGCTAGGTATGTTAGTAAGTGCTTGACGTGCGCAATGGTCAAAACGGAACATCAAAAGCCAGCAGGATTACTGCAACAACCTAAAATTCCTGAATGGAAATAGGAAGAAATCTCGATGGATTTCATCACAGGATTGCCCCGTTCTTTTGGCGGTAACGATATGATTTGGGTTATCGTTAACCGGTTAACAAAATCCGCCCATTTCTTAGCTATCAAGGAAAGTGACAAAACAGAAAAACTGGCGAAAATATACCTCAAGGAGATTGTCAAGCTACACAGAGTGGCTTTATCTATTATCTCTGACCGAGACCCCAAATTTGCTTCAAATTTTTGAGGATCCTTACAAGCAGCGATGGGCACTCGCTTAGATATGAGTGTTACACCCTAAAAATACTCGGCTGCAAATCCAGGGTACACACGCAGATAAGGGACAGGTATGACCCAGGATTACATGACCCTGGATGCAGGCAATGTTCGATGACCCAGGATGTTAACACCAGACGGGGAAGTTTACCTTTACTTTATTTTATATATTATGTCATCTAATCCAGGGTTACCCTTATTGCTATAATGACCCAGCATGTGGAAATGACCCTGCATGCTAGGGCATTGTTACTAACTGTTTCGATGTCTTTATTTGATCAAGGATAGGTTGACATGGTCTTCTAACGGTCGCATGAAACAAGGAGAAGACTTATTTCACACGTGGTCAATGTTGGTTAGCTGGAAACTCGGTCAACTAACTGAAAGAGACGTTGAAGGGAGGATCCCTGGAATATCGGAAGAACAGTTGAAGACCCCTGGAATATCGGACGAGTCATTGCAGCTCTCGGATTATAAATAGGACCTTTAGTTGTTCATTTTCAGCTCATTCGAGCTTTACTGATTGTATTCTCGTATTATTCTCTCTGCAAACACATTGTACTCAAGATTTTTCAGTGATCAATAAATTGGTAGCGTGTGTTATCGCTACCCGGGGTTTTTATGCCGGCGGCGCCTTAGAGACATCTAAGGGCTAAGGGCTTTTCCCTAGTCAAAATCTCGGTGTTCCTACTTACATTTCTGGTTACATTTGTGTTGATAAAGTTTCTCAACTGATTTTATAAATAAACCCAAGTTTTTACCCAGGATTTTAGTTATTCGACCCTGGAATTCTGCTGTTGTCCCAGAATTATTTCAAATTGTTTTCACATCTGAATTCGAGACACCTAACCTCACATTCAAATTTGGTTCAAACTTTGCTAATTTAACTTAAGTAATTTTTAGCCAAAACAATTTGGCGCCCACCGTGGGGCAATTGGTGTCAATTTTTTGTCAAACTCTTTTCAGATTTGTCCTGAACTTGATTTTTGCCAAAATCTGTCAAAAAATGTCAACACAAATGAACACCTCGAATGTCTCGGTTTCTGCTGTGACTGCTTCAACAACTGGAGTTAACCAACCGGGTCCAAGGACCAGTATTGCGACAAGTTGAGTCACTTCATCGGCTCCAGGGTTTAATGCCTCAACCTCAGCTACGCGCAGCGACGGACCTGTGGTCAACCATGAAGTGATCGAAACTGAAAACATCCAAGAAGATCCTGTCTTAATATCTGACACTGATATCCTGGCCACATTCGGTAGGTTGGAGCGCCACATGGAACTCCAACAGAAGGTGAACAAGGAATTCATGGCTCAATTGACAAGTTTGAGATCGGAGTTACCCAGAGCCACGACGGTTCAGCCATCACCACTCGATCCCAGAATTCTGAATTTCGATACCCCTGGAACTAATTCCAGGGTACATGAAGCTGTCGCACCACTGAACTGGAGATCAACATCCTTCCCTGCTCAAATGGCCCATGCTGATTTATCCAGAATGACTACCATCAGAGAACCGATCGCTAATCCTGGGACAAACATGCCCCAGGATGTTGGTAACATTACTCAACCTTTCGCCCATTATTCCAACGCTAACAATTCTGTGCAGGATTCAGGAATAAGCCCATCCGTGGAACGAGAAATCCAAAAGCTCAAGCAAATGATCTCGAGTGTCCCAGGAGTTGTGCAGCCAATCCCTGAAGTTGGGCCCTCAAGCCATAGGATGTCCAGATTTGCTCCACCAATCTGTGACGTAGAAATTCCCAAGAGGTTCCAAACACCCAGTATGAAGCTTTACGACGGCACCACAGACCCAGAAGAGCATGTGGCGCAATACCGCGAAAGAATGGAGATTATTCACATGCCGCCTGAAATTAAGGAGGCCTGCCTATGTAAGGGGTTTGGGTCCACCTTAACGGGGGCAGCTCTCAAATGGCTCCTAAACATTCCTCCCTATTCTATTGCTTCATTTTCACAACTAGTTAATTTATTTAACAGTCAATTTTCTTGTAGTCGTAGTTTTGAAAAACTAACAAGTGATCTGTATAGGGTAACCCAGAATGCAGGTGAAACCTTAAGGAACTACGTCAGCAGATTCAGCAGAGAAGCTCTGGAAATCCCAAACATGGATATGGCAACTGCAGTTCAAGCCTTTAAAATGGGACTAAACAAGGACTCGTTGTTTTACGAGGATCTAGTCATGAACCCATGTCATAAGATGGATGAAGTTCGTCACAGGGCTCTCCGCTTCATCAGACTGGAGGAAGATAGGAAAATCCTGGGAAAGAATGAGTCCTCCCCAGGATCCAACGGTTCCAGCAGAAAGTCAGAATCCACACATCCTAGGTCACAGAGATCAAAGCCTTACTCAAGGCCTGATGAGCGCCGAGTGAACAATGTGGAACAAGATGAGGACGATGAAGAATATCCTTCTTTTAATGACTATTGCTTTACTACTGATGTTTCTGGTGTGATGTATGCTATGCAGGATCTCGGCGACAAGGCAAGATGGCCCAGAAAGAGCGATAAACCCTCTACGTGGAAGGACAAGTCCAAATGGTGTGCCTACCACGAAGACTTTGGTCATCAAACTGAAGATTGCATGGCCCTGCGAAGAGAGATCAGCTATCTACTCAGCAAAGGCTACCTAAAGGAACTATTGGGAAAGAAGAAGGACAAATCCAGGGAACAGAATCCAAAATCCAGGGACAATGATGCAAGGTCCCAGGATTATAGACGTTCCGATGACCATCCCGAAAGAGCATCATCACCACCCCCGGATGCTAAGGTAGTTCATTTCATTTCTGGTGGTTCTGATATCTGTGGTACTTCTTATTCTGCAGCAAAGAGACACGCCAAGGAATCAAAATCAGACAGGGACCAAAGACCCAGGAAGAGCTCTATTCAGCCAGATCTCAAAGAAATTACATTTGGAGAAGATGATAGACACAACATCATAGACCCTCATCACGATGGGCTAGTGATAACTCTTCATATTGCCAACATCGTCGTGAAAAGGATTCTGATTGATGGAGGAAGCTCAGTAAACATAATCCAATTAGAAGCCTTGAACAAGATGGGAATCCCGCACACAGAGATCATCTCGAAATCCACGGTACTTGTGGGTTTCAGTGGTGAAACGAAGAACACTCTGGGAGAAGTAAAGCTTCCAGTCTATGTAGAGGGACTCAATTCGGTCCAGCGCTTCTGTGTGATGGACGCACCATCAGGATACAATGTAATCCTGGGTAGACCCTGGATTCACGACAACAGGGCTGTACCCTCAACATATCATCAATGTGTGAAGATACCGACACCTTGGGGTGTGATCACAATCAACAGCGATCAGCAAGAAGCTAAGGAATGTTACACCACGGCGATGAAGATATCATCTAAACCAAGGCAAGCATAGCAATTAAAGAAGAAGGCCCGGGAAACCTTGGAAGCAAGGGAACAGGACGTCAAAGCTATTGAACTAGATCCCTCAAATCCAGGGAAAAGGGTCTATATTGGGACGAATATCCCAGGGCCGATAGAAGAGCAACTAGTGAATCTACTCAGGACCAGAATGTCAACCTTCGCCTGGTCTCATAGCGATATGACAGGTATTTCCAAATCTATTATTACACATAAACTTGGAATTGATAATTCTTTCAGGCCAATACATCAAAAGAGAAGAAAGTTCGCGCCAGAGAAGAACACCATAATCCAAGAGGAAGTGGACAGATTACTGAAAGCAGGGATGATCAGAGAGGTCAAGTTTCCCAGATGGTTAGCCAACGTGGTGGTAGTAGGAAAAAAGAATGGTAAATGGAGGGTATGCGTGGATTACACAGATCTGAACCGTGCATGCCCAAAGGATCCATTCCCCTTACCTCATATAGATTCCATGGTCGATGCAACGGCAGGCCATGAAATGTTAACCTTCATGGATGCAACTTCAGGATTTCAGCAAATTCAAATGGAACCCCAGGATCAAGAAGATACAGCATTCATAACACCAACAGGTATATATTGTTACATAGTTATGCCTTTTGGACTGAAAAATGCAGGGGCAACATACCAGAGATTGGTCAACATGATGTTCAAGGAAAAACTGGGGGACACGATGGAGGTATATATCGACGATATGGTGGTCAAATCTAGGGTCACCAGTGACCATGTCCAGGATGTCAAGGATTCCTTTGATATCTTGGATAAATACAACATGAAGCTGAATCCAGAAAAATGCCACTTTGGAGTCGGAGCAGGTAAATTCCTGGGATACATGGTGACCAAAAGAGGAATAGAGGCAAGTCCAGAACAGATCAGGGCAATTGCCAACCTGAAATCGCCAACCAGCACCAAGGAAGTTCAAAGACTTACAGGTAGAATCGCTGCCCTTAACAGATTTATATCAAAATCTTCGGAAAGATGCAGGGAATTTTATGATATTCTGAGGAAAAACAAGAAATTCGAATGGAAGGAGCAACACGAGAAAGCTTTCCGGGATTTGAAGGCATATTTATCCACGGCACCCTTGTTAATGAAGCCTAATCCAGGGGAACCCCTGTCCCTGTACTTGGCAGTGTCCAGAAATACGGTAAGTGCAGTCCTAACCAAAGACGCAGAAGGTCAGCAACACCCTATATATTATGTAAGTAAGAGTTTACTTGATGCTGAATCCAGGTACTCACACCTTGAAAAACTTATATTAGCCCTATGTATGGCATCTACTAAACTTAGACATTATTTCGAAACTCATACAATTCACGTTAGAACTAACTATCCTATAAAGTCTGTTTTGCGAAAACCAGAAATGTCAGGTCGAATGGCTAAGTGGTCGGTGAAGCTCAGTGCATATGATCTGATCTACGAGGCCAGAACAGCTATAAAATCTCAGGCTCTAGCTGATTTTGTGGCTGATTTCAGTACCGACATACAACAAGAAGCAGACCATGAATTGCAGCAGCTTCAACAAGAGGAAAATTCAGGGTGCTGGACCTTGTTCACTGATGGAGCATCAAATATCAGGGGGACAGGCCTTGGAATAGTACTGAAATCGCCACAGGGGGACATGATACCCCAGGCTGTTAGATGTGGATTTCAAGCAACTAACAATGAAGCAGAGTATGAGGCCCTAATTGCTGGGTTACAGCTAGCATTACACCTGGGAATTCAACACATTCAGGTATATGTAGACTCTCTTCTTTTAGCTAACCATTTTAATGGCTCTTATGCAGCTAAGGGAGAGAAATTAGTCAAATACTTGGAAGTGGTAAAACGAATGTCCCAGGATTTTCAAAATTTTAACATCCAACAAGTACCAAGGGAAGAGAATGCTGAAGCAGACGCACTAGCAAACCTAGGTTCAGCATTCAAAACACTTGAAGATACTCATATTCCTATTATTCACATACTAACACCGGCCATAGACCAAGGTATGGATTCCCAGGATTTTGACACATTAGGTGAGACCCTGGTATCCAGTACCCAGGATTCTACTGAGGAATCCTGGACTAGGCCGATTATTCAGTATTTGCAGGATGGTACTATACCAGAAACTGAGAAAGACGCCCGTGCATTCAGGATAAGAGTAGCCAGGTATGTAATTATAAAAAATATACTATATAAAAAATCTTTTGCAGGTACGTATTTGAGATGTTTGGAGAAGGATGAAGCCCAAGAAGTTCTCAGAGACATCCATGAGGGTGATTGCGGAAACCATACAGGGGGCAGGTCCCTGATGTCCAAGATCCTAAGAACGGGGTATTATTGGCCAACAATGAGAAAAGATGCCCTGGATTTTTCTCAGAAATGTGACGCATGTCAAAGACACGCCAATGTGCCTCACCAGCCCGCAGAGCCGCTATACCCAATTCCAGCATCTTGGCCCTTCATGAAATGGGGGATGGACATCGTTGGTAAGCTACCCAAGGCCCCTGGAGGAAAGGTGTTCATGTTAGCAATGACAGATTACTTCTCGAAATGGATTGAAGCCGAAGCATACGTCCAAGTCAGGGAAAAAGAGGTTATATCCTTCATTAAAAGAAACATACTGACAAGGTTTGGAGTGCCATCTGAGATTGTCTGTGATAATGGCTCTCAATTTATTGGAAGTAGGACCACAGGATTCTGTGAATCCTGGGGCATCAAGATGATAACATCAACTCCAGTACATCCTCAAGCCAATGGCCAAGCTGAGTCAAGCAACAAGATCATCATAAACAACCTGAAGAAGAGACTGAAGGAGAAGAAGGGAAGATGGGCAGAGGAATTACCCTTGGCATTATGGGCAGATAGGACTACCTCCAAGAATGCCACGGGTCAAACCCCATATTCCTTGGTATTCGGCACAGAAGCAGTCATCCCGACGGAAATGGTGGTCCCAACATTCAGGGTCAGTGGTCAGACCCAGGATTTGAATGATCAGTCCCTGGTTGAAGACCTGGATACCCTGGATGAGATGAGAAATCAGGCAGCTTGGAGAATGGCAGCATATCAGCAAAGAATTTCGAAGACCTATAACAAGCATGTAAGGATCAGAAGATTCAAGGTAGGAGATCTGGTCCTGAGAAAGGCGTTCCAGAACACAACAAATCCAGGGGACGGGAAATTAGCTCCTAAGTGGGAAGGTCCTTATTTGATTGATTCTGAGGCTGGTAAGGGGGCATATTGGCTAGCTAATATGGAAGGAGACCTATTGCCAAGACCTTGGAATGCGATACACCTCAAAGCATATTTCATGTAAGGCCTTCTGTCCTAGGATTCAGTTACTCAGGTATGTGTTTTATTTTGAAATATTCACAGTGGAGATTCAGGTCAGTTCTTCTCACTTAATTTACCTATTTCCTTATATATTTTGTTTACATTATTTATTTACTGACATTAGTTACATGTTGCATTTCATTTTTAAGATTATCGTTTAATGTTTTGAATTTACTAAGATCTATGTTTTGCAAGACGGATTGCCTAAAATCCAGGGTATCCCAGGATTCAAGGTATTCAAGGTGCAGGATGATCGGAAATTCAAGGCATACGAAGCGAAGAATACTCAAGGTACTCCAAGTCAAATGCAACAAACGTGTTTCTCCTAAGTATTGAGACTGGCCATCTCTCTTCCGTATGGGTGAATTTTAAACCCATTCCTAAGGTTTAAGGATTATGCGTCCTTCATCCGAATATGGGCTATCACGCCTCGCCTGGAGCGCACGTTGGCAACTTTTGCCTCGCCCGAGACGCACGTGATCCAAGTATGAAACCCTGGGATTGTGAGATCATCCGTGTTAAGAGCATTGGTGGCAACCTTGCAATCCAGGGACATATGCGGATCTCTCAAGGTTTAAAACGATTAACGCGTTTTCAAGACGGATTGGTGCTAACGTACCAACTTAAGACATCCGAGGCAATACCCTAGTTCGCCGGTACGGCATGAGGTGGTCCCTAGATTTCGCCAGTACGGCACCGGGCTTGACCCCAGTTCGCCAGTACGGCACAGGGCTTGACCCCAGAAATAACATTAAAATTATTATCGGGCCTGACCCCAGAAACAATTCAAAGATTACCTAATGACCCAGGATTATTGACTTAATCCAGGGTCATAACGGTCAAAGCCGAAGGAAATTAACTCCCTGTCTAGTTAATTCTAATCGATATGTTCCTATTACAGGAAACATTCACAAGTCTGCTAAAGCTACGAGGAATCCTAAGATCCTGGGGGCAACCCAGGATTGCTAAGGTAAACCCTAGAACCATTCCATACATTACAAATATCATTCAAATGTGTCAAACACAGGTATGTAGTTAAAGCAGTTATATATAAAACCCAACCTGGGCCCGGAAAAGCTCCGGACATCCCAGGCTGGGACATGTCAAAAGACCCTGGATATCACATCCAGGGGTGGATCATTGTTTTAACAAAACAAACCGGGAAACATCAACCGGTGTACCATCATAAACATAAAAATAAAAGTTGTTTTTAAACAAACAAACAAACAAACTAAAGACCCAGGGACCTTCAAGCGTCGCCCTGGGTCACATCCTCCGTCGCCTCCTCCGCTGCCTTCTCTGCTGCCTTGGGGTCCTGGGCCGGTTTCTCTCCTCCCTTGGGCTGGTCGATGTCCATGGCATGACCACCAGAACCCTTGGAAGGGGTGCTTTTGCTGGATCCGGGACCAGGGTCACACCCAGTAGGGATGGCAGCGCCCAGGTTGCGCAGTTTGTTGACCCAATCGGTCACATCCCATTTGGGGTTCACAAACCCCAGGTCCTTGGCCTCCTTGGCCATCTTCAGCCTGCACTGAAGGAGGGAGACAAGAGCAATCCTCTTGCCCTCCTTGTCTTTCGCCTCCAAGGCAGCATCATGATCAGCCCGCACCAGGACAGCCTTCCTCTCCAGCTCCTGCACCAGCCCCAGGTTCTTGTCGGCAACGGTCTTCGCCATGCCCAGCTCCTTCTTCAAGGTGGTAATTTCCTTCTTAACCAAGGACTCGGCCTCCTGGGCTTGCCTCTCAGCAGCCTGGACCAACTCGAAGAAGCGCCCAGCAATCTGCACAAAAAAGTAAGTTAATAAATATATTGAACCCTGAATGGACTAACTATGCAGAAAAATTCAGGGGTACCCAGGATTTACTTACTTGGCGCGAAGAAGCCTCAGCATAGGAGCAGAGCCCAGCAGCGTCCATGTTTTCCAGAGACTGAATTGATTGGCCAGAGCTGGTAGCCCTGGTCTTGCGTTTGGTGCCCGAGGCCCTGGAAACTGGAGCCCTGGGAGCTGAAGGAGGCTCAGATTTCACCGGGGCCAAGACCTGGAGATCATCGTCTCCCAGCAGGTAGGCATCCAGATCGACGTCCTCGATGTTCACAGGAGCAGCAGCGGCTGAAAGGCAAAGAAAGCACAGAATTAGCAGAACTCAGGGAAAATCCAGGGTAATAAGAGCAAGGAACCAGGATACTTACAGCTAGACATACTATGGGAGCAGGAAGAAGTGGCTTGATCAGGGTCGGCCTTGAATTCGCGATCCTCCTCAGCAATGGCCAGGAATGCCTCAAACCTCTCGAATGTACTTGAAGTTACTGGTCCAATGGAGCTCAGGCTAGGCACTGCAAAACAAGGGAATCCAAGGTCAGTATTTAATTAAAACAGATATCAAAACCTGTAAACCTAATTCCTAGTGCAGGTAAAGTCCTACCCTCTACTTTCCACCTAAGAGGAAGGTCCATTCCACCCGGAATGGTCGACCTCTTCACGAAGAAGAATTTCCCCTTCCACTCCTCAGCAAATGAAGCCCTGGGAATCATCTGGGTACCCTTGTTCAAAGCTTTGAACAGGTAACGATTGTTACCATGGGACTTCAACTCGTAACCCATGGACAGTTCAGGCAACCCGACCGAGGAATCAAACTCTCTGTTTAGACGATCGATGGTGCCCAGCACCCTCCATGCAATGGGGAGAGTCTGAGCGTATGAGAGACCGGTGGCCTTGAAGAAATCGGCAACCAGTCCAGAGAAGGGGTAGGAGAGACCGATAGAAAACGGGGTGGAAGGAAAGCAGACCCAGGTTGCGGAACTGAAATCCGACCTGAGTCTTCTATCAAAGGGCCTAATCTCGGCACCCTCGGGAAGAAGACCGGACGCCGACAAGCAAGCAATGTCGGCGTCGGAGAAGTTGCAGGTCTCCGTTTCCGGTGACTGCAAATACTTCTGATCGAGGAAATCCTCGATCCCAGTCTTTTTGGCGACGGTTTCCGAACGAATCTTCTTGCGAGTCATCGTAACGGAAGAACAGAAGAAGAAATCGAGAAAAGGGTTACCTGATCGGAAGTTAGCGAAGGCCGGAAGTGTCGAAATTACCGCTCTGCTCTCGAAAGGTTTACTCGGTGAGTGAAAGGCAAAGAGAGAAGAGGGTATTTAATGGGGGAGAAGTTACAGAGTTGAGGGGACATGGACGACGATCGTGGAGAGTCTACTCCTATTTTAACGGATGGGATGAACTTAGGGTCGCTGAGTCATCGAAGATTTGAAAAAATTCACAGCTGTGAATTCTTATCCACTAGCTGCGAATTTTGGGGGCAATTGTTACACCCTAAAAATACTCGGCTGCAAATCCAGGGTACACACGCAGATAAGGGACAGGTATGACCCAGGATTACATGACCCTGGATGCAGGCAATGTTCGATGACCCAGGATGTTAACACCAGACGGGGAAGTTTACCTTTACTTTATTTTATATATTATGTCATCTAATCCAGGGTTACCCTTATTGCTATAATGACCCAGCATGTGGAAATGACCCTGCATGCTAGGGCATTGTTACTAACTGTTTCGATGTCTTTATTTGATCAAGGACAGGTTGACATGGTCTTCTAACGGTCGCATGAAACAAGGAGAAGACTTATTTCACACGTGGTCAATGTTGGTTAGCTGGAAACTCGGTCAACTAACTGAAAGAGACGTTGAAGGGAGGATCCCTGGAATATCGGAAGAACAGTTGAAGACCCCTGGAATATCGGACGAGTCATTGCAGCTCTCGGATTATAAATAGGACCTTTAGTTGTTCATTTTCAGCTCATTCGAGCTTTACTGATTGTATTCTCGTATTATTCTCTCTGCAAACACATTGTACTCAAGATTTTTCAGTGATCAATAAATTGGTAGCGTGTGTTATCGCTACCCGGGGTTTTTATGCCGGCGGCGCCTTAGAGACATCTAAGGGCTAAGGGCTTTTCCCTAGTCAAAATCTCGGTGTTCCTACTTACATTTCTGGTTACATTTGTGTTGATAAAGTTTCTCAACTGATTTTATAAATAAACCCAAGTTTTTACCCAGGATTTTAGTTATTCGACCCTGGAATTCTGCTGTTGTCCCAGAATTATTTCAAATTGTTTTCACATCTGAATTCGAGACACCTAACCTCACATTCAAATTTGGTTCAAACTTTGCTAATTTAACTTAAGTAATTTTTAGCCAAAACAATGAGTACCGCGTATCATCCTCAAATAGATGGGCAGACTGAACGTACTATCCAAACTCTTGAGGATATGCTTAGAGCATGGGTACTTGACTTCGGGAAAATCGGGAAACTCATTTACCACTGGTAGAATTCTCCTATAACAACAGCTACCATACCAGTATTGGAGCCGCTCCATTTGAGGCTCTTTACGGTCGAAAATGCAGATCGCCGGTCTGTTGGGCCGAGGTCGGTGAGAGCCAACTCACTGGACTGGAACTAGTGCACGAGACCACAGAGAGAATCGTGCAAATCATAAACCACATGAAAGCGGCAAGAGATAGACAAAAGAGTTATCCAGATAAACGCCGAAGGCCTTTGGAATTTGAAGTCGGCGACAAAGTACTACTGAAAGTCTCGCCTTGGAAAGGCGTCGTACGCTTTGGAAAGCGCGAGAAGTTGAATCCCCGCTATGTATGACCATTTGAGATCACCGAAAGCATTGGTCCGGTGGCTTATCGTTTAAAATTACCTCCTGAATTGGATGGAGTACATAACGTATTTCACGTTTCGAACTTGAGAAAGTGTTTAGCTGATGACACTCTCATAGTTCCATTAGAAAAACTACAAATCGATGAACAACTGCGATTCATCGAACAACCCGTGGAAATCATGGGACGTGAGGAGAAAACATTGAAACGAAGTAAAATCCCCATCGTCAAAGTGAGATGGCAATCTAAGCGTGGACCGGAGCTCACGTGGGAATGAGAAGATCAGAAGAGAAAGAAATATCCTCACCTATTTGATCAAGCCTCAACATCTAATCAAGGTATGAGTTAAATTTTGGGACAAAATTTCCTTAACAAGGAGATGATGTAGCAACCCTAAAAATTTTCTTTTCCTTCCATAGAAACTGTAGCAACTTAAGGCAATTTTCGGGACAAAAAATTCCTTAACAAGGGGATGATGTGACAACCGGCAATTTCCCAGGTTAACCCCCTTAATAACTTGTGTTATATTTTAGTAACGTCCGTTACCTCAGTTAACTAGAATACTTACACGAACGTTGCACATGAGTCTAGACGTCAGTTAACTTACTTGAACAATTATATTTTATGATTTTATGTAAATCATATTTTATGATTTTATGTAAATCATATTTTATGATTTCATGAAAACGTTTTGTCATTTTATGTGACGATTATATTTATCATTTTTATATAATATATATGTGTATATATACACATGTCATTTTATCATTTTATGTGACTGTGTGTCATGTAATCATACAAAATGTTTCTATAATTTTATAGGAGTTTAAAAACATATGGCTATGGGGTTATAACTATCATCTTATGTGAAATGTATATAAGTTATATTTTTATAAAACCTCGCTCGCTAAAGAAGTCATGACGTACGCCCGAATAATCGTTACCTAGTTAGTCTTCGTTAGTCCCCGTTAGCGTTCGTTAGATGTGTCTAAACTTAGGGGGACCTAACTTGTAATTTCCCAAACTATTTAACTAAATTAAATGATAAAAACTCAGGGGCTAGTTATGTCATTCGACCAAAGTCGATTTAAAACTTAAATGATAAAACTGTCGATCGTCTTTTCTCCTCCCGGTACTCGACAATCCCTTAAACCCCATTCAAACCTTGTCGGTTACATGTAATCTTCAATTGATCGGTCACCCTGTTTAATCATTAGGGGAAATTGAGTTCTCCTTGGGTCACTCACATCAAACACCGAACACCCTTTTCTCTCTCTTTTTCTTTTCCAGCGAACTCAAGAACTCCGGCGAATCCCCACCGAAACAACACTATTTGGCGACCCCTGTGATCGCGAGTACAGTAGCAATCAGTGGAACATCATCGTTTGTCCAGATATTGAGTTCAAGTTCAAAGAGGGTTCGAGTTTCGGTTTCGTTTCGGCATCGAAAAACGTATCAAAACTCATTTTTGATTCGAGGTAATCACTTCTTTATGTTAGTCGCACGTTTATCTTCAGTTTGTCTCTGGTTCTGCGATTTTCCGGTGACCGGAATAAAACTCCGGAAGGGGGGACGGGGCAGAAAGATATATTTGTTCATCGAATTGGTTCACAACACGAACGGGCTTTTAGCGCAGCTGGTAGGTGCCTGTGCTGGAGACTGAGAGGTCTCGAGTTCAACTCCCGGCAACCCCAATTCTTTTTATTTAATTTCCTGTGAACTGTTTTCCCACCAGACTTAGTAGACAAAAGAATTCCTGGCCTAAACTGTTAACAAAACAGCAACTTGCCCCAATGGTAAGTGTGCTGTGTTGCAAACCAAAGGTCACGGTTCGAGTCCCGTGACCATCACTTCTGCTGTTTTTTTTAAGGGATTTCAAACATTCTTTGATCCATAAACCAAAACTACTATCGCATGACCATCAAATCTCGCCTTGTGAAGCTTCCATAGGCCTTGTTAGGATACTCGTTGAACATTTACACATGAAAACAATACGGTTTAAATGAATCAAAATTTTATAGTCCCGTTATTATTAATAAAAAAATTAGTTTTAAAACATCGATATATATATATATATATATATATATATATATATATATATATTTGTTTTATTTCCATGTACTTATATACATGCGTATATTTTAAAATTTTCTTTAAACTCTTGAAAATTTTGACACGACATATAAATATAGATATTGGACGTTTTATTTTTCACACTTTTGACCACACATTGATATTTATATTTATGAATATATATATATATATATATATATATATATATATATGAATATATATATAGGGAGAGGATCATTTGAGAACTAATTGGGTTTGAGAACTAAAAAGAACTAATCTTAGCCACTAGTTTATATATATGGAAACCCCCCCCCCCCCCATGAATTTGAATGCTCCCCCCTTGAAAATTAGTGGCCCAAATTGGTTCTCAAAAGTTCTCAAAAGAAAAAGTTCTCATTATAACCCGATCATCTCTACATTTATTATTTGGAGTAACATACGCACATTGATTTTCATAAATCATTGTGTCCTTGATCTAAATGTCATTTTGACTGCTTTCGGACAAACGATTTTTATCGCGTATTGAATTTATCACCTTTTGGAATTACTTGATATAATACCGTCGTCTAGGCTATGTTACTCATGTGCGGACACACACTTACGTATGTAAAATTGATAGGTGCTTGGTAGTTACGCAAGACTCGGAGTCTTACTAAATTGTAGTAGCGTACCCTAAGGTGAGTTACACAACCTTTTACGTTACGTCCGGATTTGGACGATAACACACGCAAACAAGTTACACCCGGGTTAGGGTGATAACATGACAACTACGATGTATGATTAAAGTAGAAATCCAGTATATATCACATGTTCACGTAAAATGCTTTATCTTTGAAAGTCCTTACTTATCGAACTGTTAATAGCAAATAGCGAGGGAATATAGGGTAGTACTACTGGGGTCTAACAAACCCCACTCAGCGGGCACGAGATGCACCACCCGACTGGCGGTCGGACTGCGACAATGTCAGCCTAACTTACCATGATCGAGTAGACACGGGGAAGGCAAAACACGTAAGGAATTATTACTACAACTAATTGGTCCGCTTCGGTTGCGAACGTTTTAGTGACATGAACTTAGGCTCGCTACCTACGATATAGATTGTACTTGTAATATACTTACTTACATACGAATAAAGACTGTTGTATTCGTACTGCATAATTATACTAGATATACTTATGTGCCTATGTGAACTCACCAACATTAGTTGACACTTGCTCTTATGCATGCTTTGCAGGACGCTAGGAGAATCTGATTTTTGGGCACGTATGTTGGCTAAAACCTTTTATTTTGGGAATTTGTTTTCAAATCTTTTCAACTGGTATTTACTTATCGGGCATTTGTTTAGCGCAACATAACTTTTATGAGCTTCCGCTAAACTTTAACTCTGGTTTGATATTTCCCGTTTGGAAATATATTTACATTATGAACCCTTAACTTATGTTTGATGTAACTAATGACTCGGATCCTGGTCTGGATCACACCCCACATGGTAAAACTCCGTTAGTGGAAATTGAGGGTGTGACAATCGCCCTCCAAACCACAAGATTGACCTTTAAAGGGACCGATTTACTCCATTCCAGAGGGAAAGGATCGGAGTTAGGAGACTGCCCCAACATTAAGGATCGAAGGAATTTCACTGAGAAACATCCTTGACCGTCGCCGTGCCATTTCCAAACTCCATTCTCTTTCAACATGAGCTCTTGAATACGGATTTCAACGCTATTAAGGTCTGAAACATCTTTAATTATGGCGCGCCAAGTACCCCCAAACGATTGCTGTAAAGGCAGAACACCAAGGGGAGGAACTTCTGAAGTGTAAAGAATGAACAACTTTTCTCCAAAGATGATCAGGTCCAATCTTAAATCTCCAAGCCCGCTTAGTAAGCAAGCAAAGATTGAAAGAATAAAAAGAAGAGAGACCCAATCCACCTTCGCATTTGGGTTTAAAAATCTTCTCCCTTAACACCCAATGAACCTTTCTTTGATCCGATGATCCTCCCCACAAGAAGTTGCAGCGAATGCTTTCAAGCGCATTTAAAATATTTTCGGGGTCCGATACAAAGAGAAGAAGTAGGTCAGTAAGCTATCAAGCACCGATTTAACTAAAGTTAACCTACCCCCCATGGAAAGACATTTAGATTTCCAAGTCACTAATCTTTTTCGAAACGTATCCATAATTTGCTCCAATTTTTTTTTTTTTGCTATTCATGTTGGCAGCCACAAGCATCCCCAAATATTCAAAAGGAAAATGACCCGTTTTGTAGCCCAATAAAGCCGCCCTTTCCGATATTTCATGGGAATCAATATTAATTCCGGCAATTATACATTTGAAGATATTAACACGAAGTCCCGACACAAGAAAGAAGCTCCATAAAAGACGACGGAGGTTCAAAAAATTAAGCTCGGACCACTCGCTTATAATCATAACATCATCTGTAAAAAGAAGATGAGATAAGAATGACCCGTTGTTAGAGAGTTTAATGCCATAAAAGATACCCATTGTAGCTATAGTTAAATTTAATATTTTCTGAAGATAAATAAACATTATTATTATTACTTTTGAGTGAGATCAACTTGTTTAACTCAAACCTATTTATTTAGATAATAATTAGCATGTGTTTTGATTCTCGATCATTTGGTGGAGTGGATATCCCCTTGTCTTCTAAAGTGGAGGTCAAGGGTTCAAATCTCATCAGACACAAAATGAATGATTAATGAAAAAATGAATGATTAATGAAAAATTATAGAGGTGAGTCAGAGGTTTTACCACAGTGGACCTTAAGGCGGTGGGTTTCCTCTGGGATAGATGTGCAGCATAGAGGGTCTTGGTTACTCGTACGGCTATGAGTAGCATCGTTTGCCATGATGAGACCCCCAAGTAACCGAGTGTTTAAAATTAGCATGTGTTTTGGGTGTCACCAAAAATGGGGGATGTGTTGAATAACCCAACATCAGGGAGGGTTTAAAGAAGCGTCGTCGCTGAGCGGGCTGGTAAAGAAAGAAAGACACAATGAGCTCCTCCTCCTCCGTTAGCAGCAGCAGCTTACAGGTCGCAGAGACAATATGGACTCAAATCCAATCAACTCATTCAGGTACATCCATCCTATTCTAATCAAATCCAGATAACTACCAAGTTTTGTTTTATTTTATTTTATTTTGTGCCCTAATTTGCTTACATCTTCGATCCTGTTCATCGAGTTTGAGCAGTGAGTGATGATCAGCTCGCCATGTGAGTTACTCATCAATCAATCAATTAATCAATCTACTTCATTCATTCTCATCACACTTCACAAAATCGATAATCCATGGGTACGCTAGCTAGCTGATACTTTTTCTTAAAGTTTGCATATTTTGTTCGGGAAAAACTTGGAGAGGGCTACGAGGATCGTGGATGAACGCGGGGTGAAGAAAATATCAGGACAACCTAGTGGCCGTTCCATCTTCCAGGTCACTTTCTCCTTTTCTTTTCTTTTCCTTTTCTTCCTATCTTATTGAATTTAGTATTATGTATATTATTATGGGGTAGGTTATTGGGGAGTCCACAAGGAAGGAAGAATACCTGTGTTTTCCAGAGCACTATTGTGCATGCTATTCCTTCTTCTACGATATTGTTAATAGAGGGGAACAGCTCTGTGTATGCATCCAACCAAACTAAATCTAAATCTAAAATTCTAAATCCATCCTTTCCTATCTCTATCTCTGATCCTCATCTCATTTTGATTCATTTTTCAGTGTAAGCATCAATTGGCTGCAAGACTTGCTGTCTCATTTGGTACATGTGTGGATGTAAAAGTCTCTGATGACCACCTAGCACATCTCCTTGCACACCTCTAACTCACTTCATCCATCTTTTTTTTCTTCTTATATACATGTATTATTATTATTATATCAAACAAACAAAACTTGTTCTTCTTGTATTGCATTTCGCAACCACCAAAACAACATTCCCAACATCCAGTTGCAAATGTAACCCATCAGGTCATGGGATTTTCTTATATGATGAAGAGGCTGCCCCGTAGGGGATGAGATGAGGGCAAGCCAAAGAGGTTGTTTCCAAACAGACACCTAACTTGGAAAATCAAGTATAAATACTACAATTTGTGTTTTAAACAAAATACAAAGAAACACAAGTATAAGAATGGGATGTGTTTTGAAAAATATCATGTAATGTAATCTTTGAGCTTAAAGTGAGGAGTGGGTTTTATCTAATTTTCTTCAAAATTTGTACCTATTCAACAAATGGTGGAGCTTACTTAATTGCATAAGAAATTGTGTTTAAGAATGGAACTTATTTCATCCCATTGTGAAGGAATAGACTGTCTAAAAGTTGCCAAATTTATTAAAATCCCTCTTTGTTCATTCCAGCATTATATTGGTTCCTTCTACATCCTCTGTTGGAACTGGGTTCATCTGGTTGGTTTCATTGCTTGGGGTAGGGTTGGAAGTGGAGGAGCTTTTCAATAAGCCCGGGGGGGGGGGGGGGGGTGTGTGGGGGGGTGGGGGGGTGGGTTTGATTCAAGGTGGGTGTAGCTATGGTTATAGAGGTGGTGGCTACCATGGTGGTGGGAGAGAGTTTTTAGAAACTCTGGGCGTATGGATGGAACTTTGCTGGGGTGGAAAGAAAAAAGAAATTGAAGGGCTGCAGTTGGTTGGTTTGGTTTTGTTAAGGGCTCATCTAGGTGATCTGATATGTGTGGTAAAAAATGGAGCTTGGGTCAAACGTGTGGTGAGTTAATGGGCTTTCTATGGCTTAGGACCTAGGCGGTAATTGGGATCGGTATGTGTCAGCTTTATTGGCGGTAGTTCTCCTAGTGCAAAACCTTACTTGAGTTAAAATTATGTTGGAACTTCGCTTGGAATGGTATAAAAAGAAGAGGCGCTGGGTCCGGTATGACTTTTGGAATTCAGGGGAGTTAAAATTTGTTGTTTCTCTTTTTTGGACTCTTTATATGTGTTTTGCCAGCTTCTTGCTGGGGTAGTTTTATGTAATTTGGTTGCTGTTAAAAAAGATCTATGATCTTGCTGCTTACATCTCAATAGCTATTTTCATATCTATAATCCAACTTATGTCACAACTCATGTCGACACATAAGGTCATGTATGGAGATTGTCATAAAAATCTTATACTTGCATATCAAGCGCTCACATAAACTTTCAAGCTGAACACCTTAAACAAATTTCCATGTTCTTCCAGTCATGATTTAAATATTTAGTGAAGCAAATGCCCCTTAAGTAAACAGTAAACTGCAGCAACATCTGTTTGAAAATTTTTGAAATAAAAACAGAGAGAGAAGCTGTTTATCAACTTGAAATGATGGCCTTAAGCATAATTCGGTAGTTCTTTGGCGGATTAAAAAGGATTAGCATAACCATAGTTACAAAAGTCACTAGATGCTCTTAAGTCGATCGACTAGAGAGTTGAGAGTACTCATCCAAGTCGGGAAAGTAATCGGGGATACTGATCAAATGCCAAATCCAAATCCAACTATACTTAGGGAGTACTAGGGGATACTAATTGACGAGATCAAATGCCAAATCCAACTATTATATATTTGAGGTTGATCACAACACAAACAATCCTTAGACTCTTAGAGCGAACTAACCAAACATACTTTCAAAAATTCCCACTCAAACAATAGGATCCAGAAAGTAATAAGATAAGGTAAATCTCACCTCTATCATATGATGAACGAAATGACCACAATGGCAAAATCTAGTAATCAAGAAGAGATTTCATACCAACAGCATTACATAAATCCGTGAAGCATAGTAACATGGACTAAGAAGCCAAAACATTTAAAAGTAGAGCTACCCAAGAAAGCAAAAACACCAACATTCTAAGAGATGACTTCTCCAAACACCTAAAATGGCTACAAAAAGTTGGATTGGGTGCTATTCTTTCTTACTAGTACTAGTAACAACACCATAAACCAGGTCTCCATTTACAAAATAGCAGCAGCAACTGTCTTCTTTAAAACTGCAACCCTAACTTTCCACTTTCCGAAAGTGAGGGCTGATGAGGCCTGCAATCTCGAGAAAACCAACTTGATCTTTTCCCGCAAATATCTTCTTTAGCTTCTCATCGCAAACAATCACCCTTTTGTTAGCAGGATCCTGGATACACACACAATATACTTACAACATTAAAACTCCAACATCTCAAGTTATAAATTAGGCAAAAACCCTTTGCTAAAATTCAGAATCATCAACTGAATATAGTACATACAATATTGTGCCTGAGCTTAAAAAGCAAGGGTTTTTATAAACAAGGCACACAATATAAACATGTCATTTTAGGGTTTCTAGACAAGTTGAAAAGCTTTATTAGGTGTTTCAAGCCAGTTTTAACCGTAATATGGCCTGAAAGTGCACCTGTGAGCCCTTTTAGGAATGCTTTACTCACCTTTGACCACTATTTTTGAAACTACAGAGTGTAATTCGACTGAAACTCCAAAAAACTGGCATAAACTCAAGTAAAACTTCAAGATACATCAAATATTACTAAATCAGACCACAGTTGACGAGTATAAGAAATCTAGGGTTTCATATGACCAGTTTATAGAAGCCTTTAGTTACCTGCAGGCCGTTTTCTTTGATGTGAGCCCAGATGACCTTCAGAACCTCTGTGCGGGGTATTTCCGTCCTACCACCAAGAAACTCCTTCATTTCGGGAGAAACAGGGCGCGGCTTCGAGAAGCCTCTAGGCGCTCTCTTCTTCGTCTCGGTGACTGGTTCCGACGCGGTGGCCGGTTCCGACGCGGCGGCGTAGGTAACCGCTGTCCGAAGTTTAGGATGGAAAGGGCGAAAAGACGCGGGTTGAAGAAGCACCAAGGACGGCGACGGAGAGTTGAGTACAGACGGCGGTCCGGCGGCGGAGAAGGTGGAGAAAAACCCCAAAGGCAAGGCCATCGCTGCGTTATCAGATAAGAGTGTGAGAGAGAGAATTGGGGGTTTTAGAAAGGAAAGGAAAAGAAAGGAGTGGGCTGAAATTCGGACCTCCTTTCCTTCTTTAAAATGGGGATCTCAACGGCTGTGATCTGCTGCGAGTGAACCCTAGGGTAATTCTACCGTTGATCTGATAAAACTTGAAGTGACCTTTCTTTTTTTTTTTTTGATATTTGGCGGTAGTTCACTTCAGTAGTGCATTGATAATATAAAAACTTGAAGTGACCTTTCTTGTACAAAAGATTGATTAACGTGTGGACTTGTACTAAAGATTGATACGGGAAAGCTGAGCTCTTTTGTTTCGTGTTGGGGACGGGACGAAACGTTTTTTAATGAAACCTAGCTGAAAACTAAATAGCGTGAGAATAAAATATATATCTTGTACAAAATAAATGGAGTAAAACACTGGTATGATAACTATTAAGATTTGTTATAGTGGTTATCCCTTTAGCTCTTTAAGCTTTGGTCACTATGTGGACCCGGGTTTTAATTCAAAGGAAGACAGTTTTACCCCATGTGCAAAGGCGGAACTAGAATTTTTTTTAAGGGGTAGCACAATTTTTTTTGTCAAGGTTTCGGAGGCAGCGCCACCGAGAGAGCGGGGTCCAAAGGGCGGTAACGCCCCCGAGAAAAATTTCAAACGCACAAGTTTAATGGATTTATGAGTGAAACTAAAACGTAAATAAAATAAGCATGTCATGACAGGTTTTCGGTATGTAAAAAAACACATTAAGTAGAAGTAACTATAGATAAAAATAGATGATATATTCAAAAATCAATATAAGATACATAAACGCTTTTTAAAATAAAAGTTAAAGTATATCGTATTTGTCACAACTCGATTTTGAAAAATAATTACGTCAAAACGAAGCTCAGCTCGGTTTGAAACAAAATCTATAACAAAGAATAAAACAACCAAGTTACTTTTAAGAACCTTGAACTTCATAAGAAGTTAATATGGTAGCCACAAAAGAAACTAAACATATTATAAAAAGATCGGATAATAAATTGAGTATTAAATCATTTGATTAGAGAGTTATTAAACATTAATCGGATTAAACTAGCAAATTAATTAAGCAAAAGATGTGTATTGAGCCGCTGCCCAGTCGACCCACTTTCCCTTCCGACGGTTTTGCTAGACTTTCTGAGTTGGAAGCCTCCTCCTTATCGATTCCCTTCTCTTTAGAGGAAATAAAAAATGCTAGGGATAAAAGTCCGGGGCCGGACGGCTTTAATTTCCGATTCATAAAACGTTTTTGGCATCTTTTTAAAGATGACTTAAAAAATGTTATGGATGACTTCTTTGTGTGTCTGGTTCCATCAGTAGAGGTTGTAATAGCTCCTTTGTGACACCCGAGAATTTCAAGGTTAACTTCCGTTAGACAAATCCGTTAGTTACGATTATAAGTGTTAACTTAGTAACTAATGCTTAACTAGGCCGAATACGTCCACGACCTTTGGTTGATCACCGAACCCGTCCATATGTGTTATGTGTTCATCATTGATTGTCTTTATGTGCAATGTGATTTAAATACATGACTTATTATTGTGAATAGCATGATTAATTGTAAATACTTGATTAGGTGAAAATTGACCTGTTTTGGTAGCCAGCGAAACTAACGGGCGAAACTATAGTGTCGCCCGGTAGCCAGCTAAGCTACCCGTTAACTCGTGACCAGAGCTAGTTTCGCCTGGCCAGCGAAACTGCCAGCGAAACTAGCCTCTGATATAAATAAACTTAATGAACCCTAGTAGCCTCATTTGCCTCATATCACAACAAACACACACACACACTTCTCTGGAATCTGGTCAGCCGAGAAAACCATCAGGAAACCGAGACCTCAGCCTCAAGACCATCATCTCATCTCATCTATCGATTCTTGAACCAAACGTGAGTCCCAAAAACCTTTATTTATGTGTTTTCTTTGTGTTTTCTTAAAAAGTATGCTCAAATCTTCATGTAACTGCTTGATCTGCTAGTAGATTGTTTAGGAATGCTAGATCTGTAATAAAGTTGATAACTTTACGTTTAAAAACAAACCATGATGATGATTTATGCAATTTTGGTCATTTTAGGCTTTAGAAGTGTTTTTAGAAATTTGATGATTAAAATGCATGTTAAACATGATAAAGCTGCTTGATTTATGTTGGTAAATGCCTATGGATGCTAGATAATGAATTGCATGTATGATCAGAAGCTGTTAGGTTGATTTTTAGGCAAATCCGTATGTTTTTCGCGACCAGCGAAACTGTCTGTTCTCTGGGCGAAACTAAGTAGCGAAATTATATCTCCTTCCAGCGACACTGACCAGCGAAACTATAGTGTCGCCGGGTAACCTGACCAGACCAGCTCGAGCGAAACTATCGAGCGAAATACCTGAACGAAAGTTCAAACCAGTTTCCCTGCGAAACTAGGCTAGCGAAACTGCGTCAGCAGTTTCGGGCGAAACTAGCCTAGCGAAACTGTGTCACCGGGCATTGCCTAGCGAAAGTGTTGCCCGTGCACCTAGCGAAACTACCTAGCGAAACTATGCTAGCGAAACTAAGACCTGACCTAAAAACCAAACTTGTGAAATTTGCTTAAGTGTTATGCCATGACTTACATGATTATACCATGATGAAACATGCTTGATATCTGATTTATATGAACCCTTGTTTATGATCAACCATTGGTGTCGTGT
Source organism: Deinandra increscens subsp. villosa (assembly GCA_039602395.1). NCBI lineage: Eukaryota > Viridiplantae > Streptophyta > Magnoliopsida > Asterales > Asteraceae > Deinandra > Deinandra increscens. The sequence continues at coordinate 39,585,443 of JBCNJP010000024.1, forward strand.
GTCGGTATGTCGAGTCATAGTTGCAACGTGCTATGTTATGGGCCATAGTGACGTTAAATAAAGATTAGACACGAAACTGATACTTAAGACCTAAACGTGTTCTAGGTCTTCGTTAAACAACAATATTTGGATTACTTGAAGTGTAGCAGTGCAACCAAAGGTGAGTGTCACTAACCCGCTTACCGTGAGTCCGTTTGGGCCACACCGAATAACTTGACGAAAACAATGCTGATAAACTCTAGAGTGCTAGGCACCTACTGATGAACATGAGAACACGGGATGCTTGGCACCCACTTGATGAACTGAAGTGTTTTATGGGAAACACTTGTGAACTCTGAACAAACTATTTTTGAAACAAAACTGAAAACGTTTTAATATGGCTAGTGTAGGTTAAAGTCTAAACCATATGATATCACATGTTTTCTAAGGATGCCTTATAACTTAAAAGTCCTCAACTAAAATTGTGCCATTAATTGTAAAGCGAGGGGATGTTGGGTAGATCTACTGGAGTTTGACAAACTCCGCCCCGTGGCACGGGAAGTGCACGGAGGAACAATATCAGCCTATTTGACCGTGGTCCCGAGAGGACACGGGGGAGGCAAAAACCGCGATGACGTAGGTCCGCACCGTACGGGATGGCTCGGCCTCCACAAAATAAGTCAGCTTTGGTACAAACTTCCTTAGAGCATGGAACAACGGATTAGCTACCCGCGATATCGGTTGAGTCCTTTAACTTTACGGAACTAGTGCATACCCGATGACGTAGGTCACGGACAAACCATTTATAAACTGAGATTTAATTACGAGCATTGCTTTTCACAAATAAATATTTTGTAAGTACATCTTGACATGAATTATGATCATGAGACCGGGCCAATGCATGACAAGCCCACTGTGAACTCACCAACCGTTAGGTTGACACTTGCGTGGTTTAAACTTTTGCAGATCGCTAAGGAGTATCCACCGGAGGTTGGCATGGCACGTGAAGACTCTTATTTTTTATTTAACTTAAGTTGGGAATTTTAAAACAACATTTATGTAAAGCACGTGGTTAGTGCTAAGGACAATTATTTTTCCGCTGCGTATGTAATTTAAGACTTTGATTTATAACTTGTGTTTGAACTAACCCTGATTTGTTTAGTATTTGTAACTATGGTTGTGGATCCTGGTCTAGTCGTGCCCCTTAACGGTATAAACTCCGTTAGTGGTATTTTGGGGGTGCGACATCCTTCATTGCCCTCATTCCTAAAGTGAACGATCCGCTAAACCTTGATGATTATCGTCCCATCAGTCTTATTGGGGCCTTATACAAGATCATTGCAAAGATCTTGGCTAATCGTTTAAAGGCGGTGATTGACTCGTTGATCAGTGATACTCAATTTGCTTTAATCAAGGATCGCCAAATTCTTGAAGGCCCTCTCATCCTCAATGAGGTTTTTGCTTGGCTTAAACATTTGAAAGGTGAAGCTTGCTTCTTCAAAATTGATTTTGCTAAAGCTTTTGACTCGGTTAATTGGGATTTCCTTTTTCATATCTTGGGTATAATGGGCTTCCCGGTTCGATGGTGCACTTGGATTCGTGGTTGTTTGGCCTCTGGGAGATCCTCGGTTCTTATCAATGGATCGCAAAGACAAAATTTTTACGTGCCAACCTGGGATACTCGCTCTGCTGTGTAAGTAAAAGCTTAGTACGTACAGATATATGTATATATATATATATATAAGTATATATATAGACCGTGTCTAAGTAGTCTAACGGAAAGACCTTAAGAAATTTTCACACGAATACGAAATGCGACCGCGAATACGCACACTACTCTGGGGAAAGCGACAACGAAACGATGCTACACGCTACGTCCTGATTTCTACTACGACGACTACGCCGACGGTGACTTTATGGGAAGCCGACCTTCGACGATAGCACTCACGACGTTCCTCGACGACGCCTCGATTTTGCACGAAAATTTTTCTGGACTAATAGAGGGATAACGGGAACTGGCTAATATACATATTATGGGATATGTATAAAATATAACTGTGACTGAACATTGGCTACTTTAACTGTTCAGCAAGATGTCTGGAAGAGGAAACGGAAGAGGCGGCATAAACATGACGCCTGCACAGCTGCAAGCAATGATTACTGAACATGTGCAAGCCGCGGTGGCAGCCGTCCAGGCTGCATATGCCGCACAGGGTAACTATTATGCCGGTTAAGGCACAAAGAAATTATATCATGACCTGTTTAATTTTAAAAATCCGAACTATTTATGCATCAGGAAACCGGCACCACTGCACGTTCAAGTCCTTCATGGACTGTAAGCCGATGACATTTTCCGGCGAAGAAGGAGCTGTAGGACTCCTCAGGTGGATTGAGAAGTCCGAAAAGGTTTTCTCCATGTGTAACTGCCCAGCTGAAAGCAAGGTGAAGTTTGCTACTGGTACCTTCGAAGGAGCCGCACTCTCCTGGTGGAACGCTGAAATTCAGATGGTTGGGCTAGACGCGGCTAATAACATGCAGTGGGCAGCATTTAAGGAGCTGATCATGGAAGAATACTGTCCACGTGACCAAGTCAAGAAACTTGAGGGTGAATTCCTGAATTTGAAGATGTCTGGGGTCTGAGATCGAGCAGTACACCGCACGATATCATGAGTACGAGGTTTTGTGCCCCTCGATGGTTGATGCTGAGTTCAAACGCATTGAGCGTTATCTGGAAGGCCTCGCGCCTCAAATCAAAGGATTGGTGACTGCCAGCAACCCTGCGACTGTACAGCAAGCCATTCGTTTGGCTCACAAACTCACTGATCAAGAGGTCGAGAAAGGTACTCTACCTGCGAAGGCCACTGAAAAGACTGCCTTGAGTGGCAAGAGGAAGGCTGATGATGAAGCTCCTGAAAACTCGATGAATGTTCAGAGTGTTGGAAACAGCACTGGGAGGTCTTATAACTCCCAAGGTCAAAGCAAGAGGTCCGGGAATAACAGTGGCAACTACCGCCAGGGCGGAAATGGTCAGAGCAACTACAAGGGTAACCTGCCCTTGTGCAACAGGTGTGGAAAGCATCATGCTGGTAATTGTAGGAAGAATATGAGCTGCGAAAGGTGTGGTAAGGGAGGCCACGAAGCAAAGGACTGTTGGGCAACTTTGCCCGAGCAACAAAACCGCCCCAGAAGAAACAACAACTATGGGAACAATCGGGGCAATGGAAACAATGGCCAGAACCGCAACAATGAAGCTCCCAGGGGAAACGGTAACGGGAATTGATATGAATGTGGTGCTCCAGGCCACATTAAAAGAGACTGCCCACAGCTAAGAAGACAAGGTAATGGCAATCAGGGAAATAACGGTGGGAATGGTAACGGCGGAGGTAATGGTAATGGGAATGGCAATGGTAATGGTGGAAACGGAAATGGTGGAAATGGTAGAGGTCGAGCTTTCGTCATGGGCCATGGTGAAGCTCGCAATGATGCCAACGTGATTAATGGTAAATTTATTTTGAACGGTTTCTTTGCTACTGTTTTATTTGATTCTGGTGCTGAGAAAAGTTTTATTTCCACTAAATTTTCTAAATTGATTAATGCTAAACCGATCGACTTAGATGCTAAATATGTGGTAGAACTAGCAAATGGTAAACTTCATGATACGACCCAGATAGTTAAGGGCTGTAAGTTAGAACTAGCTGGCCATACCCTAGGAATTGACCTTATGCCTTTCCCGATTGGTAGTTTCGACGTCATAGTAGGAATGGATTGGTTATCCGAAAACCGTGCCGAAATTCTGTGTCAAGAGAAAGTGGTTCGTATTCCGCTCGAAGACGGCAAGGTATTAACGGTCCAAGGAGAAAAAGGTGGAACAGTCACCGGCATTATTTCATTCCTTAAAGCTCAGAAATGCCTCCGTAAGGGTCACTTCGCGATTCTTGCAAACGTCACTGACACGACACATCCCGAGCGCAAAATCGATGATTACCCGATAGTTCGCGACTTCCGAGATGTATTTCCTGAAGATCTGCCTGGTTTGCCTCCATTTCGACAAGTTGAGTTTGGGATTGATTTGGCTCCAGGTGCCGCTCCAATTGCACGCGCTCCGTATCGCTTGGCTGTAAGCGAACTCAACGAACTCTCCGCGCAACTACAAGAGCTACTCGACAAGGGGTTTATTCGTCCAAGTTCGTCTCCATGGGGAGCACCGGTATTATTCGTTAAGAAGAAGGATGGAACGTTCCGAATGTGTATCGACTACCGAGAGCTTAACAAAGTTACGATCAAGAATCGGTATCCACTTCCTCGAATCGACGATCTCTTCGATCAACTGCAAGGTTCAAGCTACTACTCAAAGATCGATCTACGGTCTGGTTATCACCAACTTCGTGTTCGTGAAGAGGATGTTCCTAAGACTGCTTTCAGAACTCGGTATGGACATTACGAGTTCCTGGTTATGCCGTTTGGGCTAACCAATGCACCTGCTGTGTTTATGGACCTGATGAATCGAGTGTGCAAGCCGTACCTCGATAAGTTTGTGATAGTCTTCATCGACGATATTTTGATCTACTCCAAGTCAAAGGAAGAACACGAGGAGCATCTGCGTCTTATTTTGGAATTGCTTCGCAAGGAACAGCTCTACGCCAAGTTTTCAAAGTGCGACTTTTGGATCCGCGAAGTCCAGTTTCTTGGACACATTGTTAATGAGGAAGGAATTCATGTCGATCCAGCCAAAGTGGAAGCTATAAAGAACTGGTCTACCCCAAGAGCGCCAACAGAAATCCGACAATTTTTAGGACTTGCCGGATATTATCGAAGGTTTATTAAGGGTTTCTCTCAATTGGCCCAACCCTTAACGGCCTTAACGCACAAAGGAGTGCAATACAGATGGGGTGAGAAAGAAGAGCGCGCGTTCCAAACGCTTAAAGATATGTTATGTTCGGCTCCAATTCTTGCGTTACCCGATGGAGTTGACGACTTTGTGGTTTATTGCGATGCATCAATCCAAGGACTCGGTTGCGTGTTGATGCAACGAGATAAAGTGATTGCCTATGGGTCCAGGCAACTAAAAGATACAGAAAAGAATTATACAACGCATGATTTGGAAATGGGAGCCGTTGTTCATGCACTCAAGATTTGGAGACATTACCTATACGGAACAAAGTGCACAATATTCACCGATCATAAAAGTTTACAGCACATCTTTGATCAGAAAGACCTCAACATGCGACAACGACGGTGGGTCGAGTTACTAAATGACTATGATTTGGCTATTAAATATCATCCGGGAAAAGCAAATGTGGTGGCAGATGCCCTAAGCAGAAAAGAGTACGAAAAGCCTCGTCGGGTACGAGCGCTTCAACTTACAATACATTCAGGATTACCGGATCGGATCCGTGACTGCCAACGAGAAGCTTTGAAAGCAGAAAACTTCGCAGCTGAAGCACTGCGTGGGGTAGATGGCCATTCTGAAGTTAAGTCCGATGGACTCACGTACTATAATGACAGAATCTGGATTCCTTTGTTTGGAAATCTCCGTGAGCTCGTGATGGACGAGGCTCACAAGTCAAGATACTCGGTACACCCCGGATCAGATAAAATGTATCAGGACTTGAAGAATCTTTATTGGTGGCCGAACATGAAAGCCGACATTGCGCGATATGTGGCTAAGTGTCTTACCTGCTCAAGAGTCAAGATTGAATACCAAAAGCCTTCTGGTTTGCTACAACAACCAAAGATCCCAGAATGGAAATGGGAGGACATCTCCATGGATTTTGTAACGGGACTACCTCATCGATCAAATCAACCGGATGCGATTTGGGTTGTCATCGATCGGTTAACCAAATCTGCACATTTCATTCCGATGAAGGAAAGTGATAATATGGATAAATTGACAAAGCTGTACATCGACAAAATTGTAAAGCTTCACGGTGTGCCTAAGACTATCATTTCCGATCGAGATCCTCGATTTACTTCCCGGTTATGGCAATCAATGCAGGAAGCATTGGGAACCCGACTAGACATGAGTACAGCCTATCACCCTCAAACAGATGGTCAATCGGAACGAACCATTCAAACCTTAGAAGATATGCTCCGAGCTTGCGTCCTTGACTTTGGGAAAGATTGGGAGACTCACCTTCCACTGGTGGAGTTCTCTTACAACAATAGTTATCATTCAAGTATCGGTGCAGCCCCTTTTGAAGCACTTTATGGCCGAAAATGTAGATCGCCCGTGTGTTGGGCTGAAACGGGTGAGAAAGGACTCACTGGGCCGGAAGTCATCCATGATATGACCGAGCGAATTATTCAAATCAGGCAACGGCTAGCTGCATCACGTGATCGACAAAAGAGTTATGCCGACAAACGCCGAAAACCTCTAAAGTTCGAGGTGGGTGACAAAGTATTGTTGAAGGTATCTCCCTGGAAGGGAGTGATACGCTTCGGGAAGCGTGGAAAGTTAAATCCTCGCTACATCGGTCCGTTTGAAATTATTGGGGAAGTAGGCCCGGTGGCCTATCGATTGCAACTCCCTGCTGAACTCGATGGAATTCACAACGTGTTTCACATTTCCAATCTAAAGAAATGTCTGGCTGAAGACATCGAAGTAATTCCTCTGGAGGAATTGGAAATCGACGAACATTTGAGATTTATCGAGCAACCAGTAGAAATCATGGGACGCGAGGAGAAAGCCCTCAAACGTAGCAAGATTCCGATCGTCAAGGTGCGATGGAACTCAAGGCGTGGACCTGAATATACTTGGGAACGTGAGGATCAGATGAAGAAAAAGTATCCTCACTTGTTTGAGCAAACGTCCACAGAAACTCAAGGTATAATTTAATTTTGGGGACCAAAATTCCTTAACGGGAGGAGGATGTGACAACCCTAAAACTTTTTGCTTTCTTTCCCCAGCGACGATAGCAACGACGACAGCTGATGCTGCGAACGCAACGACACAAGAATAATTTTCGGGACGAAAATTCCAATTTCAGGGGAATGATGTGACACCCGAGAATTTCAAGGTTAACTTCCGTTAGACAAATCCGTTAGTTACGATTATAAGTGTTAACTTAGTAACTAATGCTTAACTAGGCCGAATACGTCCACGACCTTTGGTTGATCACCGAACCCGTCCATATGTGTTATGTGTTCATCATTGATTGTCTTTATGTGCAATGTGATTTAAATACATGACTTATTATTGTGAATAGCATGATTAATTGTAAATACTTGATTAGGTGAAAATTGACCTGTTTTGGTAGCCAGCGAAACTAACGGGCGAAACTATAGTGTCGCCCGGTAGCCAGCTAAGCTACCCGTTAACTCGTGACCAGAGCTAGTTTCGCCTGGCCAGCGAAACTGCCAGCGAAACTAGCCTCTGATATAAATAAACTTAATGAACCCTAGTAGCCTCATTTGCCTCATATCACAACAAACACACACACACACTTCTCTGGAATCTGGTCAGCCGAGAAAACCATCAGGAAACCGAGACCTCAGCCTCAAGACCATCATCTCATCTCATCTATCGATTCTTGAACCAAACGTGAGTCCCAAAAACCTTTATTTATGTGTTTTCTTTGTGTTTTCTTAAAAAGTATGCTCAAATCTTCATGTAACTGCTTGATCTGCTAGTAGATTGTTTAGGAATGCTAGATCTGTAATAAAGTTGATAACTTTACGTTTAAAAACAAACCATGATGATGATTTATGCAATTTTGGTCATTTTAGGCTTTAGAAGTGTTTTTAGAAATTTGATGATTAAAATGCATGTTAAACATGATAAAGCTGCTTGATTTATGTTGGTAAATGCCTATGGATGCTAGATAATGAATTGCATGTATGATCAGAAGCTGTTAGGTTGATTTTTAGGCAAATCCGTATGTTTTTCGCGACCAGCGAAACTGTCTGTTCTCTGGGCGAAACTAAGTAGCGAAATTATATCTCCTTCCAGCGACACTGACCAGCGAAACTATAGTGTCGCCGGGTAACCTGACCAGACCAGCTCGAGCGAAACTATCGAGCGAAATACCTGAACGAAAGTTCAAACCAGTTTCCCTGAGAAACTAGGCTAGCGAAACTGCGTCAGCAGTTTCGGGCGAAACTAGCCTAGCGAAACTGTGTCACCGGGCATTGCCTAGCGAAAGTGTTGCCCGTGCACCTAGCGAAACTACCTAGCGAAACTATGCTAGCGAAACTAAGACCTGACCTAAAAACCAAACTTGTGAAATTTGCTTAAGTGTTATGCCATGACTTACATGATTATACCATGATGAAACATGCTTGATATCTGATTTATATGAACCCTTGTTTATGATCAACCATTGGTGTCGTGTGTCGGTATGTCGAGTCATAGTTGCAACGTGCTATGTTATGGGCCATAGTGACGTTAAATAAAGATTAGACACGAAACTGATACTTAAGACCTAAACGTGTTCTAGGTCTTCGTTAAACAACAATATTTGGATTACTTGAAGTGTAGCAGTGCAACCAAAGGTGAGTGTCACTAACCCGCTTACCGTGAGTCCGTTTGGGCCACACCGAATAACTTGACGAAAACAATGCTGATTAACTCTAGAGTGCTAGGCACCTACTGATGAACATGAGAACACGGGATGCTTGGCACCCACTTGATGAACTGAAGTGTTTTATGGGAAACACTTGTGAACTCTGAACAAACTATTTTTGAAACAAAACTGAAAACGTTTTAATATGGCTAGTGTAGGTTAAAGTCTAAACCATATGATATCACATGTTTTCTAAGGATGCCTTATAACTTAAAAGTCCTCAACTAAAATTGTGCCATTAATTGTAAAGCGAGGGGATGTTGGGTAGATCTACTGGAGTTTGACAAACTCCGCCCCGTGGCACGGGAAGTGCACGGAGGAACAATATCAGCCTATTTGACCGTGGTCCCGAGAGGACACGGGGGAGGCAAAAACCGCGATGACGTAGGTCCGCACCGTACGGGATGGCTCGGCCCCCACAAAATAAGTCAGCTTTGGTACAAACTTCCTTAGAGCATGGAACAACGGATTAGCTACCCGCGATATCGGTTGAGTCCTTTAACTTTACGGAACTAGTGCATACCCGATGACGTAGGTCACGGACAAACCATTTATAAACTGAGATTTAATTACGAGCATTGCTTTTCACAAATAAATATTTTGTAAGTACATCTTGACATGAATTATGATCATGAGACCGGGCCAATGCATGACAAGCCCACTGTGAACTCACCAACCGTTAGGTTGACACTTGCGTGGTTTAAACTTTTGCAGATCGCTAAGGAGTATCCACCGGAGGTTGGCATGGCACGTGAAGACTCTTATTTTTGATTTAACTTAAGTTGGGAATTTTAAAACAACATTTATGTAAAGCACGTGGTTAGTGCTAAGGACAATTATTTTTCCGCTGCGTATGTAATTTAAGACTTTGATTTATAACTTGTGTTTGAACTAACCCTGATTTGTTTAGTATTTGTAACTATGGTTGTGGATCCTGGTCTAGTCGTGCCCCTTAACGGTATAAACTCCGTTAGTGGTATTTTGGGGGTGCGACATCCTTCATTGCCCTCATTCCTAAAGTGAACGATCCGCTAAACCTTGATGATTATCGTCCCATCAGTCTTATTGGGGCCTTATACAAGATCATTGCAAAGATCTTGGCTAATCGTTTAAAGGCGGTGATTGACTCGTTGATCAGTGATACTCAATTTGCTTTAATCAAGGATCGCCAAATTCTTGAAGGCCCTCTCATCCTCAATGAGGTTTTTGCTTGGCTTAAACATTTGAAAGGTGAAGCTTGCTTCTTCAAAATTGATTTTGCTAAAGCTTTTGACTCGGTTAATTGGGATTTCCTTTTTCATATCTTGGGTATAATGGGCTTCCCGGTTCGATGGTGCACTTGGATTCGTGGTTGTTTGGCCTCTGGGAGATCCTCGGTTCTTATCAATGGATCGCATTCAAAAGAATTCTCTTTCTCTCGTGGCCTTCGCCAAGGAGATCCGCTATCTCCTTTTCTATTCATTATTGTGATGGAAGCTTTACATGTTCTTTTGGTTAAAGCCAAAGGGTTAGGCATCATTAAGGGTATTCAACTCCCTAATAATGGTCCTAATATCTCCCACTTATTTTTTGCCGACGATGCCATATTCCTTAGTGACACCTCGACTTCTTCGCTCTCTAATCTTGCAAATGTGCTTAGTTGGTTCAACCTTTCATCCGGGCTATCAATTAATCTTCACAAAAGCAAACTCTTCGGGGTGGGAATTGACGGGCTTAGACTCAACATCATGGCTTCCACCATTCATTGTCAATCGGGAAGCATCCCTTTTATGCACTTGGGTCTCCCGATTGGTTCGAACATGAGCCGCATCAACAATTGGGATAGGGTCATCGACAAAATAAAAAAAAGGCTTTCCACTTGGAAGGAAAAGACGCTCTCTTTTGGGGGACGTTCCACCCTCATCAAATCGGTGCTTGGCTCCATTCCAATTTATTATCTTTCGCTCTTTCGAGCTCCTTTGCAATCCTTGCGGTCTATGGAGTCTATCCGTAGAAAATTTTGTTGGGGGGGGGGGGTGAGAAAAAAATTTCTTGGGTTTCTTGGATGGTGATGTGTGCGTCCAAGAAAAAAGGTGGTATGGGATTTGGCTCCCTCCAAGCCATGAATCTTGGACTTCTTTCAAAATGGCTCTACAACTTTAAAGCCGATAGCTCCAAGCTTTGGGTGAAAGTGATCAAGGCAATCCATCATTCCAACCACAACTGGGACACCTTCCCTTGCAAACGTTCCATTATAGGGCCTTGGAAAAACATCATTAAGGCTTGCTCCGACCTAAGAATCTTGGGTGTCGATGGTGAAAAGAAAATCCGCTGCTGGGTGGGTTCGGGTACTACCACTCATTTTTCGTCCGACAACTGGACTGGCCTGGGTCTCCTAAAAGATTTATACCCTCTTCTCTTCATGCTAGAATTCGACAAAGATTGCACAGTGGCTTCAAGGTTACCTCTGCCCAATTCGATGGTTTTCAGATGGGCCTGGATTGGGCCAGCGCTCCCCTCAATTGCTCACCCTTTGGTTCAGGCCTGCGAGGAACGTTTGGCTAATTTCTCCTGCTCCAACTTGCCGGATTTCTGGGGCTGGGATGGGGGTGCGAGAGAAGACTTCTCGGTTAAACTTGTTCACAGACAGGCTGAAGACCTCCTCCTTGGCTCTTCCAATTTTGTTTTCCCATGGTCTAATTGGATTCCTCTCAAGTTGAATGCGTTTGCATGACGTGCGGGTTTAGATAAAATCGCCTCAAAGGTCAATCTCTCCTATCGTGGTATTGCCTTGAATACAAGTTGTGAAGGGTGCAACTCTAACCCGGAAACAACAGATCACCTTCTTTTAAGATGCCCTACTGTGAAAATCATTTGGGATCTTATTTTCCAATGGTGCAAAGTTCCTCCGGTTAATCCTTCCTCGGTGCGGGAGATCCTCTCGTTACACAACTCATGGGGTTTTTCTAAGAAGTTAAATCGGACTCTCCATTGCATCTTCGTGACTACCCATTGGTTCCTTTGGAAGTCAAGGAATGATAAACACTTCAACAATCGCTCTAAAAGATTAGATGAAATCATCGGTGACATTAAGTTTTGGTCCTTCACGTGGGTTAAGACTAGAGGGAAATTAGCTTTTATCGATTGGTTGAGTTGGTGTAATTTTAATTTCTCTTTGTAATTTTGTCTAGCTTCTTGCTAGTTTAATCTCAATTGCCGTTCAAAAAAAAAAACATGCATTAAAGAAAAATAAATGAAAAGCTAGGTAACTGGAAGGGGAAGGAGATATCAAACATAAATATGTCTGTGTTAAATGGGATCATAAATTGTCTGGAAAAAATAAAAAACACGAGCAGCTGGGGACATTCGAACCGGCGACCTCTTACAAGAAACAAAAGACATCTACCATTACATAGAACACAAGTTCGTTATTTTTCTTCTTCATATAGTATTTATCATCTTTTAAGGGATAGCACATTTATAAAAACTCAAAAATTCAATTTCTTTTCACTTCGCGTATGAGGTTAAGGGGTAGCACGGGCTACCCCTGGACCTGAACCAGGTCCGCCCCTGCCCATGTGGTCTCAGGAGGGTGCTTCTTGTCAGGAGAAAGCTTCAGAAGAGGGTGTCTTGGTTCTCACGGAGGTCTGAGTAATCAACATTGAACATAGCCCCGCAAGGTAGGTTTACACGTGAAACCAGGATCGCCTAATCGATGTCGTTCCCAAAAAAAAAAACAATGGTCTGTTTTGTTGGAATTTTGGGAGAAAAACTAGTGAAAAATTGGTTTTTTCACTAAGTGTGAAAATGAGTTTTTCACCAACTTTGGACTAAAATAAAATACAGATAACATAGAATGTTGCCCCTGTATTGAATGGGTTTGTGTAGTACGTTGTGAGGGCTTTCCAACGCATCAAACCACGTCCAAATCCGAGCTCGTATGAATGAGATATCAAAGCTCAAAGTTGAGGTCTCGCAACTTGTGAAGCTGCGAAAATTAGAGAGAAAAATGTTAAGTATAGCATGTTAACTCATCCCACATTGGTTGGGGATTGAAACCAAAAGTGGTTTATAAGGTGGGAACCTTACCAACTATTTTTTCCTTTATTAAGACACATCCCTTGGACCCTGAGGGGTGCGAACACCCCTAACTCGCACTCGCAATGTGGCGCAATGTGCACTTCACGCTCGTATCATCGCGAGCCGCTTAAGAGCCGCCTTATTGTTTTTAAGTTCAACCGGAAGTTGGTCCGGTTGAAGACCAGGCGGATAGGTTCAAGCGGACTGTGAGTTAAACTGGAAAAAGTCAGGTTCAAGCGGACCTGGGTGGTCTGGGCAGAACCGGGTTCAACCTGAACAGTAGTTCCGGTTGAAGTTGGAACGGACCGGAAGATCAGTTCTTCCGGAAAAGAGCTGTTACGCGGAGTCTTCCGGAATGACAGCTGGGTAAACGCGTTTTTGAGCTAATTAAGGTAATTCCGCGTTAATTAGAAATTAATTTGCATTAAAGACGTTTAATGTAAAGTTTGACCACGAATTAACTTTTGAGTGCTCAACAATAATTCCCACCTGTGACAATTGCAACCTTCCAAGTTAACTCCGCTAACTTTTTCCGTTAACTCCGTTAACTTTTCTCGATAGTTCCGTTAGTTCCGTTAACGAACCCGAGACCCGTTATTTAAATGATTACATGTTTATTCATGTTTATTTGCTAATTAATTTTAGTAACTTGTTTCGTGAACTCATTTCGCGATCTTATGTGTTAGTTGTGAAAAATTGCATTTTTATGCAAAGCCGGGCTTTGTGTGTAAATTTGAATTTTCATGTGTAAATGATATTTATACTTGTCCCGACTAAGTCTTGCATGTTAAATGAGTTTAAAACAATTGGTGATGTTTTTAAAATTTTTACTTTACAACTTTTAGTTAAAAACTCACTTAAAATGAGTTTTATACCCTTATGCTTAAAAATGAAAACTTGAGGGGCTTAAATGGTAATTTATACTTAATCAAAATCTGCACAAAACCCATCCCCCACCCCCATTCACGATCTCAGCTCCCCTCTCCCTCTATTCTTCACGACTCAACACACACACACACACACAATCGCGATTTTTGGAGAAATCAAGCATAAAGAGGTAAAATTCGAAGATCTTAAGCTCCTACAAGCTTCAAGAACACCAAAGGAAGCTCCTTCTTCTTCTCCTCTCCTCCCACCTGCGATTTCTCTCTCTAACTTGTAAGCCCTAAAATCTTGAATCCGAAATTCATGGTTGCATGTGTGTTCTTTTGTGTTTGAATGCTAAATGGTGAGCTTCTATGCTCATAAATCATGTTTTAAGTTAAGGTATGTTAAAGGCTGATTTGGGGCTGATTTGAAGTTGGGTTTAAGGGCTGGAAATTGTGTTCAAATCTGCTATGAATGTTCTTGTATGTATATTGGGTGTTTGGACATGAAGTTTGGGCATATGTGCTTGTATACTAGTCTTTATGTTGAGATTTTGCTATGTTTTGGATATGAACATGTTGAGAACTGAAAATCCATGTTAAAGTGTTTATATTGATGTTAGTAGAAGTTGGATGACCAAATTGTTGCTAAAAATTAGAAAACCGAAACTTTTACAAATTACCCATTTTGGACAGATTCGGCCAGATTTTTAGGCCATTTTGAAGAGGTCATAACTTGCTCAATTTTGCTCGGAATCAGTTGATTCTTTTTCCCTAGTAAAGTATTATGTCTTAGCTTCGAGTCGGCTACTCTCACACTTTCTGAAACCTCCGTTTGGTCATCCAAATAGCTGCTGCAAGTTAGGAGTGCAAAGCTGTCATTTTCTGTGAAAAGTGGACTTTGCAAATTGGTTGGACATGTAGATCTTTTTTTAATGGTGTGGTTGCTATTTGGACTTGATTTTTATATGTTGAAAGTAAGATCTGGAGAATTTAATGTTTAAATTCCAAATTTTGAATAAGTTATGCAAGTTTTCATTTTACCTTGACTTGTTTGCTAAATGCCAAAAGTGTCAACTTCGGACGTGCATAACTTTCTCATACCCTAACTTTTTAAGTTGATTCTTTTTGCAACATTCCCTAAATGTTGAGTAGTTCATGCCTGCAAAATTACAAAACCTAACTCCAAGTAGGGAGCAAATTAGGCATGCCACCAAATGGTGTGTCAAAGACAATAATGTTGATTTTTGCCAACTTCCAACACACATAACTTTCTCATTTCTTAACATTTTTACTTGATTCTTTTTGCAACATGTCCTAATTGATATGTAGTATATGCCTGCAAAATTTAAGGATTTAATTCCAAGTATTGTGGATTTTAGCTATGCCACTAGTTAGATGCTTGGAGTTTGACTTTTTGGCAAAACTTTGACTTTAATTGCAATTTGTTGATTTTCTCCCAAATTGAGACTTGTATGTGCATTATGTGGCTTGTATGATTGTATGACACATGCTTAGGTGCTTATGTGTTATCTTTCGTCCTCGCGACACCTCCTAACCCGTTTAGGTCATATTTGCCCGATTAGGTTGATTGTGACCAACCTATTGCTTCTTTTGGCTGAGTACCAGTGCCCCCTCAGGTGAGTTCATTACTATATGTTGCTATGTCCATTCAGGGACGATAATGCGCAACGGTAAGGTATTTCTTACTAAGTAAACTTTTTCCGACCAAATATCATATGTATCATTGAATTGATTGTTAAACTTCAAAAGTCCTTACATTTGGACCGTTAATATAGAATAGCTAGGTGATGTTGAGTAGTACTACTGGGGATTGACACCCCCGCCCAGCGGTGCACGTGATGCACCAACCCGACTGGAGGTCGGACTGGGACCAATGTTATCCTACCCTCTGTGGTCTTTCAGGACACGGGAAGGCAAATCCGTAGGTAATCCCTATACATTGTCAGCTTCGGTTGCGAACAATTCAAATGTGCATAAATTAGGCTAGCTACCTACGATATGGAAAATTTTACAGGTCTTATGATATTGATTGTGTTGTACCTTTCTTTGATCATAAATATAGGTCTACCTGTGACGGGTAGACCGCTTAGTGAACTCACCAGCCTTGGCTGACACTTAATTGTTGAATGCTTTTCAGGTGGCTTGGAGGATCATGGATGGCACGGGCGTTGGCAGTACTTGTTCTTTGTAAAACCCTTTTGAAAGTCGTATTTCAGATACTTTAGTAATCACTTTTAGTAAACAACAACCTTGTAAACTTTTAATGTTTCCGCTGATTTTTGTGAAATGTAAACTCTGATTTATTTAATGTAATACATGACTGTTTACTCCTTTAACTATGGCTTGGTTGTAACTAAAGACTTGGATCCTGGTCTGGATCACACCCCACACGGTTATACTCCGTTGGTGGAAATTGGGGGTGTGACACCACCACTATATATACAGCCTCATTAGTTGAGGCTAGAGACACCAGAATTCACTGAATTCTTTCTCTCTGCCTCTCCTCACTCTTTCTCTCATCTTCTTCATCGTTTTTGTTCTCTTCAAGCTTCGAAGGTATTTTCAAGCTTAGAGTTATCCCGGCCGTATAATACGGTTTAGGCGATTGTACCCTGGGAAACAAAACATATCTTTGGTAGACCCGGAATTTGTTTTAAGGGACCCGGGTTTTGACCTGAATCCTTCGCCAAAGGATTTCTGAATCCTTCTTTGTTTTTCCAAACTACTTCAAAAGATTTTCTCAAAACCAATTTTATAACTTTCTGTCACCTTTTTCTTTATTCAAACATTTATTACTTTCATTATAAATTTTGTCAAGCTCTGTATTTCATCTCATTTGTAGTGTAATTTCATTTCAGTGTAATCTTCTTTTCATTTCCTTGTATTGTATTTATTAATTTCTTTCACTGTAATCGTATTATAGGAGTAGATTCATTTTCAAGTGTATTGTAATAGTATAGTTTTTATTCTTTGTTGTAATCGTAATAAATAAAATATTTATTTTTATTTAAATCTACGAACGATTTTCCTACATGTTTTAAAAGAAGGTTAGTCCTAAACCCTTAAATAACTAACTAAATAAAGAAGGAAACATATAGTTGTCAAAAGACAGCATAGAACCTTCGCCGATGTTGTGTTCATAATGCATACAACCAACAAACCAACTACTATTTTTCTCTCTAATAGTTCAAAACTCATGATAACTAAAAAACTAGAAAAGTGGATAACCTATGGACTCGAATTCGAGCCATTGCTAAGTCAAAGTAGGCGGAGACACCATCACGTAGACCAAATCATGTTTCTGTTGATATACATATGAATATTGTATAGAATTTCTTAATCCTAATAAAGCAATAATATGATTTTTACATGTTTTCTTTTTAAGGTGTCCACATCATCACTGTCACATGTAAATAAAATATTTAATTATTAATTTAGTAAATTACCAATTAAGACTAATTACCAGTTTTATCTAAATTAAAATTTTATTTAAAAAAAATGGCAAACATAATATAGATTTGATAAATTACTCAATAATTTGAGTTTTTTTAAGGAAACAAATCAACAATTTGTCGTCTTTAATGTATTAAATTATCAATTAATATTTTATAATGAATTATGACATTTATAATGTTCAAATTTCTTAATCGTTTTTTTTATATTTAGCTAATATTATGATCCTAAATTCAACCCGTATAGTACACGGGTTACTAATCTAGTTTTTTTAATAAAAAAAATATATAAACTTGTTGTAGATAACCCAGCAGTGGCGGACCTAGCATAGGAGCAGGGGTAGAGCCTGCTACCCCTGAACTTTCACCGCCTGATGGAAAAATTTGATATCGCCTAGTGGAAGAAAAAAAGTTATGTATTTCGTTACCCCTGAAACGATTTTTCGCTAAACATTACCCCCGAACTAAAATTATGCGTCTGCCACTCTAACCCAATTCTTATTTCATATATAGGATAATGTAATTTTTTAGAAAGAAATAGGGCGGTAATGATTTATTTTGAATAACATGGTTGGCATTGTTTACATACAATTTAACCGTTAGGTTGGACGAGGAGTGGTATCGGTGGTCCAAGGTACAAAACAGCCGACAAGGCTAAGTTGGAATCTCAAAATTTATGTCACAAGACCAGGGGCGAACCCATGTAGTCTTTATCAAGGGCGTAGCTTTTTACGGGCCCGACAAAGCCAGGGCCCCATCTACTTTTTCACTCCTTAGTTTAATTTTATACCCGTCCAGACAAAAAAAAATTATATACTTAATGCGGCCCCATCCTTTTAGTCTATTGACTTCCGACCCCAACTGACTTTCGGCCCAAGCTTCGCCACTGCTCTTTATGGTGGGCTTTCCTTGACATTCATGAAAAAAAAATTCTAGTATATATACGATTTAATCCCGACCGGTACCCAAGCAATATGGCCACGGACTCTCATGAAATCTTTATACCGATCTTGACCTCTAAAGTATTTATTTTCAAGATTTAATTGTTAAAAACGAGTATTCATTTTTATTATTTTCAAACCTTGATTTATGGTTAGTAATTGTGATCTAGTTGTTTTTCATTTCATGTGTTCATTGGACGTGTAACATGATGAGGAATAGGCTTGTAGCTGAAATGGGCTTGTGATGTAGTGGGCTGAAAGCTAAGAGTATTTATTTTCAAGATTTAGTTGTTAAAAACGAGTATTCATTTTTATTATTAATTCAAACCTTGATTTATGGTTAGTAATTGTGATCTAGTTGTTTTTCATTTCATGTGTTCATTGGACGTGTAACATGATGAGGAATAGGCTTGTAGCTGAAATGGGCTTGTGATGTAGTGGGCTGAAAGCTAACTGATTGCAACTCCTATATAGAAGAATTTGATAGAGCTTCAAAGATTCATTCAGAGACCATTTTTCAGCAGCTGCATATGTCTCGTTTCCTCTCATCCTCTTCACATAAAATTAGAGAGTTATCATCTACTTCTGTTATTATCAATCATCACAATCACAATGATGATCGTAAACCGTTTGTTATATGCAGTTCGTGTATCCTTCAGTTCGTTGTGAGTTTCTTTTGGTTTTTTTTTTTTTGTAAATCTGGGTTAATCCTCTCGATTTGGGTTTTTATGCGTTGAATCTATGAGTTTTTTGACATTGATAAATTTAAATTTACAAATTTAACATATTATAAACTAATTATAAAACCTAAACAAAATACAACTGATAAATCTATTATAACTTAATATTATATTCAAATGTATTATAACTCAATATTATATTCATGGCGAAGTAATATATGGCATTATTATATTGCTGAATGTATTATATATGATTAATATATTTCCGATGCTTAGGGTACAAGTGTGTTTTACTTTTGTTTTTGTTGACCAGAAGAAATCTCCCCATACCCCTCGATCAGTCACGCTCCCATACCTCTGTCCCATCACCATGCCTGTTCTCCCTTTTCATGTTTGCGCTGAATCTCTCCGCCACCGCCTTTTTCTCTGTGGATTTATCTGCTTTCTCCACAACCCAAAGTCCTCTTCCACCGATTTCAAAGGAGGGTTCGATCTGGGGTTTCGTTTTGATTTGTTGTTTATGTAGGATATACCGGCAATTATTTTCAATTCGACCTAGGGTTTGTGGAGGCGGGTTTCAGTTCTAGAGAAAAGGCCACGATCAGTTCAGGTTTGTGTGTTTCTTGCTTCTTCTTTTTTTTTATGTATTCCGTTGTCGGTTTACTGTTGGTGAACCCTAAGGCCACGAGCAGTTCATGTAAGCGTTTTTATCTGGGTTAGCTTCTTGGCTGTTTCGTCTGTCGCAGTTTCGGTTTCATTGGTTCCTTTGTTATATACCACTTTAACGCGCTGTTATGGGTTTGTGCATTTAGGTGTTTATGCAAATGCTTCTCTGATTAGGCCTTCTTACATTGAATTTTTCATACTGATTACTTTTCATTTTTTGGCTGCAGGTGTTTGAATGGTTGTGTTCTCATTGTTCTATGTGTTTTAAGGTAATCCTTTTTGGTTGCTTAGCTATTATTATTTTGCCTGATGTTCCGTTATGTTGGATGAATGTTTATATTATTTTAGAGATTCTCTATGCTGATAAGAAGATAGTTATTGAGCTGGGTATTATCACTGTGTTGTCTATGTTAGTTGTTTTTTATTATATTTGGCTTGATGATCTGTTAGGCAGAATAAACATTTATATGATGTTTAGGTTTTTTGTATGCTGGTAAGAAAACTGTTATTGGGTTTTTACATCTGTTAGGCTAGGTTATGGTGATGAGAAGGTAGTTTTTGGGGTTGCTCATAGGGTCGTCGTTTCCTCATCCGCTTATTATGTGCTTAATAGTGTTTCGTGCGACCACGTGGTGTCCTTGAAAGAGTAAAATTGGAATTGTATGGATACACATTGATCCAAACATTGATATTGCTATATCAATGTCAATGAGGTAAAGACAGATTTGCTTACACAAAATTCTACGGAATAACAAACTCTAACGTCATCCCAACTTTTGCGTTGTTTCACTGTTATATGTTATAACTGTCAATAAAGAGCTTGGAGCCCGGCTCTTCCTCTTGCATCTCAGCATATAACACATCTTTCGAAACAAACAAAAAGGAAAATGCAACAATCAGGTACACCCTCATTTTACCCACTTAGAAATCTTAATAAAGTGATATGGTTAGAAACTATATACTCTGTTAACAAATATCCTTTTACATTAGGGATAAGGGAAAGTTACGTTGTTGCTTTATAAATTGATATGTACACCTTGTTGGTGTAAATTTAGGTTTCTTTGACTTATCTGTACACGTAGGTCTGCACATTAGGAGGTTTGTATCGTCTGCTTTGAGCATCCTACAATCTTTTCTTAAATCTATTTTGAGGGCATGAACTAGCCTAAACTCACCATAGTTTATTATTTTTTTTTGTTCACTACATACTTCTCTTATTTGAAATAAGCTTCATGTTCTCTTTATGTTGGATGTTCTTTTATTTTAATTTTGTTATCATTTATCTCGATTCAATTTATTGTATAAATCATAAATGACTATATGATTTTGGCCTGCTCTCTTCTTTTGTTACTGCTGATATCTTCTAATTTTTTGGCTGCAGGTGGGGAACTTATCTGCGTTCGTTGTTGTGTTTGATTTAAGGTCAGCTTCTAATCAGTTAATTTGTTAGTATGTTTTGTGGTTGTTTCGACATGATTTGGGCTGATCCCAAAAATACAAAGGATTGTGATTCTTGCTACATCTCTGCTCATTCTGTTTTTCAACTGTTCATAAGTATGTTGTCATTGATGTTTTGTTTTTTTTTTCCTTTCTTTTGGTTATATATATATATAAAGACATTAATGCAAAACAAACAGCTTATATAGTGCTTATGGACTATGCAGATGGTGGCCAAGGTGCTGGCCAACATAAAGCTGGCCAACATAAAGAGTAATCCAGCAGCCAGGACCTAAAGAGAAGCCATTTTGGAAAACTATTTTGCAACTTTTGTCGAACGCGGTTGGTACTAAAAAAAATCGCAGCTTTTGTAGGCCGCCGCTGGCTAATGTAGATAGGTCTTACTAAAAAAAATGCAGTTCAGTTTTACTAAATGGCTTCTCTGGTTAGTATTACTTGAGCTCCAACATATCACCTTTTTTGCTGTAAATTGTTTACTGCACATGTGCAACGCAACAAGGTATATAAATCAAAGGCTTGGGATTTATCATTTATGTAGTGAAAAACTCATAGGTTGGATTCTAATTCTAAATTTACACAGTTCATATGAGTAATAAATATCTTAGCCTGTTTAGAAGTATGGTTTTTGTTTCTAACCTAATTTCATTTTGGACCTTCTTTTGGGTCTTAGCATGGAGCAGGGAAAAAGCCTATGGTTCTCCACACTGAAACACCGTCACAGGCTCCGGCAACAGGTAAGAAGCCTATGGTTCTTCACACTGAAACTTCGTCACAGGCTCTGATAATAACTTAGCCTTATTCTCTTTTAACTCTTTTTTCCTATGTTTTATCTTACTTCTTAATAATTGATCAACCTCTATTTCAGTTTTACCAAAGGCAACCTTAGCATCACCAGCTGATCTTCAAGGCACTTTTCTTCATTACCACTATATTCTTTCAGCCATAACTGTTTGGGTTTCATTTTACTTACTTTACTATGTGATCATTTCGGTGAATACTACACATGACCTTGAAGATGAATCAGTGAATAGAGAATAGGTATGCCGCCATTTCCTTAATCTAATTCTTTAAAACTATTTCTCCTAATGTGATCATTTCAGTAAATAGTACAAAATGTTTTTATGGAATTAAGTTCTATTATGGTGATTGTCATTGCTTTTTGGTTTATTTTTGTTTTTCACATCACGTGTGTTTGTAGGTTCTATTAAAAAGTATGCATTTTAGTAAAAGTATTTACCTTTTTGGACTTTCAAAAGTCAAAATTTTAGGTGTTCAATCTGAAATCTGATGAGAGTTCTGTTTGGGGCTGTTTTAATATGACCTTCATTATGTTATTATGTGAGTTTTATGGGTTCTGTTTCGCTGTTTCATTCTTGCCCGAATTTTGACTTTCTGAGGTCAATTTTTTAGGTATTCAATGTGTGGTCTTATAAGACTTTTTTTAGTAACATGGCATCTCCTAATCGACGTGGCTTTACATTTACATATCATGTTTTTTAGGTTTTGGCTATCTTCCACTTGAGGTTTTGCTTCCGGGTTTCTAAAAGAACACCATCGAAAAGCATCCGGCGCGAAGCGCGGATCGCAACATCTAGTTTATAAACATAAAACTAATCTACAACCAAAACATATAAAATTACCTGTTACACTTGATCCAAGATTCCAATTATCCAACACTCATAAAGCCCAATAATATTAATATTCTAGTCCAATACCTATGACCCGAGGGAATTGCATATATTCCCTTACTTTGAAACAAAATTGTATATTTCCTCAAAACACAAGTTTTTAATGCATGATGTATAATGCCTTTTAAACATGATTTAAGGATATATGCAATTTCACAAGTTTATAATGGGAAATATGCAAATGCCCCTAATAATTAAAAGACATAATTTCTAAACACAATGATACTAGTTAATATTCTCACTTCCCACTGAAGAGTTCAAAGAGGTGAAAGAGAGTCAGAGACCTGAACAGAAATCTAATCCAATTTTCTTTGCTACTTTGCTTTCAAATCTAATTTATGTGTATAAATTAAAGAGTAGAAGAGACTCTTTAAGTCTTTAAGGTTCCATTCAAATTTCAAAGGTAATTTATAATTCTATGATATGAAAGTTGATTTGTGAATTGATTTCTTTAATTTTCTGTTTGGTTTTTTTTTTCTTTTTTTTTTGTGTGAATTGTGATTTGGTTGTAGTTTGGAAGTTGAATTATGAATGGGTTGATTTAGATATAGTTTTGTATATTTAGGTAACATGGACTCATTTGTTTTACAAGAGGGACTTCATCTTCTAAGACTCTCGAATAACGTATGTTATTGTTTTTATTATGCGTTTTCAGATATTTGCTGGGTTTTTTTTTTTAATCATGTGATGTGATTTGATCCGAACTTAACCGGCCTAAAAAAAACTGTATATAACGGTAGACAGCTGGGCCCTGAAAGTTTCCGACCCCCCATGAAAAAAATTCTTGAGTTCACCATCGAAAGACGCACCAACGAGGAGTGGAATGAGATGTATGAAACGAGAACATAATTTTCTAGCTAGCTTTTTGTATGTCAGGTGAGGGTAATGGCAAGAGTCGGATATAACAAATATGACCTAAGTGTCGCTATGCTATATAACAAATATGACTCGATTCAACCTGAAGAGCTTTCTAAACTAAGTTTCAAATACAGAAATCACCATCAAGACTCGAGTAGCCTTAATTTTTTTTTAGCATTTGATGCATTACATAGGAAACTAAAAAAATGCTTAAACATGAGTAACCACCTAAGTGTCGCTATGCTATATAATAACTAAAAATGAAAAAAAAAAGACATGAAAATAAGGTGAAAGAAAATAGAAAATAAAATAAGTGCCTAAAATACTAAAAATTGGACTCAATGTCATATTTATTCATGTGATCACGTCCATATGATTTTTCCGTAGCAATCAACATCCACGGCAAGTTAACTTGGGTCAAGGAGTGATACGAATTGAATAGACCACTAAGCTGCCCCGAGTTGATATAATTGGCCTAACCGTGACTCAAATATCTTAGGTTTGACCCGATACATATATTCTTCTAGAAATCGATGGAGCTCAAGGTTTTTTATTCACAATCATCCCAAAAGAAAAATACACCAAAAATATATAGAACATCGTTGGAAAGGAAACAAATAAAAAGGCTAAAAATAGGCTAACAATTAGGCTAAGATGGAGGAGATAAAATGGTAGTAGATTGACTTTGTAATCCTTTACTCCCCCTCAAGGTGGAGCATGTAGGTTGCAAATGCCCAACTTGTCCAATAATAAACGTAATTGTTGAGCCCCTAGTCCTTTCGTGAATAAGTCAGCGACTTGCATTTTGGAGGCTACATGCATGGGTTGAATTTCCTTCGACTCAACTCTTTCCCGAACAAAATAGCAATCCATCTCCACATGTTTGGTTCGTTCATGGAACACAGGATTGTTGGCTATGTGGCGAGCTGCTTCATTGTCACAAAAAAGCGAAGTAGGGCGAATCAAATCAATGCCCAACTCCTTTAGAAGCCAACGCATCCATAGGATTTCACTAACAGTAGTAGCCATGGCACGGTATTCAGCTTCCGCAGAGGAGCGAGAAACAACCGATTGTTTCTTTGTTTTCCAAGATATCGGAGCACCTCCCAACAGCAAGAGGTAACCCGTCCTAGACCGTCTACTGTAAGGACATCCAAGAAAATCTGAGTCACAGTAGGAAACAAGTTCTGTTCCTCCTTTGCGTGGTAAAATGATACCTTGGCCAGGAGTAGCTTTAAGGTACCGTAAGACCCTGATGGCGGCTTCCCAATGGTTTCGTTGAGGGTCTGAAACGAATTGGCTTAACGCATTAACCGTGTAAGCTATGTCTGGTCTAGTTGCTTGAAGATATAGAAGTCTACCTACCAAGCGGCGATATTGATTTTCATCTATCTTCGGTTCCTTTTCTCCTTTGTCTAGTTTCAAATTTTGCTCAATAGGAAACGAGCTCGGTCTACATCCTTTCATCCCCGTGTCCTCCAAGATGTCTAGGGTGTACTTTCTTTGACTTAGGACCAATCCATCTGATGTTCTTGCTACTTCAATCCCAAGG
The DNA here is from genome assembly GCA_039602395.1 of Deinandra increscens subsp. villosa. Classification (NCBI taxonomy): domain Eukaryota; kingdom Viridiplantae; phylum Streptophyta; class Magnoliopsida; order Asterales; family Asteraceae; genus Deinandra; species Deinandra increscens. The sequence goes on from JBCNJP010000024.1 coordinate 39,610,227, forward strand.
AAATACTTTAGGGTACCAAGGTCTTTAATGCTAAACCTTTTATCGAGTGAGGTCTTTACTTGTTGAATTTTGGACAAATCATTTCCCACAATAATGACATCATCTACATAGATAAGCACTCCAATGAAAACTTCTTTGTCTTTGTATATGAAAAGAGAATGATCGGCCTTGGATTGTCTAAAATCAAGTCCAATAAGAACGGTGGTAAATTTTTGGTACCAATTGCGTGAGGCTTGCTTTAGACCATAAAGTGACTTTCGTAGGCGACAAACTCTAGTTTCGTTTTCCTTCGAAAAACCTTGCGGAATCTTCATATATACTTCTTCATCCAAGTCACCATGAAGAAATGCGTTATTAACATCGAGTTGGTGGATGATCCAATCCCTTTTGACGGCTACAGCGAGCAATGTTCTAACGGTAACTAGCTTTGCCACCGGTGCAAACGTGTCATGAAAATCAATCCCTTCGGTCTGTGTAAATCCTTTCGCAACAAGCCGTGCTTTGTATCTTTCGACTTCTCCATTAGGTTTGTACTTTATTTTGTAAACCCATTTTGAATCAATAGCGCGCTTCCCTTTAGGTAGCGGTTCAAGAGTCCAAGTTTTATTTTCTTCAAGGGCATGTATTTCTTTTTTCATGGCTTCTATCCACCTTCCATCTTGCATAGCTTGTTTGAAGAACTTTGGCTCATCGTTTGAACTAATGGCCGCTAAAAAAGCCTTATGAGAATCAGAAAACTTTTCATAAGAAATGTAATTGGCAATAGGGTGTACCGTTGAGGTTTCTTGACTAGTCATAGATTGTGCATGATCTACCGATGGAGGAAGCTTTACAACATAGTCCTTCAAATGCCTTGGTTGTGAATGGTTTCTTTTGGCTCTAGTTTCCACATTCTCATTTCCCACGTTCTCAGTGTTGATAAGTTGGTCTTCATTTGGGATGTCTATTTCTTGGTGGACCTGTTCTTCCTCTTGTACTATGTCTTCATTTTGGGCCATGCTTCCTACTACACTTGTTGAGCCTTGGTTATTGGGCTCCTCTTCCTGGCCGTGAGTTTCAATGGGAATTCTCATGTTAATGTCATCTACCTCATCCACTAAATTATGGCCTAAACCACTTGGAAGCTCAAGGGCATCCACTCTGTTGTCATTTTGAGCAACATTAGAAAACGGGAAATTATTTTCATAGAACTTTGTGTCTCTAGAAGTGACGATTTTCCCACTTTGTATATCAAAAATTTTGTACCCCTTTGTCCCAAACGGATAGCCCAAGAACACCCCGGGTCTCCCCCTTAATTCAAACTTGTCTCCTCTTGTTTCATTGCTCCTATAATACGTTAGACAACCAAAAACTCTCATATGATCATATTCGGGCTTTTGGTTATATAGCAATTCATAAGGTGTTTTATGTTGAAGGACTTTGGAAGGTAATCGATTTATAATATAAGCCGCCGTTAAAACGCATTCTCCCCAAAATCTTTTTGGCAAATTTGCTTCAAACCTCAAGGCCCTTGCTGTTTCAAGTAAGTGCCTATGTTTGCGTTCTACTACCCCGTTTTGTTGGGGTGTGTGGGGGCAAGTAGTTTCCAGTATAATTCCTTGTTTTGCATAGAATTCGACCATGTGGTTAGATATGAACTCGCCACCATTATCACACCTTATCCTTTTTATAGATTTTTCAAATTGGGTTTCAACCATTTTATGGAAATGGATCAAACATTTACTTGCTTCATGTTTATGTTTTATGAGAAAAACCCACACTGACCGAGTATAATCGTCCACTATAGTTAAAAAGTAATTTGCTCCTGAGATAGAAGGTGTACGGTACTTGCCCCAAATGTCACAATGCAACAATTCAAAGCAATCTTTAGTTTTAGTTGAGCTAACCGGAAAAGGTAACCTGGTATGTTTCGCCTTCGCACATGAATGACAAACCTTATTTCTAGGATTGAAAGAAGCGTTTTTGAGAAATTCTACTTGAGTAAGCTTGTGGTCAGATGCATGACCAAGCCTTCTATGCCACGTTTCAATAGTCACTGCCATAGCTCTTCTCTTATTTCCAAGAATACCCATTCGGTAAAGACCGTTTCTGCATTCACCCGCACCAATCAAATTCCTTGAACGAAGCCCTTGCATTACACAAAAGTCTGGAAAGAAGCTTATTACACATTGAAGATTTTTAGTTAACCGACTCACAGACAATAAGTTACAGTTGAATTTAGGAACATATAAAACCCCTTTAATCTTATCCCCTCCCGGTAACATGTAGTCGCCCCTACCCTCTACCGGAATCTTGTCACCATTTGGTATTATAACAGGTGTTTCATAAACACCTTTACTTTTGTTTTGGAGCAAATCGATTTCGTGAGTTATGTGCTCGGTGGCTCCCGAATCCACAACCCAATCACCATCTTGCTCCAACTTACCTGCCATGTTGACAACGTGCTGCTCTTTATCTCTTGTCATCTTCGCTTCTTCAAGGTGTTTCAAGAAGGGCTTGAAGGTTGCTGTTAGTAAAGGATTGGGGCCAGTTTGAGTAGTCTTCTCGTTTCTGTTATTCACTGCCGTCATGATCACTCAGTAGGGTTTTTCAAAATGTCGTGTCTGCTCTGATGCCATCTAGAAATCGATGGAGCTCAAGGTTTTTTATTCACAATCATCCCAAAAGAAAAATACACCAAAAATATATAGAACATCGTTGGAAAGGAAACAAATAAAAAGGCTAAAAATAGGCTAACAATTAGGCTAAGATGGAGGAGATAAAATGGTAGTAGATTGACTTTGTAATCCTTTAATTCTGACCCACCTGACCCGAAAAAATCAACGGATAATGAATTTGAACCCATAACGGCTCTGCTATCATAGTTTCATGGCCCGGCGGTTATTCCATCCGACCATGAATCAAAAACCACATCTATTATAAATTTAGTCACGTCTTTATTTATTTGTTTGTTTCCATTAATGAACAAACTCATACCTAAATTTATTTATATTTATGGATAAAAAGAATTAAAATGATGTCCAGTAGTAATATATATGTACTATATTTTACATGTAGTATACAAAATATACTCAAAATAAGTAAAATAAATGCAGCTCCCACCACTCGTGGACCATCTACCCCATCTATAATTTAGTTTTGAAATGATAGTTTCCTCCTCAATAGCTTTCCCCACAAACACAAACCCCACTATAACTTATTTACAATCTTATTATTATTCACTTTTCTCACAGGAGCATAAAATAGCAATAGGTTATTTATTACTGATCTATCTATGCTTGTATAGCATGGTTTCAAATTAAGTCTTTACATTGGGATATTTAGCTGTCTTGCGACAAACTAATTGATAAAGTTATTGTGACACTAGAAAGGTCAATCCAGTTAACTTTTCAATTACTTGTAACTTAAGAAAACATATAGAAACACCTTTCTTTTCTTTTATGGACTTACCCGGTAAAATCTATCCTATCTTTATATTTATATCAATTTTTATCCTTATAATTTATCAACTAAATTTAAGATAACTATGGGATTAATATATTTACCATTCCATTACTCACATCATATAAAAACACTTGTCACCCCACCAAAACTCTCTCATTTCAACGTTCTTTTTGATAGATTTGTATTCGGATCATCTTTTTAATTCTTGTGTTGTAAGACCACCCACATCAATAACATCCCACATACCACCTTTTTGGTCCAGTCAGCATGCCACATCATGTACTTCTCACATACCACAAAACCCACTTTTTTTCCACATCAAGTACTTCCCCACATACCACCTTTTATTTCCACATCACCATTTTATTTAATCTTTATTTTAAAAACTAGTTAACAAATTAATTCTTTTATTTAAAACGTATATTTTAATTATTTAAAAAAAACTTATCGACATAATTAAAATAATATTTTTTTTATAAAATAAATAAATAAATAAATAAATAAATATTTATTTAAATTTTCAATCATTATTATTTGAAAAACTAGCCGTTAGGAAAAATACAAAAAAAAAACTAGTCGTTATTAATATTTTATATTAAAAAACTAGCCGTTATAATAAGACAAATAAAAAATAGCCGTTATTTTTTTTAAAAAAATATTAAAATTAATGTTTTAATTAATTATGAATTTTAGAATTTTTTTCAGATTTTTTTGAAATTTATTTATATTTTATTTAAATTAATAAATGTTTAAAATAAAACAAAAAAAAATTAAGCTTTTAAAAAAATACCCGTTAAAAAAAAAGAAAAAGGAAAAAGAACGCGTGGGACCCACAACCTGGTATACATACGTACGCCACAATGGTTTACGTACGTACGTGGCCGTACGTACGAGGCTTCGTACGCCCTTTGTGGGTGGTCTAAATGTTAAATCCTAACTATTATGTTATTCTATAGTCTTAACTGTGGGGAAGGATCTTGTATATTGGTGTTAAAGATCAAATTGCCAAATTATTGTTAAATTTTATTCAGATCGATGACATTTTTTAGACAAACCCACCTTGACCCGAACTTGCATTTTTTAATAAAACCTCATATTCCGTTAATTTTTTAGTGCAACTCGTTGACCTGAACCCAAACTATAAAACCATTGTTTTAGACGGGCTGAAATAGTTATATTAAAATTATTGATAATCAATTTTAAAAGAAAACAATAATAAGATAAAATATTAGTAGTTAAGTTATAAATTGATAAAAGAGAAAAAAAATAATAAAAAAGGAATATAGAGATAAGAAGAAGAAATGGGATATGAAAGGTTTTAAAAAAATACGAAGATATGATATTTTGAAAGAAGCATTGGTACCTCAAAACCACCATAAGTATTATAAAAATAAATATATATGTAGACTAAAATCAAATATACAAATCCTGTCGGTCACCAAACAAAAGTAAAAAAATAAAAAGGAAGAATCATGCAAGTGTAAAGTACTAAGTAATCCTCTATTTAGAAATGTGTAGTAATGTCATGGTATTGAAAAGGTTGAAAGGTAGGGGCATATGACATATGAACAAACAAACACATGGTGAAGAATCTTTTACAGATCAACATGTCACCAAACAAGATAAAAAATTTTTTTGAAAAGAAACAGCAAGCAGTAAGTCAAATCATACTAACTATCATCTTATTAAGTTCAACACAAATCATACAACAAGATTCACAAAATCAATAAATATATATTATATATTATATATTCTTCATAACATGTTCTTTGTCACCACCATTCATTAAAACACCTACCACACCATCTGTTAATTGGTTAAAAAACCAAACTAACACTATCTAAAGTTCTAAACATAAATTTTTTTATATTCTGGAAGCTAATCTAAAATAGACCTCCATTAATAGTTCCAAATTCAAGCAACTACCAAAAAAAAACACAAAGATTGTAACTCGAAATCCAACTTTATTTAAGCCTAAATCCTACCATGTCAAACTTGTAAGGTGTTAGTTAGTCAAACTACCATCATTTACTAGATTTCAGTCTTCCAAACCACATTTCCTAAGTTACCTTCATGTGTTGGTTTCTGCAAGACGGCTGCAACTTTTGCACGATGACCAGCTTTTCCTCGTTCCGATTGAGGGAGTTCAGACGCTTCACTTACCGATCCGGATCTTAAATCGGCAGGAGGGATAAAACAGTCATTTGACAAACCAGGGACATTAAATGCAACCTCTTCAATGGTCCATGCTTCTTCCATTCTGGTTTTAGTATGACTCATTGCCACCTCACCAAACCTAAAAAGGGTGACCATTGATCGGCCCGAGTGTGCAATCATGATCCCATCCACAGGCCGATAATCATCCATGAACGAGTTTATGGTCGTTTCCCAATAAACAGCATCACCACTGTTGGTTTGAATACGGGTCAAATGTGAATCCTCCATGTGAATAATTAGGCCTGTTTTTTGACTAAAAAACCCGAAAAGCACGTGTCTTATGATTTCAGCTGGACCTTCACTCCTTGCTTTCAATGTTTGTGGATCAGCAGTTTGTTTTAGAATGAAGCAATCTTCACCGTTGATTTTTTTCTCTCCTATGCACTTTGCTCCAGCAAACATACTTGCAGTCATTCTAGGATCAAGACCCTACATAATCAAAACATACCTTTATTACAAAAAGTTAAAAACAACATAATACCAATAGCTAATACAAATCCTATAAAACTGATGCAGGAAAATAAATAAATAAAAAAACTAAGAAATTTTCACAATTAGTCCCTAAAACTAAGGACTTGTCTGAAAATCATGAAAAAGGGACCACCTTTACATATTAAAGATTAGAAAAAAGAATTTAAGGAGGTGTCTGCGAAGACTGCAAATCATGGAAAACTTCAGGGTTTTCTTAGCAGTTGAGCTAATACGACATTAATAACAGTTTTAGAACGTTTTAAGGGAAAGAAAAAAAAAACAGTTTTTACCTGCAGAGCCCGACGTAGTGGTCTAACAGGCCCTTTAGCGGTGTGAGCACCGAGCCATGGGGTGTGCCTCCAAACAATTTTCCCGTTGCAACCAGCATGAACCTTGCTTCCACCAACTGCTAGCTCCACATACCACATATCAGGGTTCATCTGCCACAAAACAAACCCACCAGACTCGGCTGCATTTGCACCATCCTTGTTTTTAACCACCCGGGATGCAGTTTCAAATTCAGAAGCAACCATCTTCACTTTTCCCATTGCATAAGCATTTTTTATTGAACTTTGAAGCTTTTGTCCTCCAGATGCAGCTATGTATTGCTGCACTATGTATTGAGCAGATGAACTTTCCTATAGAAAATTAAAATCACCAATTGAAGCAAGAAATCAAGATAATGCTTCACTATATTTTCAAAATTTTATAATATCATTTTGGCTTTTTGAAAAAAACTATCAATATCATAATTACCAACTTCAGATCATAGCAAGAAAAACAATATCAGTTGCTTATAAGAGCTTGTTTCACTAAATAAACAAAGACAGCAACAACACTTGCTAAAATGCTACAGATGTAAATTTCTACATTTGTTATCCGACGAAAAAAAAAAAACTGTTTCCAATCAAAATTGACACTCTTTGTTGAAGTAGAGTGAAATCATCATGGATTATGTATTTCTCAGAAGAAAAAAAATGTTGTGACGTTTGCTTTAATACACGAAAAGTTGATCAATTAGGTCAGGAATCATGGGAGCATAAATATGGGTTCTTCCAAATCTAGTTGCACAAGTAACTAAAGAGCATTCCTGCCATATCAAACAAAAAGGTCAACTTATGATTTTCAATATTAAAACAAAAAGGTCAACCTATTATGAAAAGAAAGTTTAGTACCAGGTGCAATAATTATGTAATCCAAGACATTAGTTTATTTTTATAATCTATAACTTAAAAAGGGTAAGTAACGCGGTATACAATTCAAAGTTAAACACGAACCCGTGTTGTGTTCGTAGAAAACAACACATTAACTTCCATTTGGAGTCATTGAACTCTACAAATCTGTACTAATAAAAGAATCATGATCCCAAAAAGTACAAGTAAATAGCATAGTTTGACAAATGTTGCTTCAAGATCTCAAAGAAACCTATTTCAAAATTGCACAAAAATAGAGAAAATATAGTTTTATCAAACAAGTGGAGAAAACAATCAAACATCACCAACAACCATTAATCCCATGTGCAGATCCATTCTTTATCATTCAACTTAGTCTTCAAATTTCAAAATCACATTTTAGTTTTAAAAATGTATTTTTATGTTTATGTTTATGTTTAATTCATGAACGAAAAAGTGAAAAATTGAAAAACTGAATAATAACTGAAAATGACTGATAATTCTAGCCCAAATCAGATCTTCTACAGTAAACAATTTCAATTCTAGCCCAGATTG